>CAWVOI010000005.1:0-600000 GCA_963930915.1 Forcipomyia taiwana
AAGCAGTGGTATCAACGCAGAGTACTGGCATTTTGGAATCCTTGAAGCATAACAAATCTCCTGATACCACTTTCACCCCGCTGCAGGGCCGAAAAAAAACGATTTTTTTTCGATCCAAGTAGGTGACAAACCTCAGGGTCATTCATGTTGGAACACAAAAACACGGGATTCGCCTGCTCCATATAAAGTGGCAAAAAAGTGAAAATTTCCATGCTCTAGGCCCAGAACACAGCTCTCTCTCAGCACACCTAACCGAAACTGGCCACGAAATAACATTTGAAAACCTGTAAATCCTTTGCTCGGAGCCTTCAACCAAGATCAGGCTAATCAAGGAAGCCATTCTGATAAGAAAGGGTGAAAATAGGCTGAACTCGCAAATAGAGAGCAAGAAAGTGAACGACGTGTACCACAAAATTCTGGACCTCAAATTGGTCGATCACCCCACGGACCTCAACCGAACCATCACCCTCTCAGCTGATAATCGATGACAAATCAATAGACATAATTCTTGACGTGCAATGCAAATTCATCTGTGATAATTTACAAAGTATTACACTATTTGTTATTTATTTTAATGTCTTAAAGTCTACCAGATAATGTAAGTTCCGTTATTCCTGTTAAAGTTAAGTTAAAAGTGAATTAATATGTTGTAGCTCTGGACGAGCGCCGGAGTGAGCGCGAAACGTCAGAAATATAATAAACCTGGAGCCAAGGCTAAAAAACGTCGTATTATTGTTCCTGAAAATGTTTGATTTAGCCCAAAATTTGAGTAGGTAAATAGGGGTTTATATCAAAAGTTTCTTCATAAACGTTTAAACTTAACGTGACTGTACAATACTCAACAAATACAAAACTCAAACATCGAAAAAATTTTGTATGGAGAAATATGCCCTTCTCTCCCTTCATTCGCCCTTCATTCGCCCTTCATTCTCCCATATCTCAATACCTAAGATCTTAATATTCGTGAATTTTTGTGAGAATTTTGTCCTCAAATAAGACACAAATAAAAAAATTAGAGTTTTTTTTTCAAAAATACCATTTTTAGATATTTAAAAAATAAACATTGTTTATAAGATATGTATATGAAGATATATTCGGATAAATTAATTTTTACCCACAGTTTGTTTGGAATTTTATGCAATTTTTAAAAAATTGTCATTTATTGAAATCGGTTAAGTGGTTCGGGGAAACAAATGCAAATGTGAGGGCAGAAAACCACAAATTGCAGAAAATTTCCAATTGCAAGGTGACCTCAAGGGCAGCCATGATGGAATTGAATAAAACTAAAAACGCTGAAAATGTTCGTTTTAAAAACTGAACAAATATGTCAAGTTTCATCGAAACCAAAAATCTTAAGGTTCAAAAGTTTTTACTTTTGTTTGAAATCACCCCATTACGCTTTTAAAAATAGTCTTTAGAGTAGTCAGGAATTTTATGGGGTGACTTTTTTGCGTTTGATCTCAGCTTGTAGGGCACGTTGAAAGACGAATGATGGCTAAAAAGTTGCGCACACTCTCCGACCGACCTACATTTCGAGTCTGGGTTTTAAGGGGTTTCGAAGCTCTGGGAGTTCCCCTGGAGGCCTATCAAGACGTCCGTTCTCCACTATTTCCCTGGGGACTCCCGGATATTATATTTTCCCCAGATAGTCCGTGAAAAATAAAGGTCATTTTGCCACGGAAAGCCTTATCTCAGGGGGCTCCTTCTATTTTTTTCGATTTTTTTTTTGAAAAAATTATCCGTCAAATTTCACGGTAGCCATGACTTTTGAAAATCAACTTTCGTGATTTTGGGCTACTTTTTTCTCAAAAACCACTGAACCTAGAAAACTCCTCATCATCTCATTCAAAAGGGAAAAAAATCTAGAAAACGTTTTTAAGGAAAATTTTTTATGTTTTACCTGAGCTCCGCTACAGGGGGTAAGGTTTTTCAGTTTTTAATTTCTTACGCCTAAACGGCTAGCTGTTTAGGCGCTGTAGCTCAAAAACTTATTTTATTTGGAAAGGGACTGAATTTAGCCGTTTTTTTAAAATTATACCGATTGATGAAGCGAAAGCGGGGATACAGATTTTTGAAAATTAAAATTCTCAATTAAGGCACGTTTCCACCTCTAACTTTGATTAGAGATTTAAAAAGAACGCTCTATTTGATTTCAGCCCCATCTTTCACAAGCACAAAAAGTGCTAAACCATATTTTTCCGATGTATACCTGAGAAGGAGATAGCATTTGAAGGTTGCAGGAACGATGGTCATTTTCACATCATTTTCAGACCTTGACCCATTTTAACCCCCAGATCTCCAGAATGGGATTTTTGTGCACTTGTGGGCTTTCAAAAAGTGCTCATTTGAGTTTTTACCATGAGCCTCTGGGGAGGGGGGGGGGCATATTAGTTAGCTGATGGGGTAGGTGGACTTAGTTTTCCAAGGAAATTTTTTTTCGACGTTTTGGGCCTAAAAACTTATTCATAATTTAGTTGTAATTTTTTTGATATTTTTGAGAGAGTGATCATTTTGAGACTTCACCCATTAGCTTTATCATCGATTATTCTTGATTTAATTTGATTTCATATAACTTTTTGATAGTTTTAATGTCATCATGAACTTCATTTAGTTTCAACGCGACTTCCTAGTACCTCAGCTTTGTTCACAAAGTTTTGAAATTATTTGAACATATTCTGCATGAACTTTTTATATTCCAAAAAATTATCATTCCAGGATATAAATAAGTAAAATTAGAAAGCCAAAGCGAAGTTACAGCAGGTAAATTTTTTTCATATTTGTACAAAAATGATCAAATATACATCATGCAGTATATGCAACTTTCAGTTAAGTAACAAAATTAAGTTGTGGTATTTTGATTGCAATCCAGAGACGGAACAAGGATTATAATTCGGGGGGGGGGGGGGGGGGGGGCACTGATGGATTTATATTGCCCCACTCAAGTGAATTAATTAAATGTTGCCCTCTTCTCTAAGATTTTAAATTTAAATTATAAAAAAATACACAAAGCAGGAGGGGAACGCATACCCCTAGTGCATTTTCAGAATGCTTTTCTAACCCTGAGCTCCTATGTTGCCCCCAGCAAACAAAGTCGCTAGGTTTTTGAAAGTTTGAAGTGGCTTAAATGTTGCCTCTTCCAAATCTAACCAGAGCTCCTATGTTGCCCCCCCCCCTCAATCTACCCCTACCCCCTCACTTCAGGATTAATGCGGATTTACACGTTTCAGGAGTTTTGGGTTTTTGGCTTACTTGAAATTTCAGGGGGGGCCAAGCCCCTCCTGGTTACGTCTCTGTTGCGATCATTCTTTAGCAAAAAAAAAAAATGCTTTAATAATGCTTTAACGATGCTAGTTTAGGTAATTTTATTGGTAGATGATGCAAATTTCGCACCCATTATTACAGTTTTTGATCAACACATAAGATGTAGACAGCTAGTACGCGTATAACGCAGTATATAGTAACATATAAGGCACAAAACTGAATATTCCATACATGTTGATATATGTATGCACGTTTCTTTAGTGGTTAAATGAACAATGGTGTAATAGTATGAGTAAAATCGCTCATAGTCGAATTTTGTAAATAAAAATAATTTACCTACAGAGCTCTTAGGTTAAAGTTATGTCCTAATCTTCATCATCCTCTAGTTTTAAATAATATTTGAATGTCATCAGTCCAAAAATATAGAGTTTAAACGGTTTTTAACCATTGTAAAGCTTAAAAAAAGACTTAAACAGACCAAATTTAATTCAAAAGTTGCACGAAATGTTATTCAACGCTGAAGGTTTTACCACTACACCTGTATGATTTAAGTTTAAATGTAGGGAGCAAAGCTTATTCTAACCTGTTTCTCTCCATTCATACAGCTTCGAAAATCAGGGAAAAGACGTCAAAGGAAAAGATATTTCATCACTCCAGGAGTAAAATCATTATGCTCCCTCCATTCTACCCCATGAAGGAGGGAGAAAATATATTTTGCTCCAAATCTCGTAATAACAACTCCTATACGCACCGTGAGAGCAAAATATATGTGGATTAGGATTTGTTAAAAACTGAGGCACTTTAAGAGGTGATGTGGGGCTAAAATGGGCATTCTTATGAACACCTTACTCCAGGGATACCATTAATTGAATGTTGAAAACCGGGACATAAATTTTTTTGGACCCCCTCCTGGGGGGGGGAGGAGGGGCGGTGTGTGTAGGTAAGAAAGGACCTTAAATTTTAAGAAATTAATTTGAAAATTTGTAATTGTTGACAATTTGATAATTTTTGTAATCCATTGATTTGTAAGACATAGGCAATTTTAAACAAAAGTGAAAACTTGTCCACCTTTAGATTTTTGATTTCGATGAAACTTGGCTCATTTGTTTAGTTTTGAAAACGAAAATTTTCTGCCCTTTCAGTTTTTTAAAATTCCATCATGGTGCCCTTGAGGACATCTTAAAAATGCGAAATTATAGAAACTTTGTAGTTTTCTTCCCTCACATTTGCATTTTTTTCTCCCGCACTACTTGACCGATTTATATAAATGACAATATTTTTAAAATTGCACAAAATTCCAAACAAACTGTAAGTAAAAAATAATTTTTTCATCACTCTTCATACAAAATTTTTGGCGATCAGAGGGAAATAATAGGAAACGGCAAAATTACTCCCGCAAAATTACTCCCGCCGCCCATCTTGCTTTTTTAGTGCATTTTCATCAATTTGGAAAAAAATGCACTTATGTGTCCGATATGTCCGTCCGTCCGTCCGTCCGTCCGTCCGTCCGTCCGAGTCGCAAAGGCTCCGAAACTACAAGAGCTAGAGACCTGCGGTTTTTTGCATGCTATCAGGTATGGTCTGGAGGGTGGGCGAAAGGTTTTGGTTTTTCCGAAAAACTGCCTGGGGGGTAATTAAGGGGGTTTTCCCGTTGTATGAAAGTTCCATATACTTCGTCCGATTGAGCTGAATTTTGGATATGTTATACATCACGTCAAATCTAGCAAATCATAGAACATATATTTGCCTCTATCACTTAAGGGGGTGGAGTGAGAGGGCACCAAAGGGGGGAAAATTTTAGTTGCTCCGATCGAGCTGAAATTCAGAACAGTCATGTAAAATGACAAAATAAGCAACTTTTGTTTCAAGTCATGATCTCAAAAATGTAAAATAATTGACCTTGGGGGTCAAGAAGTGGCAACCCAGGACTTCCCTTGGCGAACAGTAGGGCAAAATTTCAAATTCAACAGATTGAGCTGAAATTTTGGCAACTGTAAGATGGTATTAAATCCAGCAAAAAACAGTTCTACAGTAAGTCTCTATGACCCAAGGGTGAGGAGCAAAGTTAGTATGAGGCGAAAATTTTTTAACTCGAATTGAGCTGAAACTTGGGCAAATGTTAGATGACATTAAATTTAGCAAAATTCTCTTCTACATTAAGGCTCTATGACCTGTGGGATCAAAGTCAGGGGTCCAATAAGTTTCTGCAATGACGGAATTTGGGACAAAATATTGTCACTTCAACCCAACTTTTGCAACAAAGCGAATTGAAAATGCACTCAAATGCGTTCGTCCCCGACTAAGCTTTAATAGTATATTGTGCACCAAGGGAACGTTTGTAGCCCGAGTGTGGAAATTGATTCCAGAGCGACGAAGGAGCGAGGGAATCAACTGCCCGAGGGCTACAAAGGTTCCCTTGGTGCACAATATACTATTGTTCAACTTTTTTCAAAAACGCGGTAAGCAATGACTTTTTGCGGGAGCAAAATCTTTTTTAATCCCGCGTTTTGAGGGAGCGAAGTCACTTTTGGTAAAATTTCTACCTCAAAACGTTGAACAAAACGTTGTGTGCACCTCGGGAACCTTTGTAGCCCTCGGGCAGTTTGTAGCCCTTTTGAGGGCTACAAAGGTTCCCGAGGTGCACACAACGTTTTGTTCAACGTTTTGAGGTAGAAATCTTACCAAAAGTGACTTCGCTCCCTCAAAACGCGGGATTAAAAAAGATTTTGCTCCCGCAAAAAGTCATTGCTTACCGCGTTTTTGAAAAAAGTTGAACAAACATGTTTTGTATAAATTCCTGACATTCTGGAACTCCCTTATCCTTGGGAGATTTTGCTAAGATTTTATATGGGGGTGTATCTAGGCCCCCGAAAGTCTTTTACCAAACCGGAAGTGGACTCGCCGCCATCTTGGATTTTATAGCCTTAATAAAAGGACAAAATGGGTTTTTCAGTGGAAAACTGCATTTTGCCGCGTTATCCTTCATGTTAGAGTGCTATGATCTTTAGAAAGTTTTTAAAGGACATTATAAGAATTCCAAATTGACTTTTTAAAATGAAATAGCTCTTTTGGTTCAGCCATTACAGCCATCCGCGTGCGAAGTTTTTTTTCAAAAATATTCTTTGAGCTCTAGCTCAGTTGTCTTAAGTGATAGAAATCTCAAACAATTTTTAAAAAATAGTACTTGATTAAACGCTTTCAAAATGACATCAACCTTTTCAATCGAACTTACTATGCGCTCAAGAAAAAATAAAAACGAAATTTCCCATTTTATCTCTTGAAAAAAGAAAAAATTTTCCTGAGCAAACTACAAGCCCAATCCATGCCACTTGTTTTTTTTTTCAAGGTTCTCACTAATGACTATTTATGTAAAAAAAATCAAAACTCCAACTTGAAAGGAAACGAAGCCAGTGCTTGGGAAAAATTTGCGAAGAATTACTTTAAGGAATCCAAGATGGCGGCTGAAGTAAAAATTCGGGAGCATTTTCATAAGTGTTTTTAGAATTGGTCAAGTGTATTTGGCATATGCTCAAAATGGCAAATTTTTATCTTAAGAGGGGACGGAACAATCGGGCGTTAAGTCTAGGTAGTCGTACCCAGGTATGTCTGAGAGCGGAGCAAAAATCTTGTGTCGCCTAGAAATGTCAAAAGATGACATTTTATCAAAAACTTTTCTTCTGAGACCCACCTTAAAAAAAATTCAGAAAAATTTTTTCAGTAGCAATTTTTTCAAAATGGCCGCCAAAAAAAATAAAAACGTTTTTTTTTAGTTTTTTAAAGATGGCGGCCAATTTTTCCAAAATGGCCACCGCCAAAAAATTTGCAATTTTTTTTAGTGGGATTTTTTTTGGATAAAAGGCCGTTTTCTACGTTAAAATCGCAATCAAATACATCGTATTATTCGTATTAAGGGCGTTTGTATGTCTCGTGGAGAAAAGTCCTATGTGCCACCTCGGGAGCAAACTAGAATATTTCTGCCCTCGAGTTGTTGTCAAAAAAACTCTCGGGCAGAAATATTCTATTTTGCTCCCTCGGTGCACAATGTACTATTGCTAAATTTAATGTCATCTAACATTTGCCCAAGTTTCAGCTCAATTCGAGTTAAAAAATTTTCGCCTCATACTAACTTTGCTCCTCACCCTTGGGTCATAGAGACTTACTGTAGAACTGTTTTTTGCTGGATTTAATACCATCTTACAGTTGCCAAAATTTCAGCTCAATCTGTTGAATTTGAAATTTTGCCCTACAGTTCGCCAGGGGAAGCCTTGGGTGGCCACTTATTTACCCTCCAGGTCCATTTCTTTAAATTTTTGAGACCATAACCCCAAACAAAAGTTGCTTAAATTGTAATTTTACATGATCATTCTGAATTTCAGCCCAATCGGAGCAACTAAAATTTTCCCCCCTTCGGAGGCTTCTCACCCCACCCCCTTAAGTGAAAGTGGCAAATATGTGTTCTATAATTTGCTAGATTTGACACAATGTATAACATATCCAAAATTCAGTTCAATCGGACGAAGTATATGGAACTTTCATACAACAGGAAAACCCCCTTAATTACCCCCCAGGCAGTTTTTCGGAAAAACCAAAGTGATTCCACCACCCTCCAGATCATACATGATAACATGCAAAAAACCGCAGGTCTCTAGCTCTTATAGTTTCGGAGCCTTTGCGACTCAGACGGACGGACGGACGGACGGACATATCGGACACATAATTGCATTTTTTTCAAAATTGATGAAAATGCACTAAAAAGCAACTAACGCTCTCTGGAGTCTGGTTGGAAAAATGTGTGGTCTTAAGCCAAAAATAGCCTATTGGGTCTACATTGCTATTGTAAGGCTAATAATCCAAAAACAAACCAACGCACAGCTCAAATAAAACTCAACAAATTACAAAGACTTACATGCACCACAATCATTGCAAATCAAAAACTGCACCAACAAATGCCCTGGAAGTTTTACTAGATTTACCACCACTTCACCTCTTCGTTCAATCAGAAGCTCCTTACGCTAATTTCAGATTTAAAACATCACAAAAACCAGAAATCAAAGAATTACATGCAGGAGATCTACTGGAGGTTTTTGGACACAGTGAAGAACTAATTGGAGCTCTGGAAAATACAGACATAATTGAGAAAACCTTCAACTTTGATCACCCATATAAAATTGACATCGAGGAAAGAGACCAGTTTGTTTACGAAGATGACCATCCTGACAAAATATATTGCTTTACTGACGGTAAAGCACTCAAATCAAGGCACAGGAACTGGAATTTTTATAAACCAATTCAATACCAACCTTCCAATTAAGCTAGATGACCACGCTACAGTATTTCAAGCAGAGGTAATTAGAATCAAAAAATGTGCTGAAATCTTACTGTGTCGAAAACCTAAAAAAAAGCATTTGCATATACTCAGATAGTCAGATACTCGATAGTGTGCTTTGTTGGATTATTTGAATCTGAAATTATTTCAAATAAGGAAAAAAATCTAATCAGATAAGGCCTGTTCCTGATATCCTATAGCAACATCACTCTTGTACTTACTGTCCTACCAACAAGACGTTTAGCTAGCTACTTCAATAAATAATTCTATCTAAAACTATTTGTCTGTTCCTGGTGAATCCGTCGCAGAAGTTTAATTGCGCAACAGGTTATGGCCCCAGAGGATTCGAGTAGGAAAGAGAATAGTCAAAAATTATTAGTAGAAGAGAATAGTCAAGAACTACCTGGAAGAAATTCATCAAAAATGGCGGAAGTAAAGTCGTCAGTCACATCGTCATTTAAAGTTGAAAAATTGAGTGATGAAAACTACGATACTTGGTCGTTCATGATGAGGATGCTGCTAGCTTAAGAAGGAGTTTGGGATGTGGTTTTCAAACCTCGTCCAGCAAGTCAAGATGATTTGGATAGTGAATATAAAGCCAATGAAGAAAAGGCTTTACAAATTATTTCGTTAAGTTGTGAAAGAAGTCAAGTGGTTTATTTGAGACGTTGCAAGACTGGGAAGGAGGCTTGGGATGCTTTTAAAAGTCACCATCAGCAGGAGTCGATTGGAGCGCAGATTCGAATCATGAAGAAGCTTTTCAGTACCAAGTTGTCACTCTCACTAAGTTGTTCAACTGGTTTGATAAGCTTGGAGAAATAGACGCAGAATTATCTACGAACGTTTCGGTGAGCGTTATTCTTGCCAGTTTGAACGAGGATTATGACAGCCTGGTTACTGCGATTGAGGCCTGGGATAAATCTCGTTTGACTCTTCAAATGTCAAAGCAAAACTTATCGATGAATGGGAAAAACGTTCGAGTGGAAATCAAATTCCAAGCAAGTCTTCGGCGATGAGAGTAAATCCAGTTTTTACTTGTTTTGGTTGTGGGGGAGTTGGTCACATGAAGCGAAATTGCCCAGACTTGCGGAATGTCATCAAGCAGATTCGCATGATAATAAATTGCGGTCTGTCAATGAAAGAAGCTTGGATTGTTGATTCTGGTGTTTATTTATTGTCTTGGATCGCTCGAACACCGGAAAAATTACTCTAGCTGATGTAAAACAGATTAATTCTGTTGGTGTTGGCAGAGTAAAGGTTGGTGTAATGAAAGGAGGTAGGAGTGTCGATGTTGAATTGGAAAAGGTTTTGCTGGCACCTGGTTTGAACGGTAACCTAATTTCGGTCAAATGTTTGACAAAAAAAGGGTTCTCTGTGAATTTTCACGGAAGTGAATGTCGGCTTATTGACGGCAATCATACTTGGAAAATTGCTGAGTGGACAGGAGTCGCATATGAATTATGTCAAGAAAAGAAATGCTTCCGAACTTCAACGGAGCCAGACACAGAGTTTTGTATTCATGAATGGCATCGAAGACTTTCTCACAGGAATCTCAAGGATATTCGTGGAATGCAGAACGAAGGTTTAAGAATCAAGAACTGTGATTGTAACGATTTTTGTGAAGCATGTTTAAGGAAAAATGACGCGCAAACAATTTCATAAGAAGGCTACTCCTGTTTCAAATATTTTGGACTGTATTGTCAGTGATGTCTGTGGTCCCTTGCAAGTACAATCGGTTGGCGGAAAGAAGTATTTTGTTACTTTCACGGATGTTTACAGCGGGTATACAGAAGTGGTGCTGTTAAGGCAAAGGAGTGAAGTCACTGATCACACGATAAACTTCATAGAAAAGTTGAGAAATCAGCTTAATAGGAAGCCAAAGATTTTTAGATCTGATCGAGATGGTGAATATATTACAGAGCGTCTTCAATCCTATTTTATGAAGGAGGCAATCGTTTATCAATATGTTCTGAGTCACACGCCACAGCAAAATGGTATTGCAGAACGGAAAAATCGGACGCTTTTGGAGGCTGTAAGGACCATGCTGGTCAAATCTGGCTCTTTGCACAGCAGTTTATACTCAAAACAGGATTTTGAACAACGAAAAGAAAAAGTCACCTTTCGAGTTGATCTATGGGTGAAAACCGGATTTTAGACAATTCCACGAGTTTGGTTCTGACGCTTTTGTTATGATTCCATATGAGAAACGCAATAAATTGGATGACAAAGCCAAGAGAATGAAATTTGTGGGATATGATGAAGAGTCTGAAGGTTATCGTTTTATAGATGAAAATTACAAAATAACCCTGAGCAGAGATGTGAGTTTTCTCAATACCAGTGCTGAACTACATACTTGTCAATTTTCCCAGCAAAATTTTCGACGTCAGGGGACATTGCATCAATATGTAGCTTTTTCCATTGCGTTGTAAATGTTCCATTGCATTGCAGTCTATTCTAGAAATTTTTAGTGCATTTTCAGCATTTTGCAAAAAATGCACTATTGTGGCCGCTTTGCCGTTTGTCTGTCTGTCTGAAATTTTATAACTCAAGAACCAGACGAGCTAGAGAGCTGCGGTTTTTTTAAACTTGTAGGACATGGTCTGTAAGATTGCAAGTTAACAATTTTAGATCCCCACTCCCTCTTGGGGGGGAATGGGGGGTGTTTTACGTTTGTATGAAAACTCCTTATTTTACATCCGATTGAGCTGAAATTTTAGTATGTTGTAGTCTGTGCAAAATCCAGCAAATTGTGGCACTACATGTGACCCTTACTATCTACAGGAACGGAGCTAGAGGCCCTCAAAGTTTGGAATATTCGAAATCTTTGAAAATGCACCCTTTAGTTTAATTTCCGATTTTGCTTTTTATATATTTTTTTCACGATAATTGAATTAAACAAATCAATATTTTAAGTTTAAGCAATTCCGGGACAAATTTCGACCCGGGACGGAGAGCTTTATTCCGGTACTGTCTCGGCCATCCCGGGACGCATGGTCAGCCTAAGCTATGCCGACTTGAAAATGCACTCAAATTTGTCCGTCCCCGACTATATACTTAACACTTTTTAATGAAGTCAAATTGGAAATAATCGGACGGGGGTGGGAGAAGGGGACGTTAAATTCTGAAAAACTAGAAAATAACAGTAGTTAGGTAGTTTATTTTGTTTAACTTAATTTAACCTATAACATGTGTTTAAATTGTATAGCTGTTATGGTGGTGTATGAAGTTCATTTAATGGAATTCATATATCAACAATTTCACCTTGTCCATTGTTTCATTTGATGATCAATTTTTGATGATTTGTAACCTCTCCTGAAATATTTTAATGTATAAAAATTAATTTACACACTTGAATTTTTTCAAGAATATTTAAGGAGTTTTGGGACAGAGGTAACCTGGTCTGTTAAGTTACGGACTTGTAATTGAGAAGTTGGGTAATCAAATGACTCTCTGCCCCCCCCCCCCAGTCTATCTATCTAAGACTTTATAGGGGCTCCAGAAATATTCTGTGGGGTCCTTTGAATTTTTAGGAGTCCCGAGAAATATTTTGGGCGTTTGAATTTTTAAACGGCCCCAGCACAGCTTTTTAGGAGCCCCTTGAAACTTAAAGATGCTCTAAATAATTTTATACCCACGAAGGGCGCGAAATTAGGGCCCCTACGGGACCCTGGGCGTACTTCAAAGTGCCTATATGGTAAATGCGGCCCTGGCTCCTATTGAACTGAAAGCATGTTGATGGGCTTGCAAATAACCTAGAAAATACTATTACAGCACTGCTGAATTTACTCGGAAAGTGAGGAAAGAAGGGCTATAATTAGGCATTATAGACCTTTTTCGTTTATTTTTTAAGGGATATTTGACTTTTTGGAGTCGTTTTACATGAATTTGTTACTTTTCACAAGTTTAAATGTTTAATTTGCAAATTAAATCAACGCTCAATTTTAACGCAACTCTTGGAATGTCAATGTCAGGTGGCGCCGCAGGTATAATTTCGAGCTGCGGAGGGACTTTGGTGACGCAGACATAATTGCTACCGTCAAGACGCAAAGACTACGATAGGCAGGCCACCTTGCGCGGATGGAAGAAGGTCGAGCCCCCAAAGCACTCTTTGCGAATGATCCAGTGGGGCGTCGTGGCGTGGGACGCCCCAAGAACCGCTGGATTGACGGGGTACAATAGGACCTACGTACCCTGAATGTCGGGAACTGGCAAAGGAGAGCACAGGACCGTACCGACTGGAATCGGATTCTTGACGCGGCCAAGACCAAAAATTGGTTGTAGCGCCGGAGAAGTAAGAAGTAAGTAAGTCTTGGAAAGTTGATATCCCTTTCTTTGTTTCTGAAGCTTTAGAAACTCTTTTTGGTCCGTTTCAAACAATTCAGACCTGCTGATTCTATGTATACTGAATATTTTAGTACTTTCAAATCTACTGTTATAATGTTAAAAGAAAGGAAACCACTTAGACCAACCCGACTTGGTTTTCCATTTCCTTTCCTTTCAATAGTATTGTTTGAATTTGCACCGGCAATATCTGTTCATCTCAAACGTTCGTTTTAATGTATGAACTTGTTTAACTACATTTTGGTTTCAGTCTATCAGATGCTTGGTTGTGAGAGATCACAACATTATGCTTATGTACTATAATTTTATGTAAGTACCTATTTTGTCAACATCCGTCTTAAAATTATCTCTTTCTGACTTTTTTTCAAATGGTATATCCTGAAAATATAGAAAAATCCAATTTTACCTTCTTAAAAATCAGTTTACAATGTTCATTTCATTAAATGAATGTATGTTTGAATAAATGATAACAAATGAGAAACGACGAGAACCATTGGAAAAGACTCAGTAAATTTTGACTCTCAGGGTAGGCAAACTATGATAACTTTAAAGGAAAAACGAAAACTTTTTGAAGACTTATCGAAGAGCAACAAATTGTACGCAATTCAACATAAATACGCACAAATGGTTGAGGTTTCGGTTCTCTGGATTCAAAAATCATCTAAACTTTTTCCTTGTTTGTTTGGCAGGATTCGGGGCACAGGTAGCCTAATCGGTAGAGTAGCGGCCTTAAAATCGAGAAGTAGTTTGTTCGAAACTCGGCCGAGGCAACTTCTGCTCAACTGTGTTCTTAGTGCAAGCCAAGAATGCGACTGCTATGGCGCGCACGATAGTATAAAGTGGGGGAACTACTGCAAACTCTTGACTCTGTCAAGATGGGTCACAATAGGATATTCGGGACCTGCGTCATCCTCTGCCCCCTCCAGATCTATCTGAGGTAGGGAACAAGGGACTTCCATGATTAAAAATTTGTTTGGGTGTTTGGGTTTCAGTGTTCAGTGTTTGGGTTTCAGACATCACCAAAGTGAGTTTTTGTATGCCCTTAAAAATTCACTTGTAGCACTATCAGAGACGTACCTAGGATTTGAAACCGGGGGGGCTGAACCTTGAGAGTGGGCCCCCCCTCCTATCCAGTGCCGCGTTTACCTATTTGGGGGCCCCTGGGCACTTTTAATGACGGAGCCCCCCCTTAGCTCAATAAAAATTTAATTTCTACATCAAATAGGTTTTTTTCAGTTTTTCACCGAAATTTAAGATGGGTTACAATTTAAATTCATAAAATAAACAAAAAATTTTTATATTAATACAAATTCTGTACAGAATATTCCTGAAAATTTTTTATATTGATACAAATCCTGTACAAAATATTATTTCACGTGTATTAAATGAATTCCCGAGGCCACACAACTTTTCTAACATTTTTGTAGGACCATATATGTCAAACATTTATCTGAAATTATTTATAGTTTTTGATAAAAACTAAAGAGAAAAAACACAATAGCTTTTATATAAATTTGGAGCGGTTTGGAATTTATTTTTAAAAAGGTGAAAATTTTTAGAAGTATGCAATAATTGAAAATAAGAAAACCATGTTTAAAGCTCCTTTAAGAATCGAAAAATCAAAAGCAATGACTAAAATCACATTTGTGTTAGGTCATAAGCAATTTATGTATTTCAAAGGACTAAGATGTAAAAAGTGATGTTATTTCAAAATTTGATGTCTGGTGAAAGTATGTTAAAAGAAAATACTAAAAGTAAAACAGCGCGCCGCAGGCGCAAAATTTTTAAAGCCTTTTTAAGTTTTGAAGAATTTAGAGCCGTTCTAAATTTAAAAATGAGGCTCATTAAAATTTAGAGGGGCCCCGAAAGTGAAAGAGGGTTGCCTTAACTTTATTAGGGGCCCCTTAAAATTTAAAGTGGCCTCTAAAACAGTTTTGGATTCTCATTATCTCTTTCAAAAGGTCTTTATATTTTAAAGGGCTCCGGAAGATTTATGGGCCCCCCTTGACTAAAAAACTTTCAGAAAATTAACCCTTCTATGAGATTACCAGCAGATTTGGGGCCCCCTTGAATTTTTAAGAAGCCTCTTTAAATTTTTAGGGGCCCGGCGAAGATTCAGAGAGCTCCCTAGAATTTCTATTAAGTCCCATGACATTTAAAAGGGGCTCTTAAAATTTTCAGAGGGTTCTCTTTAATTATCAGACGGCCCCAGAAATATTTTGGGGGCCCACAGTATCTATAAAGGACCCCCTGAATTTTCAGGGACCCCTACAGCCATGAATTTATGCCTTCTCCTTAATAAAATGGGGCCCCTAAAGACATGAATGTGGGGCCTCCTTCTAAATAAAATGGGGTGGCAAGTGCTAAATTTCTGAAAATGTTTACCGAATTTTTAAAGATTTGGGGGCACTGTTCCTATCCTCTCTTGATTCAAAAAGTGGGCCCCCTTGATTCAAAAATGGGGGCCCCCTCGAATAAGATGGTGAGCCCCTTGATTCAAAAAGTGGGCCCCCTCGAATAAGATGGTGGGCCCTTGATTCAAAAAGTGGACCCCTTTGATTCAAAAATGGGGGCCCCTCGAATAAGATGGTAAGCCCCTTGATTCAAAAAGTAGGCCCCTTGATTCAAAAAAGGGGGCCCCCTCGAATAAGATGGTGGGCCCCTTGAATCAAAAATGGGGACCCCCTCGAAGAATATGGTGGGCCCCTTGATTCAAAAAGTGGGCCCCCTCGAATAATTTATGGTGGGCCCCTTGAATCAAAAATAGGGGCCCCCTCAAATGAAAAATTATTTTAGTATTTATTTAGTTAAAAAATCGGGCCCCTTTGGGTCCTTTAAAATAATAATAAAATTTCGGGTCCCCAACGGGGCCCTTAGAAAAAGCTCGGGGGGGGGCTAAGCCTACCCTAGCCCCCCACCCCCCCTAGATACGTCTCTGAGCGCTATAAAAAGCTCTTTAAATGAATAAAAACCCTAGAGCATGGAATTTTTTTTTCACAATTCAGCTAATTCAGCGGCCGCGGAATTGTAAAAAATACTGCACAGGCACAGCTGAATTCACTCGGACTTGCGGAAAGTAGGTCTATATTGCCTCCCCTTGCTCGCAAGCTCGCTCGGGGGCAATTATAGCCCTTCTTTCCTCACTTTCCGAGTGAATTCAGCAGTGCTGTAAAATACTATTCTCTATGACCCAACTTTTGCAACAAAGCGAATTGAAAATGCACTCAAATGCGTTCGTCCCCGACTAGGTTTAATTTAAACATGTTTTTTTCCAAGTTTACTCCTGGAGGTCCCTGAAAATCACCTATTGAACCCCCCAAGACCGTCCCTGGTACCCCAGAGGTCCAGAACTGAATGGCATCGTAAGCGTCTCAGGAGTTTCTATCCAACTTCTGTACACCCTCCCGGCCCCAGACGCTTTCCGGAGGAGCTACAAGCTACAATGCTTGCAAAATTATCTCTACATCTTGCATTTTTTTGTGGTAAA
This sequence comes from Forcipomyia taiwana, assembly GCA_963930915.1. Lineage (NCBI taxonomy): Eukaryota > Metazoa > Arthropoda > Insecta > Diptera > Ceratopogonidae > Forcipomyia > Forcipomyia taiwana. The sequence continues at coordinate 16,416 of CAWVOI010000005.1, forward strand.
AACCATCTCCAAAAATAAGAAACATTTAGACACCTCCTTCGCTACGATTAAGTGGAAGTTGACAGAGAAAATCGCGGTGTTTCATAAATACCGACCAATATACCGACCAAGTGCGTAAACTTCTAATAAGCAAGGTAGTAATAAGACCATACCTCAGACTTTTCAGGCATTCCAAAATCAATATCTTGCATGGGAAAGTTAACAAAACTGAATCGGGGTGATCTAGGCCAAGATATTGGTGGTGGAGATCTTATCATATGTTCATGAACTTCTGGAAGTGTGAATGGGTCTTCAAAGTCATTATTAAAGTCTTGAGCCATCAAATTAGCATCATCAGATACAATGTCTTCTCCGTTATCAATAAGACTTTCTCTTGAAGCTATCACACGCTAAAAAAAGAGATTGTACAGAAGTTAAAAAGAAAGTTACACAAGTTTTTCAACTGATGTTACCTGAATGTAAGGATTATCTTGACGGGATAATTTAAGTGTATGCATATCACTGTCTAGATTTTTAATTCGACTTGTCGTCAAACTTAGTGTAGAAACAGCTGGTGTCCCAAATACAGTATCGTTGGTACGGTTGCAAGTGTAACTGACCACTAGAATACGAAAAAAACCACATGCTAGCAACATAAAGTTATTTAAAACTAACTTTTAATTTAAAAAGGCATACTACTAATCATTTAGTATGGGACCCTGCTTTGTGTTTTAAACAAAAAGCAGGCTTTGGTTCATAAAGAATTATGTATTTCTTGATTGCTCACCTGAAGGTTCTGAACGAGTTCGCTGACATACAATGTCTTCTATCTCCAAAACCTTTTTTTTTCTCAAAAAATTTGATAAAAAGAGAAATGGTTTTTTTCGAGAAAAGCTTCGTCCTCGCACATTGATATTTTCATTTGGCACTTCATGCATGGTTGGCTTGCTTTGTACTTCTTCAAAAAACCGAGAAATTGAACTTTGGCCAGAGCGTATTTGCGAATTTTCTCCATAGGCCAACTATATAAAGTTCAGAAATCAAGTGTTCATGCTGAGCAACTATTTGAGGGCTCTAAACAGGCTAAAATATTTATTTCAAAAATTTTCTTCAATATTTCTTGTTGTTTTCAAATGAGTTATCAAGACTGTATCGCGCATGTGTAACCTTTTCTATGAACATATACATACATATGATGTACCTGATGTATGCACGATTCTGAAAATTTTATCTACATATAATGTGATAATGTCAGAGCCACATGTTTTGAGTTTAAGTAGGGCACCATTAAGTCAATAAAACCAACTTACGTTCTTCCTAAGTGTTCTTCCTAAGAATTCTTTAATAGCTCTTTCGCTAAAAAACATAAAATTCTTTTCACTAATATTGGAACAAAAAAACACATGATTAGCTTTGTTTTCAGTGCTCCTGGACCTTCATCTCCACTTCATCCCTCAATTATGGCTTTGCTCCCTGAGCTGCCCATGATCAACCTCAGAGCTAAGGAACCTGCGCAACAGTCTCAAACGTGTCCACAAACGGAATGTATCCTGTTTTACGCTAATAAACAAGGAGTCACATTCCAGGTTGGAGGTCGAGCACTGGCAACTGAATGCAGCTCTGTACGCGAGGTACGTCGGTGACTACTCATCCAAACTCCGAAGTTACCCTAAGTGCTTCTGGAAGTTTGTCAACGAGAAGTGCCAGACCAAGTCCCTCCCGAGAACGCTGCAGCTGGGCCATAGGACCGCCATATCTGACGCTGAGAAAGCCGATCTCTTCGCCTCGCACTTCAAAACTGCGTACTCACCTGACTCCGGGAATCCTTACACACCCACTTCGTCCCCGAAGTTCTCAATCACGGATGCAAGGATCTACCTGGAAGACATCATGAAGGGCCTGGAAGACCTCAATCTTAGAAAAGGTTCTGGGCTGGACCGGATAGTCCTCGATTTCCTTAGGAGATTCGCGGCCCACCTCTGCGAACCGGTGTCGCTTCTCACCAACTGGTCCCTGGAGTCATGCGCGTTCGCAAAATGCTGATAGCCATCGTTCCTGGCCGTGATCTTCGAGTCAGGCGTTCATACATCAATGGAGAACTACATAGGAATCGCGATACTCAACGCCCTCCCGGAACCCATCGAGAAGCTTGTCCTTTTGAAGCTTGCTCCAGTCGTGCTCGAGGTACTACAATGGGTTTATCCCCCTCACTCCCCCTCTAGGGCTAATGGGGGTCCAAAAAGTCTAACCTCCTACCCTACGGACTAGGCACTACACGATGGAGAAAATTGCAGGTCTCTATCTCTTCTGGTTCTTGAGTTATAAAGTTTCGGACGAAGGGATAGACAGACAGCCATAGCAGATGCAATAGTGCATTTTTTCTGTATCCGAGGAAAAATGCACAAAAAACGTAATATAATTAAAAACAAAGTAGCTATGAATAGAATAAAATATACAATCAAGTTAGCCTCACTGTTATTTTAAGTAGAGGTAGGCAAGGGCTTGGACTACTCGATAAAGACCGAGCCCGCCTGGCCCGGACGGGCTTGGATTTTTAGGTGCGGGCTGGTCCGGGCTTTTTTCGGGCCTTGTCGGGCGGGCTCCGGTTTTTTTAAAAGCCCGAAATTGAAAAAAACGTAGGATTTGAGTCTGACTAATTTTCATTCTTTTACATATGTTAATTGTTTTAAATTAAGATTAAATGGTGGTGGATAGAAAAACTTATTTAATTATTTGTATTTTGATACAACTATTTAAATTTTGAATATTTTTGGTGAATGAAAGTTAAATCAAACAGTTTCAGACAGACAGACCGACATATATAGAAAGCATAAAAAGAGAAAAATGTACTACTGTATCTGCTATGTCTCTTAGTCCGTCTGAAACTGTATTACTTAAGAGCCAGACAAGATAGAGAGCTGCGGATTCTTGCATGATGTAGGAAATGGTCTTCAAGCCCCCCATAACTTACGGGGGGTGCACGGGAGATTAAAACGTTGTATGAAAGTTCCATATACTTCATTCAAATGAGCACCGGAAGGCGAAATCATTCTGTAAGGCTTAGTACACTCTTTCGAGCCCCCCGAACTGCTATGATAGTTACTGTAGAGTCTGAAGAGTGTTAGAGGCTTTATTTTCTTGATTAAAATTAAAACTGCTTAAAAACTTACAAAAAAGTCATGCCGAATCAACTAAAAAAGTTGGAGTTACAGTTTTGCCCCACTGGCTCATTTCCACATTTTTACCACATTTTGAGCTTTTATCTCCAAAAAGTTAAAAATTTTTTAACTTTTAAAAAAATTTTAACTTAAAAAAAATATCAAACTATAAAATAAGTATTAAGTTTTATTTTTTTCCGTCTCACTTTCGGAGATAACTAACGTAATACTGAGCGGCCATTTTTACACAAAAATTCAGTAAAATCATGAATCGGCAGTTCTAAAATCCTGGACCACTTATCAAAATTTTTTGAGCCATGTAGTAATTTGTCTAGATATACCTTATAACAAAAAAATAACCACGGGAAAATATGTTGGCATGTATCAAGAATATAAGCAATATAATGAAAAAGCGGGTTGACCGTTTTGCACCCTCTACCCTAGTCATCAAACAAGAAGCGCTTGGAAAAATTATATAAAATCAAATTAGATTTAATAAACTAATTTAAACTGTTCAAAAATCAAGAAATTAAGTATTATGAATTCCAATAAGATTCTTTCAAAATACAAACCCAGCAAATACAATTTTTATATTTGATCTTCGATTTTGTATTTTGGTTTGATTTAATTTAATATTTTCTTAATCTTAGATAAATTACACTGAAAAGAAATTTAAATTTAGAAAATAAAACGCACGACCCCTTTACGTCCAGGAAATCACGGGGTTTTTCGGGCTTCATCGGGCGGGCCAAGGTTCATTTATGCCGGGCTCGGGCTTTTTTCTGGCCATATCAGGTGGGCCGAGGTTTTTAATGTTAAGGTTGTTTTGAGTTCACTAAAGAGTCCTGATGCTCGATGCTCGATATTACCAGGACTGAGTACGGGTTATCCAAACGTGAAAAGCCCCCTTTTATCGACCAGTGAGCAAAGTCTAGGCCAGAGTAACAATTTCTTATTCTTGCAAGAAGCCTGTGCTTAGATAGAAGGGCTAGGGACACGCAACGGGATTCTTAATGGGTTCATATGCGATTCCGAAAAGATCCAAGTACCACTGAATGTGTGGGAATACGACCCCAAACCATTCTACCCGTGATTGCCCGGAAGTCGGTCTCGATTGTACCGTTATAACGAGGCCTCGCGCTTCCTCGCGCGCCGATTTGGCCGTCAAAGGCAGCCACAAACAGTGCTATCTCATCCCGAGTGAATTGCCTTCTCCCAACTTCATAAATTGGAGGTGGTGTCGCATCAACGGTGGTGGTGTGAGCACGTTTTGCTCCTTTTGATTACCTACGCCCAAAATTTCCTGGTTTATGCCCACTTCCTGCTCACCTCGGATTATTCTGTTGAAAGCCATTCTCTACTGGTTGTCTGACTGCCAGTGCTAGAGCGTTGTTAGGCGAATTCATACTGTTTCCTGACATGTTGATGGTTTTTAGAGGGTTTCGATTTACGACCACACGGCATTGAGTGGTTGATAGAAATGATCGAGAATATCACGCTTATGAAGAGTGATAGGGAGAAGTGAGATAGCGAGTGTTTATTTATTGCCTCTTCGGGAGATTGTAGATTGTACTGGGAGTCAAAGGTCACGGAGGTCCCGAAGGTCCTATTGTGACCCATCTTGACAGAGTCAAGAGTTCCTCAGTAGCGCCCCCCATCTTATACTGCCGTACGCGCCATAGCAGTCGCATTCTTGGCTTGCACCAAGAACACAGTTGAGCATAAGTTGCCTCGGCCGAGTTTCGAACGTACGATCTCTCGATCGCAAGTCCGTTACTCTACCGATTAGGCTACCTCTGCCCCTCTTCGGGAGATATTTTTTCGCGACCAGAGAGAAGCACATGTAAGCTCTTCACAGCTAAGTAACTAATATTTGAAGATATGATATATAACTAATAACAGGGTTATAACTAACAACAAGGTTCTTTGAGATACATTACATATGACCCAATGCAACTGTAGTTTTGTTGACAATTTATAGCTTATTAGAAATTTTCTTCGTCGCTTTTGATGATTTGTTTATTTTTATTATTATTGGAAAACGGAACGCAGCTCGTGCGAGCAGGGGGTCTCCACCTAGTTGAATTTAAAATACAAAAAAGTATAATGACGCAAATATGGTTGTAGAAGAGTCCTGTGTTTGAAACTGAAATTTATCTTGAATATTTCACAACTTCATTAATTATAAACTTGTTTGTCAGTCGATAAAATACCGGTTATTTAAATATCCCCCCTCCAATATTAAGAAGCCTATAAAAGCATCAAATCAATGATATTCTGGTTTATACGTTATTTTGAACTCTTTCCTAACGTTGCAGAATCAATATTTTGTGTCAATGATAATTGCTTTATACGACAGTTTATACTTTGAAGCTTTGTTTCTTGGGTAAGTCAATTTTATAGCAAAGTACAAGGTAGCAAAATAATAATTATTAAAATTATAATGTAATTGCAGTTTGATTGATAGCCTCAATCTTAAAAAAGGAAGCCGAACTGGAAATTCAGGAAATCATTTAGAATATCAAGTTCTCACTTTAATGCAAAACGTACCCTGACTAGCCTAAAAAATGGTTCAAGGACAAAAAACATTCAACACTGGCGTTGTTGTTATCAAACAATCTAATGTGAAAGCAGAAACAAAGAAGAACACGCAAGAGAAAAAACCAGTTACTCAGGGTAGTTCTTGGGGAAACACGTTTAAAAATCGAGAGAACTTCATAGCGATGCATCATTGTTGATCGGCTTCATCATGGATAACTTTGATAAATTAAATTATGTATTGCAAGCATTAATAAGTATTTCAATTAATGACAAAGATTTAATAACTACGGGTAAATTTTTTTGTCTCTATAGCCGTTAAAAATTGGGAAAAAAAGGGGATAGTCTAAATACTTATTCAAATTATTAACGAAAAATCCGTTCCGTTGCAACTTATTGGCTCCCTAGCTCCAAGTCCTTAGATCAGAGGCTTGTAGAAGTATTTTTAACTTGATATTATTCCATCTAACATTTATCAGAATTTCAGCTCTTTTCGGGCAAAAAAATTTTTCCTCATACAAACTTTGGATGTCTCTAGCTCCGTCCCTGTAAGAGATAGGGATCATATGTGGTTTCATGATTTGTTAGAATTTTGAAAGACTCCACCATACAAAAATTTCAGCTCAATATGATCCAGTCTAAAAAGGTTTCATGCAACAACAAAACCCTCTGGTTACGTCCCTGGTGGTTTTTCGAGAAAGGGACAATTCGTTTTACAGGAACGGAACTATTCACCCTGCACACATAACAAAATGCAAAAAAAAACAAGTCTAGAGCTCTTAAAATTGTTAAGTCTTTGTTAATCGGTAAGACATTCATAAATATGTAATGCAAATTTTAATGTATATTTTTGCGTGTAAATCAGACACGAATTGTTTCATGAATTATACTCAATCAGACGAAAAAACTTACAATATAAAACACTTCGGAATGGTAGGTACATAATTTTATTAGAGATTTTTCGAACAGTGCGCCATTGGATCATCTTCGCGCAACCGTTTTTTGCTGTAAGCTTCCATTTCCTCTTCAGTAGGAACTGCACTTTCATGATTACTGAAGTATTTTCGTTTTTTGTCCATCCTCTTCAAAATATTTTCGCGTTGCTTTTTGTTTTGTTCACTTAATAGAGCCAACTTAGTGTTTTCAGTTCCAGAATTGGAAATTGGATCTGTGTCTTTGTCTGTGGTAATTGAAGTAGATTCTAAGCTGTTTAAAGTACTAATAGGTACACAGTATGAATTTTTTATTAAATTTTTGCAGCATTTGTACCCCCAACGACCGGTCTTCCAGAAGCTGCCGAATACGCTCGTGTGATTGTTTATTTTCTCGTCTTCAATATATCTACTTCTGGCTATTTTTTTTTCGTGGCCCTTGATAATTTTACCATAGCGAGAATACTCAACGTAGTGCTCTGTTTGTGACAGTCCTAGAGGCTTTATCAAATGCTCATCTCCGCCATATTTTTCAAGAATGGAGCTTCTAACATCTGATTTTATTTCCTGTTTTTTTTTATCGTACTCCTTTTGAAGTAGCTCAAGTTTTGTCGGCTCTGCAAGAACATGAACATCAACACCCTTTGAATGAGCTTCCCAGGCAAACAGCTGAGCTGTTGCGTGCTCTTGAGTGTCTCCTGAAAATCGTACAAAATTTTCTCCCGCAAAGTCTGATTCTTCAGGATCTTTCTGAGGGTTAGGGTTCTCACGCATCGATCTAGTTTTTGGATCGTAAAACGCTGAATTTGGGTCAAGGTTTCGCAAATACTTAGCAGTATCTTCTCTTATTCTTAAGTTTCGAACAGTTATTTTGTTGCCTTGCTTTGAATCCACTTTTGTTCCTGGCATATCAATATTGTCAGCGTATTTATCATCATCATCATCTGAGATGTTTGGGTCTTCCTTTAGCTTTTCTGCTTTTAACAACCTTTTGGCTTCTTCAACCTTTTGAAATTCCAAAACGATGTCTTTATGCATAGCAGAATCATAACCTGTCCATCTGAAAGAAAATTATTCACTAAATTACCTTATCCTTATATCACTACATTATACAATCTATCAAGTTATGTTAAACAAAGATCATGTAAAAAGACATGCGCTAAATAAATAATAATCAAGTTAAATTTCATGAGTGAGTGAGATATTCGTTTCCTGGATCTTTCCCAACATTGCTTTAAAAGATGTTCACATTTAAGGATCTTTGAAACTGAATTTTGTGTGAAGATTTATAACATCTTTAAAAAAATTTTAAATGCACATTTTTACTAAAATAGTGAAAAACTGCACTGTTACATCTGATATGTCTGTTTTTCCAAAACTTTATAACTCAATAACAAGCTTTCACACCTAGTTATACTAATAAGTAGGTTTAATGATTCTCATAGTGCGAAGCCCTTTTAATTCAGCAGAGGTAAGGGGGCGGTAGCCCCCATCAAAAAAACACGCGTCGTAGACTGCCCCACTCAACTTTGCCTCCACCCCTCGTTTACTTATAAACGAGTGCTTTTTTATGGTAGCTGCCGCCCCCACACCCTCACTGATTAAAAAAGGGTTTGTCCGAAGAAAATTAGGACAAATTATCAAACAAAAATATAAAAAAACCGTTAAAATTCAAACTTTGAAAGGGTATTACTGCCCAGGGGAGACCGACCCCCTTGATTTTTTTCTTGATTCGTCATGTGGAAGCCAAGAGCTTTCCTCTGATGCTCCACTTGCTCATATTTGAGCCAACCCACATGCTTTATATTTTCCAAATCTTGTTTCGTTTTAAAAATTGTCAAAACATTATTGAGCCAATAAGAATAATGAAAGATTAAACTTTACTACTCCGCGGCCGCTGCATTAGCTCGCAAGCTCGCTCCTTTCCTCACTTTCCGAGTGAATTCAGCAGTGCTGTAATACTGTACAATTCGCGTAATATAAATTCGCGTAATAGCAACTTCGTCAAATTTAAACGAGTTTTGGTTCTCCCGTCTTTCGATTCCACATGAAATTGAGTTCGTCTAATATAACGTTCGCATAATATCAATTATGTTGGCCTCTCCCCTGCGATTGATATTACGCGAACTCTACTGTACTATTTTGCAATTCAGCTTATTATAAGCACCCGCGGGGTTGCGAAAAAATATCGTTCGGAACAATTGCACGTGGGTTAATTTCTGTGGAACTGAACCTCCTTTGGCTGCCCTCGTTTAGGCGCAATTCTAGGGCTCAATTCCACAGAAATTAATACAGTTCCACAGTGACAAAATGTACTATTTTTGAACTATTTACATACGCTCGAAATAGGTAAAGTAACTTATTTACCTGTCTCGTTTGCTATCATAATCAAGTTCTTGGCGACTTGGTATAAATTCATCTTGAGCCATGTTGCTTTGACTGTATTTCGCCCCGACTTTTCTTGGACGTTCTAAGCAATCTTTTTTCTTATGACTCATAGCTCCACAATTTTCACATGCTCCTTTTCGAAACTTAGCAGAGACTATTGTTTTTGTCTTGAAGCTTTCGATTTGGCTACCGATTAAGCTCTGTTGCTCTTGATTTTTTTGTGGTCTTTGATGTTTTAGTGTTGGACCAGTAGTGTTATAGTACCAAGGGGCAGACGAAATGTATTGAGGAATGTGTGGATTGATATCTTTTCCGGTTTCATCTTGAAGAGCAGGAGCAGTGCCTGCTTTTCGTGCCTCATCGAGTTCTTTAGCCTTCCTCCAATCTTCTCTACTTTGTTTTTGGTCACATTCCTTTGTGATTTTATCACTAATCAATTGAGAAACAGGTAACCTTGCAGCCATAATGCAATGTTTTAAAATGATTAATTACGTTGTTCGTGGTGTTCTGTAAGTTTGTTGTGGATTTCTTGATTGACATATAGAGTCTGCCAATGAAGAATTGTCACATTCAAAACCACAGTTGAAATTTCATCTGTTCAGCCTCAATCAAGAACTGTTTTGAAATATATTTCAACTGTGTCGCATTATGAATTTCCTTTCCAATACTATTTTTGATGTTTTAAGCTTGGAATTAATGTGCCGTAAGAGCCAAATAGATTTAACTGTTTTGAAATATTTCAAAACAGTAAATTTTTATAGCAAGAGTCGAAATGATCAATCGAAATGAATGATACTCAGCAATTGTCAAAAATGGGACCAACTTATTCAGCCGTATTTTGTATAGTAGTTTCCAGTTTCTTTCCAGGATTGCATACTTTTTGGGTCATTAAAAAAGCAAAGAAATATGACCGCAGGTTCTAGTTGTTTCTAGAAATTCGAATCAAAAGAAGCTTCCTATTTTCAATTGTACAATTGCTACTTTAGCAAATCGCATAGATTTCCAAAAGTAAAACTTTCTATTGGAGAGAAAAACTACTCAGTTCATTAAAAACTATTTAAAATCAATTGAAAAGTCATGTCGGTAATAGGAATTGATTTTGGTAATGAATCATGCTTTGTAGCAGTGGCTAAAGCAGGTGGCATCGAAACCATTGCAAACGACTATAGTCTCCGGGCAACTCCATCATGTGTGGCTTTTGCGGGCAAAAACCGTATATTAGGTGTGGCTGCCAAGAACCAGCAGGTTACAAACATGAAGAACACCATATGTGGTTTTAAGAGATTTATCGGAAGAAAATTCGATGACCCCTTCGTGCAGAGTGAGCTACAAAAGACGTCAAATGTCGTCGAAAGCCGACCTGATGGAGGGATCGGGTTCAGAGTGCACTATCTCGGCCAAGACCACGTGTTTTCTCCAGAGCAACTAACTGCTATGCTATTCACGAAACTCAAAGATACATCTGCGGCTGCTGTTCAGACACAAATCAACGACTGTGTCATAACAGTACCGTTCTATTACACGAATGCTGAACGCAAAGCGCTCCTTGATGCTGCACAAATAGCCGGCTTGAACGTTCTACGACTTATGAATGAGACAACTGCTACAGCTTTGAGCTACGGCTTCTATCGAACTGACTTGCCCGAAGAAAATGCAAAAGGAAGAAATGTGGTATTTGTCGATTGCGGTCATTCGTCCATTCAAGTTTCGGTGTGCGCTTTCAATAAAAGTAAATTGAAAATGCTTGCTGCAACATGCGAGCAAGTGGGTGGTCGAGACTTTGATGAGTATCTAGCCGAGCATTTCAGCAAAGAATTTATTACGAAGTATAAGATTGATCCTCGTACTAACAAGAGAGCTTATGTGCGTCTCCTTGCTGAAGTGGAAAAGCTTAAAAAGCAAATGTCAGCGAATGGCACGAAGTTGCCACTTGGAATCGAGTGCTTCATGAACGACATCGACGTTTCTTCTAGTATGCAGCGCAGTGATTTCGAGCAACTTTGCAGCAGTCTATTTGCAAGAATGGAAGAAGGTATGAAAAAGTGTTTGAAGGAATCCAAGCTGACCCTGGATGAAATACATTCTGTTGAAATTGTTGGAGGTAGTAGCAGAATACCAGCGATTAAGGCAATGATAGAACAAGTTTTCGGAAAAGCTCCTAGCACAACATTAAACCAAGACGAAGCTGTCTCGCGAGGAGCTGCCTTGCAATGTGCTATTATGTCTCCTGCTGTTCGTGTTCGAGAGTTTGGAGTGACAGATATCCAAAACTATTCCGTAAAAGTCTTATATGACGGAGAAAGCGGCCCCCAAGGAGAAATGGAAGTTTTTCCTGCCTACCATGCAGCCCCCTTCAGTCGCATGCTAAGCTTTTTCCGCCGTGGACCGTTCTCGATCAAAGTTTGCTATTCAGATGCAGCTAGCCTTCCTTATCCAGACATTTCAATTGGTAGTTGGGAGATCAAAGGCATCAAGGCTAACACAGCGAACGAAGCGTCCGAAGTAAAGATAAAAGTCCGGATCAATAACAATGGGATTGTTTTGATATCAAGTGCTCAAATGGTTGAGAAAAAGGAAGGAATAACTGAAGAGGAAGAAAATCCAGCCGAGCCAACTTCGCCAGAACCAATGGATGTTCAAGAGGTAAGAAAATAATTCAATTTCAGTTTTGTGCATTGAGCGTCTTTCTTAGGAAAGAAATGATGAATCAGTACAGGAAGAAGTGTCAAACGGAGGGTGGACCCAACGTGTAAAAGGATGGTTTGGATCGGTTAGCATAGTTATTAATAATAATATTATACTTGAAAATTATTTTATACATACATACATGCATTCGAGACACTTAAACTCCGTAGACCCCGCCATCAAAATGGGAGGGTTACTAACAATTTTCGGTTATTGTGTTAGGGCTAAAACTAACACAGTCAGTTTCTTCTGTTTTAACCGAAAATTGTTAGTTTTCCATGTTATTCGCCAACTAACACAAATCGGTTAACACTTTCTTCTGTTAACCGAATTTTTTTAAAAGTAACACAAATCGGTTAACACTGCTGTAATCATCGAGCCCCTTTTCTTTTCGATGGCTTGGTCTACGGAGTTTAAGTGTCTCGGTATTACATGCATAAAAACTATATCTACCTGCGTACAAACCTTAACTTCATAGCGAAAAATTTCAAACAAAATTTGTTAGTCCCACACCTGCTCGAAAAAAAGACTTAAGCTTTCAATTTATGTGCGAATATCAATTTTTTTACAATACTTATATACATATAAAGCGGTTTGTAAGTGCGATCGAATTCACCTGAAATTTTGTGTGATTTTTCGGTCAGGTCGGGATGAAAATAGCATTTGCACCTCGGGTTCAAGGACTCTTAATTTGAACCCTTTGGATCACATCTCTCAACCAGCCTCAAAACTGAGTTCTTAAGCCCTTGGTTCAAAAATAACCATTTGAATGAGTTTTTGTGTACTTAAAAAAAACTTAGTGTTTCTCCACAACAACAGTTTTTTGGAATAATAAGTGTTTAAACTCTTAATATTTTTGTTAGTGAGCTACTAGCTAACTGTTACAAATTATTATTTTTGCACAATTTATTTGTTAACCATACAAAAATATGACCATGCTGTCCTCGAATTCCTGTGAAATTTTGAGTGAGTCTTGATACATGGGTAGGAGGATTCAAATCGATTTAAGGCACCTTGTAAATTCACAGTTAAATTGTAATTTTCAATTAAATTTCAAATCGTAGAAAACCAATTTTAGTGGGTCGTTTCAAACACGTGAATTCGTAAGAAATAACCAATACACGAATATTAACGCGAATGTGAAATGTGCAAAACAAATAAAAATATGTTGTATTTGCAGAGACAAAATAACTTTGAACCTAATTTCATCCTCCTTTCCTTCTTTAGTTAGAATTGCCATGATCATCTGTTTCAACACACTAACCTCCTTCGAACTAGTAATAAAATCATTAGTTTTTAAGTTTAGGGCTCGTTCAAATATTACGTCGCGGTAAAAATCGAGATTTTAAACCCCCATCACTCCCTTTTCTATTACGGTTTGCCCATATACTGGTACTTGACTCTGTACCGGCTGTCAAGGAACAGGTGACCCTCTCCTTAGACCGTGACGTAATATTTGAACAGGCTAATAAGGGCTAATTTGAATGAACATGTGTATTTTTAGTGCATTTTCAGCATTTTGCAAAAAATGCACTATTGTGGCTGCTTTGCCGTCTGTCTGTCTGTCTGAAATTTTATAACTCAAGAACCAAAAGAGCTAGAGAGCTGCGGTTTTTTGCATCGTGTAGGGCCTTGTCTGAAGGGGTGCAGGCTTACAATTTTAGACCCCTACCCCCTCGTGTTTGTATGAAAACTCCTTATATTACATCCGATTGAGCTGAAATTTTAGTATGTTGTAGTCTGTGCAAAATCTGATAAATCATGTTACCACATGTGACCCCTTCCGTGTTATGAGACGGAGCTAGGAGCCCTTAAAGTTTGGTTTTCTCGAAATCTTTGAAAATGCACCCTTTAGCTTAATCGCCGATTTTGCTTTTTATATTTTTTTTACCTTAAAATGTGTTCAAGTCTCTTTAAACACAAACATCCCTTAGTCCTTATTCATAAAATCAATAAATCTAAGAAAAGTTTGCTGTAATTTGAGTTTGACTCAAGTTAAGAATCTTACGTTAACTCTATTCAAAGAAGTTTTGAATGCTTGATTTAAATAAACTCAATGCATAGATATGGTTCGAACCAAAGCATATGGGCACGGGCTTGGTCCACCCTAACCTTGCAACTACCGGTTGGGCTTTGAGAGATCATTTTTAATCTTTAGGAACTAAAAAATGCAATCTGCAAGTCCGAAAGTTTCCAGATAACGACTGTTAGAGATAACGAAATCAGGGACAAAGTTAAAAGCTAGAGTAACCCTCAATCTTAAACTTTTTTTGAGAGGCGCTAAGTCAAGACCTTTTCTTAAAGCTTTCATTCTGTGAGATTGAACATCCCAATCTAAAAAAATTTGAAGATGTAAGCATAGAAAGGAGTGATGTGAGCATTTAATTAGATATTTTTCAGGGAAAAAACTTACAATTAATGAGGAGGTACTTAAATAAAGAAAATGTCGGTGCATTTCAGCAAGAACTGAAGGATAAAGAAAATAAAGGAAAAAAAGAAAAAAATAGTAAAAAAAGATTAATCAAAAGAAAATTCTTAAGTTTCCACTAATAGTTGCTTGAAAAAAAAAAACTTTTCACGCCCGCGCCGCGCTGTACGACTGATTTATTTTTGCTCTCATTTAACTACTATTTTGCATTTTATAAAAATTTACTGCCTTTTAGAAATGTGAAAAGCTATTTTGAATTGCCTCTGACAATATACATAGAACTACAAATTCTATTTCTACTCAAATCACTTTTGTATGATTTAATTATACAAACTTTAAAACTGTTGAATATTGTTTCAGGAATCTGGCGCAACAAAACAGGATAAGAAAAAAAAATCATCAGCTAAGTTGGTAGAACTCATGTTAGAAGCATATACCCATGGATTATCGCCGTCGGAGTTAAATTTGTTGATTGAAGAAGAAAACAAAATGATAACCAACGATCGCCAAGAAAAAGAGAGAATTGATGCTAGAAATGCATTAGAAGAGTTCGTTTACGATATTCGAGGACGAGTTCATGAAGGAGGCGACCTTTTCAAATATGTGTCCCAAGTTGATCGTGAAAATCTTTGCGTACAATTGGATGAAATAGAGAACTGGCTCTACGATGATGGTGAAGATTGTGAGCGCCAAATTTACAAAGATCGGTTGGCTGCACTACAAAAAATAACCGATCCTATCAAGCTACGCCATGCAGAGTACGAATCTCATTCGTCTGCATTAGAGCAACTTGGGCATGCTGTTCAGTTGTCGCGAAAAGCCGTTGATCTATATCGGAATAAAGATGACAGATATAGTCATTTGACTGAAACGGAAATGCTGAATATTTCAGAAGCAGCAGATAAAGCAGAAACGTTTTTGAATGGTGCTAGATCAAAGCTTTCTAAAAATCAACCAACAGAAGACCCTTCGATTAGGACTGCTGAAATTAACCACGAGTACGACCTGTTATCAGCTACATACCGGTCTATCCTAAGCCGACCAAAACCAAAAGCGCCAACGCCTCCTCCATCTTCTACTGAGCATAAAAACGATGAAACTGCACCACCAAAAGCGGACCAAAAGGAGAGTGAAATGGACGTGGAGTGAATCAAACTACATTTTTCAATACTTACTTTCATTTTCTTGCTTATTAATTCATTGGAGTTAATATAACTTTACTAGCAAAAACAATTTTTTTATTGAATCGATTGACAGTTTATCATAGACGAAATACATAGGTACATTCAAGGTAAGTATCCAGTGTCTGCTGCATCTGAAAAATAACATTATTTTTGATAATATCTGAATTGCAAATTAAGGAGTATAATTTTAGAGCACATATTATACAACGCAATTAGAATAGCACTGCATGTTGATTTCACAAAATATTTTTAAATTGAATATATAATTGTTGTTAATTTAATAAAAGTGGATGTCATAAGTATGTATTCAGATATTGTTTAAGTCTTTTCGCAATTCAGGATCAAAGAAGACTGAGTTTCCTTTGACTGGTCACTCTTATTACTCAATGTACAATTTACAATAAAAACAAAAACGGAGATGAATGTATCTGAGTGCATTTTCGTCAGTCAGTTTCGTTGCGAAAGTTTTAAAAAAAAGATTTTCACTTCCATGCAACTTGCCACAATACCACTTAAAAGTGCGCCCAAATGTGTTTGTCTCCGGCTAAGCTCAAATCAAGTTATCAGTGCATTTGCCGCTTTGCCGTTTATCTGTCTGTTTGACTGTCCGAAACTTTATAACGAAAGAACCAGAAGAGCTAGAGAGCTGCAGTTTTTCTCAACGTGTAAGGAATCGTCTGCAAGGGTTGCAGGCTAACAATTTCAAATCCCCATCCCTTAAAATTCCTTATATTACATCTGATTGAGTTAAAATTTCAGTATGTTGTAGTTTGAGCAAAATCTTGTAAATCATGCTACCACATGTCGACCCTACCATGTACAGGGACGGGGCTAGAGGCAGCAAATTTGGAAGAAAACTTCTTGTATTCCAATTGGACTGTAATTTAAGAATTATTCATAAAATGACAGGTAAAAGTGCTTCTACTAATAATCTTGGACATTCTCAAATAGAAAAAATAAATAAAAGTTAATTTAATCAAGCAAAATCGATGCTGAGAAGGGCTGATGTTGTAAGTATCCAGTGCATAGAATTTTGCTTTAACACCCCCATGCACTAACAATGATTAGCAACAGTGAGCTTGGTTTAATTAAGGGAGTTCTGGGCACCACTCTGGAGGACCCATCAACCACTTTCCTAGACCAAACAATGTTATAAGGGGAATAAAATTTGTCATCCTAAATCAACCCCCAGCTTCATTTGTTTAAACAGGATCAAAATCTGACTCAAGTTGATTTACACGAAAACCAAATTTTTAAGCTTTTATACTTTGAGAAGCTTCAGGTTTTCCACAAACATCTACATATTTGAAACTCAACCTGAGATTTCTGAAAATCTTCAGACATTTGTTTTCCTATTTTTGGATTTAAAATTTTTTTACTCCTTGGGGTTCCTAAAAATCATCTAAGAAGCCCACCAGGACCGTTCCTGGTACTCCAGAAGTTCAGAACTAACTGGCATCGTAAGTGTCACGAGGGTTGCCATCTAACTTTTCTATAAATTCTCGGCCGCAGACGCTTCCCTGAGGAGCTTAAAGACTCTAAACCTATTTGAAACTTGAAAATCTCAAATTAAATACAAAGATTAGCTAGTAACCACTTAAAAACCCAGCTATCTGAAAGTTTAGAGCGATATAAAAATGTGTTCGAAAAATAAAACACAAAAAATTAAAGAAAGCCTGTTTGGAGCACAGGCAAGCAAATTTTTAGTGCTTGTTCACCAATTTTGAGAAAAATGCACTTATGTGTCCGATATGTCTGTCTGTCCGTCCGTCCGTCCGAGTCGCAGAGGCTCCGAAACTACAAGAGCTAGAGACCTGCAGTTTTTTGCATGTTGTCATGCATGGTCTGGAGAGTGGGCGAAAGATTTTGGTTTTTCCGAAAAACTGCCTGGGGGGTAATTAAGGGGGTTTTCCCGTTATATGAAAGTTTCATATATTTCATCCGGTTGAGCTAAATTTTGGATATGTTATACATCGTGTCAAATCTTGCAAATCATAAAACACATGTTTGCCTCTATCACTTAAGCGGGTGGGGTGAGAGGCCTCCGAAGGGGGGAAAAATTTAGTTGTTTCGATTTAGCTGAAATTCAGAATGGTTATGTAAATCGTTTCAAAAATGTAAAGTAATGGACCTGGAGGGTCATTTATTCATTTATTCAAAACTCAAGATTTCCCCTGGCCAACAGCAGGGCAAAATTTCAAATCCAACCGATTGAGCTAAAACTTTGGAAACTGTTAGATGGGATTAAGTCAAGCAAAAATAGTTCTACAGTAAGTCTTTATGACCTAAGGGTGCATAGCTGAGAGCCTCCAAAGTTTGTATGGGGAAAATTTTTTAGCTTCAATTTAGTCGAAACTCGAGCAAATGTACAATGACATTTAATTTAACAAAATATCTTCTACTTAAAGGTTCTGTGACCTGTGGGATCGAAGTCAGGGGTAAAATTAGTTTCTGCAGTGACGGAATTTGGGACAAAATATTTTCACTTTGATCCAACTTTTGCAACAGAGCCTAATTGAAAATGCACTCAAATGCGTTCGTCCCCGACTAAGCTTTAAACATGTTTTATTTATATTTTATGATATATACAAGATACCTTTCCCTTATATTTAAAAGGCACTTTTTAGGAATCTTTTAGTTACGAAGTGCTGATCTTCCAAATCGATAAATTTTAATCAAAGTCACTTAGAAGCCCTCAAAGGCTTTTTGCGGATTCCAGGAGTTCCGGATCCCGGATTTCTCCCTACCAGCTTTATCCTGGTGGCAAGTCACTCGAAACGTCTCGGATCAAAAGTGAGAACTTGATTTAATGTTAGTTAATAGATACTGGTGATTTGGAGGTGGAAGAAAATCTTTCACAGTTGATTTTTTGACCAGGCACCTCTGATTAAAACAACAATTATTTGTTGTACGTTTCGTCACGTCAGTGTGACTTTATTCAACAAGCCTACAAACAATTGACGACTTAGATAGTAAGTTTTTTGTCACAAAGGGGAAGAGACTTACATATAAAATGTTTTCACAATTCGTCAAAAAACAATAATAATGTAAACAGTTAATCGATGGGGTCAAGATGAGGCTTTTAAATTCAAAATGACCGTGAAAAAAGGTTGTCATAGTTTAGTTAATAGGGTAATGTTGTTTTCTATTTAGGTTAAACGGTCGAACAAATTAGTTGGAGGTAATCCAATTCTTCTGGCCACAGTAAATTTCAATACATACCATCCGGTTCTTTTTTGTAATCTGATTCAACATGAAGAAAGAAATCTTTTTGGTGGAGTGTCTGAAATATAACAAACAATCATATCATCATCATCATTCATCAAATCCAGCAAAATCGGTGAAAAACGTTACGGGTGCAATTTCAAATTGTTATGAGAAGCTGATATTGTGCTCTTAATCCAACCCTATTACCTACCCTAAAGAGCGCTCCGGTCAAAATTGTTACAATTTATTTTTGTTATAGAAGACGCAAGTCTGAATATTTCTAAACAACAAGTATGAAGTTTTGATTTGTGTTTATTCTTTATTATATTTTGCTTGAAGTTTAGGTTTAAATGTTCAAAGTCACAAAAAAGTTCTAACAGGGTAGTTTACTGAGGCCAAAAAATCTTGCACAACTGCTTTCGGAGCAATCAATAGTATTTTCCCCTGATCTGTTTGAACCCCGGTACAGTTTTGCTGGTTTTATATTCTGTTTTTATCTTCTCTCTCACCTAAGTTGAATGGGACGAAAATTCGGGCAATTTGGAGGTCCCACCTCCCTTGGTAAAATAACTGAAAAGCCTCTTTTTTTCGTCAAGAAAATGGTCATAAGCTTCCTTGCTCTCGTTTTGATAATTTTTCGCTTTTTCTAGGTCCAGCTTGGAACCATATGAACAAAATAACTCCCATTTAAGCCATGTGTTTGCTTCAATCGGTTCAAGGTGCCATTCGATACTCGATATTTATCTCCAAACCCGGAAAGTGGTTGACAGAATTTGCTTTGATGTATTTTATAATACCTTTTAAGCTGTAGGATGAGTCTAGTGACATTTTTCTCCAATTCCTGGTTTCTACTCTAGACTCAAGGTCTCCTCGTAACGAAGAATAACCCTCAAGACCGTATTTCTAAAAATACCAGTTGCTTCAGAGCATTAACTGTGTACACAGCGAGCTGATTTTTTTCGAATTTGTGCAAATTTTTTCGGCACTTTTTGGCTTTTATTTTTAACCTACACAAAACGGCTGAAGCTACAGAGCTGGCAATCCGGACTTACATTCTGATAATTTGATATATTTATTTGGATAAGAGATAAAGCCGTCACACAATTTCAAAATTGTAACAATTTTGACCGGAGCGCTCTTTATTACCCTCTCAACATTTTAAAAATTCACCCATAAGCTCTAAAGTCGATTTAGTTTAATTTGATTTGAACAGAAATGATTTATTGCATGTGCAATATGATTTAGTGCATTTTCAGCATTTTGCAAAAAATGCACTACAGTAGAATTCATGTGAAAGAAATCTCAGGGGAGAGGGCGAAATAATTGATATAACTCGAATTTTTTATTAGACGAACTTAATTTCATGTAAAACCGAGAGACAGGAGAACCAAAATTCGTTTACATTAGATGAAGTTTGTAATACGCGAACTCTACTGTATTGTGGCCGCTTTGCAATCTGTCTTTCTGTCCGAAACTCTATAACTCAAGAACCAGAAGACCTAGAGAGCTGCGGTTTTTGCCTCGTGTTAGGAACTGTCTGTAAGAGTGTAAGTACGTAAGGATGTTTCACGTTTGTATAAAAACTTCTCATGCAAACCATGCTACCACATTTGATCCCTACCATGTACAGAGACGGCGCTAGGGGCGCCAAAAGATTGTATGGAAGAAAAGTTTTTGTATTCCAAAAGGACTTAAATTTGAAAATAATTCATAAAATGACATGTAAAAGTGCTTCTTCTTATAATCTAGGACATTCTCAACTAGAAAAAAATAAATCAAATTAAATGAAGCAAAATCATTGCGAAAGCTAATGGTGCATTTTGAAAATGTTTAGAAGGGATGATGTTGTTGTCATCATTTTGAAAATGCACCAATTACATAGCTTTATCAACGATTTTGCTTAATTTAATTTAATTTGATTTTTTCTTCTCATGAATCACCAAGTTGATTGGTAGGAGACGAAGTAGGAGGAGACGTAACACGAAGGATTACTCAAGTTTGTAACACATTTATCCGACACCAAGTTGATCATTAGAAGCAACTTCACTTGTCATTTTACATTTTACTTCCACACAATAATTAGGAACCTCTACTCTGTGCGAAAAAATAGGCTTAATCTGCCATTTTCAAAGGTCCATGATGTTCGTCAGTAAATAAAAATTTGGAAAAAAAGTATTTTGCATCTGAAAATCATCAGCATGATAGTTAAACATCTGGGCAAGAAATTGCAAAGGAACATACGAGATTTCGGATGACCCTTCGCAAATCCTTTTTGAAGGACTTTTGTTCTAGCGTCGAAAGACCTCAAATTCTTCGTATATCTTTCGATTTCATATTGACCATCGGAGGACTTGTTCGCACAGTATATCTTCTTTCCTTTACGTGGTAGAGGTGAAATGTAAGTCTATGATTTGCTAGTTTCTGCACAGCTTCAACTAAACAAATGCAATATAAGGACAATTTATGCAAACGTTAAACAACCTCTAATACCCCCCCCCCTCCCCTGTCTAAGGAGGTGGTGGGTTTTACTCACAACGCTTAACATTTGGCAAAAAACCACAGCTCTCTTGCTCTTTTGGTTCACGAGTTATTAAGTTTCAGACAGAAGAGAGGCCACTTTTACAAAAGGTTGCAAAAAGAACTTAAAAATTTAAGTTTCACCGTATGAATAAAAAGAGCAAAGATTTTATCCGCTTTTTCTTCAAAGTTACTTACAAAGTTATTCTCTTGTAGAAGTTTGTTGTATTCGTTCATGGCTTCTTTAAATTGAGAGATTTCTTGTCGATTTTTTTGATACAAGTCATTTTTGATGTGGTTGTGTAAACTTATGAGACTTTTTCCAGTCATTGAAGAATAAGCTCTCTCCAAAAGTAAAATACTTATCTCAGTGGTGGTTGTTGTTTCAATAGATTTCATTAAAATGATTTTTTCCATTAAAGTTTTATAAAAATGATCGATGCTGTCGACCATGGTGTCTAAAGCCGATTCGTTGATATCTGCAAAACCACTAACTTTCAGAAGGCCACACAAGGCTTTTCGCTGAATTTGGTTTACTGATGATTTGTTTATACCAGTTACATAGTTCTTAGACATTCCACTTGAAAAGTTTGTTTCTAGTGGAAGCACAAACCATAAAGGTTTCTGAAACTTCTTTTCTTGATTTATTTTAGCAGAATTTGAAATTGGAAAATCAATGTTTGGCATAACTTGAAAAGAAACTCTGTTGTTGGAGTAAGTATCAATTAAACTACCAATCATTTCCGTTTGGTTGTTGATTTCCACAGTTTGAGTAACCAAAGCGTTTTTAAGATTAATTCTAAAAAGAAATAAGAAATATGGTTATATTGATGACTTTGTGAAATATCCTTAGTAGATAAGTATGACCAAAAAGTGAAACTGTAAATCCAGGATGAATAAAAACATGTTCAAAGCTTAGTCGAAAAAAACGCATTTGGTTGCATTTTTAATTCGGCTTTGTTGCAAAAGTTGTGTCAAAGTGAAAATATTTTGTCCCAAATTCCTTCACTGCAGAAACTTATTGGGCCCGTGACTTTAATCCCACAGGTCATAGAGCCGTGATGTGGAAGAGTTTTTGGTTGAATTTAATGTCATCTAACATTTGCTGGAGTTTTAAGTTGATTGGAGTTAAAAAATTTTCGCCTCACACCAACTTTGGGAGCACTTGGCTTCACACCCTTATGTAAAAGAGACTTACTGTAGAACTGTTTTTTGCTAGGTTCAATACAATCTAACAATTCCCAGAGTTTCAGCTTAGTCAGTTAAATTTGAAATTTTGCTTTTCTGTTCACCAGGAGAAGTATTGGGTTGCTACTTATTGCCCCCCAGGTCTGTTTATCTTTGAGACCATGATCCGAAACAAAGTTGCTTAGTTGGCAAAAAACCACGGAACCACTAAAAATTTCCCCTTTGGGATCTCCTCCTTAAGTGATAGAGGCAAACATGTATTCTATGATTTGCTGATTTGACATGATATATAACATATCCAAAATTCAGCTCAATCTAATACAGTATATGGAAGTTTTATACAACGGGAAAACCTCCCTTTTTACTCCCAGGCAATTTTCCGGGAAAACTAAATTGTTTCTAACACCCTCCAACCATATTTGACATCATACAAAAATCGCAGGTCTCTATGTCTTACAGTTTCCGAACCTTTGCGACTCGGACCGACGGAGAGATAAATCGGATACATAAGCGCATTTTTTTCTACAATTTTTTTTTCAAAATTGATGATAGTACACTATAAATTGAAAGTTAATAGTCAGGAAAAGAATAAAAGCCTGTAATAGTAAATTGTGCAACGAGGTTGCAAAATTGAACATTTTTGCCCGAGAGTTTTTTTGGCAACAACTCGAGGGCTGTGAAAGGGCTGAGAGGGGCTATGAAAGGATTGATTTTTAGCGGTTTCTGAGGGGAAGTTATTAACTAAAAGGTCCATTTTCCCATACAAATCGGGCCTAAAACTTAGATTTTCGGTATAAAATAAACTTATTATTTTATTATTAACTTATTATTAACTTATTATTACGCAATTTTTTTATAACAACTATTTTTACATTTTTATACTTTTGTTATTTGTCCATTTTCGCCAGAACTCGTAAATTTGAAATTTTTAAACTGCTCTGAGGAGGCCAAAAGTTACTTTTTCAAAACATCCAAATTCCGTAGCTTTTAGAAGTGTTACCATAAGCCGAGCTTTCTAGCGTTTGGTCATATATCTTCAATAAAACAAAATGTGCGTGAGTATTCTTGACTGAATGTCTCCGCAACCCTTAAACCAAAACCCAAAGTTATTGTATTTTCGGAAGGGGAATTCAGCCAGCTTTCTGTCGTGGTACTTTTTATTTTCCTGTATTATCTATCAGAAATAGAATTTGGCTTTGAGTGCACTCAAGTTAAAAAGTGTGACAAAAAATGTGCGTTAATAACGCTCACTTTTTTTCAATTTTCACTAAGAAGACGAGTAATGAAAAAAATCCAACCCGATGTTATTGTAGTACTTTTTAAAATAGCTAACAGTTCAAGCCCAAATTGGCTGTTGTAGGTTAAGCCTCCCAAGAATTAGAAGACCTCAAAGGGCACATTTGGTGCGTTCGTCACGCTGAGAATACATGAAATTGATATTTTTAGTGCATTTTCCCTCAAATGGAGAAAAAATGCACTATTGCATCTGCTATGTCCATCCGTCCGTCCGTCCGTCCGAAACTTTATAACTCAAGAACCAGAAGAGATAGAGACCTGCGGTTTTATGTGTCGTGTAGGACATGGTCTGTAGGGTAAAAGGTTAGACATCTTAGATCCCCATTACCCCTAGGGGGGAGTGGAGGGGGTAAATCCGTTGTATGAAAGTTCCTTATACTTCGTTCGATTGAGCTGAATTTTGGATATGTTATAGTTCACATCAAATCTAGCAAATCATAGAACACATGTATGCCCCTATCACTTAAGGGGGTGGGGTGAGAGGCCTCCGAAGGAGGGAAAAATTTAGTTGCTCCGATTGAGCTGAAATTCAAAATAGGCACGTAAAATTACATTATTAGAAACATTTGCTTCAAAACATGGTCTCAGAAACGTAAAACAATGCATCAGGAAACTTTTGAATATAATCTTGTGGCTCCCCTTGGAAGACAAATGGGCGAATTTTCAAGATCGTCCGATTGAGCTCAAACTTTGGTAACTCTTAGAGGGCTTTTATTTGAGCAAAAAACATTCCTATAGTATGCTCCTATGAACTAAGAGGCGGAGGGGGAACTCCCGAAATTTGTATGGGAAGCAAATTCATGTGGATTTGCCTTTTGGGCTGAAATTTAAATTATTTAAATAAATTACCGAAAAAGGTTATTTAAGTTAAGAAGTAAAAATTTATGAGTAGAACTTGAGAGTAAAATAAATTAAATTAAATTAAATCAAATCAAATTAAATTAAATCAAATCAAACTAAATTAAATCAAATCAAAATACAAAATCGAAGATCAAGTATAAGAAGTGCATTTTCCCGGGTTCAAGAAGTGCAATTCCCCGAGTCATTTTGGCAAACTTGCCTTGTACCTCGGAGTCCGATTGAATTTCTGATACTGACTGAATTTCAGCTTCCAGCTCCTCCTCCCGTAGCTTTCGTTTTTTCAGTTTTTCGCCATTAGAATCAACTTCAGCTGGCGCTTTCGTTTCCAAATGAATTTCTTCTAAATGTGCTTTGCCGGTTTTTATCAAAGTTTTTATTAAAGATTTTTGTTTTTTCTTATAAAGTGACCTAGATAAAAGAGGTGCAGCTGCACCTTTTGGACTACTTTTCACCTCAGAAAAGGTGCAGCTGCACCTTTCCTTTGTTCCTGGCTACGCCCTTGCGAGTGTTGAGTCTTACAAGATATTAAGGCCGATTTAAAATGTACAACTGGCTTCAGCTTTGCCCCCTTAAGAGCTTGGGCCACGGCGCGGAGTGATTGTTGTAGCCGCCGTTATGACGCTTCTTTTGATACTCTTTTCCAGGTCCATAGCCCTTAAAATGGCTAAGCTAGAGCATTTGTCCAGGGTGTCCAGAAGCCCTCGAAATTTATAAACAACTTTCAAACAATAATCAAAATACATAACATAAATAATATATATATATAATAATATAATTATTATAAGGTCAATAAGACTTATTACATATTTTTCCTCTGTATTTTAATTTTAACTTTCCAAAATTTTCAAAACCACTTCACTAGCTTGAAAACTAAATTTTTTATCGATTTTTATATTTTTGCCCCCTTCTCCGCATAGGCATGTGATGACTCGGACAACTCAAAGACCGGTCACAAATCGTAGACTGAACCTACAGGGCTTGTTTTGGTCTTTTCTGAAACTTTATGGGTTAGGCTATTCAGGAAAAATAGTTTTAGCTCAAAGGTTTAAACTAATACCCCTGGACAGACCCTGGACAGAAAAATAAGGTAATTTTGCCTCATTCTAGCTTTACTCATTCACTAATAAAACACCCACCGAATTAACTTAGCAAGGTAAATTTTTGTGTGTAAGCTCACAATAAACTATCCTTTTGAAAAATAGTACTTGACAACCCTTAACTGCTTTGAGTGGCTCAGAAAAAAAAAATAAATATCGAAAAAATTGCCCCCTTAAAAAGTGTCCAAGTGGTTTAACTCGGCCAAAACAGCAGCTAAGAGGCTAAACACTTGCAGGCTATCTCAAAATCAAATGTAGACCACGATTTGTCACCCGTCGCGACAATCGCATAGAGGCGTATTTTGCGATAGGACATCTGGACAGAATTCCGAGGGCTTCTGAACAGCCTGGACAAATGCTCTAGCTCAGCCATTTTAAGAGCTACGGACCTGAAAGGGGTATTAAAAGAAGCGTCTCAACGGTGGTTACAACAATCACTCCACGCCGTGGCTAAAACAATCACTTAAAGGAACAGAGCTCTTGGCAGGCACATGGGCGAAATTTTAACAATTTCGAATTGAGCTAAATTTTTGGTTTCATTTAGAGGCCATATATTTGATCAAAAATATTCCTATAGTATGCCCTATAAACTAAGGGGGTGGAGAGGGGAATTCCCGAAATTTGTACGGTAAGCAAATTTATGTAGATTCGACTATCGGGCTGAAATTTAAATTATTTATCCAAAATACCGAAATAAGTTGATAATTTAAATGAAATTATATCAACCTAATTTAATTAAATCAAATCAAATCAAAATACAAAACCGAAGATCAAATATAAGTAGTGAAAATAATACCGGATCTTCATATAGAATCACGGATATAACTTGGGTTAAGGAACATGTATTTTTTTGTTTGCAAGTCAAGTAATGAGTTAACTTGGAATCATTTGAATGTTTTTTAGTACTTAACAACTTTAGAAGATTTTTTGGGCCTGACTTTGAATGTTTTATGTTTTATTAATGCTTCTTGTGGGTAAAGCCAAGATTTTTTTTTAAACTTATTTTTTGATGAAGCTTTCGGCTTTTAAGCCATCATCAGCATCACTTGAAAATAGAAGTAAAAATTTGGAAAGTTTTCCGAGTGAAGAGGCAGTTGGAGTTTTATAATAAATATCTCAATTATCTCTTATTTTTTAAAACACTTAAAAATATGAAAAATTTGATTGCAAGAAATTTAATTACCAAGCTCGCTCGGTCTCTGCATTTGGGTTATAGTCACAAAATACACCTTAATTTATTGATTTTGATTTAATGAGTGAGAAAAAGAAGAAAAGTATTCTAAAAGTTTAGTCTGTATATTTTTCTAACCGAGATATCGTATACATAAGATGTAATTTACTCTTACTTTCGGTCAAGTATTTGTTGATTTGAATCGTTGCAAGTCTTATCGGAGAAGTTGATGGTTTCAGAAATACATTCACTGATATTAACCACTTTGGGTATCGGAATCAAATGCAAAGTATCCGTTTTATAAAAAGCTTTGTTCTTTTCGAATCCTCCCCAACGTTTTGGATTTTTAGAATGCATTTCAATAACAATTGGGTAAGATTCAAGCTCAACAATGTTATTGTTTACAAAATATAATATTATATAACTATATATATTTATACATGTATCCACATATATTTCCCTAATGTTTTATGCTGTAGTATGTATGCCCTATGCTGAATGCATGCTGAGTCAGCTGATGAAACTTCAAGGAAAGCTGTCATAGATGAGCAGCAGAAGAGAAACCTTGCTTAAGGTAAGAATTCTTCCTGTATGCTAACCCTTTTACCTTAGTTCTAGGTCACCCTGGCGAGGATTCTACATAATGGCGACCACCATAACGTCATTTTGGTAGAAATGAGAAGAATCAGGAAAAACCAATCAGAGAGGAACTCAGGCATCGTTAAGAGAAGAAAAGAAGAAAGAAAATTGTGGGTGAAGAAGTTTTAAAGATATACAGAAGCTCTGACGATGACAATAGCACTAGCCAGGTGTTGTTGGGGGTTCGAAAAAACATTCCGTGGGAGGTGAAGCCATCGCGAATCAGTTTGCCTTAATGAATCCTTAATCTCGTCTAGGAATTAGGCCAAGCAAGGGGCCATAACGGCAAGGAGTACCCGGTCAAGGGCTGAGAGCTGTGTGCAGTTCGGCGGTAAAGTCTTCTAGCTTAGGGGGGGGGGGGGGAGGCTGCGGGGCTGCTGGAAAGCTGTGCCCTCAGCAGTCAATTTTGCTAATTTGCATGAAAATAAAATAATTGGGTATCCGTTAGCTCGTTTCACTTCGCTACAATCTGCAGCTGAGTTTTTCGTAAAAATATCCGTGAATTCCAGTCTCTTTCTGGGATAAAAGTGTCCCGTCATTTTACGTGAAAATGCTCGGGAACGACGGCGTGTTGGTGTAATAAATTAATGGTACTAGGAGTTCAAGGTCACGCAGGTCCTAAAGATCTTATCATAACCCAGTAGCAGTTCTTGGTTCGATGACTGAAACCTTAAATAATGTCTCCACAAAAAAATTAAAATGATGTCCTCACTTTAAGTAGGGTAGAAGGGGGCAAAACGGTCACCCCGCTTTTTCATAATATTGCTTATATTCTTGATACATGCCAACATATTTTCCCGTGGTTATTTTTTTGTTATAAGGTATATCTAGACAAATTACTACATGGCTCAAAAAATTTTGATAAGTGGTCCAGGATTTTAGAACTGCCGATTCATGATTTTACTGAATTTTTGTGTAAAAATGGCCGCTCAGTATTACGTTAGTTATCTCCGAAAGTGAGACGGAAAAAAATAAAAATTAATACTTATTTTATAGTTTGATATGTTTTTAGTGCATTTTCATCAATTTTGAAAAAAATGCACTTATGTGTCCGATATGTCCGTCTGTCCGTCTGTCCGTCCGTCCGTCCGTCCGTCTGAGTCGCAAAGGCTCCGAAACTACAAGAGCTAGAGATTTGCGGTTTTTCGCATGATGTCAGGTATGGTCTGGAGGGTGGACGAATCGTTTTAGTTTTTCCGAAAAACTGCCTGGGGGTAGTTAAGGGGGTTTTCCCGTTGTATGAAAGTTCCATATACTTCGTCCGATTGAGCTGAATTTTGGATATGTTATACATCATGTCAAATCTAGCAAATCATAGAACGCATGTATGCCCCTATCACTTAAGGGGGTGGGGTGAGAGGCCTCCGAAGGGGGGAAAAATTTAGTTAATCCGATTGAGCTGAAATTCAGAATGGTCATGTAAAATGACGTAATAAGCAACTTTTGTTTCGGGTTATGGTCCCAAAAATGTAAAACAACGGACTCTGGGGGTCAATAAGTGGCCACCCAAGACTTCCCTTGGCGAAATTTCAAATTCAACCGATTGAGCTGAAACTTTGGCAACTGTTAGAAAGTATTAAATCCAGCAAAAAAACAGTTCCACAATAAGCCTCTATGACCTAAGGGTGAGGAGCTGTGAACTCCCAAAGTTAGTATAGGGCGAAAAAATTTTAACTCCAATTGAGCTTGAACTTGGGCAAATGTTAGATGACATTGAATTTAGCAAAATATCCTTCTACATTAAGGCTCTATGACCTTTGGGATCAAAATCAGGGGTCCAATAAGTTTCTGCAGTGACGGAATTGGGAATAAAATATTTTCACTTCGACCCAACTTTTGCAACAAAGCGAGTTGAAAATGCACTCAAATGCGTTTGTCCCCGACTAAGCTTTAAACATGTTTTAAGTGTTAATAGTAAAAAATTTTTAACTTATTGGAGATACAAGCTCAAATTGTGGTAAAAATGTAGAAATGAGCCAGTGGGGCAAAACGGTCACCTCAACTTTTTTAGTTGATTCGGCATGACTTTTTTGTAAGTTTTTAAAGGTCGATTCACATACTTGGAAAAAATGGTCCTGGACAAAATGTCCAACCGGCTCTAGCTCTGCCCCCTTAAGTGCTAGGACCACAGCGTGAAGTGATTGTTGTAGCCGCCATTAAGACGCTTCTTTTGACACCCCTCCCAGGTCCGTAGCCCTTAAAATGGCTGAGCTAGAGCGTTTGTCCAGGCTGTCCTGAGGCCCTCGAAATTCTGTCCAGATGTCCTACCGCAAAATAAGCCATCTGCTTGTCGCGGCGGGTGTCAAATCGTGATCTACATTTGATTTTTAGATAGTACGCAAGTTTTGAGCCTCTTAGCTGCTGTTTTGGCCGAGTTAGACCACTTGGACACTTTTTGAGGGGGTCATTTTTTTCGATATTTATTTTTTTCCGAGCCACTCGAAGCAGCTAAGGGTTCTTAAGTGCTATTTTTCAAAAGAACAACTTATTGTGAGCATACACACAAAAATTTAGCTCGCTAGGTACATTCACTAGTGTTTTATTATTGAATGAGTGAAGCTAGAATGGGGCAAAATTAGCGTATTTTTCTGTCCAGGGTCTGTCCGGGGGGATTAGTGCAAACATTTGGGCTAAAACTATTTTTCCTGAATAGCCTAGACCATAAAGTTTCAGACAAGACCAAAACGAGCTCCGTAGGTTGAGTCTACGATTTGTGACCGGTCTTTGAGTTGCCCGAGTCATATATGCCTATCCGGAGAAGGGGGCAGACATATTAAAATAAATAAAAAATTTAGTTTTCAAGCTAGAGAAGTGGTTTTGGGCATTTTGGAAAGCAAAAATTAAAATACAGAGGAAAAAAAATGTTAAAACAATAATCAAAATACATAACATAAATAATATATATAATGTAATTATAATAACGTCAATAAGACTTATAATATTTTTTTTCCTCTGTATTTTAATTTTTGCTTTCCAAAATGCCCAAAACCACTTCTCTAGCTTTAAAACTAAATTTTTTATTTATTTTAATATGTCTGCCCCCTTCTCCGGATAGGCATGTATGACTCGGGCAACTCAAAGACCGGTCACAAATCGTAGACTCAACCTACGGAGCTCGTTTTGGTCTTGTCTGAAACTTTATGGTCTAGGCTATTCAGGAAAAATAGTTTTAGCCCAAATGTTTGAACTAATCCCCCCGGACAGACCCTGGACAGAAAAATACGCTAATTTTGCCCCATTCTAGCTTCACTCATTCAATAATAAAACACTAGTGAATGTACCTAGCGAGCTAAATTTTTGTGTGTATGCTCACAATAAGTTGTTCTTTTGAAAAATAGCACTTAAGAACCCTTAGCTGCTTCGAGTGGCTCGGAAAAAAATAAATATCGAAAAAAATGACCCCCTCAAAAAGTGTCCAAGTGGTCTAACTCGGCCAAAACAGCAGCTAAGAGGCTCAAAACTTGCGTACTATCTAAAAATCAAATGTAGATCACGATTTGACACCCGCCGCGACAAGCAGATGGCTTATTTTGCGGTAGGACATCTGAACAGAATTTCGAGGGCCTCAGGACAGCCTGGACAAACGCTCTAGCTCAGCCATTTTAAGGGCTACGGACCTGGGAGGGGTGTCAAAAGAAGCGTCTTAATGGCGGCTACAACAATCACTTCACGCTGTGGCCCTAGCACTTAAGGGGGCAGAGCTAGAGCCGGTTGGACATTTTGTCCAGGACCATTTTGTCCAAGTATGTGAATCGACCTTAAGCAGTTTTAATTTTTATCAAGAAAATGAAGCCCCTAACACTCTTCAGACTCTACAGTAACTATCATAGCAGTTCGGGGGGCTCAAAAGAGAGTACTAAGCCTTACAGAATGATTGTGCCTTCCGCACCCTAGGGATCAGATACTAAACTCAACCAGAAAATAAATCAAGTCAAGTTTTATGGCATTAATACAAGCCATTAACCTTTCTTATGCATTTTCAATCAAATCCAGACCGAATTACCTTGATAGCCCTAATGCTACTTATAAGTAGGTTCTGCTGCAAGAAGTACCTGGAGCGAATTCGTCCAGTTTCAAAGCTTTGCCAAGCATAGATGAGGAGAGTTGGGTCTCAAAAAAATAACAAAGACATATTTAGACCGATATTAATGTCGAAAGAGGGCACAGAGACAAAAAAAAACGCAAGAAAAACAATTAAAAATGAAAGAATCGTAAAACAATCCAAAATCCATCAAAATTAAAGCAAAAACTCAAAATAATTGAATAAAGACAAAAATAAAGGATTCAAAATTTATAAAATGTTAACTCCTTAACTTTTTCTGCGATATTTGAAGTTGCCCCGTCAGGGGTGTCCGCTTTGCTCCACTTATGGGGCAAAATGGACACCTTGTTATTGATGACTATATACAGTTCACTATCAACAAAGAATTTTTTGAAAAATGTATTTTTAAAAATTGAGTAAAGGTGTAAATAAAAAAAATTAAAATTCAAAATAATTTAAATGGTTAATTTTTTATAAATTAAAACATCAACAGGGTGACCGTTTTTCCTCCTTCTACTCTGCGTTTGTCAATTAACAAAAAAAAAATTACTAATGTATCCAATTTATCAATCTGCCTGTTCGTCCGTCAATATGTCTGTTTGTCTGAGTTAAAATGGCACTGAAAATTTAAAAACTGGATACCTGCAGCAGGGGCTTAGCGACTTTTGCAGCGCCCTAGGACTTTACTTTTACCTACCCCCTTCCGTCCTTGTAAAAAATACATATTATAATAACTTATGACCATTTGGGGCAGAAGAGAAACGCTATGTTGTGTCGTTTCGAGCCGTACATCCCACCTTATTTAAACTAAACGTTGAAAGGGTGCGAGTTGGACGCTTTGAGATCGTCGCACTGACTGATGATCTGCGTGGACGCTCCGCTATTTCTCTGACAAGGAAAAAAATAGGGAACGTTCACACACTGCCTCTTTTGTGAAATTTATTAATGTTACATTTGCTGTTTTTCAAAAAAGTTTTTGTAAGTCTCCATTACACATTTTAAAATGTTTTAAAATAAAGAATTATATGAAAGTGTAACAAAAAACGCTCTATAGGACCTTTAGGGATGTGTTTTGCATCCAAAATCTCTCACTTACATATGTTATGTCACTACTATCACCAGAACTCCGTATTCTTAGATTTTCGAATTTCAGAATCCCCATACAAAAATCCCATTTGACGTCTTGAAAATCGATTTGAACTCCAAAACGCAAAGGCTTTGAAAAGTTTCCTTAAAGGGGGGTATTAAATAACGACAAAAAAAAGAAAATCATTGGGAGCCCAGCCCCTAGAGCTAATGCCGCGTTCAGCATATATGCTGAATCTCTTTATTCTGGAAAAATTCTTTTATCGTTCCTTTCACCCCAAAAAAAGCACGGAATTCTTTTCGCTCCATTGAACCAAATTACAAATAATTCCGAAAGAATGCAAATCGTGAGATAACGCAAGCTTTTTAAATTCCGTGAGGAATTAATAATGAACGTCCTAAATAATTCTTTTTTAATTCGATAAAGAATTTAATTGAGAATAATAAGAGAATTCTTTTTCACCGTTGCAAAAGGAATTATTTTGAAATTTTTGAACTGAATTATGAAATAATTCATTTTTATTAGCAAAAAGAATTATAGAAGAATTTTTTATTTCAAATAAATATGCATTTAATTTATGTATTCATAATATTAGAAGAAACTTATGCTTAGAAGGAACATTGAGGTTTAATCGTTGTAAAGGTTTGTACTGGAGACAGATGAGTTACGTTTAAACACTTGAGAAGTCGGAGGAAGAATGATTTATTTATCTAGTTCATGGCCAACTGGGCCTCAGTTTCCAGGGAGAAGCCTGCTAAGCTCGAACATCCCGGGCCCCATGATGATCCTGGGACTTGCGATCTTCATTGATGTTGTTTGATTTTGATCTTCTTTGGTTCTCTTTCTTCGGGTAAACTTGTTATTCTCCCTAGTGTCCTATTTACGTACGGCCAGGGCAGCAAGGAGTCTTGCTTGGCAATTAAATTGCTATTAACGGTTTGAGTAGACTCTTTCAAGCTCTGGTGTGTATGTAGTATTTTAAGGAGAAAAGAAAGATTTTTTTTTCAAAAACCAGTAAATGTATTTTATAAATGTAATTATTGGGTAAATGATCCGAGGTCTAAACGGTCCCTATTCGATTGGTAGCCGACAGAGTTTCGCGATTGGCCTCTCAAGTACGCCATCAGCGGTCTTCACAGAAGCGACCCGTACTAGTCCGTCTCGTCCTTTCATAGTCTTGAGAATCCTCCCAAGAGACCAGTTCAACGGAGGTAAATTGTTTACTCTGATCAGAACCAAATCCCCGGGTGAAAAGTTGTCCGTCTCTTTAAACCACTTAGGTCTGGATTGTAATTGGCCCAGATACTCTTTGCTCCACCGATTCCAGAACGACTGTTTCAAAGTCATGAGTTCTTCCAAACGTCTAGACAGTGAAGTATTCGCGGCGCTGTGCTCTGGTTCGGGAGGTTCTAAAGCCACTTCACCATTCAAGAAGTGATTTGGTGTGAGGGCGGTCAAATCGTCTGGGTCAGAGGTCGACTGAGTCAAAGGACGACTATTCAGAATGGCTTCGATGGAAACCAGAAGGGTATTCCATTCTTCGCAGGTGTAAGATCTACCATTTGCAACGCGTCTGAGGTGGTACTTCATTGACTTCACCGCAGCTTCCCATAAACCACCGAAATTTGGAAAGGAAGGAGGATTAAAGTGCCAGGTGATTGACCGATTCACCAAATAGGGTACAACATGATCCTCGAGTTGAGAACGCCATTCTCTCTCTTGTCGCTTCAATTGATTGGCAGCCCCCACGAAGTTCCATCCCTGATCGCTATAAATGTGAGAGCATGCCGTTCGTCGTGCAATAAACCTCTTCAATACCGCGAGAAAAGTATGGGTGCTCAAATCCCCTGCAAGTTCGATATGCACCGCGCGCGTCGCGAAGCAAACGAAAATTGCCACGTATCTCTTGAAAGTCACACGACCTCGGAGTTTGGAAGCTTTGACCTCGATTGGTCCGGCAAAGTCCACTCCGGTGTGAGCAAATACGGAAGATTGGGTAACGCGAGGGTTGGGAAGTGGTGACATAAGTTGCTCTTTGACCTGAGCTCTGAATCTGAAACATCTCACGCATTTCCCTAGAAGATGCCGAGCGACCGACCGTGAATAATCTAGAATTCCCTTCTGAGCCACGCGAGTACGATTTGTACTCCCCCGTGAAGCGTGATCTTGTGCATGTTTAAAACCAGTAACTTTGTGAACGTGCTTGCAGAAGGCAAAATGATCGGAAATTTTTGATTGTACGGAAGGTCTGAATTTTCCAATCGTCCCCTCAGTCTCAACAACCCGTTGGAGTCGAGAAAGGGGTTGAGTTTCAGCAACGAGCTGTTTGACGCGATAGATCTTGACTCTGAGAGTGCGTGAATTTCCTGTGGAAATGCTTCGAGTTGGACCGTCTTGATCCAGAAAATGCGTGCGTTCCGCAAATCAGGCACTGTAATTCTTGTTGCGCTTGGCGGGCAAGGAGTCTCACGATGGAATTCCCGTGCCAGATTCCTCATCACCACTGTGGTCCTCAAAAGCTTGTCGTATGAGGAGAAGGAATCCAGAATCCCGATAGTCTCTTTGTCGACTCTCCGAATAGCGAAGATCTGTGCTGTCTTTCTCAATCCGATGTCCTGCGAACCCACCGCAGGCGCTTTCTGCTTGGGCCAGGACTCAACTGTCTGCCGCAAAAACCGTGGGCCCTCCCACCAAAGCTCGTTGTCTTTAATTTCGAGACAATTCAGCCCCCGGGATGCCAAGTCGGCAGGGTTCAACTCTGTTGGAACGTGTCTCCAACACTCGACTGGCAGGAGCGCGTTAATTTTCACGACTCGATTTCCAACGAAAACCACCCACCGGTTGAGGTCTCCTTTCAGCCAATGAAGTACGATTTCCGAATCTGTCCATGCGAAAATTGGAGGGGCCGCCGTCAGATGCCACTTGCTGACCAAAGCTTTGAGCAACTCGGCCAAAAGCAAGGCTCCCATGAGCTCCAGCTCAGGGATGGAGCGTGGTGGTTTCACGGGGGCGATCCGAGACTTCGCCATCAATAGAGAAACGTGAGAGTTCCCCTCAGCGTCAACCACACGCAAGTATGCAGCTGCTGCATAGGCCCTCTTCAAAGCATCTTCGAGGCATCTGAAAAGCCGTGAGTTGCCATCGTCTGAAAATTCATCTGGGTTGAAAGCCAACGAGGAATCCTAATCAGAAGATCGAAGCTGAATCGGAACGTGAAATCGTCGGAGCTTGGATTCCAAAACAATCCGAGTGTCTTTACTGAGTCTTCGGAGTCTATCTTGAGTGGCAGCTCCATCTCGCGATCTTCTTCAGGCACGGCTTCGAGAATCTTCTCTGAGTTGCTGATCCACTTCCTCAAGTGGAAATGCGCCTCTCCGAACATTGCTGAAATTTCGGGCTGAGTTTGAAGCGCGGTAGTGACGTCGTCAGCCCCCCCAAAAATATCGTCGACGTAGGTACAATTCGTCAAAAAAGGGTACGCGAGAGGATATTTCCCACGGTAGTCTTCCGCGACTTGTTTTACCGTGCGAAGGGCCAAATACGGGGCGCAGTTTGTCCCAAACGTGACTACTTTCAGACAGTATTCTTTCAGGGCTTCCGAAGCCTCATTGCGCCAGACCACGTGTTGGTACTGTGCGTCCTGAGAATGGACCTGAATCTGAAGAAACATCTTCTCCACATCTCCGGTGAACGCGATACGGTGGAATCGCCATGTGGAGATCACGAAGGGAAGCTCGTTCTGTAGAGCTGGGCCAGGAAATAGTATCTGGTTCAATGATTTGCAATTCGAGGTGGGCCTTGCTGCATTGAACACTATTCTGGTCTTGGTCGTAGAACTCTGTTCTCGGATCACGGCGTGATGCGGCAAGTAACAGGTCTCGGTCTCAGGTAAGTCCTGTAGACCCTCGGGGACTTCTTCCATGTGCCCCAAGCTGATAAACGTGTTGAACGCTTCCGCGTAGGTCCGGTGAAATTCCGGATCTCTAGCAAATTGTCTCTCAACATTGGAAAATCGAGCTATCGCGATGTGTCTCGAGTTTCCTAAGACTGTTCGCACATCCAAGTGCCTCTTGAACGGGAGCCGCATGCAATACCTGCCCTCGGGGGTTCGAGTCGTTGTCCAGGCATAGTAGTCTTCGCACCACTGCTCTGAAGGAGTCAGTTGGCGTATCTCAGAAAGCTCCTCGATTTTCCAAAACTTTTCCAATTGATTGGTGATATCGACTCTCGTGGTAATCGTCCGGGCTGAAGAAGATCCTGACAAGGGAAAACGGTCGTTCGCGATAGCTCCCCACACCAACCACCCTAGGCTCGTGTTCTGCACTAGTGGGAGTTCCTTGCTCTTCTTCAGTCCTGGGAGAAGGATCTTGGCGCTCACATCTCCACTCAAAATGCAATCAATCTCGTCTGGTCTCCTGAATTCGGGGTCTGCAAGAACCAAACCGTGTAAGTGAGGCATCTCCAGGTCGTGGAGTGATTTCACTGGAAGCATATCGGAGACTCGGTCGACCACAAATGCAGTCACTTCCATGTGAAACTCTGAGTCAATTCTCGAAAGGATCTCCAGCTGAACGCTTTGATTCCTCGTACCGGAACGCGCGTCACCCGCCCCCGTAAAAGACATTCCAGCGTCCTCTCGAGAAAGACCCAGCCGCCTGGCAGCCTTCGTTGAGACCAGCGTGATCTCGCTGGCCTCGTCAACCATCCCTCGCAACGTCACAAACCTCCCACGCGAGTCCCGAGTCCTAAAGCAAGCCGTCGTCAAGAGAACAGTAGGATGGGATCTCTCCACGTAAGTGTGTGAGACGCTGGCTGAGGCTCCACCTGAACTTGTACAAGGTAGTGGAATTCCTGATGTAGATGGTACCACGCAGACGTTGTGGACCTGATTGCTCTGCGAAGTCTTCGCATAAACGTAAAGCAGCATATTGTGCCTCAAACCGCAGTGACAATTGACAAAACCCGTGAGAGGGGGACAGACAATTCGTACACAATTTCTTCTCTTTTACAAACCGTGACCTCTCATCAACTGACAAGGCCAGAAAACGTGGGCACTTACGCAGGACGTGATCTCCGTTGCAATGAGTGCATGAAAATGACTTGCCTGATTGAACATTTGACCCTTTCTTTGAGTCCTGAGCGACGTGAAACGAATTCTTGGGCCTCTGAAACGACTTCTTCGGGGCCAAATTCAGTGTACTGGTGGTCCTGGAGCTCGTCATGGACTCAAGCGCGCGTATACGAGCGTCCAAAAATTTCTCGAATTTGTCAAACGTCGGCAAATCTTTCGTGTCACCGATCTTTGTTTCCTAAAGAGCAATAGTGTCGCTAGGCAACCGCGTTGTCATGAAGTACATCAAAATGGGGTCGCAGTTTAACACGTCAATTTCAAAATTTCTCAAAGCCTGCCTACATTCTCGTGAGACAGAAAGCAATGAGCGAATGAGATTCGCGTCCTCCCTCGTGACCCTGGGTTGCTGCATGAAAAGATCCATCTGAGCTTTAAACAATTCCCTGGGGTTGTCGTAGTGAGTGCTCAGCAACGACCAAGCAGCCTCGTAATTCAAATCGGTAATGGGCATGTGTTTGATCATGCCAAGGAGTTCGGTCGAGAGACTTCCTTTGAGATACCAAAACTTCTCAATTGATTTGACTGTCGCATTGTCGTGAATAAGAGAAACGTACATGTCGCGAAAATGTGGCCAATCGACAAATTTCCCGGAAAACTCTGGCACTTTAATCTTCTCCAGACGAGAAGCAGCAAAAGCAGGGGCAGGAATCGCGACGGTTTGAATCTGTGAAGATGCAGGTATCGCAACCTGCTGTGATACGCCCGGTGGAGGGAATCTAATATCGCGTTCACCCTCGATCAAACTAAAAACATCCAGCAAAGTATTCCTGAATCTACCAGGGACTCTCTCGGTCACGTATTCACATTCCTTCGTTATCCCGTTCAAACTCAACCACTGATCGTTCCCCCTGAATTCGTCCGCGACCTGCTCTACCATTTCGAATCTCCTTCTGAAATAAGTCTGCGTCTTTCGACTGTCCGGGTCATTCTGAAATTCCGTAATGGTGTCCTGGAGAGAACTCAAAAGTTGCATCTGCCGATCCACCCGCGATTCTATCTCTCGTTCAGCACCTCGCGTCATTTTACCAAACGTGTGGCGTCAGAATAGCCGTGAAAAGTGTTGGAAAGTGTCGTAAAAGAGCTTACTCCTTAGAAAAAGTCCCACTCTTGGCCGGGACACGACTTTGTTCTCTTGAGCACGTCAAAGGCTGTCTCTTCCAGTATCGTCTACTTCTTGTGGGTTTAGGCTTCTTGGGATTCCTTAGTTCCCGGTTTTCGGCACCATGTAAAGGTTTGTACTGGAGACAGATGAGTTACGTTTAAACACTTGAGAAGTCGGAGGAAGAATGATTTATTTATCTTATTCATGGCCAACTGGGCCTTAGTTTCCAGGGAGCAGCCTGCTAAGCTCGAACAATCGTTTTAAGAGAACATGAAGAAATGAATTGAAAGAAAGTAAGCGAAAATAAACTTCTATTATTTTTTGTAATCCAGAAGATTCTTGGAGACTCCCTTAACGACTTCTTTGATGTCTCGATCATTACATTGCTATTCGAGATGAACTTTTCCACGCAATTTCTAAATTCCAAGCACCAAAGGACCTTTTCATGATTCAACTATGTTTTTAATACATATTTGGTCGCCTTATGTCCTCTTTTAGTAAGAGTTCTGGCGGGTTTGAAATAAAATTTTCACTTTGATTTTCCTCGACCGAGCACTTTTTCTCACATTTAGAGTTTTCTAGGCACACTCTACGTTTTTTAAATCTTATTTTAGTCAATTTCGTAAAAGGTTTTTTGCGCGACATGTTTTGGCAACTATTACCTTTAACACACTGAAGAATTTAATAATGTTAGAAAGGACGCGAACACCGCATGCATGCAAGTCGACGAAGTAAAAATGGCGTAGATTGGGAATGTTCATTCATCTATTTGCAAAAATGTGGGGTTGTTCATATACAATACCAAAAACAATTCCAAAATAATTCCGAAAAAATTCATTTTTACAAGGATCGAAAAGAATTCCATACGATTAAATAAGAATAGTATTTTACAGCACTGCTGAATTCACTCGGAAAGTGAGGAAAGAAGGGTTATAATTGCCCCCGAGCGAGCTTGCGAGCAAGGGGAGGCAATATAGACCTACTTTCCGCAAGTCCAAGTGAATTCAGCCGTGCCTGTACAGTATTTTTCACAATTCCGCGGCCGCTGAATTAGCTGAATTGTGAAAAAACTATTTGTGCAAGGATCTAAAAGAATTCCGTAAATTTCAATAAAAAGAATTCAATTTGCTCATACCATAAGGAATTAGTTTAGAATTGTTCAATTATTATTTTGTAATCATTGAATATTTTCCAAAAGAATTATTGGAAAAGATTTCCAAAAGAACGAATTTTGCGGAACGTTCCGCGGATGGAATCACTGGGTATGGGCAAATTAAGCCGCTAAATTAGCTACATTGCGAAAACTACTGTACATGCACGGCTTGCTCGCAAGCTCGCTCGGGGGTAATTAAGGCCGAGCGAGGGGAGGCAATATAGACCTACTTTCCTCACGTTCTAGTGAATTGATGAATTCAGCCGTGCATGTACAGTATTTTTCACAATTCCGCGGCCGCTGAATTAGCTGAATTGTGAAAAATACTATAGTCTATTACATAGGTACTAACCTTTAAGGCTCCCATTTTCCAAGCAATAAGATGTATTTTAGTTTTTTGTTTTATTTGTGGTCTTTGCGAGAAAAATTGAAGTCAATCACGATTGTTTATTAGAAGATTCAGTGATGGAACAGTCTAAATTTTGTGTGAGCTAAAACAATTTTGTGCTCGTTGCATGCTTCAATTACAACTTTGTCGTTAGTTGATCCACTCGGACTTCCAATAAACCATACGCCACTCTTAAAATAAAAGGTAAAGTCAGTTATAGTAGAACTTTCAGAAGCAGCAGGCCCAATGATTTTCTTTTTGATTTCACAGTACTAGAGTTGCCAACTCGAGCTAAAGTCAGACCCGGAGATTTTCAAGTTGGGGGGGTGGGGGAGGGGGGGAGAGAACAGGAAAAAGCGAGAATGTGAATGAGAGGCGTCTCTCAAGGAAAAATCAATTAGAATCACCAACTTTGGAGGCAGATTCCGTGGCTCCCAGGAGCTAATGCCTGGCAAGTCATAGCATTTTGAAATTCTTGGAGCCTAACAAATCTGCTGATACCACTTTCGACTCCTTTAACGCATTATTTAAAAAAAAAATTTGCCTAACATTCGCATTTATGCAAGTTTCTTTAATTTTTAGTGCATTTTCATCAATTTAAAAAAAATGCACTTATGTGTCCGATATGTCCGTCCGTCTGAGTCGCAAGGGCTCCGAAACTACAAAAGCTTGAGACCTGCTGTTTTTTGCATTATATCAAGTATGGTCTGGAGGGTGGTGAAATCACTTTGGTTTTTCCAGAAAACTGCCTGTGGGTAATTAAGGGGGTTTTCCCGTTGTATGAAGGTTCCACATACTTCGTCCGATTAAGCTGAATTTTGGATATGTTATACATCGTGTCAAATCTAGTATCCTTTTGGATTAAGGCTCTATGACTTGAGGAATCAAAGTCAGGGGACCAATAAGTTTCTGCAGTGACGGAATTTGGGACAAAATATTTTCACTTCGACCCAACTTTTACAACAAAGCGAGTTGAAAATACACTCAAATGCGTTCGTCCCCGACAAAGCTTTAAACATGTTTTTCGTATGTTCCTTGTTTATTTCCCGTGCCTAGCGCTTTAAACCAAATTAAATTTTTAGAACTATTTTCTGCATTTTCTTCTTGTTTTTTTCCTTGCCCAGCGCGAATTTTTTGGCGGGGTTTTCTTAGTAGTTGATGACTACTAATGATATGAAAAGAGAATTTTTCATTTTGGTTTTTGCTAAATTTGTGCTTTATTTATTTCCTTGCCTAGTTAAATATGTTAACATCCATTTTTAAATCATGTGAAAACATAAGAACAATTCGTTGAATCATGTCACAGCTAATATAAAATGTAGTGAAAAATCAAGACTCAGGAGTCAAATGTTTAAAAAAAACCCACTTTGACTCAAAACTAAATAATAAAGATTGTTCCGTCACCCAACCTCTCTGGTCTTTGGGCTCAATTAGCTGAATTGTGAAAAATACTAATTTCGAACTAAAATTGTTATTTGACCTCCGAGCGAGGTCAAAGTGGTATCAATAGGCGCGTAAAAATGCTAGAAGTACGATTTTATTCAAACTTTTTCTGATTTTTACATTTTCTTCGTAAAAAGTGAAAATAACTTAATTTTTCAACTTTTTAAATTTGTTTGGCCAATTGTGAGAACCTTGAAAAGAAAAACAAGTGGCAAGGATTAAGCTAGTAGTTTGCTCAGAAAAAATATTTCTTTTTTCCAGAAATAAAAAGGGAAATTTTGTTTTTATTTTTTCTTGAGCGCATAAATCCAATCCGAGGTTATTTTAAAAGCGTTTGCTTAAGTACTATTTTTTTAAAAAATTGTTTGAGCTTTCTATCGCTAAAGACAATTGAACTAGAGCTCAAAGAATATTTTTGAAAAAAAGCTTCGTACGCGGATGGCTATCATGGCTGAACCAAAAGAGTTATTTCATTTTGAAAAGTTAATCTGGAATCTTTAGAATGTCCTTAAAAAACTTTTTAAATGTTGTAGCCCTCTAACATGAAAGATAACTCGGCAAAATGCAGTTTCCCACTGAAAACCCCATTTTGTCCTTTTAGTTAGGCTTTCAAATCCAATATGGCGGCGAGTCCACTTTCGGTTTGGTAAAAGACTTTTGGGGGCCTAGATACACCCTTTATAAAATCTTAGCAAAATCTCCCCAAGGATAAGGGAGTTCCAGAATGTCAGAATTATATACAAAAAAGCAAGATGGGCGGCGGGAGTAATTTTGCCGTTTCCTATTATTGCCCTCTGGTCCCTGGGTGCTCTCCTTTGCTGGCGCACCAGTCAGTAGGGTAAACACCAAGTGGTCACTGGCCTCTCCGTGGCGGGACTAGGAACGTAACCAGCATATGGGTGGTGCAACCCGCCGCAAGGCAATGCGAAATTACGGCTAGCAAGTGTACTGCGTGCAGGAGGACAGTAGGATGAAACTATGGCTTTGCTGTTCAATGACTGCGTATGGTCTTGGGATTGGGACCCTAAACGCTTCCCTTGGCCCGACGGTGAACAGTTGGTTGTGCGCGAGGCTTGCGACCTGCCACTTAAAACCCTTCAGCAACGAATGGAACAGAAGAAGGAAACAGGACTGGAATTACGGTAACGAAACGGAAACGTCTTAAGGACTTACGCTTGGCCACCTGGAATGTACGATCCATCTACAGGACGGGTGGCCTCCGGTTACTGACAGGAGAGCTTGAAAAAGCTCATGTTTCTGTTGCTGCTATTCAGGAGACACGGTTCAACAAAGACTCTCCGAACTATGTTAGCGGTGGCTACATGATCTATAATAGCAGCAACAGAACAGACCATGTACTTGGTACTGCCTTCCTAGTGGCTAGGAGGATACAACACCTGGTTCTGGACTTCCGGAAGGTCGACGAGCGGATGTGCGTGCTGAGGCTTAAAGGACGCTTTAAGAACTATTCCATCGTGAATGTGCACGCCCCTCATAATGGCGCTCCTGACGAGGAGAAAGACGCCTTCTATGAGAGACTCCGCGACGCCTATTCGCAGTGCCCAAGATACGACGTCAAACTCGTGTTGGGTGACTGCAACGCCCAGATAGGCAAAGAGGAAGTCTACAGACCAACGATAGGAAGACACAGTCTCCATGATGTGACGAACGAGAACGGCCTGAGGCTTGTGGACTTCGCAGCTGAGACAGGCATGGTTGTGAGGAGCTCGTTCTTCCAGCACAGAAGGAGACACCTAGCCACTTGGATACACCCTGACCCCGATCTGAATGTCGAAAACCAGATTGACCACTGTCTGGTGGACGGCAGGCATTTCTCAGACGTGATAGATGTTAAGACGTGTTGGAAAGCGAATGTCGATTCCGATCACTATCTGGTGCTGGTAGTTGTGAGAGCTCGGCTGGCGAGATTCCACAACAGACGCTACGAGGGAGCTAAGGCGTTGGCCACCTCCAGGCTCAAGGACCCCCAGGTAGCATCGGCATTCGCAGAGGGAGTGGGCGCAAGAATCGAGGAGCTTAGAACCCGACC
Source organism: Forcipomyia taiwana (assembly GCA_963930915.1). Taxonomy (NCBI): domain Eukaryota; kingdom Metazoa; phylum Arthropoda; class Insecta; order Diptera; family Ceratopogonidae; genus Forcipomyia; species Forcipomyia taiwana. The sequence goes on from CAWVOI010000005.1 coordinate 60,080, forward strand.
AGGGGCCACGACTACAGATTGGCGAGCTGTAAGTGAGGTGGTTAAGCAGGAAGCGATTAACACCTTGGGGTATCGGACCCCAAACGACTACAAGACCTGGTTCGATGAGGATTGCGCCCGGGTTACTGACGCCAAGAACGAAGCCCGTGTCCAGAAGCTGCTTTCGAGAACGAGAGCCGCAAATACGCGGTACTCAGAGTTGAGGCGAGAAGAGAAGAAACTGCACAGGAGAAAGAAGAGTGAGTTCGAGGACAGGACGCTGTGCGAACTCGAGAGACTCCGCAACGCAAACGAATCTCGCAAGTTCTATAAGAACGTCAACTCCCAGAGGAAGAGCTTCAACCCTCGAACGGCTATGTGCAGAGGTGCCGATGGCAGAGTGCTGACCAATAAGGACGAGGTCCTTGGTCGTTTTGCCCAGCACTTTGGGACGCTGCTGAACGAGGGGCACGAGGAAGGTGATCCAGCGGACATCAACTTCCTCGAGGACGACGGAAGGTCAGTAACCCCACCAACACGTCAGGAAGTCTCCTCAGCCATTAACTCCTTGAAGAACAACAAAGCCGCGGGTCCCGACAACATACCGGCTGAGATTCTCAAGTGCGGGGGAGAGGAGTTGGCTAGAGCCGTGCATGAGGTTATAGAGCAAGCCTGGGAGCGAGAAGTGCTTCCTGAGGAGTGGATGGAGGGATCGCTGATCCCCATCCACAAAAAGGGAGATAAACTGGAGTGCGCCAATTACCGAGGCATCTGCCTCTTGGACGCAGCCTACAAGGTATTTGCGCGTGTACTCTACAACAGGCTGCTCCCTCATGCGGAGACTTTGATCGGGGAGTATCAGTGCGGGTTCAGACGGAATAGATCGACAACCGACCAGATTTTCAATCTACGGCAGGATCGGCAGAGAATTCAAAGTCCAGACGCACCACCTATTCATCGACTTCAAACAAGCCTACGACAGGACCAAACGTAAGGCACTGTATGAAGTCATGAAGGAGCTGGGCTTTGAAACTAAACTTATCCGACTGGTGAAAGCGACACTGGATGGTACTAAGTGTCGGGTCAGAGTGCAGAATGACCTATCGGAACCTTTTGAAACACGTGAGGGGCTCAGACAGGGCGACGCGCTATCCTGCCTCCTCTTCAACGTGGTTTTAGAGGGTGCCATGAGACGCGCGGGCATCCAAACAGCGAGGACGCTGGCCACTCAGATGACCCAGATCCTGGGCTTTGCGGACGATCTGGACATCGTGGGAAGGCGTCACTCTGAGGTTTCCGATACTTTCACCAGGTTGAGAGACGAGGCTGAGCGGCTCGGCCTCGTCATCAACGTGGATAAGACCAAGTACATGAGGACGAGTAGCAACCAAGTCCCGGGCCCGACAGGAGATGTCGTGGAGATTGGAGGCCAAAGGTTCGAGGTAGTCAACGAGTTTGTGTACCTAGGGGCGCTGGTCCGCGCTGATGGTGATAACTCAGCAGAGATCAAGCGCTGCGTCATGGCCGCAAACCGGTGCTATTTTGGCCTCCAACGGATACTGCGCTCGAAACTGCTGTCGAATAAGACAAAGTGCGCCATCTACAAGACCATCATCAGGCCAGTGCTGATCTATGGATGCGAGTCCTGGCCGATGCGACGCAGTGATGAACAGCAGCTGCGCTCCTTCGAGAACAAGGTCCTCCGAACCATCTTTGGACCGAGGAAGGAGGGAGACAGATGGCGCCGCAGGTATAATTTCGAGTTGCGGAGGGACTTTGGTGACGCAGACATAATTGCTACCGTCAAGACGCAAAGACTACGATGGGCAGGCCACCTTGCGCGGATGGAAGAAGGTCGAGCCCCCAAAGCACTCTTTGCGAATGATCCAGTGGGGCGTCGTGGCGTGGGACGCCCCAAGAACCGCTGGATTGACGGGGTACAACAGGACCTACGTACCCTGAATGTCGGGAACTGGCAAAGGAGAGCACAGGACCGTACCGACTGGAATCGGATTCTTGACTCGGCCAAGACCAAAAGTTGGTTGTAGCGCCGGAGAAGTAAGAAGTAAGTAAGTATTATTGCCCTCTAATCGCCAAAAATTTTGTATGAAGATTAGTGAAAAATATATTTTTTTAACATTACAATTCCTTAAAACGACTTTTTCTTGCAATTAATTAATTTATAATTTTTTTTGAGAAACCACCCGTTAATTTTTGAGGGCAAATAAATATTTATAGGTGAACTTTTTGTTAGTTTAAGGTAAATTTAAACGTCAAAAATTTTCGATTCTAGGGTCAAATTTTTGGTCACCCTAATGATGAAAAACTTCCATTTAAAAATTAATCATGGTATATGAGTGAACCCAAACTATTTTTAGAATGAAACAAATTTGAAGGGCTGGAAGTTAAATCTGGAGATATGTTTTTTAAAGACAAAAAATTTAATAGGGTAAAGTTCGTTTGTGGAACACTTAAGGCCTTATTTTATTTATTGATTTTCATTATTTTATATCTTGGCTTTCCGGGATTCCAAAGGGTCAAATTTGGTCTCAGTGGATAGATAATTTAACAAAGATCATGAAAAAAAAATTAGGGCCCTACAATTTTTTCAAGAGTTTTTATTGAATTTTAAAGTTTTTGGGTTTTGGTCGAATTGTGGAACAGAGTGTCATTTGTGGAACAGGGGTGGTCGAATTATGGAACAAGGGAATTGCAAGGAAATCCAAACCAGTCTAACTCCCTTAATATTAAGGGGATCCATCTAGGATTTTTTATGGATATGAGTGGGGGGTTGAAGAAGCCCTCCACCAAACCGGAAGTTGGCCCGCCGCTATCTTGGATTTTTATTCCTGAAAAAATAAATGCATGGGAGTTGCCTCAGAAAATCATTTATTGCCGCCTTATCTTACGAGATAGGACCCTAGTTGTTGCAATTTTGTAAGAGAAAACTTCAATCAGTTTTTTGATATGCTTAAACTAGTTATAGCTCTTAAGGTACTAGCGTGAGAGTCGTGCAAAGTTGAAAAACGAAAAAAAAGTTTTTCTTTATTTTTTGGTGGCGCCCTCTTTTGAGATAAAAAATCAAATCAAAATACAAAATCGAAGATCAAGTATAAGAAGTGCATTTTCCCGGGTTTATATTTTGAGGGAATCTTATTTAAATTCATAATACATTTTCTGAATAAATTTCTGAATTCGTGAACCATTTACAATTAGATTCCCTCACAATATAAACCCGGGAAAATGCACTTCTTATACTTGATCTTCGATTTTGTATTTTGATTTGATTTAATTTAATTTAATTTGATTTTTTTACTCTTCCCTATAAAACTTTTGAAGGAAGATCTGCGGCGGATCGGCGGAAGATCTTCCCCCATTCTTCCTTCTAATCTTCCTTCTAGGAGGAAGATCTGCCGCAGAAAGTTGGAAGATCTTCCCCCATTCTTCCCCTCCTCTGAGCATCTACAGCAGAAAATTGCGATTTTTTCTTCCTTATGTTTTTTTAATTGGCTGAGGAATTTCTGAGGAAAATTTTTGACTTAAGGGTTTAGGGGCTCAAGTTTTGAATTGATTTCCGCTCCTGACGTACATATGATTGAAAATTAATAATTTTTTATGATGTTGAATTAAAGAAAATTTATTGATAGTGAAGTATTGGCATATATGTACCCTGCTTGATTTAAATTATTTCTGAGACTGGGGTATTCAGAATAAAGCTTTGAGGCTTACAATATGGCTGAGCAGGAGCTCAGCGAAGATTCGCAGAAAAAATCGCACGTGAATAGCTGCCCTAGCTCGTGGAACGCCCATGGCAGAAAATCTTCCTGCTGCCATAGAAATAATGGAAGATCTGCCGCAGATCTTCCGCAGATCTTCTGCAGATCTGCGGAATATCTTCCTCCTATTGTTCGGCAGCTTGCGGCAGATCTGCCGCAGATCTTCCTCCTATTCGGAAAGCCTAAAAGGCAAATCCACATGAATTTGCTTCCCAAACAAATTTCGGGAGTTCCCCTCTCCGCCCCCTTAGTTGATAGAAGCATACTATAGGAATGTTTTTTGCTCAAATAAAAGCCCTCTAAGAGTTTCCAAAGTTTGAGCTCAAGCGGACGATCTTGAAAATTCGCCCATTTGTCTTCCAAGGGGAGCCACAAGATTATATTCAAAGGTTTCCTGATGGATTGTTTTACGTTTCTGAGACCATGTTTACAGGCAAATGTTTCTAATAATGTAATTTTACTTGCCTATTTTGAATTTCAGCTCAATCGGAGCAACTAAATTTTTCCCTCCTTCGGAGGCCTCTCGACCCACCCCCTTAAGTGATAGGGGCATACATGTGTTCTATGATTTGCTAGATTTGATGTGAACTACAACATATCCAAAAGTCAGCTCAATCGAACGAAGTATAAGGAACTTTCATACAACGGGTTTACCCCCTTCACTCCCCCCCTAGGGGTAATGGGGGTCTAAGATGTCTAACCTTCCACCCTACAGACCATGTCCTACACGACACAGAAAACCGCAGGTCTCTATCTCTTCTGGTTCTTGAGTTATAAAGTTTCGGACGGACGGACAGACGGACGGACAGACGGACGGACGGACATAGCAGATGCAATAGTGCATTTTTTCTCCATTTGAGGGAAAATGCACTAAAAATTGTTACTTGTACCAAAATTGCACGCTATTAATTCTTTTTGAAAATGCTATCAATTGCTCAGAACAAATGCTTATTGCGGCCAGGACAAATCAAAAACTAAATTTAAGAGATTTGTTCTTGAAATTTCAAAAAATTCCTGTGGGCTTAGTAGAAAGTAAATTTCCAAAACTTTATATGTTTTGTTGATAACTAGAAAAGGACTACCTACACAAAAAAATTCAATTGCTTATCTAAAGGGAAAGCTGAGTTAGAGCTCAGTCAATATTTGCACCCAAATCTCACCGGAAATCAACTACGCTGACTGAACCGGAAGTACAATTTCAGTTCCAAATATAGTTTTAGAATTGTTCAAACGTCCTTTACATATTTTTAAAACGTCATACTTCTATCTTTTAAGGGGACGAAGAAATTGGGCATTATGTCAAGAAAGTCGTACCCAGGTATGCCTGAGAGAAGAGCAAATATTGACTAAGCTCTAACTCAGCTCTCCCTTTAGATAGGCAATTGAATTTTTTTGTGTAGGTAGTCCTTAACTAGTCATTAACAAAACATATAAAGTTTTGGAAATTTGATCTCTACTAAGCCTACAGGAATTTTTTGAAATTTCAAGAACAAATTTTTTAATTTTAGTTTTTGATTTGTCCTGGCCACAATAAGCAGTTGTTCTGAGCAATTGATAACATTTTCAAAAGGAATTAATAGCGTGCAATTTTGGTGCAAGTAACAATTTTTTATCTCAAAAGAGGGCGCCTCCAGAAAATAAAGAAAAACTTTTTGTTCGTTTTTCAACTTTGCACGACTCTCACGCTAGTACCTTTAGAGCTATGACTAGTCTAACCATATCAAAAAACAGATTAAAGTTTTTTCTAAAAAGACTGTCTAGCAAGTAGTGTCCTATCTTGTAAGATAACGCGGCAATAAATGATTTTCTGAGGCAACTCCCATGCATTTAGTTTTTCAGGAATAAAAATCCAAGATGGCGGCGGGCCAACTTCCGGTTTGGTGGAGGGCTTCTTCAACCCCCCACTCATACCCATAAAAAATCCTAGATGGATCCCCTTAATATTAAGGGAGTTAGAGAGGTTTAAAGTTTCTTCCAAATCCCTTGTTTTTCAGCTATTCCCGAAGGATCAATTCCCTTGTTCCACAATTCGATCCTCCATGTTCCACAATTCGAAATTATGACGGTGCCATCACACTAGGCAATTTAAATTGCCGCGATTTGGGCAATTTCAGGCAATTCCAGTGGCCGCAAAATTGCGGCAATTGTTTGCCCACAGCAAATTATCAGAGTCAGGGCAACTAATATTGCCAAAAATCGGGCAATTTTTTTTAGTGTGATGGCAACCTGAAGAATTTTTCGAACGTTCGTTACTCCCTTAATATCGGCTCGATTCTTATGAAAGTTGGCATAATCGAAAGCTCAGACTCTAACTTAAACGACGATACCACATTTGTTACTTTACACTTAGTGTAAGATACCTAAAAACCTTAAGAAAAATAATCTAAAATTCGCCATTTCTTAAGAAATATGAATTATTTTTAGAAAAAAATTTTTCATTCATGCAACCTTTGAGATAGAAACTTTTTTTCAATTGGAAAAAATAAGGATAAAAATTACAAGTTAGAAATATAACTCAAGGGGGGAAAAACATTGTCCGGAGGGCGTAGGAGCCAAATTGCTAAAGGTGTTCCACAATTCGACTGTTCCATAATTCGAACCTTACCCTACTCCATAGGAAACTTGGGTATTTTGAGTTTTGCTCAACATTTCCTTTCGATCGAACCATTTTCAGTCCCCTGGCACTTCGTCTACAGGAAATAATCTAAAAGGCTTTTTGACATGTTTTTTGAAATTAACATCGAAAAATATTCTATTATTAATGATTTCAAGAAAAAAAAATTTTTTGATAGGATTCAAAGTTGTCCCCAGTTAAGGAACCCTCTGACCCCACACCTGGTCATATAGAATTTTTCATGAAAAAGTTAACCTGAACCCCTAAAATTGACAAAAAAAGCCCTCAAACTCTTTACTAGGAGCCTCCTTGGAGCGCTATCGGAAGCGTCTCAAAAAGTTGAAGGGATTACTCCATGACCATTTTGGGATCGGAGCCTCTGTTTTGGAGCCACGGAGCCGACACACCTACTCGAGACGATTGAAATTTGGTTCCGCGCCAAAATTTGCCAGTAGACCCCCTGGAGCTCGGACGCTAGTACCCCCATAAACTTAATTGAATGGTAGAGGAGTTTATTAAACTTATATTTTTCTAAATAATTTTAGCAGGCAGGGTCGAAGTGAATATATTTTGTCCCAAATTCCGTAACTCCAGAAACTTATTGGACCCATGACTTTGATTCCAGAGGTCATAGAACCTTAATGGAGAAGGATATTTTGCTGAATTTAATGTCATCTAACATTTGCTGGAGTTTCAGCTATATTAGAGCTAGAATTTTTTTTCCCATAAAAGCGTTTGAGGCTTTTAGCTCCTCACCCTAACTGTGATTTTTTGTTGCTGGATTTGCTCAATCGATTGAATTTGAAATATTGCCTTCTGTTCACCAGGGGAAGTCTTGAGTTGACTCTTATTGACCCCCCAGGTCCATTTTTCTACATTTTTGAGACCATGATTCCAAACAAAAGTTGCTTCATTTGTCATTTTACATGGCCATTCTAAATTCCGGCTCAATCGGACTAACTAAAATTTTATCCCTCTCGGGGGCCCCTCATCCCAACCCCTTAGGTGATAGATAGGGGCATACATGTTTTCTATGATTTGCTAGGTTTGACATGATGTATAACATATCCAAAATTTAGCTCAATTGGATGAGGTATATGGAACTTTCATATATCGGGAAAACCCCCTTAATTACTTCCCAGGCAGTTTTCCGAAAAAACCCAAACCTTTCGTCCAAACTCCAGACCATACATGACAACATGCGAAAAACCGCAGTTCTCTATCTCTTGTAGTTGAGCCTTTGCAACTCGGACGGACGGACATATCGGACATATATGTAAGTGCATTTTTTTATAAAAAGATGAAAATTCACTAAAAAAAATCACGAGGCCACAACTTAAAAACAAGTTTCCACCTGTTTTAAAATTTTTTGAATTTCAAACTCAGCCAAGCTGGGGCCCTTAACTTCGTCCCTGCAAGAGAAGGAACATGTGTGGCTCCATGATATAATTAATTGTGCACAAAATATATCATACTGAAATCTTAAATAGAATTTTTATTCAACGGGTAATTTCCCCTAGTTACGCCATAATAGATGTATAAAATACCACCCCCCCATACCACCCCCTCTAAGAGGCTAACATTTTTAATCACAAACTATTTGGATCCTATCTAACATCACGGTGTTGTAAAGTTTACTTTCGCCGGACACGACGATTTTTGAATTCATGTATATATAATGTATATTATGAGCAATCTTCATTTGAAATGAACAAATAAATAAAGACACGCGGACAGATAAAGCAGATAAAAAAGGGAAAATACAATAAAGAACATTACTTTACTTTGATAATATATAACTAATAAGAAATGTATGTACTCACCAATCTGGCTCGGTCAATATTGTCTCTAAATGGGAAAAATGCATCTGAGGCCAAGGACACACCATTTAATGATGAGCACCATTTAGCCTTTTCAGTTTCCGTTAATGGTGCTGGAGCTTTATCAAAGAGTGCATTGAATTGTTCAACAAGCATGTCTCTTCCAACAGTGCCTACAAATTTAGATTGTTTTTTTCAGGATATATTATTTTTCACAATTCAGCTTATTTAGCGGCCGCGGAATTGTGAAAAATACTGTTCATGCACGGCTGAATTCACTCGATCGTGAGGAAAGTAGGTCTCTATTGCCTCCCCTCGCTCGGAGGCAATTATAGCCCTTCTTTCCTCACTTTCCGAGTGAATTCAGCAGTGCTGTAATAGTATTTTTTGTTCTGATGAGATAACATTATTCAAATAAATTATCAAGCATTGTTCAAAATTGTGAAAAAGTAATACATTTCACAAACTACGGTTAAAAGACAAATTAAAATACAAGTCGAAAACTTTGATTGTGCAGACGTATATATCGGACAAACACAGAGGAAGGTTAAAGTCCGGATTAAAGAACACCAGAGCGCTGTGCAGAACGGGAAATTCAAGGACTAAAGCGTGGCCGCTCACACCAAAGAACACAGACACGAGTTTGACTGGGAAAACTCTGGGCTCATTAAGCCAGTCAGGGACCCTTGGTTACTGGACGCATGGGAGAGCGCCTTTATTTTTCACGAAGACTCCTTGATGAACGGAGAGGACGCGCCAATAAGGTCAGGACTTTTTGAACTAACAGAGCTTAGAATCCCAAAATGATTCTGCAGCAACAACAACCCACCAGCGACGAGTGTGAACACACACGAGACACGGAAACACATCAGTCGGACTTCGTCGGTAGATGGGACATCATCGACCCGAAATCGGTCGCGCAAACAAGGTAAATTTAACCTCTTTACCTTCGCGAACGACTGCGTTGTCGACTAGTATTTTAGTTTGTCTTTTAACCGTCGTATCGTCCTTACGTTGCACAAAACCAAAATAAGTGTCAGTTTCACAAACTAAATTGAACATCTTACCATTCACGTAGTTGTCGATAGCGTTGGATTTTTCAGCACGCTTGACTCCTTCCTAAAGAAAAATATTGTATAAAGATATGTATGTGTCTGCCTTGCGAAATATTTTTCTTTCCTTCCTCACTGTAAAAATGAGTTTTAGGTTTTGTATGAAAACATTAAGGATATTTTATATAGGGTTTTGACGACTGCTGTGTTCACATTTGAATTTTGGACAGGAAAGTTTTCGAGTCCGAATTTTTGTCGATTTGGCGGCTCAAAGGGGTCCTCCTTGAATTGTAGGAGCCCCCAGAGCCCAAATCTGTGCTCGGTTTATAAATCGCGAATCGGTCTATCATTTACTTTTGGGATCAAAGACCTCTAAGTATCGTTTTTCTTTAGTCAAAGCTGAATTCAAAATTTTGCTTGACTTTAGACGAAAAAAATCTATACTTAGAGGTCGTTGTTCCCAAAAATAAATAATAAATCGATGGGAAATTTCATTAGCTATCCGAAAAGTCCTCATTTACCCCAATCTGAGCTCTCTAACTTGACTTCTCTAGTTTGACGTGGAGCTACGTCGGGTTTGGCCCCATATTATTGAAGATATTTTCTCGAAAACACTCAAAAACTCCCCATAACTTATTTTATTCTAAAAACTACGTGAAAATACCTTTCCGTAGACCCCACTTGAGCCAAGTTCTGTTTAGTCTTCGATTTAGGAGCGAATTTAGAAGATTGGATTTTCGAGGCGGCATGTTGATTCATGCTCAGATTCAACACAATTCAATAAAATGTTATATTTCAAATAAATGTGTTTCACGTCGTTCCTCTGATCCCGCAAACCCCAGCACTTTATAAACTACAAAAAAATCTTGTCCATTTAATCACGAGCTTATCCTTCTTTAAACATGTTTAAAGCTTAGTCGGGGACGAACGCATTTGAGTGCATTTTCAATTGGCTTTGTTGCAAAAGTTGAGTCAAAGAGAAAATATTTTGTCCCAAATTCCATCACTGAAGAAACTTATTGGGCATTCGATCCCACAGGTCATAGAGCAGCTCAATTGGAGTTAAAAAATTTTCGCCTCATACTAACTTTGGGAGCCCTTAATTCCACACTTTTAGGTCTTAGAGACTTTTTGTAGATCTGTTTTTTGCTGGATTTAATACCATCTAACAGTTTCCAAAGTTTCAGCTCAATCGGTTGAATTTGAAATTTTGCCCTTCTGTTCGCCAGGGGAAGTCTTGGGTGGCCACTTATTGACGCCCAGAGTCCGTTATTTTACATTTTTGAGACCATGACCGTTCTGAATTTCGCCTCAATCGGAGCAACTAAATTTTTCTCCCCTTCGGAGGCCTCTCACCCCACCCCCTTAAATGATAGGGGCATACTTGTGTTCTATGATTTGCTATATTTGACATGATGTATAACATATCCAAAATTCAGCTCAATCAGACGAAGAATATGGAACTTTCATACAACGGGAAAACCCCCTTAATTACCCCCAGGCAGTTTTCGGAAAAACCAAAACCTTTTGCCCACCCTCCAGACCATACGTAACAACATGCAAAAAACCGCAGGTCTCTAGCTCTTGTAGTTTCGGAGCCTTTGTGACTCAGACGGACAGACGGATATATCGGACACATAAGTGCATTTTTTTCAAAATTGATGAAAATGCACTAAAAACCCACGCTTAGAAAAAGGATCGCAAACGAAGCGTTGCATGAAAATAATTTGTTTTTTTCTTACCTTAAAAGGTAAATTAAGTACAGTGGGGTGTTGTCTAAGCCACCAATTATCAGTTTTTTCACCTGCAAGTCGAGTACAGTGTATACGAGACTGCTGTCCAGCACCTATTCCAATGACCTGTCCATTTTTTGCATAGCAAACGGAATTAGACTGGGTGTACTTCAATGCGATAGTAGCGACAACTAAATCACGGACAGCACTTTCTGGTAACACTTTGTTCTACAAAGAAAAATCTTATACTTATGTAAAAAATTAAAAATTAACTCCTTTTTTATATCACGCCTTTTAAAAACAGACACTAGTAATAAAATGTTAAAGTTTGCTCGGTTTCTTATTAAAAGTTCTTAATTCTAATTGAAAATTCCGCACTTTTAACTAAATTTTCTTTAAAAATTTTATACTTACTGTAGTAACAATATTTTGAAAAAGAGCTCTATCAATAACGGCATCGTTTCTCTTTTGTTCTAAGACCAAGCCAAAAAGTACTTTTTTTTCAATCTCACTGGGTTCATAGTTCCCATCCATTTCTAAAACACAGTAAGACCCATTTTTCTTGGTTTTTAACAAAGCAAGAGCATCAGGTGTGTATCCGGGAGCGATGACTCCATCAGAAACCTCTCGTGATATTATTTGTGCAGTTTGAATATCGCAAATATCGGATAGAGCAACAAAATCTCCAAATGATGACATCCGATCAGCACCCCGTGCTCGAGCATATGCAGTAGCAATTGGAGTCAACACCTTATCAACCATATAAGATCTGGCTTCCTCATTACTAAGAGGGACTCCAACAGCAGCACCAGCAGGTGACACATGCTTGAAACTAGTAGCTGCTGGTAGTCCCAGAGCTTTTTTTAGTTCCCGAACTAGTTGCCATCCATTCAAGGCATCACATAGATTGATGAATCCAGGGCTAGAATTTAAAACTTTTATAGGAAGTTGATCCAAGTAGGTGTATATCTGAGCGGGTTTTTGGTGAGGATTCATCCCGTATCTAAGATTGATTTGAGCAACATTTGCTGAAAACGTTTTACGAAAGTAGTCTGAAATAGTTGCATCATATTGGGCAGTGTAAGTGAAAGCTTTCAGGGCAAGTTTCTCTCGTGTTTCTTTTGTCGTATCACCAATTCGTCTCATTTCTTCAATTATAGACACGTAATCAGCTGAATCACAAACGACAGAAACACGTTCGTGATTTTTGGCTGCTGCTCGTAAAAGTGCAACACCTCCGATATCAATGTTTTCGATAGCGTCAGATTTTGTGACGCCTTCTTTGGAAATTGTAGCTTCAAATGGGTACAAATTGCACACGACAATTTGAATAAATTCAAATCCATGTTCTTCCAACTCTGACTTGTTGAATTCTCTAGCCAATATACCGGCATGTACAGCAGGGTGCAGAGTTTTTACGCGGCCCCCTAGCATTTCAGGAGCTTTCGTTATATCAGAAACATCTTTCACGTCCAAACCTGCATTTCTTAAGCTAGTTGCCGTTCCTCCACTAGCAAGAAGCTTGTAGCCCAATGATTCGAGTGACTTTGAAAATTGTACAAGTCCAGACTTATCCGAAACACTTAAAAGAGCTGAAAAGAGGAATTATAAATTGATAACTTGGTCTCTTTTGAATAAAAATTGGTTGCTCAAAAATTTATTTTACCGTATCTTCCGCTAGCCATGATATTGCTGTAAGTATAGTTCGTGGTTGGTTTGATGCTTTCCAGTCAAGGTTTCATCCACAAATGATTTGAACTCTCATTGAAACTTAGCAACGCCAACGTTATAAGGTGAAGTAAACATGTTTATAACATGAATACGCTTGATAAGGATAATCAAAGGGCAAATGTCAAAAAAAAGCTTAGAGTAGATTAAATACTGAATCAATTAGCTGTCTATTTTTCATACACAGAATTTGTGAATTTTTAAAAATGATAATTGTGATTGGTAACTCTTAACTCAAGTAAACTTATTCCTCATAATTCCATCGTCGCATTTGAGCAACCACAATTTTTAAAACATTGGAACTTTTATGCGTTCCTTTAATGCGGTTTTATTTTGCTAACTTTTATGATATTTTTCACATCCTATTTTTACATAAAAATGCATTCAATACATTTCATACACAGACTTCTAAAGTACCTAGACACCCAGATCGCAAAAGTATGTAAATTTTGTTCGAAAAGTGGATTAAGTTGGGTACCGTCGGATTCTCCTTTGAAAATGTAAAAACGTTAATATGAGGATTTTTTCCCTCAGTTCTACCGTTCTCGAGATATTGGCCTTCAAAGTTGGACCTTTTAGCATCCTCTGTGGGAGGGGTCAACTTCGACCGACCATAACTAGCTTATGATTCAAGCTTTCGGACTAATTTTTTTAATGTAGTCTGTGTGGACTATGATTTATTAAAAAAAATAGCTTTGAGGTATAAATCTAAAATTCCATTGAAAAAAAATTTTTTTGAATGTTTACCAAAAATTCACCTTTTTCATAATATATCGTAGAGCCGCTGCGTTAAAATGAGCTACTGTCTTTCGTCGCATGCTGGCGCAGGCGCCTTTATTCGAATATAAGCACGCAGGGACTTGTATTCGAATAAAGCCGCATGCGCTTATAAGATCATAGAATTTTTAAGATTAAGCAAAAATCAGAAAATTTGGTCTTTTCGAATAAAGGCGCACCTTATAATTTATTTTACTTTATTTCGAATGGAGGCGTTGTGCGCTTGTATTCGAAACCCCCGATAGCATTTGACATGCAAACGGTCCCAAAATTTGTCATGTGTCAGTGTCATATGGGTGAAGGTACTTAACTTTCTCGTAGAGATTCTGCATGAAAATTTTTATTCGAATAAATCTTATCCGAATACGAATATCGAAGAATATTTTGGACGAGAATTTGTTCGATATTCGTATAATATATTCTTATTCGTATTCGGATAAGAAACCCTACTTTCTCGCCTTTCACAAAACGAAATAGAGCAAATAAGAATTATTCATAAAATAGTAAAATATGGCAGGTAAAGTCGCAAAAATTCGCGATTTGAAAATAATTCGAATATAAGCGCATGCGCCAGCATAAGACGAAAGACAGTAGGCTCTAGTATTTTATGTAGATATTAAGACAAAATATAACAGAGGTACAAAGGGTTTTTCTCGATCTAGTGAACTTCTCGAGAAAATTGGGATTAAGTGTGTGATTTATGAAATTTCAATGAAAGTGAAATTTTTTTCAATTAGTTATCGACCTAAAATTGATTCAATGAACTTAATTTAACTATATGAGATGCATTTCACAGTTTTTCAGACAAAAAATGCAAAAATAGCTAAATATTTTATTTTGTGCCCAATAAGAACACATTCTCCACCCACTGAATGTGACCTCCCAGAAGGAAAAATCTGTCGTCGACTGCTTCACTGGGCTTGGAATGGCCCAGGTGAATGGCCTGAAGAAGCTGAACTACCTTGACCTGGTGTTCGCTTCAGAGTTCGACGAGTGTTTCTCCGTCCCAGCAGCTGAGCTTCTGAAGCTGGAGTGCCGCCACCATTGCGCAGCTCAACTCAGGATCATCATCCCCCAGATCAATCCACCCCGGCTTGCAACGTCGATCCTTGACTTCGAGAAGGCCGATTCGGAAGCGATTGCTTCCGACCTTGGATCCGTCGACTGGGCTAGGCTCTTCTCTGGTGCCTCCCTTGACCGCAAGGCCAATATCCTGAACGAATGCCTGCTGCAAGTAATCGAGCAACACGTCCCGGTGAAGCTTGTGCGCCAAGTCTCATGCCCTTGGTCCACTCGTGAGCTGGCCAATCTACGGAATCGGAGGAACCGAGCCCATCGAAAGGCAACCCGATGCCCCACCGCAGCCAACCTGGAGTACCTGCAGGCCGTCCGTGACCAGTACCTCGAACTCAACACCCACCTCTACTCAACATACCTGCAGTCCTCCGCAGTGAAGTTGAGAGAGGACCCGAGGGGGTTTTGGGGCTTTGTGAGGCGCTTGCGCAAGACCACTGGACTCCCTGCAGCACTGCGTCTCGATCAACAAGAAGCTGACTCATCCCGAGCGAAAGCGGACCTCCTTGCCACCTGGTTCGAGAGCGTGTATGTCGAGGACAACTCCATACCTCTCCCAGCCAGCTCCCATCAGAGGCCTCCAATCATCGACGCCCCCATCTCTCGAGAGGACGTCCTTAAGGGCCTGCGATCCCTGGACGTTAAGAAAGGTGGTGGTCCGGACCATATCCCGACCAGGTTCCTGCGGGACTTCGCAGAACAACTCTGTGACCCGATCTTTGAGCTATTTCACATTTCTTTGGAGACACGCACCTTCGCCAGCTGCTGGAAGCCCTCCTTCCTCATCCCGATCCACAAGTCCGGTGACCGCTCGGACATCAGGAACTACCGGGGGATAGCAATCCTGAGTGCGATCCCTAAACTCTTCGAGAAGCTCGTTTCAGAGAAGGTGGCGGAGCCGGTCAAAGAGTTGCTCCACGCATCACAACATGGCTTCATGGCCGGCCGATCTACAACGACAAACCTTGTGTCGTTCACACAGGCCGTGCTCGGGGGTCTCAGGTCGAGCGTTCAGGTAGACGCGATTTACACCGACTTCTCCAAGGCGTTCGACACCGTCAACCACCGTATCCTGATCAGCAAGATGCGCGGCTTCGGCTTCTCCCAGCAGCTGGTGGACTGGACCGCCTCGTACCTGACCGGGCGCACGCAGCTGGTGGGCATCGATGGCGTGGAGTCGCGACCCATCCGTGTGACGTCGGGGGTCCCCCAGGGGAGTCACATCGGTCCGCTCCTGTTCGCAGTGTACATCGACGACTTGGTGAAGCTCCTGCAGCGATCCAACGCACTGGCGTACGCGGATGACCTCAAAATGTTTAGGTCCATAGACACTGAGCAGGACTCACTTGGGCTCCAGCAAGACCTTGACGCTCTCGCAAACTGGTGCTCCAGTAACGCGATGAAGCTAAACGTGGTGAAGTGTGAAGTCATCACCTTCTCCCGACGCAGGGTCTCATCTCGGATCCCCACCGGGTACACAGTCCAGGACCATCCACTGCGCAGAGTCGAGGCCGTCCGTGATCTGGGGGTGTGGCTAAACACGAGGATGGACAGCAGCGCCCACGTCGAACATATCTGCTCTAAGGCCAATATGCTTCTCGGTTTCTTGAAGAGGAACGCGAGGGACTTCCACTGCCCCCACGTGACGAAAGCCCTCTTCACCTTCCTTGTTCGTCCGCTGCTGGAACACTCGAGCCCAGCTTGGTCGCCCAGCACTGCCAGAGACAGCAATCGGGTCGAGTCTGTCCAGCGGCAGTTCCTCCTCTTCGCCCTGAGGAACCTCCCCTGGTCTGATCGTTACGCCCTCCCTCCATACCGTGATAGACTCCAACTCCTCCACCTCCCGACCCTCGAGGGCCGCCGGAATCTGGCTTGTGCGATGCTCGCCTTTGATGCTCTCAGGGGGAGGATCGACGCCCCTTGGCTGCAGGAGAAATTCAAATGGCGAACAGTGACCGCGCACACGCGTCTCCAGAGCGGACCACGGAGACTGGAGCCCCTATCGTGCTCCAGAGGGTATGAGTGGGACAGCCCGGTGATGAGGAGCATCAGGCTGTTCAACGAGAACGCCGACCTCTTTGACGACGACTGTTCCCGAGAGGAGTTTAGATATAGGCTGTCTTCCAGGAGGGATTTTGTCTAGTCCCCGCGTGATGTTTTAGTTTTAGTTCTTATTTTAATTCTGACGAGACTGATGTACATATATTTTCATGTAAGGCCATCTTCAATTGATGAAATAAAAAATGTAAATGTAAAAATGTAAAAGAGCCTATGATACGGGTGTCTCGTCAGTTTTTTTAGGTTTTGAGTTGAGAATTTAGCCCCGTAGCTCCGAAACGAGGGCTCTGACCTCAAAATGGTCTTTAGGAGGTCCCCTCAACTTTTTAAGACACTTAATATGGTGCTCAAATTTTGAGACCTGAAGCTCCTGGTAAGCTAGAGGGTTTTTTCGGCAGATTTTGGGGGGTCTAGGCATTTTTGGTAAAAATTCAAATTTTTTTTCAATAGAATTTTAGATTTCTACCTCAAAGCTCGAGAATGGTAGATCTGAGGGAAAAAGTACCCATATTAAGGTTTTTGCATTTTCAAAGGAGAGTCCGACGGTACCCAATTTAATCCACTTTTCGAACAAAATTTACATACTTTTGCGATCTGGGTGTCTAGGTACTTTAGTAGTCTGTGATAAAATCACATAATTCAAAGTCTAAGGTGAGCCTTAATTCAAATAGATTCATCAAATTCATCAATTCATCAAAATACGGTTTGATAACTTTTACTACTTAGCACTTCTGCACTACACAAGATCGCAGCCTAAAAAGAAATCGAGTTATGATGTGCACTCCTACTTAAAGGAGCGCGGCACGCATCCGAAGGTG
Source organism: Forcipomyia taiwana (assembly GCA_963930915.1). Taxonomy (NCBI): domain Eukaryota; kingdom Metazoa; phylum Arthropoda; class Insecta; order Diptera; family Ceratopogonidae; genus Forcipomyia; species Forcipomyia taiwana. The sequence goes on from CAWVOI010000005.1 coordinate 77,509, forward strand.
CAGTTTACACTGTCGGACGGCCCTGGTGTAAACCACCAGGGCAGTCACAATCTGGCGTCCCTGCGCAGGACGAACCCGAGCCGAAAAACCGCACCTTTCTTTGATCCTCTTGGATCCTTCTGAGATCGTTAGGTTTGGTGGTGGTATCGTTTCTTTGGTCGATGGTGGATATCAGTGTTCAAGTTTGCGAATAGCTGGTTGGTCTTCGCACGTAGACCTTCTTCAATGCGGTCCTCCAACTGCTTTGGAAGGGTAGTCTTCAATGCCAGTACTTCTGGGCGGTAAAGTCAAATTCAATAAAATGTGATCTGTTTTAAACAAATCGTCCATTCTCGCTGGAGCTCGCAAATTTGCAATTTTTAAACTGCTCTGAGGAGGCCAAAAGTAATTTTTTTAAACAACCAACGTCTGAAGCTTTTAGAACTGTTACCATAAGGCGAGGTTTCTAGCGTTTGGTCATATATCTTCAATAACCACTGAGAAAAAAATTTTTAAAAAACTGAAAAAAAACCAAAATGTGCGTGAGTAACGCTTAAACTTGCTAAATTTCTCCGCAACCCTTAACCCAAAACCCAAGGTTATGGTATTTTCAGAAGGGGAATTTAGTCAGCTTTCTAACGTGGTACTTTTTAATTTCTTATCCTATCTATTAGAAATTGAATTCGACTTTGAGTGCACTCAAGTCAAAAGGTGTGACAAAAAATGTGCGTGAGTAACTCTTACTTTTTTTCAATTTTCACAAAGAAGATGAGTAATGAAAAACCCAACCCGATGTAATTGTATGTTAGTACTTCTTAATACAGCTGACAGTTCAAACCCAAATTGGCTGCTGTAGGTTAAACCTCCTAAGAATTAGAAGACCTCAAAGGGAACATTTGGTGCGTTCGTTCTGCTGAGAATGGACGAAATGTGTTTCGCGTAGTTCCTCCGAACCCGTAAACCCCAGCACTTCATAAGTAACTAATATTCTGCTCATTTGCACATCATTATTTTAAAATTTAAGCGCTTAATAAAATTAAAGCCCCTGGGCTGAATATAACATAAATTTTTTGAGGGTATTCATTTGGACATATAATCCAATTTGGAAAAGACATGAGTATCGCTTTTTAGAGAAAACATGTTTAAGTTTAAAACGTAGTCGGGGACGAACGCATTTGAGTGCATTTTCAATTCGCTTTGTTGCAAAAGATGCGTTGAAGGGAAAATATTCCGTCACTGCAGAAACTTATTGTACCCCTGACTTCGATCCCACAGGTCATAGAGCCTTAATGCAGGAGGATATTTAGCTAAATTTAGTGTCATTTAACATTTGCCCAAGTTTCAGCTCAATTGGAGGTAAAAAATTTTCGCCTCATACTAAATTTGGGAGCCCTTAGCTCTTCTTCCTTAAAACTGTTTTTTGCTGGATTTAATACCATTTAATAGTTTCCAAAGTTTCAGCTCAATCGGTTGAATTTGAAATTTTGCCCTACTGTTCGCCAGGGGATGTCTTGGGTGGCCACTTTTTGACCCCCAGAGTCCATTAATTAACATTTTTGAGACCATGATCCGAAACAAAAGTTGCTTATTTTGTCATTTTACATGACCGTTCTGAATTTAAGCTCAATTGGAGCAACTAAATTGTCCCCCCTTCGGAGGCCTCTCACCCCACCCCCTTAAGTGATAGAGGCAAACATGTGTTCTGTGATTTGCTAGGTTTGACATGATTTATAACATATCCAAAATTTAGCTCAATCAGACGAAGTATATGGAACTTTCATACAACGGGAAAACCCCATTAATTACCCCCAGGCAGTTTTTTGGAAAAAAAACCAAAACCTTTCGCCCACTCTCCAGACCATACATGACAACATACAAAAACCCGCAGGTCTCTAGCTCTTGTAGTTTCGGAGCCTTTGCGACTCAGACGGACGGACGGACAGACATATCGGACACGTAAGTACATTTTTTTCAAAATTGATGAAAATGCACTAAAAACTGGAATCACTTAAATGCAGAACGACACAACAAATATGTAATATTATGCAATCACACATTCGTAAGAGCAACCTTAGTTCCTCTATTAGATCTTAGTCGCTAGGGTCTGAATGCCAGTCCCTATCAACCTTAGCCCTCGCCCTATTTATATTTGTTGTAAAGTTTATTTACCCGTTGCAGGCGGTTCGGAGGGACCCGCTTTTAAAGGACTGCCCAGGGGGGGGGGGGGGGGAGGGCTTTTGAGCGTAAGAAATGAAAAAAGCCACTCCCACCAAATTGCCACTATGGCAATGCCTACTCTGCTATAGCACTAGCGACGCCCCTGCGCAAAATGCAGTTATTTTCATTTTTAAGCTTAGAACATGTTTAAAGCTTAGTAGGGGACGAATGCATTTGAGTGCATTTTCAATTTGCTTTGTTGCAAAAGTTGAGTCAAAAAGATGATATTTTGTATCAAATTCCTTCACTGCAGAAACTTGTTGGACCCCTGACTTTAATCTCATAGGTCATAGAACCTTAATGTAGAAGTATATTTTACTTACTTACTTACTTAACAGGCGTTACGTCCATATTTTAGACTTAGCCTGCTCCAAAAGGTTTTTCCAGGCGACACGATCCTGGGCGAGTGTCCTCCATGATGTTACCCTGAGTTCTCGGAGATCGGCGTTAACACAGTCGATCCAGCGTGTCTTGGGACGCCCAACACCTCGGCGTCCAACGGGGTCATTGGAGAACAATTTTGCTGGGGCTCGGTCCGGGTCCATGCGTGCCAGATGGCCCGCCCATCTCAGCCTATTCACCTTAACAGTGGCTACCACGCTTGGTTCCGCAAAGCTCCTCTCCAGCTCGAAGTTATATCTACGACGCCAGTTCCCATTCTCGAACACTGCTCCAAAGATGGTACGCAGGATCTTGCGTTCGAAAGCCAGTAACAGGTTCTCGTCTGTCTTAGTCAGGGGCCATGACTCGGACCCGTAAACAAAACTGGGCGAATTAGCGTCTTGTAGATGATCAGCTTCGTCCTGATTGACAGCAGTTTGGATCGTAGGTGCCTCTGTAAGCCGTAGAAGCACCTGTTAGCAGCCATGATCCTCCTCTTGATCTCCAACGAGTTATCACTGTCTGCACGTGTCAGTGCTCCTAGATAGACGAACTCGTCCACCACTTCAAACTGCTGTCCATCAATGCTGACCAAATTCCCTTGCTGATGCGGAACCGTAGCACTGTTGGTCTTCATGTACTTGGTCTTTTGTTCGTTGATCAGAAGCCCGACCTTAGCGGCTTCTCTCTTTAGGCTAGTGAAAGTCTCGACCACGTCTGCGTGTCTTTTACCGACGATATCCAAGTCATCCGCGAATGCAAGGATTTGCGTCATTCCGGTAGCTAGTGTCCTTGATGATTGGATGCCAGCACGCCTCATAGCACCCTCTAGCGCAACGTTGAAGAGTAGGGTGGATAGGGCATCTCCTTGCCTAAGTCCCTCTCTTATCTCAAACGGGTCGGACAGGTCGTTCCCCAATTTCACGCTGCACTTAGAGCCATTAAGTGTTGCAGCCACTAGCCTGATCAACTTGAGTTCAAAGCCCAACTCCTTCATCACAACAAGGAGCTCTTCGCGCTTAACCATGTCGTATGCTGACTTGAAGTCAATGAAGAGGTGGTAAGTGTGGACTTTGAACTCCCTGCCTTTCTGCAGAATCAAACGGACATTAAAGATCTGATCAGTCGTCGATCTATCTCGTCTGAAACCACATTGATAATCACCGATAGTCGTCTCTGCATGGGGGAGCAATCGATTGTATAGGATCTTTGCGAAAACCTTATACGCTGTGCCCACAACGCATATGCCACGATAGTTCTCGCAAAGAAGTTTATCTCCTTTTTTATGGAGGGGGCATAAGGAGCCCACCAGCCAATCGACAGGCAAGCTCTCTGTCCTCCAGATCTCTCCAATTAACCCATGCAGGGTGCTCGCCAACAAGTCGCCCCCATTCTTCAGTATCTCGGCAGGGATCCCATCTGGGCCTGGGGCCTTGTTGTTCTTGAGCGACTTTAGAGCATCAACGACTTCTTGGCGTGTAGGGGGGTCCACGGTAGGTTCTCCGTCATCGTCAAGAAAACCAAAGTCCAGCGAAACGGCATCTGTTCCCACATCCTCATTCAACAGTGCGTCAAAATGCTCCCTCCATCTGGAGAGAACATCCGTCTTATTGGTCAGTAAGGCACCGTCCAATGCTCTACACATGTCTACTCGAGGGTTAAAGCCTTTTCGCTGAGCATTCAAGATCTTGCAGAATTTGCGGGTCTCATTTGTGTCGCGGAGGGTCTCCAGCTCCGAAAGCGTCCTGTTCTGGAACTCCTTCTTCTTTCTCTTGTGCACCTGTTTCTCTACCCTTCTCAATCTTTTGTAATCTTCTACAGAGGATCTTGTCGGTCTTTCCAATTTCTTGACTCGGGCTTCGTTCTTCCTTGCCGTGACCTGTGTACAATCATCGTCAAACCAGTCTCTCCTAGCATTTGCAGCCTGATACCCGATGATATTGGCTGCTTCCTCTTTCAGAACCTGATTCACGCGGTTCCATCGGTCAGTCAGGCTCTCATCGTCATGTTCCTGTTCTAGGAGCTGGTTGACTCTTGTGTCAACTTGATGGGCAAATGCGTCGGCCACTGCTGGGTCTTTCAGCCTATCAATGGCGAAACGTCTTGTAGCCTGTGAGTTCACTGTCCTTGCACGACTGAGGCGTGCTCTCACATCGACTTCCACCAGAAAGTGATCCGAATCCACATTCGCCCCCCTACATACCCGGACATCAATCACGTCTGAAAGATGCCGGCCATCCACTAGACAATGGTCTATCTGATTTCTGGTAACGCCATCCGGTGATTCCCACGTAGCCAGGTGGATGCGCTTGTGACGGTAGAAGGTACTCTTGATGACCATTCCCTTCTCCGTGGCGAAGTCAACTAATCGCAGGCCATTCTCGTTCGTGACTTCGTGCAAGCTCCACTTCCCTATAGTTGGTCTCAGGACTTCTTCCCTGCCTACTTTTGCATTCATGTCTCCCAACACCATCTTAATGTCATGATGGGGGCAGTTGTCGTAGGCTCGACTGAGCGCCTCGTAATACTCATCCTTCTCGTCGTCCGATGAGTCGTTTGTGGGCGCATGTGCATTGATGAGGGAGTAGTTCTTAAATCTGCCTTTTATTCTCAGCACACACAGTCTTTCGCTGATGTTCTTGAAGTCCAGGACCAAGTCGTTCCACCTTTGGGCTACGAGGAAGGCAGTGCCAAGTACATGGTTGTCTCTATTGCTGCTACAGTAGATGTTAAAACCATTGCTTCTGTAGTTAGGTGTTGTCCTGTTCCATCTGGTCTCCTGGATAGCAGCAATAGAGACTTTCCGTTTAGCAATCTCATCCGTCAGTAACCGTAGGCCACCTGTCCTGTATAGGGTTCTAACATTCCAGGTGGCCAATCGAATATCCTTTAAACGTTTCCGATTCGTTACCGTTAGTCCAATCCTGATTCTTCCTTCTTGAGCATTCGTTGCTAGGTTTTTTCTACGTGGCGGGTCGCAAGCCCAGCGCACAACCTCCGAAGAGTGGTAGCCGCTAACATCAGCCGTTGTTGAGCGATCCCCCGACGGTCTGGTTACCATCAACTTCACGCGTCAACACCGTTGCCCGGGTTCCGCCACGAGGAGGCTGTTAGTAGGCACTTGGGAAGTCAACACTGAGGATTTCTCTCAGTATGAGCACCCCCTTGGAAACCGAGAAGTATATTTTGCTTAGTTAAATATCATCTCATATTTGCTCAAATTGCAGCTCAATTGGAAAATTTTCACCTCATACTTACTTGGGGAGGTCTTAGTTTCTCACCCTTAGGTGATAGAGAGCTACTGTAGAATCGGTTTTTGCTGTATTTAATGCCATCCAACAGTTGCCAAAGTTTTAGCTCAATAGGATAAATTTGAAATTTTGAACTTTTGTTTGCCAGGGGAAGTCATGGGTGGCCACTTATTGACCCCCCAGGTCCGTTATTTTACATTTTTGAGAACATGATCCGAAACAAATGTTACTTATTTTGTCATTTTACATGACCATTCTGAATTTAAGCTCAATCGAAACAACTTAATTTTTTCCCCCTTCGGAGGCCTCTCACCCCACCCCCTTAAGTGATCGGGGCATACATGTATTCTATGATTTGCTATATTTGACATGATATCTCCAGACCATACATGACAACACGCAAAAAACCGCAGGTCTCTAGCTCTTGTAGTTTCGGAGCCTTTGCGACTCAGATGGACGGACGGACAGACATATCGGACACATAAGTGCATTTTTTTTCAAAATTGATGAAAATGCATTAAAAAACAGAAAAAACACAAACCAAGCAAAAACCAAAATGCAAAATTCTCTTTTTATATCATTAGTAGTCATCGACTACTAGGAAAACCCCGCAAATAAAATTCACGCTAGGCAAGGAAAAAAACAAGGAGAAAATGCAAAAAATAGCTTTAAAAATTTAGTTTAGTTTAAGGCGCTAGGCAAGGAAATAAACAAGGAAAATACAAAAAAAGGTTTTTTATAAAATTTAATTTAACACAAGCAAGCGAAGAGAAATAAACAAGCGGGAAGCGCGGTAAAACTGTTTTATGAATAAAAAAGTCGACGCTTACTTGATCTGTAAGGATCTAAACGAGGTTCTTCTAAATTTGAATTGTGTGAATTTGAAATCAGCATATTTCGTAATTAAAATAAAATATCAAGATCAAGTATCATGCGTGCATTATCCCTGATTTTAATTTAACGTTACTGTTTTGAATTTCAGCTCAATCAGAGCAACTAAAATGTTGTACCTTACAACCTTCAAGGCCCCTCCCTCCGTAATGGCAACTATGCGTTCTATGATTTGCTACATTTTTTATGACTTATGAATTTATGATGTAAAAAATATCTTAAATTTAGTACATTCGGAATAAGTTTGAGATAGTTTCATAAAACGGGTAAGCCACCTTCACTCCCCTTTACGAGAGATGGGGGTCATTTTCTCTTCTGGTTCTTGAGTTATGATTTATGAATTTTCGGAGAGACAGACGGATATTGCAGATATAGCACTTTTCTTCTCTTTGTGGGAAAGTGAACTAAAAACTGTTTTACCGCGCTGTCGGCCAAACTTATCGGCTGTCCAATCAGGCAAGCCGATTGGACAGGTCATGCTCAGATTCGACACGGCCTCGAAACTCCAAACTTCTAAATTCGCTCCTAAATCGAAGACTGAACAGAACTGGGCTCAAGTGGGGTCTCTAGAAAGTTAATTTTATGTAGTTATTGGAAAAAATAAGTTATGGGGAGGTTTGGAGTATTTTCGTGAAAATATCTTCAATAATATGGGGCCAAACCCAACATAGCTCCACGCCAATCTAGAGAAGTCGAGTTAGGGAGCTCATATTGGGCTTGACGAGGACTTTTCGGATAGCTAATGAAATTACCCATCGATCTATCGTTTATTTTTGGGAACAAAGACCTCTAAGTATAGATATTATTTGTCTAAAGTCAAGCAAAATTTAGAATTCAGCTTTGACTAAAGAAAATCAATACTTAGAGGTCTTTGACCCCAAAAGTAAATAATAGATCGATGGGAAATTTCATTAACTATCCGCCAAGTCCTCGTTGAGCCCGATCTGAGCTCTCTAACTGGACTTCTCTAGATTGGCGTGAGACAAGGTAAAATCGCTGATTTCTCAGCAGATAGGCCACCAATTTCCAAACCGAGCGCAGATTTGGGCTCTGGGGGCTCCTACAATTCGAGGAGGACCCCTTTGAGCCGCCAAATCGACAAAAATTTGAACTCGAAATTGTTGTCAGAGCAGCTGTCAAAGGGGGTATATAATATCCTCTAACGGCAACGAACATTTATTTTGAATCCGACTGCGCAGCATCCGCCTCTGGCGGATTTTGCGTGAACCTTGAAATAAGACTCAGAGGATTTTTCAATGAGTTTTTCATTTTTTCCTCGAAAACTGGAGGGAAATCTTAAAATGTTATTCGCTAAGAACCTTACTTGAAAAATTAGACGTTTTTAGATACCAATTTAGCTATGGTTGAGCGTAAATTGGGGGAGAAAATCGCGGTATTACATACATACCTACATACCGATATACATACCGTCATACATACCGACATACGCATTCACTGCTAATAAGCGGGGTAAAAAACTAGGAAAAACCTTTCAAAAGAAAAACCTGGACGCCAAGACAGAAGGCCTAAAACCAGGACGGATACAAGATTTGCGTTCGTGTGAGATCCTTGGTGAATAAAAGAAATAGGGTAGGGGAAAGGCTCCGAACAAGATATATTAAATCTAAACACACATACTTGATACGTTCCACATATGTATGTCTACAGACTTTTGTTATAATGTGTTGTTGCAGAGCGTATACAAATTTTTAATCGTCATTATTGAAACAGAGTTTTATGATGAACTAATGATTTAAAACATGAGTAAAAGAAAAATTTCTACGGAATGCCAGTATAAAAGTGACTGTTACAGAAAAAACCCATTACATTTTGAATCTTTCAGTCATTCTCATAGTAAGTAAAAATAAACATTTTCACCATTTACATTTACACCATCGCAAGATACACCATCAGCTAACATAATTCAAACACAGCTTTACTCACACTTTTTCTTCCTTACAGTTGAAGCAATAGTATCCAAAGGCAGAAAAAATGGGTTATTTCAAATACCGAGAGAGTTGAATCTAGTAAAAGACACCGTAACTACGCAATGTGCTATTGTTGAGAAAATTCTACAAACACAGACATCAACATCTTTAAAAAAACAAGCCTTTGATTCTGAATTCATTCACAAAATGTATAGCACCGATACTTATGGTAGTTCTGAGAAAATGAGGAAAATTGTGGAAACTACCGCAAATTCAGCAGATAAATTGAAGTATTCTCTGAACAATGTCGATTTTGTCAGGCCAGAAACTAGTTCAAACAGCGATTCCAACTCCAATAACGAATGTCAACAGCCAAAACAAAATGAAATGCCTAGAAATGTAAATGATTATTTCTCAGTTATCGTAGAAAAAGGAAAAATTGCAAGTAAACTTAAAAGCGCTGCTCCCTACAACTTTTTTTTAACGTCGATTACCAGTTCAAAGGAAACCCATGAAGATAGCCGTTCAATTACTTTTATGGAGCTGCTTGATGATAGCCTCGGATGTCTTGAAAGTTCTGTTCATTTGAATTTTATTGTGGACATTTCATGGCTCTTAGCTAACTACGTTTTTGCTGAGAAAGAGTAAGAATTCTTAAAAACGATATGTTTCTTTTAAAGCATGCTTGTATATAAACATGAACACGTTTCAGTGACAAGCCTATGCTTGTGCTCTATGGAGAAGAAAACGAGGATCTAAAACGAGTGTCAGCGAAATACCCTCACATTCAGACAATCAAAGTGGACATGCAAGGAAAGCCGTTTAGTATACACCATTCGAAAGTATCAATATTTTTTTATAAGGATGGCAGCAGCAGAATTGTAATATCAAGTGCAAATTTGTATGCTGATGATTGGAACAACCGCGTGCAAGGACTCTGGATCTCACCTACTTTATCGGCTCTTCCAGATGGCGCTGATTTATCAGAAGGAGAATCTTCCACACTATTCAAGGACGACTTTTTGCGGTATTTAGCAGCTTATGATGTGCCCCGTTTGCAACCATACATTTCTAGACTGCGTCGAACAAATTTTAGTAACGTCAATGTTGTATTTGTGGGATCTGTTCCGGGAGGACATCGAGACGTCTCTGGCCGTGGGCCACCATTTGGACATCCGCGTGTTGGGTATATTTTATCAAAGCATTGTGCACCTGTTGAAGAACCAAGCTCAATTGTTGCCCAAAGTTCTTCAATTGGCAGTCTCGGAAATAATTTAAACGCATATATTGGCAATGAATGGCTACATAGTTTCAAAAAAGATTCGGGCCCGGCTAGAATGAGTCGAATTCCTCAGTTTAAGCTAATTTACCCAAGCTTTAGCAATGTAAAAAACAGTCTTGACGCATTAATGGGAGGAGGTTGCCTTCCATATAGACGTACAATACATGAAAAGCAAACTTGGCTAAAAGAGCACATGTGTCAATGGCGAGCAACAAAACAACACCGTGATCGAGCTATGCCACACATTAAAACGTACGGCAGATTTACGAAAAAGGGACTGCATTGGTTCATACTCACTTCAGCAAATTGTTCCAAAGCAGCTTGGGGTGTTTATAATAAGACAACAAAGCTTGATTCTCCACTGAGAATCAACAACTACGAAGCAGGTGTGTTATTTTTGCCAAAATTCGTACATGGTCAAGATGTTTTTTCGTTAGAATCTGTAGAAACGGATGATAAGAATTTTCCTATGCCTTATGATATCCCACTTACTCCTTACTCTCCTGAAGATGTACCTTTTGTCATGGACTATTTAGAGCAATATTTAAACGCTCATCAAATATAAGACACAATAAAATTTGAATCAACCACTTTAAATTGTCTTTTATAAATCGTAATAAATTGTAACAGAGCAAGGTTTATTTCAGAATGAATAGTTCTGGCACGATATGTATAAGAATTATTTAACAACTAAATCCAGGGCTCTTAGTTCTCTTACACCCCCTCAGACTCAAATGGTTGGTGGAGAACTGCTGCTCAACTCGTTAAAGTGGCTCGTCAGGACATCATCGGAACGTAAACAAGTCGGAGTCTGCCTTTTTCGAGCTCTTCTTTGATGAAATGTTGGCAGATAGCAATGTACTTTGTGCATGTTTTGATAGTGCCATGCTTTGGCAATGCGATTGCACTCTGGTTGGTGACATGTAAAACCAACGGCGATTCATCTTGTGTGAGTTGCGTCATGATGGAATACCACCAGATTGCTTCTTGGACTGCTGATGCAAGGGTCTAGCTTGCTTTGCATAAGGACAAATTTCTTTAGCTTGTGGTTAAGGGCCAAATTCCAACTATGACTGGAATTTTTCAGATCGTACAGCGCTTTTTAGTGCATTTTCAGCATTTTGCACTATTGTGCACTAAAAAATGCACTATTGTGGCCGCCTTGTCGTCTGTCCAAAATTTTATAACTCAAGAACCAGAAGAGCTAGAGAATTGCGGTTTTTTGCATCGTGGTATGTAGAGGTGCAGGCCTACAATTTCAGACCCCCTTTCTTATCTGGGGGGAATGGGGAGTGTTTTACGTTTGTATGAAAACTCCTTATTTTACAACCGATTGAGCTCAAATTTTAGTATGTTGTAGTCTGTACAAAATCTAATAAATCATGTTGCTACATGTGATACCTACCATGTACAGGGACGGAGCTAGGAGCCCTCAAAGTTTGGTCTTCCCGAAATCTTTGAGAATGCACCCTTAGCTTAATCTCCGATTTTGCTTTTTTATATATTTTGCAACTGTTTGAAGTGAATTCCTAATTTAGTTTTAAAAAAGTGTATGGAAAAAAGGCAACTAGAGTACTAGAAAACATCCAGATCGCAAAATTAAAAAGATTTTTTCTCTATTTGAGGGAAAATGCACTAAAAAGAAAGCAAATGAAAAAACAAACAACTTTTAAAAAAACCAGGTTGATGTCTTTTTTCCCTTTTTTATGAATTAAAAGTAAATCACAGATAATTTTTCCGCACCCTGTAGTTTTTCCCAAAATAGGCACTATTTTTCACAATTTTATGAAGCCCTAGTTATGAACTAAAAATAAGAAAATTCAGCTTTGATATTTTATTCAACACTTGAATTTTCGGTTTAATACATTTTAACTCTTATTCCCATTAGATCCAGTACGTTTAAACGGTTTTGTTTTACGAACAGGAGAATGTTGAGGACTTAAGTCAGTTTCAGTATCATACGGTGTAATAATGCTGTAATCATCTCTGAATCTAAAGTCAGGTGAATATCTATGATGATTATTTGGTGAGTAATCCCGAGTTGCCGGGGGGGATGCAGCATATCGTCCTAAATGTCTCGGGAAATCTCCCAATGGAGGAGGAGGTGGTAAAAATGAAGTTGGTCCATTCAATGGAGGCAAGAATTGCGGAGGAGGAATATAAGGAAGAGGATGCAGTACATTAAGCATAGGTGTTTTTGGTGAATCGACTCTGATCGGAGAAGGAATGTTGAGGTCCGCTGGGAGACTACTCATTTTTTCAACATCTACAAATACAAAAACTTTCATCCTGATCATAGTAACTTTTGTACTTACGATTAGAGTTATCTAAGAAAGAAGGCTCTTGAATCTGTGCCAGACTAGTTAACCTTCGACGCAATAAAGTTGTCTCGTTCTTAAGTTCCTCAATTTTCCGCTCATATTGTCGTGTTGTTAACCATGCTTCGTGAATTTTGTTCTCCAGAATAGCTATTTGAGCTTTTAATGTTGTTTCTTGTGTCAAAATTTCGGTTTTTAGCGAACCGTTTTGTTCCCTTAAAAAAAAATACTTTGAAATAGCGAAAAATGTATCCATACGTCTATTCGTCCAGTGTTTCAGTCTTTCGAATGAAATTAGTATCATTTGACAAGCAGAAACAGAATCAGGATTGAAATTTGCGTTTTTTTTAACATTGGGCTAAATATGTATATTAGGCAACTAAAAAATCAAAATAAATAAATTTTCACAATGTTGAAAAGAAGAAGGTGTACTAACGACTAATTTTGCTTGATTTTGACACCCGGAGGAGCCTCGGAGGACCCCCCGGAGGACCTTTGGAGGACCACCAGAGGAGCCTCGGAGGAGCCCCGGAGGAGCCTTGGAAGACCCCCAGAAAAGCCTCGGAGAACCCCCCGGAGGAGCTTTGGAGGAGCTCAGAGGAGCCTCGGAGGACCACTGGAGAACCCCCGGAGGAGTCTCGGAGGATCCCCCGGAGAACCTCCAGAAGACCCGCGGAGAACCCCTCGGATGAGCATTGACATTGCCCCAAAAACCCTCAACTTTGGAAGCTGATTGCGAGGCTCTCAAGCTATTGTTTCAGGCAAGCTATAGCAGAGTCCTTGAAGCCTAAAGAATCTGCTGATACCACATTCGACCACCTTCATGACAGGAGAGAACCGGAAATAGCGAGAATGTCGAGGTGCCTCCAAAGGAAAAATCACTTAAAATCACGAACTTGAGGGGCAGATTGCGCCGCTCCCAGGTGGTTATTCCTGGCAAGTCGTAGCATTTTGTAATTTTTGGAGCCTAATGAATCTGCTAAAATCACTGTTGACTCCCTTGATGCATTATGTTATTTAAAAACAAAATTTTGCTTAACTTCGCATTTATGCAAGTTTCTTTATTTTATGTGGTCATTGCTCCAATCGTGCGGCAGGAGTTATCGACAACTTCATTTGAAAAGGAGACAGCAACGAGAACAGATCAAGAGTGAAGAAAACATATATTAACATACATCAAATAAACAAGTTTGAAGCTTATTCGGGGACGAATGCATTTGAGTGAATTTCAAGTAGGCATCGTACCAGAGTCGAATTCAAAATCTTTTGCCCAAAATTTCGTTTCTGTAGAAACTTAAGGGGTCTCTAGCTTCGTACCTGGTGATGGTACGGGCACACTGTAGACCAATTATTCGCTAGATTTTATAACTTCATCAACATACTAAATTTTCAGCTCGATCGGAGCAACAAAAATTTCCTCTCACCTCACCCCCTAAGGTGTTAGGGGCCAACATGTGTTCTAGGATTTGCTTGATTTGACATGATGTATAACATATACAAGATTTAGCTCAATCTGACGAAGCATATGGAACTTCAATAAAACAGGAAAACCCCCTAGTTACCCCAAGGCAGTTTTCTGGAAAAACCAAAGTGGTCCCACCTCGGTTCAGACCATCATGTCAACATGCGAAAAACCGCTGCGAAAAAAACTTGTAGTTTCGGAGTTTTTGCTACTTGGACAGAAATCCAGACATATCGGACACATAAGTGCATTTTTAGTGCATTTTCATCAATTTTGAAAAAAACGCACTTATGTGTCTGATATGACAGTTCGTCCGTCCGTCCGTCTGTCCATTCATCCGAGTCGCAAAGGCTCCGAAACTAAAAGAGCTAGAGACCTGCGGTTTTTGCATGGTATCAAGTAAGGTCTGGAGAGTGGATGAATTGTTTTGGTTTTACCGGAAAACTGCCTGGGGGGTAACTAGGGGCTAGGGGCCCTAGATGGCCTATGTGTTCAGGTCTACGACCCATCCCCTTCAGGAGCAACTTATGAGACTTTCATTCGATTGTAACTTAAGAGCCACCTGAATAAAGTATTGAAGATTGAAGTATTGAGGGGGGTTTTTCGGTTGTATGAAAGTTCCATATACTTCACCCGATTAAGCTGAATTTTGAAAATGTTATACATCTTGTCAAATCTAGCAAATCATAAAACACATATTTGCCCCTATCACCTACGGGGGTGGGTTGAGAGGCCCCCAAAGTGGTAAAAATTTAAGTTGTTTTGATTGAAGTGAAACGCTGGGTAGGAAATGAATGGAAAAACATTCGAATGTTTTGTCCCTTATAAAAACATTCGAATGTTTAACGAATGGCAAAACATTCGAATGTCTAAATGAATGGCAAAACATTCGAATGTGAAAAATACGCATTTCAGTACTTTCTAACCAAGAGATTTCTGAAGAGAGTCTCCGTTGGCTCTGGAAGTCCTGAAATCCCAGTGAGACCCCGAAACTAAATGTAAGCTGAATGTACCCTCACTCGACCCACACTGACAGCAGCACCACCTTCAGTGCAGAGCAGAGGCAGAGCCTTACAATGGCTTCACGTGTCTGGGGCGGCCAACACAACAGCCGCTGCTGATGTCACTGACTTCGTGCGCGAGGGATTCGGCGTCATCTTCGAAGCATGTCATCCCCTGGTGAGGAGGGGTGTGGATTCTCGGACGCTCCTCTCACTCTCCTTTAAACTTGCTGTGGAGGCACACCATCTCAGCAGGCTCTTGGAACCAGGCATGTGGCTCGAAGGCGTGCATACTCGTAGATTCGACAGTTCTCCGGATTTTCAGCCAACTCGGGGCCCTCCAAGAGAACGATGAAGGAACTTACAATCTACCTTCAGAAGGTGGGCGGTATACGCTCAAGATTGGGTTCCGTGAGGCCTGCCATTGCCAACTGCTCCTACGACGTGATCGTGCTGCTCGAGATCTGGTTTCGTCCAGAAGTCTTGACATCTGAGCTCTTCGATACCTCCTGGAACGTGTTTCGGAGGGACCGCGACATTGTTTCGTCAACCAAGAAGGACGGCGGAGGTGTTCTGATTGCCGTTAAGAGCCACCTGTGCTCAACCCTCGCTTACTGCAGCGAAACTCAGGAGCACATCTGGGTCGACGTTGTGGCCCGCGGCAAGACCTACCGGCTGGCCGCCGTTTACCTCCCTCCCGATGCCTCAACGGAAGACTTCATGGCCTTTGCGGGATCAGCTTCCCCTCTCCTCAGGATTGATGACTTCTCATCCGTCGTTATGGGTGATTTTAATCTCCCCAACATCTGCTGGGTCCCAGACGAGGAAGATGAACACATTCTCCACCCACTGAATTTGACCACCCAGAAGGAAAAGTCTGTCGTCGACTGCTTCACTGGGCTTGGAATGAAGGGCCTGAAGAAGCTGAACTACCTTGACCTGGTGTTCGCTTCAGAGTTCGACAAGTGTTTCTCCGTCTCGGCAGCTGATCTTCTGAAGCCCGAGTGCCGCCACCATTGCGCAGCTCAACTCAGGATCATCATGCCCCAGGTCAATCCACCCCAACTGGCGACGTCGATCCTTGACTTCAAGAAGGCCGATTCGGAAGCGATTGCTTCTGACCTTGGATCCGTCGACTGGGCTCGGCTGAACGAATCCCTGCTGCAGGTAATCGAGCAACATGTCCCGGTGAAACTTGATCGCCAAGTCTTATGCTCTTGGTCCACTCGTAAGCTGGCCAATCTACGGAATCGGAGGAACCGAGCCCATCGAAAGGCAACCCGATGCCCCACCGCAGCCAACCTGGAGTACCTGCAGGCCGTCCGTGACCAGTACCTCGAACACCCGCCTCTACTCAACATACCTGCAGTCCTCCACAGTGAAGTTGGGAGAGGACCCGAGGGGGTTTTGGGGCTTTGTGAGGCGCTTGCGCAAGACCACTGGACTCCCTGCAGCTCTGCGTCTCGATCAACAGGAAGCCGACTCATCCCGAGCGAAGGCCACCTGGTTCGAGAGCGTGTATGTCGAGGACAACTCCATACCTCTCCCAGCCAGCTCCCATCAGAGGCCTCCAATCATCGACGCCCCCATCTCTCGAGAGGACGTCCTTAAGGGCCTGCGTTCTCTGGACGTTAAGAAAGGTGGTGGTCCGGACCGTATCCCGACCAAGTTCCTGCGGGACTTCGCAGAACAACTCTGTGACCCGCTCTTTGAGCTATTTCACATGTCTTTGGAGACACGCACCTTCGCCAGCTGCTGGAAGCCCTTCTTCCTCATCCCGATCCACAAGTCCGGTGACCGCTCGGACATCAGGAACTACCGGGGGATAGCAATCCTGAGTGCGATCCCTAAACTCTTCGAGAAGCTTGTCTCAGAGAAGGTGGCGGAGCCGGTCAAGGGTTGCTGCACGCATCTCAACATGGCTTCATGGCCGGCCGATTTACAACGACAAACCTTGTGTCGTTCACACAGGCCGTGCTCGGGGTTCTCAGGTGGGGCGTTAAGGTGGACGCCATTTACACCGACTTCTCCAAAGCGTTCGACACCGTCAACCATCGTATTCTGATCGGCAAGATGCGTGGCTTCGGCTTCTTCCAGCAGCTGGTGGACTGGACCGCCTCGTACCTGACCGGGCGCACTCAGCTGGTGCGAATCGATAACGTGGAGTCGAGACCCATCCGTGTGATGTCGGGGGTCCCCCAGGAGAGTCACATCGTTCCGCTTGGTGAGGCTCCTGCAGCGATCCAACGCACTGGCGTACGCGGACGACCTCAAGATGTTTAGGTCCATAGACACTGAACAGGACTCACTTGGGCTCCAGCAAGACCTTGACGCTCTCGCAAACTGCTGCTCCAGTAACGCGATGAAGCTAAACGTGGAGAAGTGTCAAGTCATCACCTTCTCCCGACGCAGGGTCTCATCTCGGATCTCCACCGGGTACACATTCCAGGGCCGTCCACTGCGCAGAGTCGAAGCTGTCCGTGATTTGGAGGTGTGGCTCAACACGAGGATGGACAGCAGCGCCCACATGCGTCGAATATGTCTGCTCTAAAGCCAATATGCTTCTCGACTTCTTGAAGAGGAACGCGAGGGACTTCCACTACCCCCACGTGACGAAAGCCCTCTTCACCTTCCTTGTTTGTCCGTTGCTGGAACACTCGAGCCCAGCTTGGTCGCCCAGCACTACCAGAGACAGCAATCGGGTCGAGTCTGTCCAGCGGCAGTTCCTTCTCTTCGCCCTGAGGAACCTCCCCTGGTCTGATCGCTACGCCCTCCCTCCATACCGCGATAGACTCCAGCTTGTCCGATCTGGCTTGTCCGATGTTCGCCTTTGACGCTCTCAGGGGGAGGATCGACGCCCCCTGGCTGCAGGAGAGATTCAGATGGCGAACAGTGACCGCACACACGCGTCTCCAGAGCGGACCACGGAGGCTGGAACTCCCATCGTGCTCCAGGGAGTATGAGTTGAACAGCCCGGTGATGAGGAGCGTCAGGCTGTTCAACGAGAACGCCGACCTTTATGACGACGACTGTTCTCGAGAGGAGTTTAGATATAGGCTGTCCTCCAGGAGGAATTTTGTCTAGTCCCTGTGCGATGTTTTAGTTCTTATTTTTATTTCTGACGAGACTTTTGTCGATGTATGTATATTTTCATGTAGGGCCATCTTCAATTGATGAAATAAATAAATGTTAAATGTAAATGTACCCGAGTGACACCTCTTTAGAAATGTTTTGGCCTTACGATGAAGCCGGTAGGAAGAAATCCGGGATCAAGAACTCCTGGAATCAGATGAAAGCCCTCAAGGGTTTTTTTTCAGGCTCTTCCAGAAATTTCTTAGTAACAAGGTGTTTATCTTCCAATTCGATAAAATTTTGAACAAAGTCATTCAGAAGCCCTCGAGGGCTTGTTTCTGATTACAGGAGTTCCAGATCCCGGATTTCTTCCTGCCAGTTTTAGCCAAAGGCCGGGACCTTTCTAAAGAAGTGTCACTCGAGTACCTCCGGCTTTACATTTAGTTTCGGAGTCCCACTGGGATTCCAGGACTTCCAGAGCCAACGGAGGCTCTCTTCAGAAATCTCTTGGTTAAAAAGTACTGAAATGCATATTTTTCAAGGGGCAGAGGTAGCCTAATCGGTAGAGTAACGGACTTGCGATCGAGAGGTCCTACGTTCGAAACTCAGCCGAGGCAACTTCTGCTCAACTGTGTTCTTGGTGCAAGCCAAGAATGGGACTGCTATGGCGCGTACGGCAGTATAAGATGGGGGGCGCTTCTGAGGAACTCTTGACTCTGTCAAGATGGGTCACAATAGGACCTTCGGGACCTCCGTGACCTTTAACTCCCAGTACAATCTACATACATCTGCATATTTTTCACATTCGAATGTTTTGCCATTCGTTTAGTCATTCGAATGTTTTGCCATTCATTTAAACATTCCAATGTTTTCCATTCATTTAGACATTCGATTGATTTGCCATTTGTTTAAAATTCGAATGTTTTTATATGGGACAAAACATTCAAATGTTTTTCCATTCATTTAAACATTCAAATTTGTTCACGAATGTGAAATACGTATGCCAACGAATAATTTGGCCGAAATATTCATTCACATTTGTGTAAAACATTCGTATTCACATTCGTATTCGTATAAGAAAGCCTACTGAAGAGCCTCGATGCAGTCCAAAATGAGGAAGTCCGGCGAGCTTTTGGAGCGTTGCGTAACTCACCAATCGAGAACCTTCTTGCGGAGGCCCACGTGCCAACTCTTAGGGCCAGACGGGAGAGCAGAGTATTGGACTACGGGACACGTGTCTTGAACCGACGTATCAAGTGCCAAAGATCCTTCGAGAACCCCATTTCAGGTTCATTAGCCAGCAGATTCGTTTCTGCTTTCAGCAACTCCAACCTGGATCCACTCGACTTCGTGTTCCAGGAGCCCACGCATTTGCTCCCTTCGTACATCGCTGTCGAGAAATAAACAGACCAGCGGATTCATTTCACCGGGAAAGACAAGACGAGCCCGAGAGTTCTCAGACTCCAAGCTCTCTCCGTCCTGTCAGAGTACCAGAGGATTTTCTACTCCAACGCTTTGAAGAGCTCTTATGGAGTCGGCATAGCCGCATACTCGTAGGAAATGACTTATCAGGCACGACTCAGACCCGAGGTCTCGGTTTTCCACGGAGAGGCAGCCGCTCTGTACTTCTCCTTGAGATTTACAGCCGACTCCACCCCAGATCTCCACCTGAGAACGGCTTTCGAAACCGACTCTCTGAGCTGTTTGAGCGTAGTCTCGCAACTGTCATCTAGAGACCCTCTCATCCAGAACATCCAAAGACTTCTCGCTCTGAAAAGGGATTTCTCCGTCGTCTGGGTACCCGGGCACGTCGGGATCGGGGGAAACGAGCACGCAGACCAGTTGGCAAAGGCAGCCATTGCGGACCTGAGCACGTCTTGGAGTCGCTACCTCTCACTTGATGACGCGAAACGCATTTTCAAGACGAAGACTCACTCATCTGTCTCCCTCGCGTGGGAACAAGTCGACGGGGACAATTTTACGAAGAACTGGCAGCCCCAGATCTATGAGAGGAGAAGGGTTCTGGATAGCGCAGAGACGACGTGATTATTTCTCGATTGCGCTTGGGCCACACGAGGCTCACTCACGGGTGGCTGATAGAGAGAAGGCCTTTGTGCGAATTTTGCGGGGCATTCGTGACCGTAAGACACATCTTCCAGGACTGCCTGGGACTCGTACACCAGAGACGTGACTGCAGACTGACTGGGTACACCTGTGACTTGGGAGACACCGGACTTCACGCGAACATAATTGAATTCATACAAATAATTGGATATTAAGGACAAATCTGAAACCTTGTTTCAATATCCCTCAATCACTTTTCATTCTTACTTTCATTTGATTTGCCTGACGGAAAACTGTGCTTGTTCCTTTTTGTGCCGATTCCAAACCTGAAACTTGCTGCATGATATTGCGTTGACCTTGTATTATTCTTTGAGCAACCCATTTGAAATGTATCTCTTTCTTTACATACTGTAAAATTTGTAAATTTCTTTGCAATTAGGGCCTTAGGACATGAATTATAATGATTATTGTATCCTAAAGGAACATAATGCAATTGCGCACTCCTAATATTTATTATTAATAATAATGATAATAATAATATAAAATTAACCAAAATGTTTGATTGGGTTTGCCGTGCTTTTGAGCATGTTGTAGTGTAGTTATAAATTCATACCTTAGATGTTGGTTCTCATCCTCAATAGCTCGTATTCGGTCAACTGTGTTTGTCGTTTCTCCTTGTTGCCTTAACCATATGACTTGTTTTGAGTTAATTTCCCTTTGTACAAAGCAAGATTTATTTTTTAAAATAAAAATGTGGAAACTTTATTTTGCTCTTACCGTTGCAATTCTGCTTCTTTCTCTTTAAAATATGATGTAAGGATGTCCAATCTAGTTTTTGCTTCGAGTTTTTCTTTCATCAATATGTCAACTGAAGCTTTCTGGCTTGCAAGTTCTTCTACAAGCTTGTCACATTGTTGTTTTAATAACTCTTTTGCATCAATCTCTTGTGTTAATTGATCCCTCAAATGATCGCATTCTCTTTTGGATAGTAGGAGGCTAGCTTTTGTGTCTATGTCTGCATCAACTTTGTCAGCTTGCTTAAACTCGTTCAATAATGTTTGTATTTTTGCTTCACTCATCCTGTACTTTTGATGAAGATCAATCGTCTCCTTTTCCTTTTTGTTTAGCTTTTGTTGAATCCTTTCTATCTCTTTTTCTTTGGAGCTCGTTATTTCATTAAGTTTTTCATTAAGTTGTGATTTAAAAGTTTTAAGCTCGTTTTCAAGACAGATTTTTTCTAGTTCAACGTCATCAAATGAATGCTTTAAATTAGTTGCTTTAGAGTTACTTTCGTTCAACTCTGATTGAAGTTTGCTCAAATCTAAATTTTTTTCTTCCAAACTTGCGGTCAGAGAATCAATCGTGAGCTGAAGCTCGTAAATTTTTTTTGAGAGATCTTCCACACTTTTGTTTAAAACAGAGTTTTCCAGAATACTCCTTTCGACCATGTTTTCGTTACAAATTTTTAGAGATTGAAGTTCTTTTTCCAAAATAATTAACGAATTATCTTTTTCTACTATTTGGGAATGAAGAAAATCTATTTCATTTTGAATTTCAGCAGATATTTTGTATTCGTCATTCGGCTTGTTGCTGTAGTACGAATTTTCAGTTTCTTGCTGGAACTTGAGATTGGCGTTTTCTTTTGTTAAAGTGAGAAGATTTCTTTCAACTGTATTAAGCTAAAATATTACAAAAATCAAGTATGAACAAAAATAGAACATTGGCCGATTGAGTAAGACCCACTTATTTGTATTTATATGTATTTATTATGATTTTGGCAAACATTCAACGAGTCCCATTCAAGCCCTCAAGGGATTGGGGCAGCCTCTGACACTGGGGAATATAATCTTATAAATAGGGCACCAAAAAATTGACCCATAAAAATCAAAAGTTGACCTAAAAATTGACCTATAAAAGTTAAAAGTTGACCTAATAAAATCAAAAAATTTACCTAAAAGATTTAAAAAGTTGCCCCAAAAAATTCGTAAAGCTGACCGAATTTCTAACTAAAATTGGCGGAAAAAACATCTGATTTAAACTAAAGAAAACGACAAGTACGGAAATTCAAATTGGATTATTTGAGGGTTGAAAAGGTTTTGTGTTAGAAAATTTGAACTTTCAAATTAAAACGGAAAAATAACGTATTTTTCCTCAAAATTGACCAAAAGTTGACTTTCTGACCTAAAAACCAAAAGTTAACGTAATGAGTACAAACTGACTTTTAACTGACCTAATAACTTCGTACAGGGGGGTCACATTATAAAAATAATTGTATTATTGGGCTTTTCAGAGAGAAGTTACCTTATACAGGTAACTTAACCTCAGAGAAAAGTTGCCTTATAGTCGAAAATTGGCTTTATTGACTCTTTGGTGCCCTACTTATAAATGTAACTTGCAGGTAAATGTTTGCCAATATGTCATACCTAATAAAAAGTAATATTTTACCTTTTGAATTAGATTTTTTTCTCTGCTGCATTGCTTTAAGCAGTAACTTAAATTAAAGTGAAGAATTAAAGCTCCTATGACAATCGTTAAGACGATGATGAAATTAAAATTTTCAACTGATTTATCCAATATAATTGAAGCAAAATCATTTGAAAATCTTGACCACAACTGATCAACTTCTCCAAGAGGTTTTTCTGGAGCAACATCTGAAATATAAGAAATTAAGAAAAGCCTGTTTTTTCGATGTGTTTCTTTTTAGTCAAATGAATACAGATCAAAATTTCATTAATTTTCAGAACAAGTTTCCTTCATTGCTGGATCAGCTATGTAGAAAACTAGAAAATCCCAGTGGTCTATAGGACATTTTTTGAAAATTTTTAACATCTAGAACAAGCAAAAAGGACAGACGACGGACAAACCGATGGGACGTGGGTCGCACGGCCGATCGGTTCGGGGCACAGCTCTCGGCTATATGGAAGCAATGGTACCATAAGGCTCACACAAATACCTATGGAAACTCCCGTTTTCTCTCAGGAGAGCTCAATCAAACGCAGAAGAGTAAACATCTAAGATCTTTAAAATGAAAACAATCCGAAGTTGTTTCCAGTGGTTTTAGTGCATTTTCAACATTTTTAAGGGGGAAGAAGTAGCCTAATCGGTAGAGTAACGGACTTGCAATCGAGAGAGCATACGTTCGAAACTCGACCAAGGCAACTTCGGTTCAATTGGGTTCTTGGTGCATACCAAGAATGCGACTGCTATGGCACATACGGCGGTATTAGATCCGTGACCTTTGACTCCCAGTACAATCTAAATTTTGAAGAAAATGCACTTATTTGTCCGATTTGTCTGTCTGTCCGTTTGACCGAGTGCCCGTCCTTCTGTTCAGTCGCAAAGGTACGAAACTATAAGAGCTAGCGCACTGCGGTTTATTGCATGTTGTCAGGTATGGTGTGAAGGGTGGGCGATTTTTATTGGTTCCTAAAAAACCCCCAGGAACCTAACCAGGGGGGTTTTTCCGTTTTATGAAATTTTCTTATACGTTGTCCGATCGAACTGCAATATTACTACGTTATAGTTGATGTAAAATCAAAAAAAAAAAAAATATCGAACCACATAAAGAGACGGAGCTAGGGGCCCTCAAAGGGGGAAAATTCAAGTTGCTTTGATTGAGCTAAAACTCTGGCAAATGTTAGATGGCATTGAATTGAACATAAAATACTGCAACAGGAAATCTCTATGACTTTAAGGTTCGGAGCTATGGACCAAAAAATTTTAATTTTAAACAAACTTTTGCAAAAAAGAGCCGATATGAAAATGCACTCAAATGGCTTCGTCCCCAACTAAGCTCTAATCATGTTTTCTTTACCAATTTCACAGTCAATTTAGTTCAAAACTCTTTTGCGTAATAACAAAGTACAGACTCATACCGTCCACGTAAAAATCGTTTTTGGGACGGGGGACAGAAGTGAGGACAATAAAATTAATTGTTCTATATTAACATATACCCGTACCACTATCAGGGACGGAGCTATAGATTCTTTAAGTTTCTACAGAATCGGATTTGCAACGATGGCGCCTTAAAAATGCCCTCAATTGGGTTTGTACCCGACTAAGCTTCAATCATAGGCTACTTAAGAAGAACAAAAAATTTAAAACTTTTAGACTTTTCTAAAAATAATGTTTGAGAAATTAAAAAAAGCCCTCTAAGAGTTACCAAAGTTTGAGCTCAATCGGACGATTTTGAAAATTCGCCCATTTGTCTTCCAAGGGGAGCCACAAGATTATATTCAAAGGTTTCCTGATGGATTGTTTTACGTTTTTGAGACCATGTTTTGAAGCAAATGTTTCTAATAATGTAATTTTACGTGCCTATTTTGAATTTCAGCTCAATCGGAGCAACTAAATTTTTCCCCCCTTCGGAGTCCTCTCACCCCACCCCCTTAAGTGATAGGGGCATACATGTGTTCTATGATTTGCTAGATTTGATGTGAACTACAACATATCCAAAATTCAGCTCAATCGAATGAAGTATAAGAAACTTTCATACAACGGGTTTACCCCCCTCACTCCCCCCCTAGGGGTAATGGGGGTCTAAGATGTCTAACCTTCCACCCTACAGACCATGTCCTACACGACACAGAAAACCGCAGGTCTCTATCTCTTCTGGTTCTTGAGTTATAAAGTTTCGGACGGACAGACGGACAGACGGACGGACAGACGGACATAGCAGATGCAATAGTGCATTTTTTCTCCATTTGAGGGAAAATGCACTAAAAAATATTTTAAAGCAAAATCGGAGATTAAGCTTAAGGGTGCATTTTCAAAAATTTCGAGATAACAAACTTTGAGGGCCCCTAGCTCCGTCCTTGTACATAATAGAGGATACATGTGGTACCATGATTTGCTAGATTTGACACAGACTACAACATACTAAAATTTCAGCTCAATCGGATGTACAATAAGGAGTTTTCATACAAATGTAAAATACCCCCCATTCCCCCCCAAGAGGGGGTGGGGATCTAAAATTGTTAGCCTGCACCTTTACAGACCAAGCCCTTCACGATACAAAAACCGCACTTCTCTAGCCTTTCTGGTTCTTGAGTTATAAAATTTCGGACAGACAATCAGACGGCAAAGTGGCCACAATAGTGCATTTTTTGCAAAATGCTGAAAATGCACTTAAAATAAATAAATATCGATATTAAAATATACGTTTGATAAAACATCTCTAATCATCAGTTTATCAAAAATTGTATGCAGCTTCTAAAATGAGTTCGATAATAATCGAAATTGGCCTTCTGGTTTGGAAGACACAATTCAAAAGTCAAAATCATTTTTCCACAAATCTTAAATTTTCAAGGTCGCTTCTACGGCGGCCATTTTGGAATTTTAAAAAAACTCAAAAATTTTAGTTTTGAAACCTGACTTACTGATAAATAGAGATATAATACAATAGAGTGGACATCCCCATACATTTCCTTTGGCGAGATTTTTGCCTACCCCAGCTATCAAAATTGCCATGAGTTTTTCATTGTGGTTGATAAACAACTTTTATTTTAGCTCAAAACGGCCTCCAAACCCGGAAAAGAAGCCTCCAGATGACTCGGAGATGCCAAAAAAGGATGCAGCCGAAGTTTAAAGCAGTTTGGAGCTGAAATAAGAAAATTAGAATGGCCTACATCCCCGACTTGGTGAGTATTTCAGTGAATATCTAAATTTGATCCCGTCTACCATTTGCTCGAGTTTCAGCTCAATTGAGGATAAAAATGTTTTCCCCATACAAAATTTGGAGGCTCTTAGCTCTGCACCCTTAGATCATAGAGGCTTACTGTAGATCTGTTTTTTGCTGAATTTGATACTATCTAACAGTTGCCAAAGTTTCAGCTCAATCGGTTGAATTTGAAATTTTGTCCTTCTGTTCGCCAGGGGAAGTCTTGTGTGGCCACTTATTGACCCCCCAGGTCCATTTCTTTTCATTTTTGAAACCATGATCTGGAACAAATGTTGCTTGATTTGTGACTTTACATGACTATTTTGAATTTCAGCTCAATCGGAGCAACTAAATTTTGCCCCCCTTTGAAGGCCTCTAACCTCACCTCCTTAGTTGATAGGGGCATACATTTGTTCTATGATTTGTTACATTTGACGTGATGTATAACATATCTAAGATTCAGCTCAATCGGATGAAATATATGGAACTTTCATACAACGGGAAAACCCCCTTAATTACCCCCCAGGCAGTTTTTCGGAAAAACCAAAGTAGTTCCACCACCCTCCAGACCATACATGACAACATGCAAAACACCGCAGGTCTCTAGCTCTTGTAGTTTCGGAGCCTTTGCGACTCAAACAGACGGACGGACATAGACAAATCGGACATGTGTATGTGTGCATTGTTTTAAATGTTGAAAATTAATAACTCCATGCCTATGTATTTACGAAAAAGCTAATAGTATCTAATTTTGGCAAAAAGTAGCTAATTAAAATTTTACCTGGCGATTCTATTGAAGACCGCTCTATAAAATCGCTTATTTGCGAATTAATTGCCATACTACTTTCTGTTGTATAATCATTAGTTGAGATTGGTGGTGTATTGGCATATTGTGATGTTGATTCGGGTAGTTCACTATCATTAGCAGAAGAACTTTTATTTTCATCTAAAAGACCCGAAACATCCTTAGGCTGCAATAGTTCTTGAGGCAATGTTGTTGACAATATTTTGTCAATTGTCTCAGGTGTATCAGAACTTTCATTGAGGTCAGTAGATGAAATTTCATGACCAGAGAGTTTGTTGGAGTTTTCCTCTCTGTCATGTTCAATTGTGTTTTCCTCAACAGCTTTTGATAGATCATTGGTTGAATCGGAAATTGAAAAATGTGAAATTATAGCTTGTGTATTATCGTTGATTGTGGAAGGGGGAATTTTTTCCATTAAAACTTTTTCTGGAGTTTCTGTCACACTTTCAACCGAACTTTTTTCACCTTGTATTAAAGGCGTTTCAGGTGCAGTAGTATCTAAAGGGAGAACGGAAGTTATCTCTAGATTTAAGAATTCCGTTTGTTCTCCTTCTGAAACAGGTGATATTAATTCTTTTTGCGATGGAGGCTCAACTATTGATGTAATACTCAGGTTAGGATGGTTGTCTTCACCAATCAGTATATCTTGATGGAAGTTAGTATCAATATTTTCAATTACATTTGTCCCAAACAAAATTGTGTCAGCAATTTTTTCACCAGATTCGACTTTGCCAAGTTTTTCTTCAATTTTCACTTGTTGTTCACCATCTTTACTAGTTTCTGCATCGTTTTTGTCAACAATTAAACTATTTTCCTCGCCAAGCACGTCATCACTAACATTTTCATTACTTTCGATATGAGCTGGGGTATCAAGCCCAATAGTTTCAGAACCGTTGTTTGATATATCCGATTTCGATTCAATTGGTATTGAAGGAAGTTCTTTTTTTTCGACCAAAGTAACTTCATTTTCTGTAAAAAAAAAATAATTAGCTTATCTATAAATTTCTAAGTACATGTAAAATGACAGATCAAAGGGCCTCACGAGTGTTTAGCGAATGGTCTAGCTTTGGAAGACAAGATCAATGGACTAAAAGGCAAGTCTCATTTTTAGTGCATTTTAAAAGTATGAAAAATTTTCACTTTTTTAACTTTTCATTCTGTCCATCCGAGCCACAAGGGCTCAGAAACTCTAAGACTTGAAGACCTGCAGTTTTTGCAGGTCGTCATGCATGGTCTGGCTCTGGAGGGTAATGGAAACACCTTAGTTTTCCCGAAAAATTGCGAGAGGGGTTAATAGGGGGGGGGGGGGGGGGGCTTCCCGTTGTTTGAATATTTTACATACTTCATCCGATTGAACTGATATTTAGACATGTTATACATCATGGCAAATCACAAAATTCATCTTTCTCCTTACCACCTAAGGAGATATCGACCACATGGAGCAGCGCCCTGTGTGAACAAGGCTCCCTGCGGCCAATATGAAACGGCGCTGGAAAATTTTTGTTGGAAGTCTTCCCGCAAGCCTGGCAAGCAACTTGGTCTGATCGGGAAATTTTTTGGCGCGGAAGTAAAAAGGGGCCCCCTCATTTTCAAAGAGTGGCCTCTGGCAGCTGGAAGTAAAAGGAAAAGGAACCCCCTTTACCTCTTAAACTTGAAATTCTATTTTTTATTTAAAGAGGGGCCTCTGGAAGCTGGAAAAGAGGCCAACTCGACTTTAAATAGAAGCAAGCGCCTGTTTTTTGTCTAGTTAGCGATAAAAAATTTTTTTGAGGGGGGCTACTAGAGAATTTTGGAGGGCCCCCAAACATATTGTGCCTAGGGCCTCCAAAAGATAAATCATCACTGGTCAGGATCATGCCAATTAAAATTCCAAAAATTATTTTGTTCAACTACACGAGTATTTCTACTGGGGTCTGTAAAATCCATCTGCGTGGAATTTTTAATTCCAAATATCAAATTTTGATGGTATCGCTGACACGAGCCTTTCCACTGGCGCGGTCAGTTGGCTGTAAACTAACGGGAGCGTTTCCACTGGCAATCGTGACAATGACAGTGAATTCTCACCTAATCGCTGACAAGATCATTTCCTCTAGTGACAATTGTTCCTAAAAGTAAATTTTTTTGCTCGCGTGCTAAACTGACTTTCGGATTTTTTGATCCGATCTAAAATTTAGATCAAAGTTTTAGTACGTCTTCCTACATATTGCACGAAATCGAGTGAGTTAATTTGATTCAAATTAAACTAAGTTTTCTTGAAAAGTAACCCCAAGTAGTATCACTGAGCTTTGCATATGGGCACTTAAAAACTTGAACTAAGCCCAGATGGGACCCAATTTTAAACACATTTTCATTAAACAAAAAAACAAACTTGAGCGCTGTGTGCTGATCAGCAGCAACAGAAGAGAGAACAAAATGAACCGAGTAAAGCGCCAAAATGATTTTGAAATGTGGAGAACCGTTGAGCTCCTGAAATCTCGCGACGTGATCTACTCAAAAGCTGACAAAGGCAATTCAGTCGTGATAATGGACAAATTTGACTACGACAATAAGGTCCTCGGAATGATAGAGAGTGGCCCGTATGAGGAACAGAAATATAAAAACGGTAAGCCGAAAAATCCCCTCCCATCGTTGGTAGATGAAGCCAACGAATGCCGTGAATTCCTCGCCACCACCCTTCAAGACGAGTCTCTGAGGTGGACGCTGAATGTCTCCAATCCGAAAGTTCCCTCACTATACTGCCTACCCAAAATACACAAGAACCCAGTCGCAATGCGACCCATTTCGTCTAACATCAATGCTCCCACTGAGAAACTAGCTGCGTGGTTGGTGGCAGAACTGAGGAGTTACTCGATAACTCACGATCGCAGCGTGATTAATTCGGTGGAGCTGGTTCAGAAAGTGCAGGGTGTGAAACTAAGGAGAGGAGAAATTCTCGTGTCTTTTGACGTCCAATCTCTGTTCCCAAGCGTTCCCGTCCAAGAAGCTCTCAAGTGCCTCCAAAAACACCTGGAGAATCATCGAGCGCCACCCTGGAAAATTAGGTGCTATTTGGCCGTCACCAACTGCTGCATGAACCAGAACTTTTTTCAGTTTAGGGGAAAATTTTACAAACAGACCTTTGGCCTGAGTATGGGGTCAAAACTCTCCCCGTTTCTAGCTGATTTGTTCATGAGCGATCTGGAGATGAAGCTCGAAGAGAATCCGATTTTCCCGAGGATATGGCACAGATATGTGGACGACGTGTTCGCAGTGGTGAAGACAAGATACCTCAGATCAGTCTTGGAGCTGCTCAACGGATTTTCTCCTACCATAAAGTTTACGGTGGATGAAGAAAAAGAGAATTTCCTACCATTCCTTGACCTGAAAATCCACCGTAAAGACGACGGAACCCTCAAATTCTCAATTTTCCGGAAACCCACAAGCACAGACCGATTCATTACCCCAGATTCCAGTCACTCAGGACCCCAGAAACAAGCCGCTTTCCACTCAATGGTTCATCGTCTGTTGAGTATCCCGATGGAAAAGCAGGACTTTGACACTGAGAAAGAGCACATATATAGTGTCGCAACCTTGAATGGCTATACGAGGAGCTTCGTGGACGTCATTTTCCGGAAAAAATTGAGGAAAAAGAGGAGGAGTGAAGTTTCGGCACTTGAACCGATGTAAGGCATAGTTCCGAAACGGATAAGCTTGCCATTCTACCCGAGAGTCACGCACTCGATCTCACACCTCGTGGAGAGATTCGGCTTCCAGGCAGTCTTCAGAAGCCCAGACACGCTGAAGAGTCTGATCTGCAGGGCCAAAGACAAGAACGAGCCAGAAGAGCTCTCGGGTATCTATTCGGTGAAGTGCAAGGATTGTCCGTCTGTCTATTACGGCCAGTCAAGAAGAGCGATCGCGACCAGACTCAAAGAACACAAGAGTTACACCAGAAACGGGAGGATCGAAAAATCCAGTGTAGCCGAGTCTAGTCTCAAGAGTCTAGTCTCGAGAAAGCCATCCGGAAATCGTTCCACCTCAACGCCTGGGAAAGCCTCTACATTGCCAATGCAGAGTGCCCGTTAATGAACGAGGCTGAGCCCCCAATAAGCTCTTCTATTTTTTATCTGGCTCCCCCTTGCCTACGAGTACACTCATCGCACGCGCCCTGATCAGCGAAGATCATCGAAACGACACGTACATCAAGTATAAGACTTCAGAGTGGTTAGTCGGACTCGCCCTGTCGATGGAGAAATATCTCCGAAACGCGTCGGGGTAAAAAGGTACTGTTTTTTAAGTGTAGAGACTATAAGGTGTTGTTCGTTTTATAACTTTTTTGTTTAGTTAAGTCTCTACTTTACACTGTGATTCAACTTTTATATATAACATTTTCATTGTAGAACCAAAAATAATTATGAGAACCTCTAAAGATTTTCGATGCGAAATGAGGGAATTTTTCTCTCATATTGGGTTTCTAGAAAGTATTTGGGGGCTGCCTAAAGTCTTCCGGGCCCTTCTGAGAGCTCCTGGAGGGGATTATTTAAAGTTCTCTAAAAAATATTTTTCCCTAAAGTTAATTTAATTTTAATTTTGATAGTGACTTGAAATATGAAGTCGGGGGTAGCTTAATGATATAAAGCCACATATCCATGATTTTAAGACCAAAGGCAGCAAAATCTTTACTAAAAGTCGCTTTTGGCTGTAAATTGACAAGAATTTACTGTCAGGTGCGTTTCCACTGGCGTGGCATTTTTATCCTAAAAACTTAAAAAATTTGACTGTAAAAATTAATTGTCGCTAGCGTTTTTAGTTGCGAGTAAACTCCTGACGGTTTACGGCAAAGCGATCGAGAGCGACAGTAAAGTTTTTAGTGACAGTTGTGGGATGGATGTAAATTTGCGTTTCTACTGGCCTGACATTTTCTTCCCATTGCTTTTAAAATTTTTAATTGAAAATATTACTGTTGCGAGGGTTTCCACCTATTTCGCGGTTTTTTGATGCCAAAACTAGTCCTTTTGGTAATGACAGTAACCAGTGTAAATGCGGCTTACGAGGGACAGCGCACAATGCAGAAGTGTGGATATCAACTAAATGACATCTCTTTGCAGCACTCAGAGCTCATGCATTCCACGAACTGCGTAAGTTAGCTAGTTGAAGAGAGTGTTGAAGATAGAACCAAATAGGAAGAGGAAGATCATGTAAAAGACTTACGCTAAATAAATACAACCTAAGGGGGGGGGGGGGGGCTGAGACTCTCCTTTCCGATAAGTTTCCGGTAGCAGAAATTCTAA
This sequence comes from Forcipomyia taiwana, assembly GCA_963930915.1. Classification (NCBI taxonomy): domain Eukaryota; kingdom Metazoa; phylum Arthropoda; class Insecta; order Diptera; family Ceratopogonidae; genus Forcipomyia; species Forcipomyia taiwana. The sequence goes on from CAWVOI010000005.1 coordinate 109,089, forward strand.
ACTTCCATTGGCAAGCCTCCATGTGGCGCAGCCTGGTAACCTCCGATTATCAGCCGATTATCAGGGTGTGTAAAAAAACATTTGTAAATCGCAAACTACCAAAATGATCACCTTTGATAGGAAACTAAGTAAAAACAGGTTTAGAAACTTAACAAATAGGTTGGTTAAGGGAAGATTTCCTAATAAAACATGTTTAAAGCTTAGTAGGGGACGAACGCATTATAATTCATTTTCTTCGTTGCAAAAGTTGCTTTAAAATGAAATTTGTCCGTACTCCGTTACTACAGAAATTTATTAGAATCTTCACAGGTCATAGACATTGCTTCAGAAATTTTTTTTGCTAAATTTGATCCCGTCTACCATTTGCTCGAGTTTCAGCTCAATTGAGGATAAAAATGTTTTCCCCATACAAACTTTGGAGGCTCTTAGCTCTGCACCCTTAGGTCTTAGAGACTTACTGTAGAACTGTTTTTTGCTGGATTAAATACCATCTAACAGTTATCAAAGTTTCAGCTCATTTTGGTTGAATTTGAAATTTTGCCCTTCTGTTCGCCAGGGGAAGTCTTGTGTGGCCACTTATTGACCCCTCAGGTCCATTTCTTTTCATTTTTGAACCCTTGATCTGCATCAAAAGTTACTTCATTTGTCATTTTAAATAACCTTTCTGAATTTCACTGAATCGGAGCAATTTAATTTTTACCCCTTTGAAGACATCTCAACTCACTCCCTTAAGTGATAGAGGCGAACATGTCTTCTAGGATTTGGTACATTGGACAAGATGTATAACATATCTAAAATTCAGCTCAATCGCACGAAGGCTATAAAACTTTCATATAACGAGAAAACCCCCCTGGTGACCCCCTAACGGTTTTTCGGGAAAACCAAATAATTTGGACCCCCTCCAAACATGACAGCATGCAAAAACCCGCAGGTCTCTACCCTGTGTGAACAAGGGTCCCCGCGGAATGTATAAAACGGTTAGCGCACGTTGACCCTGAGGGCTCCCCGCGCTAGAACAAAAGGGTCCCCGCGAGACGAAAATTTTTAATGCAAGGGTCCCCGCGCGCTCACCAAGCGGGGAGCGCTTGGTGAACCTTGGAAATCTTGGTAATTTTGGTCTCCTTTCGCGGATAAATTGGGAAAACTAGGACAGGCCAGCTCAAATTTGGCCCCGGAAGTCAAAATTTAAGGCATTTGTGCCTTCAAAAGTTTATTTCCGGACTTCAAATTTGACCAAATCTGACCGGCCAAAACTGTAAACAAACCGAAAGTGTAAACATTGCAAATTTTTTTCACACAGGGTAGCTCTTGTAGTTTCGGAGCCTTTGCGACTGGGCAGACGGACGGACAGGCCGTCAGACAGACAGAACGGACACATAATGCATTTTTTTCAAAATTGATGAAAATGTACTAAAAAGTAATAACTAAAACTTTTGTAATTTAACAAAATAATATTTTTAATCTAGGACATTTAGAATTCGTCCCCGGGTCTTGCGAAGTTATGGAACATCAAAATCAACTTTGATTGCAAATTTAGCTCCAGCTTATAATTAGTTCTTGGATGATTTTTCGACAAAAGAGTTAACAATTCAAAATAATTTTTTTTTAATTTTAGGAATTAGCCAATCCAGGGATGAGAACCACCAAGAATTTTCGAACTTTAACGCAAGGCCTCCGAAGGTGGGCAAATTTTAGTTGCTTCGATTGAGCTTAAATTTAGAATGGTAATGTAAAATTACATATGAAGTTACTTTGGATTCGGATCAATGGCTCAAAATGTAAAATAACGGACCTGGGGGCTCAATAAGTGGCAAACCAACCCTATAAAACTTTTAAAAGAAGATCTGCGGCAGAACGGCGGAAGATAGTCCCCCATTCTTCCTCCTATTCTTCCTTCTAAGAGGAAGACTTGCCGCAGAAAGTTGGAAGATCTTCTCCCATTCTTCCCCTTCGCTGAGTATCTACGGAAGAAAATTGCGATTTACTCCCCCTAATGTTTTTTAGATTGTAGATTGTACTGGGAGTCAAAGGTCACGGATATCCCGAAGGTCCTATTCTGACCCATCTTGTCAGAATCAACAGTTCCTCAGTAGCGCCCCCTATCTTATACTGCCTTACGCGCCAATAGCAGTCGCATTCTTGGCTTGCACCAAGAACACAGTTGAGTAGAAGTTGTATCGGCCGAGTTTCAAACGTACGACCTCTCGATCGCAATTCCGTTACTCTACCGATTAGGCTACCTCTGCTCCTTTTTCAAGAGGAGCGTGAGGGCTCCTTACACTCTGGAGAACATGGAAGCGTCAGATCGACCGTTAGCTGTTTTTCAGCTGACAGAGGAATTACTGCGAAAATTTTCAACTTAAAGGTTTATGGGCTCACGTTTGTGAACTGATTCCCGCTCCTGACGTTAAATTTTTCTGAGACTGTGGTATTTAGAATAAGGCTCTAAAGCTTACAATATGGCTGAGCAGGAGCTCAGAGAAGATTTGCAGAAAAAATTGCACGCGAATAGCTGCCCTAGTCCGTGGAACTCTCATGGCAAAAAAGTATTGTATTCATCTTATCAATCTTCCTGCTGCCATAACGGCAGATCTGCGGAAGATCTTCCTGCTGTTGTTCGGCAGCTTGCGGCAGATCTTCCTCCTATTAGGAGGAAGAATTGCCTTCCAGAGAAGGAAGAAAAGTTTATAGGGGCAAGATTTCCTCTGGCGAACAGTAGGGCAAAATTTCAAATTCAACCGATTGAGATAAAACTTTAAAGGCTTTTGGATGGCATTAAATCCACCAAAAAATAGTTCTACAGTAAGTCTCTATGACCTTAGGGCTAGTAGCTAAGGGCTCTTAAAGTTAGTATGCGGAGAAAAATTTTTGCTCCAATTGAACTGAAACTAGAGCAAATATTTGATGGCATTAAATTTTACAAAAAATCATCATGAAGTATGACTCTTTGACCTGTAGGAACCGAGTTAGGGGTCCAATAACGGAGTCAGGGGTCCAATAGGCTTCTAATGTCCTGGAGTTTGAAATAAAATATTTTCATTTTGAAGCAACCCTAAGAACGTTACTCTAGGACTCCTCTGCTCATTAAATTGAGAAGTTTTTCACAATAAATCTACTAAGTCAAGTTGAAGAAGAGAGAGGTACATATTGGCCAATGTATACATCTTTCTTCACCCCACATTAAAAATGTGATATTTAAACAATCAAAAAATTATTCCACAATATACCTATATCTCTTAAAAAGACGGAGCTAGGGGCACCTGAAGTTAAAACTGGTGAAAATTCTAATTACTCCGATTCAGTTAAAAATTTATTATGTTGACGGTCTTCTAAAACAAAAGATTTTCACTTCGACTCAACCTTGCAACGAAGCCGACTTGAAAATGCACTTAAATCGTCCCTAACTAAGATTTTATTATGTTTTCATAACTGTTCATACAAATTGACAGTTCGTTTGCGGTTAGAAATGGAAAAATAGTCGGGATGGGCCAGGAGCAAAGAAAGGGAGCTTGTTTGGTACCAGGAGAACAGAAATCATAAGATCGTTCTTCTCGGTTGTGCAAACAGCTGATCGATACCCCGTCGTCTAAAAAGAGACAACGTTGAGGGGACTCAAAACTACATAAGGAACTCCATGGTATATAGTGGGGACAAATTAGGGCACATACAACCCCCTGTACGAACTTTATACTGAACTGGATGTCAGTCGAATGTCGCAGAAAAATCGCTCTCAATTATTTGTGCATCTCTTTGTTTGAGTCTGGATAAAGGGTTTTTAGGGTATTTCTGGGTATCGGATACCCACCACACATCTTTAGTTGCAAAGGTGGAATAAATTTTCCTATTTGATTTGCATTACCTCGTGATGAAAAGTACTATACGGACCTAGGGGGACAGAGATTTTTGAGCTTTCCCTCCTACGTCACTCGGGCAATCAATGTCCAGTTGCGGGAGCTAAAAATCTCATTGCTCCCTTGGTGCGTAATGTACTATTTCATCACTCGGGGAGCAAAATATATATTTTGCTCCAAATCTCGTTATGAAAAGTCCTATACGCACCGCGGGTGCAAAATGAGTGTGGAATGTCCCCCATGATGACACCCTAAAATTGGATTGGATATGTCATTTGGCTTCTAGAACCATTGAAATATTCGGACTTAAAAGGGTTTTCAAGTATAAATTCTCCAGAAACTCAACGAAAGGCTAAATCAAGCGACCGTATGTTTATTTTGATTCTAACTAAAGCTCGGAAAAGTACTTCAGGCCGAGGCCAAATACATCCAAAAAATAGGCTCTGGCCAAGAAAATCAGGTTTAAAAATTAAAAAATTTTCACCGAATTTTTCCTATGCCCGGGACCCCCAAAATTGGCCTTCAAAGCACTCTAGCTCCTTACCAGGATCTTCTAGGTCAAAAAAGGTTCAGCATCAGATACATCTCAAAGAGTTCTAGCTACGGCTTGAACATTATTTTGCCCTCCGAGATACTCCAGAGGAGCTACAGGGATTTCCGCGGAATTTCGTTGCATTGTAGGTCACATTGTATGTCATGACCTACAATGCAACGAAATTCCGCGGGAATTTTTGAAGCTAAAGGCTTGAGAAGTCTTTGAGATGTATCTGATGCTGAACTTTTTTTGACCTGGAAGTTTCTAGTAAGGAGCTAGAGGGCTTTTAAGGCCAATTTTGGGGGGTCCAGCCATAGGAAAAATTCGGTGAAAAAAATTTTTTTTTGGAAAACCTGATTTTCTTGGCCAGAGCCTCGTTTTTGGATGTATTTGGCCTCAAATTTGGAATTTTCAACAAAAAAAAAATTTTGAAAATTTTTTCCTATGCTTGGACCCCCCAAAATCAGCCGAAAAAGCCCTTTAGCTCCTAACCAAGAGCTTCCGGGGTCAAAATTTGAGCACCATCTTAAGTGTCTTAAAATGTTGAGGGGACCTTCCAAAGACCATTGTGAGATCAGAGCCCTCGTTTGGGAGCTACGGGGGTAAAACCTCAACTCAAAATCTCACAAAAATGACGAGATACCCGTATCATATGCTCTTATTGGGCACAAAATAAAATTTTTCGAGTTATTTCGCATTTTTTGTCTAAAAACTGTGAAATGCATCTGATATAGTCAAATTAAGTTCATTGAATCAATATTAGGGCGATAACTAATTGAAAGAAATTTCACTTTCATTGAAATTTCATAAATCACACACTTAATCCCAATTTTCTCGAGATGTGCACTAGATCGAGAAAAACCCTTTGTACCTCAGATACCTTGACTTAACCTCTACATAAAATATTAGAGCCCAGCTCATTGTAACGCAGCGGCTCTACGCTATTATATGAAAAAGTTGAATTTTTGGTAAAAATTCAAAAAAGTTTTTTTCAATGGAATTTTAGATTTCTACCCCAAAGCTATACTTTTTTAATAAGTCATAGTCCACACAGACTACATAAAAAAAATTAGCCTGAAAGCTTGTATTATAAGCTAGTTATGGTCGTTCGAAGTTGACCCCTCCCACAGAGGGTGCCAAAAAGTCCAACTTTGAAGGCCAATATCTCGAGAACGGTAGGTCTGAGGGAAAAAGTTACCATATTAAGGTTTTCACATTTTCAAAGGAGAGTCCGACGGTACCCAACTTAATCCATTTTACGAACAAAATTTACATACTTTTGCGATCTGGGTGTCTAGGTACTTTAGTAGTCTGTGATTTTATCAAATCAAATTGCACTTACCTCTAGAGATATCTTTAGCTGTTTCATTTCTTTCAGGTTCATTAGATTTGTCTTCGTTTGAAACATGTTCTTGAAAGTCTTCTGCTGGGTTGGATGTAGCAGAATCCTCGTTTGAGTTAGTTATTGAATTTATCGAATCAATTATATTATCCTTGAACACGGAGTCTTCTAATATTTCGGTTGTTACTAAAGGCGTCAACATATGTTGACCTCCACTTAGATCTCCAGGCTCTTTGGAAGTTACTAGTCGTCGTTTGGCAACTGTAATATTAGACTTAACAAGATTTTTTCTCTTCAGTCTCATTTCTCTGAACAGTTTTTGTGAAACAAATCCCCTCTTTTTTGCTTGAGTTTCTACCAAAAATAGGTCTTTTCCAACGACACCAAAAATTTGTCCTTCCTCTCCTTTTCGCATTCCGATGTACCCATCCAAGTTGGCAGTAATAACTGTTTGAGCCATCCCAGATCCAATAGGTACTGTAAATATAAACAGCAAATTAATAAGAAGGATTCATTTGAACTGTTTCTGCTTAGTATTTTAAGGAAGTCCATAAGATCTCATAACTCAATTAACATTTTAAATAAATGATCATATTCACCTGAACACACTTCATCCGCACATTCTACTTGATTTGTTTCCAAACAGGTAAACTTCAAACATGTTAAAACAAGCAGACAGTTAAAGACGAACTTCATCTTAATAATTGTTATTAAATTTTCTAGTTGAAAGCCACATCACATTCCCAGCCTACACAAAAGTTGATCTCATATTTAGTATATAGACATACAATATTATAAAACTATAAAAGTACCTATATAGTCTATACTATATTTGCCTACATGAGTCACTTTGTCATAATAAAATAAAAATTGAGAAAGAATTAACCAAAATCAACTAATTTTATTAACTGTTAAGATGGTGGTTGAACTTTTGATTGTCCCCGTTAAAAAACCCTATGAAGTCGACGTCGTTAAACCACTAAAAAATTTGATCAATTCGTACTATTCCGACAAAAGTTCCGAATTCAATGAGGCGGCCGCAGAATTTGGAAAACTTCGGAGCAATTCTGTTTTTAAGGTTTACGAAAAGTTTGAGAGCTCTTTGCCAGTCATTTACAAGTAAGTCAAATATTTACACTCTTGCATATTTCATTTAGAGCTTAGCTTGATCCAGTAAGTTACACTTCTACTGTGGGCGTAGAAATTTTCGTTTGCCCGTCAGATACTGGTTTGAAAATATACATATACTAATGTAGTTATCGTTTATTCTGTTTCAGCTACTTCGATCAAATTTGCTCTTTAGAAACTAAAATCCCTGTGCAAGAGCTTCAAATTCCGTTTAAATACAAGGATGCTTTTGATAAAGGTTCAATTTTTGGTTCCAAAATGAGTTTGACTCTGTCTTCGCTATCCTTTGAAAAGGTCTGCACTCTGTTTAATATCGCAGCTTTGCAGAGCGCTGTTGCTTCTGGAGTCAATTTTGATAGTGATGAAGGATTGCAGCTAGCAGTTAAGTTACTTCAGCAGGCCTCAGGCATATTTTTGCATTTAAAAGTAGCTGCTGCAACGGCTATTCCTCAAGAACCAACACCTGATTTGAATCCTGATTGCTTACAAGTACTTTCAAGTCTTTTACTGGCTCAAGCGCAAGAAGTTTTTGTCTCAAAAGTGATAAAGGATAACAACAAAGAGCTTCTAATCGCAAAGCTTTGTTGTCAGGGTGAAGAAATGTACGCTGATGTATTAAAATGCATGCAGAAAGATAGTTTGCGAGCACTTTGGGATAAGGAATGGATTCCTACTATTGCTGGCAAACAAGCTGCATTCCACGGATTAACAATGGTAAGGAAAGATTTATTTGGTATACTTAGCTTGTTTTTCTTCGATAAGTCTTTTTACTGAAAAATAGCCATTTTTAATAGTAACTTGGTGCTTAAGCCAGTATATTTAGCACTTAGTGACTAAATATGTGAGGGGATCGGAAGACTTAAATTGACCGCCCGAGCGACGGAGGAGCGAGAGCGTCAACCAGTCAAGGAAGATCCACACTTATTTGCTCCCTCCATTTTTCCTTCAAACCGCATTTCCATTGCTCACTGTTATGACCAAAAGGATTAGTTCTGGTATCAAAAAACCACGAAATAGGTGGAAACGCTCGTGACAGTGACATTTCCTTTCCACATGTTTAAAGCCATGAGATTTAACTGTCATGCCAGTGGAAATACATAATTACTTCCATCCTACAACAGTTTATTGCCACTAGAAAATTTACTGTCGCTCTCGATTGTTTGGTCGAAGACTGTTGGGAATTCGCTCTCAAGTGGAAATGCTCGTGACAGTGCAAGTTTAATGTCAAAATTTTTAATTTTTTGGAATAAAACTGCCATATGCCAGCGGAAACGCAAATTCTTGTACAGCCAAAATCAAGTTTTAGTACAGATTTTACTGCCACTTGCAGAACGTGGTAGTAAACTGTCAGTTAAGTTTTTGGATGGATTTGACATGGATTCGGATGACTCTGGGACCAATGCTCAGCGACTCCTGAGCAGTTCCTAATTTTAGTATGAGGAGGATGATTTGCTCTCATACTTGCGCAAAAAAGTACCCAATGCTAAGTGACTCCTGAGGAGTTCTGAATTTAAGTTTGAGAAGCACTATTTTCCGCAGCAGTCCCTCAACTAAAGAGCTTATGATACGAGGGTCTCGTCAATTTTTGAGGTTATGAGTTGGGGTTCTAGCCGCGTAGCTCCCAAACGAGGGCTCTGATCTCAAAACGGTCCCTCGAGAGGTCCCCTCAACTTTTTGAGACGCCTAAAATGATGCTCAAATTTTGACCCCGGAAGCTCCTGGTGAGGAGCTAGAGGGCTTTTTTGGCCGATTTTGGGGGGTCCAGGCATAGGAAAAACTTTTCATAAAAAATTTTTTTTGAAAATTCCAAATTTGAGGCCGAATATATCCGGAAGAAGGCTCTGGCCAAGAATATCAGATTTTCAAAAAAAAAAAATTTTCACCAAAATTTTGCCTATACATGGACGAAGCGAAATGACGTTAACCGTTATGAAAATGGATCACGACATGCATTGGAAGCGCAAACATTGTATTTGCGCTTCGTAAGTGCGCCAAAAATGTGTAAAACGGTGGTTTTTCTTTAAAAATTCGAGAGCCCATACTTAGCCCTTACAAAGACGTTTGCGGAAGAAACAAAGAATAAACGCGTGATTCTGGAACCATCATCCTCTTTGCAATGATATATGAAAAATTACCACAATAATTTCCAAAAATCGATTCTCGAGATTCTAGAATCTTTATTTCGGACATGCGACTAATTGACGCAAAAAATTTTTATAAGAATGCGAAAATAATTTCTGAAACCTAATTTTTGCCATACTTTAAACAACTTTAAACATCATTTGTTTTGAATCAAAAATATGTATTTTTTAAAAATTCTTAATTTTTTGATATTTTGTGTCTTATTTAGTGACAAACATGCAAACAAAATTTAGCGAATTTTTGGCTCTCGTTTTGGGAGATATGGCCAAAAGTATGCCAAAAATAGAAATTTCTCGATTTTCGTATATTTTTGAATTGACAACCTTCAAAACCTAACAAAACACATTTGTCCTCAACGTTTTAGAGAAGATTTTGGCAATGAAGCTCGGAGGGCATAATAATTTTCTAGCCGTAGCTAAAACTCCCCAAGATGTATCTGATGCTGAACTTTTTTTTGACCTGAAAGCTCCTGGTGAGGAGCTAGTGGGCTTTTAAGGCCGATTTTGGGGGGTCCAGGTAAAGAAAAAAAATTTGGTGATAAATTTCATATGGAAGGATTCGACCCTTAAGGGCATCACTGACCCTCCTCGACATAATAACCAACTATGCTCAGATTTTCTTCCTGATGTCATCCCAGGTGTCCAGAGGGCTTTCGGGACTCTTTCCTGAACCCGAGGTCCCTGGGGCTCCAATGAGGTGTCATAAAAAAGGTTATTTTTGGGCCTATCCAAAAGTCTCACATTTCTTATCGGAGGTCTGCTTGTTCTTAAGATATGAATTTTTTTGTCTAAAAATTCATATCTTAAAACTTAACTCCCAGCCCTTCAAATTTTTTTCTTCTCAAAAATACTTTAGGTCAAGGGGCAACTTTTGCCCATATGTCGCAACCCCGGTCGCCATGTTGGAAGTACGTCAAATAGCGTGTCAAAAGTTGAAAACGCCATTTAAAAATACTTCCAACATGGCGGCCGAATATTTTTATATGTTTAAATTACACTCTTCATTAAGGAGTACAAGTCGTCTTTGGTCAGCAAGCCGCTATGACCTACTTAAATAGGCCAAAAGAATTTTCAAAGTCTGTTTTCGAAAATTTCAATATGGCAAATGCCCTTCACCCGAAAAAATTTTTATAGAAACGTACTCCTGGCATTTTTACGCGTCCATTGATACCAAGATCACCTTCCTAGCTGCTCTGGAAGCTGAGATATGAAGGCGTGACACGGCTGCCACCTTATCGAGATGCCAATTCAATTAGGGTTCGTGAGTATAAAGTGGCAAGTGCGTCATGCCCTTATATCTGAGCTTCCAGAGCAGCTAAGAAGGTGATCATGATATTCAATGGACGCGTAAAAATGCCAGGAGTACGTTTCCGTAAAAATTTTTCCGGGCATTCGCTATATTGAAATTTTCTAAAATCTGAATTTTTCGACTTTGAAAATTTACTTGGCCTATTGCGAATGTGAAAAATTAGGAAAGATTTGGGTAAAAACACACTACTGGCATTTTTACGCTCTGAAGAGAGTCTTCAAAAGGCGCTGTTTTTGAGGCATAAGGTGAAATACGGTAAAAAAGTGGCACTAAATCGAAATTTATCAGGCCACTTTTTGCTCTTTATTTCACTATAATTCACTAAAATTTCCGTCCGGTCGACTTCCTTCTTTCTTCTTCAGGCAGCAAAGATGTTGCTTCTCACTAAAAAGGGCCAGGAATTCAATAAAAACCTGGGCCTACAAGTGCCCCCCAAATTATGGGAAAAACCGGCTTATTTTCAATTTGTCCTTCTATTTTGTCGTTGCACGGCCTCCGTATACTCCTTCTTCAGTCTTTTGAGGTGGTTTAAGGCTGTTTGCAGCAAGTTTTAGGCCGTTTCGGCCGTGTTTACAAATTTTTCGTGATTTCAATGGGCACCTGTCAAAGTTGAATTGCATTGGAAATTTTTTTTTCAACTTCATCTCAGCATGAGCCACCCGTATCATATCGCGTTAAATAGGTAATTTGGGGCTAAAATGGGCATTTTTATGATTTCTCATCTCACAAAGTACATAGAAGATTGGAACTTTTAGTGTCTGTTCCTAAAATTTATTTTGATCAAAAAAAAAAAATTTGAACTTCTAGATCATCTAGAAATTATTCTAAAAAAATCATCTAAAAATTATTCAATAATTTAAGAATCGACAAATATACGAAAGCTTTACTCGCCGCCCCTCCATATTTGCATCAGATTTTTATTTTATTTTATTTTTATTTATTTACTTATTCTTTTTATGAGGCTGCCCCAATCCCTTAGCGGGCTCAAAAGGGACTAGCCTGTCTCCGGGTAACATGGTTTCTTATTGTCTATCGTGAAAGGAGAGAAAGGGGAAGGTGATAGTAGAAAGAGAGTGAGAAGGAAAGGAAGGAGAGGAAGAGAAAGAGAGAACCAGATCAACTTGATCCGACCAGTCCGTCATTCAAAGAGCCTCGCCACCATCGAGGGTGCAGTCAGATGTGTCTTAACGCCTCGCAGGAACTGGCTCACTGATGTAGAGCGACGAACAACCGACGATTAGGAGGGGCTAAAATTTTTTTTGCGTTGCCATTTCTTAGTTCAAAGTTGCTAAAAGATAGTTTTTTAGACCTTAAGGGTGAATTTTCAAAGATTTAAACAAGACCAAACTTTAAAGGCCCCTAGCTCCATCCCTGTACATGATAGGGGATACATGAGCTACCATGATTTGCTAGATTTTGCACGGACTACAACATACTAAAATTTCATCTCAATCGGATGTAATATAAGGAGTTTTCATACAAAAGTAAAACACCCCCCATTCCGCCCCAAGAGGGGGTGGGGGTCTAAAATTGTCAGCCTGCATCCGTACAGACCAGGCCCTACACGATGCAAAAAAAAACCACAGCTCTCTAGCTATTCTGGTTCTTGAGTTATAGAATTTCAGACAGACATACGGACAGACAGACAGACATACGGCAAAGTGGCCACAATAGCGCATTTTTTGCAAAATGCTGAAAATGCACTAAAAATTGGAGCTCGTCCATTCTCAGCGTGACGAACGCACCAAATGTGCCCTTTGAGGTCTTCTAATTCTTGGGGGGCTTTACTTACAGCAGCCAATTTGGGCTTGAACTGTCAGCTGTTTTAAGAGGTACTACAATAACATCGGGTTGGATTTTTCATTACTCATCTTCTTGGTGAAAATTGAGAAAAAGTGAGCGTTACTCACGCACATTTTTTGTCACACCATCTTGACTTGAGTACACTCAAAGTCAAATTCTATTTCTAAAAAAGAGCACAGAAAAATTTTAAGTACCATGATGGAAAGCTGATAAAATTCTCTTTCCAAAAATACCATAACCTTGGGTTTTGAGTTAAGGGTTGCGGAGGAATTCAGTCAAGAAAGAGCGTTACTCACGCACATTTTGATTTTTATTTTGGGTGTGCGTGCGTCACGCATCAACATATGATCCAGAGGAGCAGGATTCATTCTTCATCAAAGTTTTGGGACTTGAATAAGTTACTGTGCTTGAATATTATTAAAACAAATTTATTTGAGTGGCTTAAGTAAAAAATTTCCTAACCTGAGGGGCAGAAAAATGGCTCCCATACGTGAGCTAGGTAAATATATTTATTTCATCAGAATTGGCTAAAACTCAGAATAGTCACGCAAAATGACAATCTGAGAAATATTAATCCAGAAACATGTCCACTAAAATGTAAAATAATAGGGGTCTTTTAATGGCAAAATTGGAGGTAAATTTTTTAGAATTGATGTTCAAAATTTTTCATTTCAGTCGGGGTCCTTAATGTCAAGTTTATCAGCCATTTAAGACTTTAAAATTTAAATAGCTTTCAAAAATGTGTTCTAAGAGCCTGTTAAGTTAATCCGTTTAAGAGTTATAGGGTTTTAAGTGAATGAAGTCCTCAGCTCCTATGTCTCTCCAAGAGGCAAAAAAAATTTTTTTTATCGGTCGATTTAGACAAAGCTTCATCTTTAGTTAGTTTTACTGAGGCATACAATTTTGCGAATGACCAAACTTTTCAATCTTGAGTCTTCTAGAGTAGCACGAAACAGCTAACGAAAAAAGCGTTACGCACGCACACTTTTTAAAGGCTCTTTTTGGGGTACTTCTTGACCAGTTACGACGAAAACACCCAAGACCAATTTTTTAGGGAACTTAAAACTCTAAAGCTTGTGGGCTTTTAGAGAAGCCTAACTGTCAAGGTGAAGCCAGTAGATAAACTTTTCTATTTTCTAGCGTTACGCACGCACCAGATCTTGACCCCTATAGTAAATCAGAAACCAAAAGGGGGAGCATGAGTAACGACGCATATTTTGAGACTTGTTGACCTCCTCTAAATTTCATAAAACAAAGTTTTGAGATTAAATAACAACTAAGAGTGAAATCAAGAAATTAAAATTAAAATTATTCGAGCAAAATTATTTTTCGTGACTTAGGCAAGGAAAATATATTACCATACGCTAGAAACCCCGGCTAATCGTATCATTTTCGAAACCTTAGGACTTCGCTTATTGTGAAAAAGTATCATTTGGCACCCTCTGAGCAGTTTGAAAATTTCCGTTTTGCAATAGCGCCAGCGAGAATGGACGAGCTTCAATTCTTCTTTCTTTTCCCTGCTTTAACGACATCCCCAAAGCTAGGTAAAAGCTATAATTGGGCTTAAAGCCTAGGCACTAGTAGAGTGATTTCTTAACTCTTATTCTGGCTATTTATTTATTTAGCTTATGAGTCTTCTAAACAAGTCAAATGTCCAGATTCTTCAGCCAGGAGATCGCGTCCGGGTGCAAGTGAGCCACTTCCTCCAAGTCCCCAGATTCTGGCTATGAACTTCTTTCACAACCGTCGGATTAACTACTGCCTTCTGTCCTTAATAAAAATTTGGGTCCTATCTGGGCTCATGGCACATTTTAAAGTGCCCATATGCTAAACTCAGCTAGATTTTTTGGGTTAGTTCTCTGGACAAATTAGTTTCACTTTCAATTGAATTCATGGATTATTATATAAAATTTATGGATTATTAAAGAAAACGTACTAAAAATTTGCTCTAAGTTTTCGAAAAAAATTACTGACAGGAATGTTTTTCACTTGTGGAGTTGGTCTTTCCAGCAATTAAAATTTTGAGCATTTACTCCACTGTCACGATTGCCAGTGGAAACGCTCCAGTCAACTTACAGCCAACTGACCGCGCTAGTGGAAAGGGCTCGTGTCAGCGCTGACATCAAAATGCGATCATTGGAATAGAAATGCCACGAAGATGCCATTATACTGACCGCAGTGGAAATGCTCGTGGCAGTAATATGGCCCAAAAAATCTTGAATTTTTAAACTAAATTCAATCAAATTAAATCAAATCAAAATGTAAAATTAAAGATCAAGTATAAGAAGTTCATTTCCCGGGTTTGAATTTATTTGAGTTCTAATTTCTGGAATCTAATACTATGAATTCAATTTTGTATTTTGATTTGATTTGATTAAATTCAATTTAATTTGTATTTTCTAATGGTTCAGTAAAAAAGAAAACAGTTTAGCAATATTTGTTTACTTTCAGCTTTATATGAGTCTCCACAACCGAGCGAACAAACAAATCGGACAAGAAATATCACGTTTGCAAAAATCTATTGAACTGTTCAAAGCGGCACAACAACGGTCTGGTAAACCAGCATTTTTCGAAGAATTTCTTAATAGAGCCCAACGAAATCTTACTGAGGCGAAAAAAGATAACGATTTCATTTACAATGAGCAAATTCCTGATGTAAATTCCTTAGATGGTCCAGGAAAGACTGTTTTAGCTAAACCAACTCCCTTACAATCACCGCTAATTAAGGACTTTAAAGATTTGTTTAAAAATTTTGTTCCTGTAGCAGTTCAACACGCTCTGAGTGCATTTGAAGGCAAGAAAAATGAAATTGTCAATGCAGAGATAATCAAGCTACGAGAGGCAACACAAACATTGAATGCGTAAGAATAAGAAAACTATGGTTGCTGAAACTTAAAAAAAATTATTTCTAGAATTCTTTCGAGTTTAAATTTACCGGCTGCCATTGAACAAGTTGATAAAGGAGTATCGGTACCACCATCTTTGATTGAAAAAAGCAACAACATTCGCGAAAAGGGTGGAGTTAGTAGTGTCAGAAGTTTAATAGAGCAGCTACCAAGTGCTTTAGAGAGAAATCAGCAAATATTAGATGAGTCAGAGAGGATGTTGCAAGAAGAATGGGAATCTGATAAACAGTTGCGTGATCAATTCAAAGAAAAATGGACCCGTACAACTTCTGAAAAATTAACAGAAAATTTTAGAGCAAGTGCTTCTAAGTACAGAGAGATAATCAACAATGCTGTCATGGCAGATAAAGTCGTAAGAGAAAAGTTTGAAAGCAATGTGCAAGTAAGTAACTATTAAAAAATGCGAACGCATCATTGGACAATTCTACTGTGAGCTCGTCTTACATACATATGTACTTTGTTACTTTTCTGATAAAGCTTCCTCTGCTCCCATTTATTCACCAAGTTACTTACCAAAAGTTTTTTAATATATCGTGTTACATGATCATTTTGAATTTTAGCTCAATCAGAGAAACTAAATGTTCTCTCCATCTGCAATTCGGGGACCCTTAGCTCTACTTCTGCAAGATATAGAGCTTTTACATGTATGATTAATAAATTGCTAGATTTTGCACAAATTACAATATACTAAGATTTCAGTGCATTTGGATGTAGTATGTAGAAGTTTCATATAACGAAAAACACATGACAACATGCGAAAAAATCGCAGGTCTTCTAGCTCTTATAGTTTTAGTGCTTGTGTGAATCGTTTGAACGGACTGACTGTTCATACTCTTTTCAAGTTTTTGAAAATGCACTAATACATATTTTCGATACTAGTTCGAGAGGTGGATCACTATTGTACGAGTTGATTTGCGTGCGAGGAGCAAAGTGAGATGCCACAACACAACGAGAGAGATTCTTTACGACAAATGTTATCAATTTCTGGTCAGATAACGTTGTCTATCAGAAATCTTCCAGTTTTTTTCCTTATAAATTCAGTAATTATCGCTAAAATTTTAACAGATTCAGAACAGAACAGAAAAATGGGATGAGCAGGTGTATTTCCATTTTCCTTGGTAACAATTCTGATGAATGTAGGTTGATATCTTTTATTCAGCACATCCAGATTATTCCAAAACACAGAATTCTATAGTCTCTCACCTCTTTTATCTGTTTTATTGTCGCCTTAGCTGGTGTAATAAGCGTTTAAGCAAGAGCAGTAATTTAAATGTCTATTTTCTGACCTAAATGTAGCCAAAATATCCTTAAATTGTAGAGGAATAATATCTTTGCATCTAGGTTCATTTGGGTGGTTTACAGGGCAAACGATTAGTTTTTGTGTAATACCTGAAATGATTACGCCAATCGAGGCAAATTTCATTCATTTTTCGGGTGCCAAATTCATTACGAGTTAGAAAGTTCACATTTTTACGAAAAAGTACACAGGATCTTGGTTTTGACATTTTTTCGCTTTTAAAAAGGGAACTTTCATTATTTAGATATTCAACTGATGTAAGATCAGCAAAAGGTTCTTGAAGCAAGCAATGTCCATTGCTTCATCTTCAAAAAATAGATCTAAAATCCTGCGCTGCAGCAGATGATTTATTTAAATTAACTTGGACAAATCTCAGTCATTCACCACTATCCTGGATCTTCATTGTATCCGTGCCCTTGTTAATTTGAAAAAAAAAAAAAATGAAAATCGCGGAAAATGACTAATAAACGCGATAGTCAGAATGATCAGTAATATATTAATAATATTTAGATGTAAAAAAGGAACTAAATATTTATTTTCGTATGACAAAATTCCTACAAATCATTTGCTATTTAAGGTGTTGTAGCTATGCTTCGGCCGATATGAGTCTTCTCTCGGGACGATTGAGGCTAGGGTAACTAGCAATACCCAATACAGGATCCCTCTTGAAGACTTTGGTCCATATTTAACTGAATTGATTTGGGGTGAAACTTGAATTTCGATCTCCGAGTCCGAAAAAAAGCCGTGTTGCGGCGTCAAGGATCAGCTATTGAGCCACTAAGGCTGTTGATAGGCCGTTTAAGGCAGCTGAAATCTATCTTTTGCGTTAGAAATAACTATTTTTCACAAAATTTTTACGGAGCAAAAATTTTCACGTCTTTACTTGACAAATAGTGCATTTTCATCAATTTTGAAAATATGTACTTATCCTTCCGTCCGTCCGTCCGAGTCGCAAAGGCTCCGAAACTACAAGAGCTAGAGACCTGCGGTTCTTTGCATGTTGTCATGTATGGTCTGGAGGGTGGTGGAACTACTTTGGTTTTTCCGAAAAACTGCCTGGGGGTAATTAAGGGGGTTTTCCCGTTGTATGAAAAAACGTTGTATGAAAGTTCCATATACTTCGTCTGATTGAGCTGAATTTTGGATATGTTATATATCGCGTCTAATCTAGCAAATAATACAACACATATTTGCCCCTATAATTTAAGGGAGTGGGGTGAGGCGCTCCGAAGGGGGGAAAAATTTAGTTGCTCCGATTGAGCCGAAATTCAGAACGGTCATGTAAAATGACAAAATATGCAATTTTTGTTTCGGTTCATGGTCTCAAAAATGTAAAATAATGACTCTGGGGGTCAATAAGTAGCCACCCAAGACTTCCCCTGGTGAACAGAAGGGCAAAATTTCAAATTCAACCGATTAAGCTGACACTTTGGCAACTGTTAGATGGTATAAAATCCAGCAAAAATAGTTCTGCAGTAAGTCTTTATTACCTAAGGGTGAGGAGCTAAGGGCTCCCAAAGTTGGTACGAGGCGAAAATTTTTCAACTCCAATTGAGCTGAAACTTGGGTTGTAAATATTTGTAGACATATGCTTTTGTCGATGATAACAGCGGGATTGATCGTTATATTTCCATACAACGGTTAAGTGTTTGGGGAACAGCCGATTTGTAACTTAATGGATACAGAAAGAGCCAAAGTAACCTCAAAGACTTTTCCCTGGCTCCTCCTTGGTTCCTCCTGGGGTCCTTCCTGGCTCCACCGAGGCTCCTCCCTGGCTTCTTCGAGGGGTCCTCCCTAGATTCTCCGAAGGGTCCTCCCTTGCTCGTCAGAGGGCTCCTCCCTTGCTCCTCCCTGGATCCTCCTTGGCTCTTCCCTGGCTTCTCCAAGGGGTCGTCCCTGGCTCCTCCGAGGAGTCCTCCGAGCCAAAGAGGAGCCCAGAGGAGCCATTTTTTTCGAATCTTGACACACTTTCCAGTCGATTGAATTGGCAACCAGGCTCTTCTGACCCTTAGTTACGGAGCTATAAGCCTCCAAAGTGGAACATTAATACTTAAATTGCAAACCGCGGACAAAAGGACATTTTTGAAAAAATGTGCTGAAAAAATTTGAGAAAATGTGTACAAAATTTTACTTTCGTCCAGTGGGCAAATCTTGGGCTCCTCAATTGGGTCTAATTTTCTTATTCAAGACTTGTTCCAATGAAAAATCAAATTAATTCATTTTGGTTTACTAGGAAATTATTTCTCAGCAGTCAATTGGTAAGAGCCTGGTCAAATTTTTTCAAAAGTCAAACAAACACAAAATTATAAGTGCGCACGTCATCAATTTGAAGCACAATTTCAAAAGATGAAAGCTTGTTTGTGACTTTTTCAACCAGATTTTTTTTTTTTGTGTGTGGGGTGAAGAGAGACGCACAATAAGACATGTACCTCTCCCTTCTTCACTTCGACCTGGAAGATCTTTTGTGAAAAAACCCATTCACTGTTCATGATTAGACGGTTCCTAGACCAAGTCTCGCAAAGAAGTCCAAGATCAGGCGGAAGCTCATCTGTCTAATGTCAAACAAGGTGGGGAATCCCCTTCCCAACAAGTTCCATCTGGCCCTCATCTTCGGTTCAACCAGAACTCACAGAAAAAATTAAAAGTATCACAATAGAATGCTAACTGAATTCCCTTTTAAAAATATCATAAGCTTGGGTTATGAGTAGGTTGCAGAAAAAGTAAATAAAACATGGGCGTGACGCTTCGCACATTAAAGTTATTATCAGTTTTTCAAAATTTAAAGTGCATTTCAGCATTAATATTAATTATTGTGGCCGCTTTGTCTGTCTGTCTGAAACTTTTAATATAAAAATCATAAGATCTAGAGAGCTAAAAACGTAAAATTTAATTTTCACAATTTAGCTAATTCAACGGCCGCGGAATTGTGAAAAATACTGTACAGGCACGGCTGAATTCACTCGGACTTGCGGAAAGTAGGTCTATATTGCCTCCCCTTGCTCGCAAGTTCGCTCGGGGGCAATTATAGCCCTTCTTTCCTCACTTTCCGAGTGAATTCAGCAGTGCTGTAATAGTATTATCGAAAGTCTGGTCTCCTCGCGCGGGAAAAATGGGCAAACTAGGACGGGCTGGGTCAATTTTGGCCCGGAAGTGAAAATTTAAGGCAGTAATGCTTTCAAAATATTACTTCTTGACTTCAAATTTGACCGGCGGAAAAAGGTAAACAAAGCAATTTTTCGCATAGGGTACGTTCCTAGTCCGGCCAAGGAGAGGCCAGTGACAACTTGGTGTTTACCCTACAGAATGGTGCGCCAGCAAAGTAGAGCACCAAGGGACCCTAGCTTATCGTATTAATTCTAACAGCTTCGGACTTTGCCAACGACAAAAGTAAAGGGAAAAAGTAACTTTTGGCCTCCTAAAAGCGGTTTAAAAACTTCAATTTTGAGTTCCTGTGAGAATTAAAATTTTCACTTTCCCAACAGTGTCGGCGCAATAAAAATGAGTTAAATAAGTAAGCCAAAATCTGGGAGCAGATTGATATGTACCTACACGCTACCAAGGTCACACACACCCTTTAAAATAGAAAAGATTTAACCTGAATTAAAAAGAAAAGATTTGGCGACACTTCCAAAAAATCATAAATATATCATCCTAACATTTGCGAATCTGCAACCATAAGCTATCTCACCATTTTTTTTAAAACTTGATTATATTTATTTTGATATTTTCTAATCACAGGGGATGGAAATCTTGTCTTTGAGCATCGAAGAACTACAAAAAGCTATTCCTGCTTCTTCGAATGACAAATCTAGCATAAGCGTTTCAGCAAAAAAATTAAGAGAATTGATGCAATCGGTAAGTTAAAAATAGCTAAAAACAGATATGTGTACTGAAAACTTTTGGTTGTAGGTAGACGACTTAAAGAAAAAGCGAGATGCCTTGGAGTCTGAACTAAAATTGACTACTTTCGATATGAAAGAGAAATTGATGTCAGCTTTGGCTGTTGACGGTGCTTTAGATGAAACTAGTGTCACCATCTCGAATGTTGGGAAAGCTCTCATTCCTTATCAAAGAAAAGTAACAGAAAGCCTTACAAACCAAGAACAAATTGTTTCTGAGATTCAAGAGCAACACAAAGCATTTTCTGTCGAAAATGGCGTAGGAGCTAATGCGCGTGATGGGCTCTTAAAGCAACTAGCCTTATCTTATGATGTTTACATGGAGCTACAAAATAATTTGAAGGAAGGAACAAAGTTTTATAATGACTTGACAGGTATTACCAACAACCCTTTATAATATAATTAAATTTTTGTTTTTGTAGAGTTGCTGCTCGTATTTCAATCAAAGATATCTGACTTCTGCTTCGCACGTAAAACTGAAAAGGATGAACTATTGAAAGATTTGACATCTGCATCAAGCCGTTCACCTTTGCCAACGACACCTTCGCTACCAGCGCACCATTCCAATACTTACGAAAATATTTCTTCTACGTCGGCATCTACTCCATACCCCTTACAACCTTCTGCTATGCCTGTTCCTTTTGGAGGTCCACAGGCTCCTTTTGCGCCTTTTATGCCACCTCCTTTACCCCAATGTTTTAACCCGTATGCGACACTTCCATATCCCAATGCTTATCAGTTTCCTCAGGGACCACAACAACCCTACGGAACTTGGCCGGGAAACTTTCACCAAGGAAACTATCCACATCAACAATGAATTGATACAAAAAATATTGTTTTATTGAAAAATGAATTTCTTTGTATTAACATTTTGAATTGTGAAATAAATTTTGTTGTACTGAATTAAGGTTGTTTCTTGCATATCTGTCATTGTTCAAAATATTAGAAATTATTTGGCCGTTTTCCTTAGTAATTTTCGTAACTTCTTGGGTGCATATTTTTGGTTTCTTAACCTTTAAAGTAATATTTTGTAATTCTTTAAAAGTAGAATTATCATTTAAGGAAATAAAATCCTTTCCAACTGATTTTAGGTCACCTGTTAAAGTAGTGAATTAAAAGAGGAAATACTAGGATTTTACATGACTTACCAGAGTTATTTTGATTTATTTGGATGGGATTTTTAATACTGGAATGTATTTTTAATTTGTTCACTGTATTCAACAAGTTTGCTTAAATAAAATATCGAGGAGTAAAAATATGGTTTCAAAACATTAATGTTAGGTACCTGCTTTGCTGAAGTCCTCAACTTCTATTTTACGAGCGATCCACTCGGTTGATGTATCTTTCCACTTTTTCTTTAATTTTGCTGCAGCAATCCGGCACATGAACTGCAAAAAACTCTCATGTTTTTGTAAGTTAAATATTTTCGTTTATCGTCATACCTTTCTTGAAAGGTCTTCTGTTTTCCAGATAAGCTGTTGATTATCTTCCATTATTGATTTGTGTGTGTCGAAATCGCATTCAAAAGAGGAAAATAAGGTTAACGTTGTTCAAAAATATGCGATAAAAATGCGATACAAAACAACGAAGCTCTGGCCGGTAAGCATTTTCGTATTTTAATTTGACATATAAGTATTTTAAACAACTTTTCTTTTACGCCTCGTTTCGTTCCGGCTACTCCCACCAATTGGGACCGACTTCATTTTAACGCAATTGGCTATTTGGTTTTAGTCTAGAGTTACATCGTTTTTGCTTCTACTAGTCTAGAAAAAAGCTAAAAGAAATCGACGTGGATATTTGAACAAATTGAAATAAAAAGTTTCGCTTTTTAACAAAAATCAACCAATATGAGCTCCTTCAAACGAGACAAAAAGGAAGAAGAGGATGGTAGATATTCTGGAAATGAATAACCGGAGAGAGATGGGTTTAACATTGTTATTAAAGGAAATTCCAATCCGTATCAAAATTTGGAGAAAACATCAGTCTTACAAGAGGCTCGTACTTTCAACGACACACCGGTCAACGCGAAAAAGTGTACAGCAATTCTCACCAAGATATTGTGCTTGCTCAATCAAGGAGAACAATTGGGACCACGCGAGGCTACCGAATGCTTCTTTGCTATGACGAAATTGTTCCAATCGAAGGATGTAATATTACGTCGGATGGTCTACCTTGGAATAAAGGAGCTAAGTACTATGGCTGAAGATGTGATTATTGTTACCAGTTCTTTGACGAAAGACATGACTGGAAAGGAAGACATTTATCGTGCTCCTTCAATAAGAGCTCTGTCCAGCATAACGGACAACACTATGTTGCAAGCAGTCGAGAGATACATGAAGCAATGCATTGGTAAAACTTAGTCAATAATTTCAACACTGCCTTAGGTTTTTGAAGAGAAAGATTTAATTTGAAGTCTTATTGCTGGGAAAAGGCATTTTTATGTTGCGTTTGTTTATTTAATTAGACGATATTTCGAGCCTCCCTCTGGGCTCATCTTCAGGTCTCGTCTTCAAGTTTTAGCGTAACTTAAAAATCGAAAAAAAATTTGTATGGAGAAATAGAGCTCGTAATCAAACAATCAAATTAAAAAATATTTGCAAATATACAAATACAATCAAATAATTTTCGGAAATATTTGATTGCAAATAATTCTCAATATTTGGTAATAATTGCAAATATTTGTAAATATTTGCAAATATTTGTTATTTGTTTCAATCAAATATTTTCTAATATTTGCAAATATTTGATTCATTTTCAAGTGAATTTTTTAAGTTTTAATAAATATAAAAATAAAAAAATATAAACGATTTATTTAAATCACGTTTTCCGGTCTCTCAACCAAATGAAGTTCAGCAGATCTTTGAAGAAATAGGTATTTGCGAAGTATAAAATTGAACATAAAAACAACCACATAGACGAGCTAAAAGAACCTGCTGAAAACTTTTTAAAGTAGGAATTTTTAAGAGTATTTCTTCCGCTGAGAACGAGCTCAATTCTTATTGGCCCGAAAATGTAGATCCACTGGTTTGGTGGCGCAACAACTCTAAAAACTTTCCAATCTTGAGTAAAATAGCCCAAGACTTTTTAATTTCCAATCTTAAGTAAAATAACCTTCGAGCATGGACATTTTTCAGGTCGGTCGCTTTTTATATGGAGTGGACAAACAGAGAAGGAAGTCTGGATTCATGGAAGTCTGGATTTGAGATGACTCGGATCTCCCAAAGTACTTAAGTCCGGAGGCTCATCTCTTGGTGGCTGTTTTAAGGGTCCCTCTAGTGATCGTCACCAAAGATGGGAGCTCTAGCCCCCGTATTTAGGGAGCTAGAGAAAATCGAAATTTTGTGAAATTTTTGTATGGGAAAATTTCACCAAGATTTGGTTTTCTCTAGCTCCCAAAGTACGGGGGCTAGAGATCCCATCTTTGGTGACAATCACTAGAGGGACCCCTAGACACAGCCACCGGAGCATCCGGACTTAAGTACTTTGGGAGATTTTTTTTTCGATCCAAGTAGGTCTCAAACCCCTACTTCCAAGAAAATTGGCTGAAAATTTTGCTCTGTTTGTCCACTCCATAAAAAGAGCGACCGACCTGAAAAATTTCCATGCTCGATGAAAATAACCCAAGATTTTTTAGGAATCACTGCCACCTCAGTAGACTCAGAACGAGCTTTTTCTGATGGGGGAAACATTTTAACTTTAAAACGCTGTTCTTTAAACTCAAAAAACACTGAGACAACTAATTTGCATGAAAAATTGGTTCAAAACATAAATTTATGTATAATATTCATGTATCTCCTTTTAGAAAGATTTTCGGGGGGATATTTGACAAATATTTGATACTTGCTCCAATCAAATATTTTGTCCCAATATTTGTTTGATATTTAATAGGATATTTGCAAATATTTGATAAGTGCTTGATTACGAGCCCTATGGAGAAATATGAACTTTCGCCCTTTATTTTCCCTTATCTCAAAAACAAAGATCTGAAAATTCATGAAATTTTGTGTGAATGTTCTCCCTCAAATAAGACACAAAATAACAAATTTTAAGATTTTTCAAAAATACCCTTTTTAGATATTCAAAAAATAAACATTGTTTATAATATATGAATATGAAGATATATTTTGGATAAATTATTTTTTACTCTCAGTTTGTTTGAAATGTTATGTTGTTTCTAAGAAGTGGTTACTCATTGAAATCGGTTAAGTGGTTCGGGAGAAACAAATGCAAATGTGAGGGTAGAAAACCACAAATTTTCAAAAGTTTAAATGATGGAATTTAAACACAGACTACTCAAGTACCTAGACACCCAGATAGCAAAAGTATGTAACTTTTGTTCGTAAAATGGATTAAGTCAGGTACCGTCGGACTCTCCTTTAAAAATGTGAAAACCTTAATATGGTAAATTTTTCCCTCAGACCTACCGTTCTCGAGATATTGGCCTTCAAAGTTGGACTTTTTGGCATCCTCTGTGGGAGGGGTCAACTTCGACCGACCATAACTAGCTTATAATTCAAGCTTTCGGGCTAATTTTTTTATGTAGTCTGTGTGGACTATGAATCATTAATAAAGTATAGCTTTGGGGTAGAAATCTAAAATTCCATTGAAAAAAAAAATTTTGAATTTTACCATAAATTCACCTTTTTCATAAAACAGCGTAGAGCCGCTGCGTTACAATGAGCTGGGCTCTAGTATTTTATGTTGAGGTTAAGTCAAGGTATCTGAGGTACAAAGGGTTTTTCTCGTTTTTCTCGCAAAAAGTCCAACTTTTAGGCCAATATCTCGAGAACGGTAGGTCTGAGGGAAAAAGTTACCTTATTAAGGTTTTCACATTCTCAAAGGAGAGTCCGACGGTACCCGACTTAATCCATTTTACGAACAAAATTTACATACTTTTGCGATCTGGGTGTGTAGGTACTTTAGTAGTCTGTGAAACAAACTAAAACAGCAGACAATTTTCTTTTCCAAAACTGAAAAAATGTGCCAAGTTTCATCGAAATCAAAAATCCAAAGGTTCAAAAGTTTTCACTTTTGTTTGAAATTACCCATAAATATTAATTGCATTTTTCTCTATAAATAGCAATATAGATAAAAATGCACTATAACATATGATCTGCTAGTTTTAGAATGGAACTCTTCATCAGTTAGCTAGCTTTTCATCCCATAAAAAATTTTGGAACTCCTTTCTTAGCCCCCTTAAGGAATAGTGGCGTATTATGGAATAGTATTCTACAGCACTGCTGAATCCACTACAGCACTGAGAACCAGAAGAACCGATTTCACTTTTGTTTGAAATTACCGAATAAAATTTGTAAAATGTCTTAATTTTCAACTAAAATTGACTGAAAAAATAATTGATTTTAACTGAAGAAAATGACTAGCACGGAAATTCAAATTGGATTATTTGAGGTTTAGAAAGGGTTTGCGTTGAAACATCTTCAACTTTCAAATTAAAACAGAAAAACTACGTATTTTGCCTAAAAATTTACTTTATTGAGCCAAAGAGTAAAAATTGACTTTTTAGTGCATTTTCAGCATTTTGCAAAAAATTGCACTTTTGTGGCCCCTTTGCCGTCTGTCTGAAATTTTATAACTTAAGAACCAGAATAGCTAGAGAGCTGCGATTTTTTGCATCGTGTAGGGCATGATCTGTAGGGGTGCAGGCTAACAATTTTAGATCCCCACCCCTCTTGGGGGAGAATGGGGGGTGTTTTACGTTTGTATGAAAACGCCTTATTTTATATCCGATTGAGCTGAAACTTTAGTATGTTGTATTTTGTGCAAAATCTAGCATATCATGGTAACACATATGAACCCTACAAAGTACAGGGACGGAACTAGGGGCCCTCAAAGTTTGGGCTTCTTGAAATCTTTGAAGATGCACCCTTTAACTTAATCTCCCATTTTGCTTTTTATATATTTTTTTTATATTTAAGGAAAATGAATTGAAAAAGCTCCCTTGTATCTTGTCTTTAGCTGAAACTTTGAAACTTGAGAGCTAGAACTTATATGCATAGCGCTGGGGTATTCTTTATCTTAGGTCCCTATTGTGAGGAGATAAGAGGGTTAACCCCTTGTTTGAACATTTCTTATATGTAGTTATGTAGTTTATGTGATTGAGCTAGATAAAAAACAAAGCAAAGACTGCTGCTGAGTAAAAACTTTAAAGATCCTATTCTTTGCGTCATCAGAAAAAGATTTAGGCATAAAGTTATCAAGTCCTAGTCATACATTCCAAACTTACAATTTTATACATCTAACTACCTTTAAAAGATTGTGCTGGGATTCAAAAGTCACAGAGATCCCGGAGGTCCTATTTTGACCCATCTTGACAGAGTTAAGGCCAGGGTGAAATTGAATCCCAAGGCACCCTATGACATGCATTCAAATTTTGCAGGAACAATTCTTGAATTTTTCTATTTCCTCATTTAGGGCTTCCCGGAGGCTGAAAATGATTCTAAATCATTCTCCTGCTTCCCAAAACATTACCCCAGTACTTTGAATGACTCGAATCGGTCCAGAAATAGCTGATTTAGGTCATTTTCTCCTTTTTTCATTCAAAAGGTTCTAAAGGGTCAGAAACTGAACGCACAGACATGATTGAGGGCTTTTTGGATTTGTAATTAAATTTCAAAGGGCGTAACGGAGCCTTTTTTCGATTTTTGGCCCACAAGTGAAGTTGTGAGCCTTTTTTCGGAAGGGTCGACAATGGAGGCTTCTGTTCTTATTTTATATAATTTTCACAGACTGAAAATCGAAAAAAGGGCTCCGTTACGCCCTTTGAAATTTAATTACGAATCCAAAAAGCCCTCAATCATGTCTGTGCGTTCAGTTTTTGACCCTTTAGAACCTTTTGAATGAATGCATTTCTATTGGCGACAGGTTGGCGACTGGCAGGAGAAAATGACCTAAATCAGCTATTTCTGGACCGATTTGAGTCATTCAAAGTACTGGGGTAATGTTTTGGGAAGCAGGAGAATGATTTAGAATCATTTCCAGCCTCCGGGAAGCCCTAAATGAGAAAATAGAAAAATTCAAGAATTGTTCCTGAAATCAATTTCACCCTGGCCTTAACAATTCCTCAGTGGCTCCCCTACTTTATCTTACCGTATGGCGCATAGCTCAATATCAAATTTTTGTATGGAGAAATATGGACTTTTGCCCTTCTTTCTCCCATATCTCAAAAACTTAGATCTGAAAATTTATGAAATTTTGTGTGAATGTTGATCCTTAAATAAGACACAAAATAAAATTTTTTGAGATTTTTTGAAAAATACTCTTTTTAGATATTCAAAAAATAAGTATTGTTTATGATACATTTATATGAAGATATATTTTGGATAAATTATTTTTTACTCTCAGTTTTTTTGAAATGCAGCTTCTAAAGTGATCACTCATTGAAATTGGTTAAGTGGTTCGGGAGAAAAATTTGCTAATGTGAGCACAGAAAACCACACATTTTCGATAATTTCTCATTTTCAAGGTGACCTCAAGGGCAGCCATTATGGAATTAAAAAAAACTAAAAACGCAGAATTTTTTTTTCCAAAATTGAACAAATGTGTCAAGTTTCTTTGAAAAAAAAAATCTAAAAGTTGAAATTACCCTTATATGAATTATTTTGAGTGGAGAGAATGGCGTCTTGTGTCCAGCCCTAATGGGACGAGTAAAAATAAACAACCAATATCATAGAAAAAAACCTCTAATTAATTATTACACTTGAGTTGCGAAACAATCTCATCAGGGTTGTGAAATCCGAATGCATAGGACCCAAATCAAAACCCTGAAAAACGGAAGATACTAAAAATATTACAAAAATATCATTTTAATATTACAGTTGATCGAAATCCATCTGTTTCAAGTGCAGCACTTGTAAGCTCACTTCATTTAGCATCTTCGGCAAACGAAGTTATAAAGAGATGGGTCAACGAAGCATCAGAGGCTTTAAACAGTGACAACATCATGGTTCAATATCATGCTCTTGGACTGTTATACCATATTCGCAAAGTAGATCGACTTGCTGTTTCGAAGTTAGTAAAAAAACTGACTCATCAGAGCTTAAAATCTCCGTATGCAGTTTGTTACCTGGTACGTAAAAAATAGACTCATCCATTTATTTTCAGATCTATTTTTAAATTTTGAAAAAAAATTGTTTATCTGTCCATTTTTAGTGCATTTTCATCAATTTTGAAAAAATGCACTTATGTGTCCGATATGTCTGTCTGTCCGTCTGTCCGTCTGACCGTCTATCCGTCTGTCCGTCCGTCCGTCCGAGTCGCAAAGGCTCCGAAACTACAAGAGCTAGAGACTTGCGGTTTTTGCATGTTATTATGTATGGTCTGGAGGGTGGTGGAACTACTTTGGTTTTTCCGAAAAACTGCCTGGGGGGTAATTAAGGGGGTTTTCCCGTTGTATGAAAGTTCCACATACCTTGTCTGATTGAGCTGAATTTTGGATATGTTATATATCGCGTCAAATCTAGCAAATCATACAACACATATTTGCCCCTATAATTTAGGGGAGTGGGGTGAGAGGCCTTCGAAGGGGGAAAAAATTTAGTTGCTCCGATTGAGCCGAAATTCAGAACGGTCATGTAAAATGACAAAATATACAATTTTTGTTTCGGTTCATGGTCTCAAAAATGTAAAATAATGACTCTGGGGGTCAATAAGTAGCCACCCAAGACTTCCCCTGGTGAACAGAAGGGCAAAATTTCAAACTCAACCGATTGAGCTGAAACTTTGGCAATTGTTCCATGATTTGCTGAATATGGGACAGACTACAACATACTTAAATTAACAAAATTTACATAAAGGGTGAGGGTGTTTTAACCTCAATCACCCCCCTCCTTTCCTAAAGGAGTTAGGGGTCTTAAATATTTTATCACATATGTTACTCTTGACAAAGAACGCCGTGCAAAAAACCGCAGCTCTCTAGCTTGCCTCATTCTTGAACAAACAAACTTAAGAGGCCCTTACTTCCACACCCTTATGTTACATACGCTTACTGTACTGGACTGATTTTTACTGGATTAAGTACCATCTTAAAATTGCTAAAGTTTCAGCTCAATTGAATGAATTTGAAATGTTGCCCCTCTGTCAGTCAGAGGAAGTATTGAGTTTTCACTTTTTGATCCCTCAGGTCCGTTGTTTTTCATTTTCGAGACCATGATGACAGTCAAAGTCGCTAAATTAGTCATTTGAAATAACCGTTCTGAATTTAAGGTCAATCGGAGCAACTAAAATTGTCTTGTATTTGGGGGACTCTGTCCCCACCCCCTTCGGTGATAGAGGCAAAAATGTGTTCTTGCACTAAAAAAACATTCAACAAGAGGAAGTTGGCGTCGAATAAGTTGCTGCAGTCATGGAGTTTGGAACAAAATATTTTCACTTTGAGTCAACTTTTGCACAAAGCCGAGTTGAAAATACACTCAAATGTGTTCGTCCCCGACTTAGCTTTAAACATATTTTCATGAAACCACTTAAATGTTGATAACCTGATTCTTATGTTACATCTTTGATTACATACTATGTACTAGACAAAAACAAAAATAAATAAATAGATAAAACTGCATCTTTTGTAGATCCGAATTGTTTGCAAACTTATTGAAGAAGATGATGATACTGAAGGACTTGCAGGATTCATAGAAACGTGCTTACGTCACAAAAGTGAAATGGTTATTTACGAAGCAGCTTCAGCCATTGTAAACCTCAAAAGGACCAGGTAAATTTTTCATCGAATAACTTATAATTAGGTACATACTTAAACTCACAGAAAACTAATTTTTTTTTTCTGCCGACGTTTCGTCCTTTCATCAAGGACCTCTTCAGGGCTTTTTGATACATTTTCCCTCAAATATGTAGAGAAAAAATGCACTGTTGCATCTGCTATGTCCGTCCGTCCGAAACTTTATAACTCAAGAACCAGAAAAGATAGAGATCAACGGTTTTCTTTATCGTGTAGGACATGGTCTGTAAGGTGGAAGGTTAGACATCTTAGACCCCCATTTCCCCTAAGGGGAGTGAGGGGGGTAAACCCGTTGTATGAAAGTTCCTTATACTTCGTTCGATTGAGCTGAATTTAAGATATGTTGTAGTTCACATAAAACCTAGCAAATCATAAGAAACTTTTGCCTGGTAACAGAGGCTCAAAAACGTAAAATAATAGACCTAGAGACTTTTGAGTGAATTTTTACCACCGGCCTTGGGCAGACAAATGAGCGAAATTTCACAATTTTCCGATTGAGATGAAATTTTGGTTACTTTAAAAGGGCATTGAGTCGAGCAAAAAACATCCCCATAGTATGCTCATATCAACTAAAAGGGTGAAGAAAAAAAACTTAATTATTTTAAATTAAATCAAGTCAAATTAAAATACAAAATCAAAGATCAAGTATAAGAAGTGCATATTTCCGGGTATATATTTTGAGGGAATCTTATTTTAATTCATAATACTCAATTTCTGAGTTCTTGAACAATTAACAATAAGATTCCCTCAAAATATAAACCCGGAAAAATGCACTTCTTATACATGATCTTCGATTTTGTTTTTAATTTGATTTGATTTAATTTTTTATTCTACAAAGTTTTTGACAAGCTTAGCACATTTTTTATTTATGACGAGGACAATCGTCATTTCCATACGTCCTGATGACTATTCCTAATAAAGAAAGATAGGTATATAGGTGCTTGTATTCCACAAATGGATATATGTTCTTATCGGAGGACTCATCCTTTTCACTTTTGATCCGAGACCCTTCGAGTGACTCGGCCTCAGGATAAAGCTGATAGGGAGAAATCCAGAATCCTGACCCCTGGAATCAGAAAAAAGCCCTCGAGGGCTTCTGAGTGACTTTAACTAAAATTTCATCAATTTGGGAGATCAGCACTTTATAACTAAGAGACTCCTGAAAAGTGCCTTTTTGGCTCTGGAAGTCCTGGAATCCCAGTGAGACTCTGAAACTAAATGTCAGCCGAAAGTACCCTCTTGAAGAGTTCTTGCAAGAGCTAAGAAAGACCCCTTGAAGGGGTCTTGCAAAAACTAAGAACAGCAAGGACTTCAAAAGGGTCTTGCTAGAGCTAAAAATATAAAGGGGTCGTGCAAGAGCTAAAAATATCAAGGGGTCGTGCAAGACCCCCTTGAAGGAATGTTAAAAAGGCAGAGGATAGCAAGGGGTCTTGGAAAAGGTAAGAAAGGTAAGCGTTCGACTTCGTTCAGATGTGTTAGTAGTAGAAATATAAGGGAAATACCTATATGCAGGAATAATGTACAAGTGGAGTTTAAGCCACCAATACTTGTATTCATTTACTCGATGTGAAATATAAATAAAAAAATAAAAAAAATGTGCTTGCCTGTGCCCCAACAGGTTTTTTTTTAATTTTGGAACATTTTTGGACAAGTATAAAGGACTTACGTTAAAAAAAGATCAATTATAAACAACGATCTTTTTTTCGCTTCAAAAACTGAACCGTAATAGCTGATACTAAAATTTGCTCAAATTTGAGCAGTCAGTTAGGTTGTTAATTGTCTCACTAGCCTTGATGTGGTACATTTCTTTGAAGAGCCTGGCTCCCAGTTTTTTCTAACTGCACAGGATCTTGACGTCATCGAAGGAGGATTTTTCGCAGCCCTAAGTTAGCTGTTAATATGGGGTTTAATCCCCTATAACCTACCGTTCTCGAGATATTGATCTTCAAAGTTTGACTTATTGGCAATCTATGTGAGAGAGGTCAACTTTGAACGACCATAACTACTTAACTTATTTTTCAAGCTCTTGAGCTAATGTTTTTATGCAATTTGTTTACGCCATGACTTATTTAAAAAGTATGACTTTAGGGTAAATATTTAAATTCAATTGAAAATAAATTGTTGAATTTTCACCAAATATTAAAGATTAAAATTATTGGAAAAGTAAAGACCCCTGGTATTTCATACATTATCTCGAGCCATGGCTGGCTTTAATGAGCCATATCCTTCGAAGTTGACCCCTCCCACAGAGGATGCCAAAAAGTCCAACTTTGAAGGCCAATATCTCGAGAACGGTAGGTCTGAGGGAAAAAGTTACCATATTAAGGTTTTCACCACAGACTAATAAAGTACCTAGACACCCAGATCGCAAAAGTATGTAAATTTTGTTCGTAAAATGGATTAAGTCGGGTACCGTCGGACTCTCCTTTGAAAATGTGACTCTCCTTCGCTTCTGATATTTTTCTTTTAAAATAAACTCACAAAAAATAACGGTTTTGTAAATGTCAATTGGCATGCAATAAATTATATGATATAAATTTAAGTTTTGAAAAATCCATTACGGCTACGGGGGTCCCAAGCGTTCCAATCCGTAAGTCATACATGTACAACACCTGGTACAAATGTAGACTCCTCCTTACACAAACCATGCTGATTATTTTAAAAAGCCTGTGTTTATATCAACTTGTTCATGATATGTAGTAAGTTTTACAATATCATCACTGTGTTTTGCAGCCCAAGAGAGTTAGCACCTGCTATAAGTATTTTGCAATTGTTCTGTGGATCATCAAAAGCTACTCTAAGATTTGCTGCTGTTAGAACAATGAACAAGGTGGCAATGGCTCACCCAACAGCTGTAACAGCTTGCAATTTGGATCTTGAAGGCTTGATATCTGATTCAAATCGTTCAGTTGCAACATTAGCTATCACTACATTGCTAAAAACAGGAGCAGGTAATTTTACAGTAATACACCTACACACAGGTTTCGCTAAATTGGACAATTTATGATAAGGTATCAGGGTAAAGTTCGTTTGTGGAACACTTAAGGCCTTATTTTATTTATTTATTTTCATTATTTTATAACTTGGCTCTCCGGCATTCTAAAGCGTCAAATTTGGTCTCAGTGGAAAGGTAATTTAACAAAGAACCTGGAAAAAAATTTAGGGCCCTAAATTTTTTTAAAAAGAGTTTTTATTGCATTTTACATTTTTGGGGTATTGGTCGAAATGTGGAACAGTGTGTCGTTGGTGGAAGAGGGTTGGTCGAATTGTTGAACAAGGAAATCGGAAGGAATTTCAAACATCTCTAACTCCCTTAATATTAAGGGAATCCTCTTGGGATCTTTTAGGAGGGAACATGAGAGATTGGAAAAGCCCATCACCAAACCGGAAGTTGGCCCGCCGCCATCTTGGATTTTAACGCTTGAAAAAGTAAATGCATGGGAGTTGGCTCAGAAAATCATTTATTGCCGCGTTACCTTACAAGATAGCACCCTACTTGCTAAGCAACTTTTTTAGAGAAAAATTCAATCAATTTTTTGATATGCTTAGATTAGTTACGGTGCCATCACACTAGGCAATTTAAATTGCCGCGATTTGGGCAATTTCAGGCAATTCCAGTGGCCGCAAAATTGCGGCAATTTTTGCTCAGAGCAAATAATCAGAATCAGGGCAACTAATTTTGCCAATAATTGGGCAATTTCTGTAGTGTGATGGCAACCTTATAGCTTTAAGGTACTAGCATGAGAGTCGTGCAAAGTTGAAAAACGAAAAAAAGTTTTTCTTTATTTTCTGGTGGCGCCCTCTTTTGAAATAAAAAATTGTTACTTGCACCAAAACTGCACGCTATCAATTCCTTTTGAAAATGTTATCAACCATTTAGAACAAATGCTTATTGCGGTCAGGAAAAATCAAAAACTAAAATTAAAGGATTTTTTCTTGATTAAATTAAATATTGGCCAAAACAGCAGCTAAGAGGTTTAAAATTTGCATGCTATCTCAAATTTAAATGTAGACCATGATTTGACACCCGCCGCGACAATCAGATGGCGTATTTTTCGATAGGATATCTGGATAGAATTTCCAGGGCCTCAGGACAGTCTGGACAAACGCTCTAGCTCAGCCATTTTAAGAGCCATTGACCTGGGAGTGTTATCAAAAAAAGCGTCTTAACGGCGGCTACAACAATCACTTCACGCCGTGGCCTTAGCATTTAAGGGGGCAAAGCTAGAGCCGGTTGGACATTTTGTCCAGGACAATATTATCCAAGTATGTGAATCGACCTTTACTACTACTACTTAGCGTTTTTATGCCATTGTGGCACATTGCACATCAAGAAATGATTTCCATCTCGTTCTATCTTGCGTGATTGTTTTTATTTCCCTCCAAGTCATACCGGTGTTCTTGGCCTCTTCCAGAACTGTTCTTTTCCACGTTGTAACTGGCCGACTCTTCTTTCTTGTCCCTGGGGGTTCCAATCTAGTGTGCTTTTGGCGGTGTCTGAATCGTCTTTACGTAAAGTATGACCAATCCATCTCCATTTTCTTTTCCGGATTTCCAGAGCAATATGAAGCATGCCGGTCCTGATCCAGAGGTCCTTGTTTGTGATGGTATTTGGCCAAAAGATGCGCAGGATACGTCTCAGACATTTGTTTACGAAGACCTGAAGTTTTTCCATGCCACACTTTTTTGCACCCCATGTCTCGTATCCGCTCAAAACACAAGCGCAGAAAATCCTCAACTTTGTCTTTCATGTCAGAGAGTTCGAATTGGGTCGTATTTCTTTGGTATGGTGATTATTACACTTTCCTTCCAACCGTTTGGGACGTTTTTGGAGTTCCATGCATCTTGGATGAAGGGTAGCAAAACATCCGCCATGAAATCAGGTTCCACCCTCAAAAATTCGGCGGGGTTGCCGTCAGGGCCGGGTGCCTTATTATTCTTTAGTCTCAGAAGGTTCTCAATGATCTCCAATTTTTCAGGTGCTGAAGCATCTACATATTTCTAGGGGCCCGCCAGGGGGTAGGTTACACCATGACTGCTCTTCTTCCTCTACCACGTTTCGGGGCGCAAAATATTCTTCCCATCTTGCCAATTGTTCTTCCGCCGTTGATAATTGACTGCCGTCTGCCGCTCTAATCGGGGTTGTAGCTCTAGGGCCCTTTCCTGCGAGCTTTTTTATTGCCGTATACACTCCTCTGATGTTACTTGAGCTTGCCGCTCCTTCCGCTTTGTTTGCACGTGCTAATTTTTTCACTTTTTTATTTTTAGCTCTAAAAATTTGCGCTTATACGGGTCCAATTTGGGTTGTCTCTCAGCGTCAGATCTTACATCGTACATTTTTGGCGTCCCTTCTTAAGTTAAAGGCTTGCCATAAATCGTGTAGTAGCCAGGGTTTGTTTTGTTTGAAGACGAAGCCAAGTGTTTCCGTAGATCGTGTTTTCTGTGCTTGTCCAATTCTGGGGTAAGTTAGGGCTAAGAGTAATTGTGAGTTTCAGCTTGAAATTTGCGTTTACCTGCGGATCTTTTAACTTAGAGGTGTCAAGCTTCTTGGGCGCCTTATTTTCCTTGCGGATCCGTCTGGGTTTCAGTTTTAGAGTGGCGACTTTAAGATTGTGATCGCTCGCAATATCTGCACTGCGGAACGTCCTCACATCTTGTACAACGTCGAGGTCTTTCCTGCTAACGAGAATATGGTCAATCTGATTTCTTGTAAAACCGTCCGGCGATTGCCAAGTGTAGGTACTTGTGACTATCTCTGTGAATGAATTTAGAGATCAATCAGCCTTCCACCGTTGTTATTAACTTCGCTCGGTAGGTCTTGCCTACCCATAACCTCCTCGAAGTTCATGTTTTCAGCTCCCACTTTTGCGTTAAAGTAGCCGAGAATCAGTTTTCTGTCAGACCTGGGGCAGCCATTAAGGGCTCCTTCGTAGCTGTTCTTCCGCCATATTGGTTGGTGCGTACGACACGTTGGCAGGGCCGAATGCGTATTCTAACACAACACATTATGGGTTTTGAGCCAACATTTACTCGTTAGCTTCACTAGGTGAGTTTTAGGACTCCGCCTTTATCGGGCCCATGCCAGCTGACATAAATAGCAGCTATTTCGGTTTGTCGAGATTAATTTTCCTCCTTACCTCCTCTGCTTCTACCATTAAAACTCCGAGTTTTAATTCACTATTTACTTACATTCATTTTTATTTATTATTTATTGTGTCTCCTTGTAATTGTATTGTTCTTCTTCTTTTTTTTCTTGCTTTGAAATTTCACTCAGCAGGTAGAGAATAAGAGAGGTGTATGGGAGGTAGAACAAGAAAAATAAAAATAGAATCGCCCTTTTTATAACCACAAAAAACCGGAAAAGTTTTAGGCTTAAGCGAGAATACACTTTTTTTGGTAGAAAGTATAAGGCACCCTCACGGAAAACATCTCTATTTTTTAATCTTTCGGATTTTTTCGTCCTTATGCACGTTTACCTTTCTGACATATCCTTGCATTGATTTGAACCAAGTTTTACAGATGTCTAGAGAAGTTTTTTCCCAAATATCTCGATAACTTTTTGCATTTTTGTCCTATAGAAATTTGCTTGTGCAAAATACTATATGAAACACATTTCAGCAGATGTCAGAAGTTGGATAACAAAGACAATAAAGCCTTTAAGAGTAGTCAAGAGTTTTATGGGGCAACTTTCCGACGGTTGATCTCAGCCCCCTTCTAGCCCCCTTCTAGCGACGCTCTGGTAAAACATAAAAAATTTTCCTTAAAAATGTTTTCTAGATTTTTTTTCCCTTTCGAATGAGATGATAAAGAGTTTTCTAGGTTCAGTGGTTTTTCATAAAAAAATAGCCCGAAATCACGAACATCAATTTTCAAAAGTCATGGCTACCGTGAAATTTGACGGACCATTTTTTCAGAAAAAAATCGAAAAAAATAGAAGGAGCCCCCGGAGATAGGGCTTTCCGTGGCAAAGTGACCTTTATTTTTCACAGGCTCTCTGGAAAAAATAGTGGAGAACGGGCGTTTTGATAGGCCTCCAGGGGAACTCCCAGAACTCCGAAGCTTCTTAAAACCCAGGACCAAACTATAGCTCGTGTAGCCTTTGAAGAGTGTGCGCATCTGTAAAGTCATCATTTGCCTTTCTACTTGCCCTGAGAGCTGGGATCAACCGTCGGAAAGTTGCCCCATAAAACTCTTGACTACTCTTAACACGAACAAAAAATCATTTTTACGCTAAATAAAGCGATTCATCTATGTATAGGGACAAGGGCGTTAGAAGGTGTGTTGAATAAATATCTTGCGATTAAAACTTTTTCAGTACAATTCCATATTCCTGAACTGAGAAATCGGGATAATGAGAAGCCAACATTTGCTTAGCCTAGAGGTTGTCATTAAAGTCATTTTGCTAGTAGCATGACTACATGGAAACATTAGAACCATTTAACTTAAAGGTTGCATCATAGTATCAAATTAGGTGCATTTTGACAGGCTGTCACATTCATCGGGTCTCATTTCTAAACCCCTCTACAGCTCTGAAAACTTCTCAATTAAAAACTTACACAAATCTTTTTTGACTCAAAATAAGAGGGGCTGTTAAAGGATTGATTCTTAAATATTTTCCATTTGACTCTTCAAAATCCATTTTCCTATACAAAATGGGCCTATAACTTTATGTAAAATTCGGTAAACAAAAGACTACTTATGGTAGCTACATGACATTTTGCACAAGTGATAAATCTGATAAAATCCTCAAGCTCCTTGAAAGACATTTGGATAGCACTTCTAGAAAAAAATTATAAGGCAAGGAATAAAATTCTCCTTGTAAAATTACAATTTTTTTGCTATGCGACAACGTCACTCAAGATCTTCGCGGCCAATTATTCTGGTAATCGACTTGCATTTGTAATCTGATGTCGCAAATTCCATGAAGATTATGGGGGAAAGACCGAAAATCACCTGTTTTTGGCCACATAGGTTTTATTAGTGCTTCCGAAAAGTAAGATGTCTCTAAAAACTTTTTATGACCTTACTTAGAAGTAAATGAGTGCCAAGTTTCAGCCTCCTAAGTTGATTTTTCGTAATTTCGTATATCCCTAATATCTTTATATTATATGTTAAATTTCGTATGTCCTCTATAAGAAAACTTAGAAAATTTGTAGGTTTAATATCCGTGGCGCGTATCGAAATTAAACTTTGCCGAAGGCAGCATGTGGGGTTGGCGAGCCCCGCGAAGCAAGGTGATTAGTAGAGGGTGAAGCAAACGTGTAGCTCACAGCGGAACCCAGAGCAAAGCGGTGAGCGTAGCACGTGAGATCTGGGTGTCTCCCCTAGTATATCTATATTTTATTTGTTAAATTTGTAAATAAATCGTAGAACATTTGTAAGTTCAAAACTCGTGATGCGAAGCGCCAATAGTTTTTGCTGAAGGTAGATGGGGGTAGGCGCGCGGTGCGAAGCAAAGCGGTGAGCGCAGCACTTGCGAGCAGTGGGTCTCCCCCCAGTTTTTTCTTAAATTTGTTCATTAACTTGAAAACTTATTGATCGGAGACATTGATTGATCAAACATGAAAAAAATGTTGAAGGAATATTTTTACTCTCAAACACATGTTTGACTTTTCAGATAGCAAAGCATATGCTTTTCCAATGCAGGCCCTAACTTTCAATATTTTACCTTCATTTTTTTCACGGGTTCTCATATTTTCTTTTCAAATAATTTTTTTACAGAGAGTTCAGTGGAAAGACTTATGAAGCAAATAGCTACATTTGTAGCTGAAATATCTGACGAGTTCAAAATTGTTGTAGTTCAGGCAATAAGGGCTCTCTGTACAAAGTTTCCAAGAAAACATGCAGTCCTTATGAGCTTTTTGAGTGGAATGCTTCGAGAGGAAGGAGGATTAGACTACAAAACATCAATTGTTGATACAATTATCAATATTATAGAGGAAAACCCTGATGCAAAGGAATCCGGCTTAGCCCATTTGTGTGAATTTATTGAAGATTGCGAGCACACATTTTTAGCCGTTAGGATCTTGCATTTATTGGGAAAAGAAGGACCTTTTGCTAAAAATCCATCAAAGTAAGTATTGAATACATGTGTTTTCCGAAAAATTTTGACAAGAACATATTTATGGCAATGCACTTGTCACGAGTTTACAAATCTACTTCACACGATTCATTTACTGATTTGGATTTTCTTAATTTTGTGTTAATAGATTCAATGATAAAAATGACATATTACATTATTTTAGATACATCCGATTCATATACAACCGAGTGATTCTTGAAAATGCGACAGTTCGTGCAGCATCTGTATCAGCTCTAGCGCAATTTGGTGCTCTTTGTCCTGATTTGTTGCCAAACATTGTAGTTTTGCTAAATAGGTCTCAAATGGACGGAGATGATGAAGTTAGAGACCGTGCGACATATTATTTGCAGATTCTGACAACAAAAAATAATGTTCTGTACAAAAACTACGTTGTGGATACGGACATGGTATCGCTGCCACTTTTGGAGAAAGCACTTGTAGAACATATCCACGGACAATTAGAAGACATTTATGATCTTTACCTTGTCCCAAAAACTGTCATACAATCAGTTGTTCCTGAATCAACAACTGTAACAGGTAATGTCTGCGGTTCACATAAGTAAAATTCCCTTTTATTATCGTAAAACTTATGCTTTCCGCTCAGTACTTAAGGAGAGCAAAGAATCTACACATCGCTTTTAGGGGTAACATTAATTATTTAGAGATAGGGTAAAATTAAATTTTTCAAATTAAAACTGAAACTCATAGATCAAAAATATTACTCAACTTGACAAGAAAAGTTACTTGCGTTTTGAAGGTTGACCCTGTGAATGTGCAAGTTTATGAACTTAATCAGGATATGAGTGAGTGTTGCAGAATTTACAATGCTGCAAGGGAAACCGTAAATCACTTGCTCTGAATTTATAGTATTCAAGCGTCAGAATTACTATGGGATGCATTTTCGACCTATTTTCAAACATGGTTTCTCATGACCAACGAGTCCGATGTGCTCATCCCATCTAAACGAATCTTGTATAAGGGTTTCTATAACGTACTGACCGTAATCGTCTTGTAGAACTTCTGTTCATTACAGAAATTAAGTTTAGACATAGAGACATTCTCAAATACACATGGCAGTCTCCTGATGGTCACACCAGAAACCAGATTGATCATATTCTGATCGAGAATTAATATCTGAGCTTTGTTAAGAACGTTCGCACTTTTAGAGGCGCATATTTATACAGCGACCACAATCTCTTAATGGCCACAATCGAACTCAGACCTCAAAAGCAAAGACGAAATAACACAGCTCCAAGTAAATATAACGTCAATCGCCTCAAGGACCCTCAAATCCGAGCTGTTTTTGAAAATCAGGTTCAGAATAGTCTGAAAGATCACCCAAACCCCGATTGGAGTGAAACAAGCAGGAACTGAAGTTCTGGGTTTCGTTTCACGAGATCATCGTCGATGGCTTAGTGGAAGCTTTTGGAGCAAAGTGGAAGAACGCTGACAGCAGAAAATAATAACAGATAGAGCGCTTCGAAATACACCTGAATGGTTCACACACCGTGAGCTTGATAAAACTGTGGATCAACAAGTCCAACGATTGGCTAGGAGAGACAAGAGGATTTTTTTTTAACGAAATATCCTCAGAAGCAGAATGTTCTGCTAACAATGGCGATCTCCGTGGCGTGTACAGCGCAATCAAAAATCTATCTGGTAAAAACTTTAGAGCTTTTCCTCCGGTGAAAGAGGAAAACGGGCAACCTCTTATTTTCAGTAGAAGAGCAGCTAGAAAGATGGAGTGAGTTTTTCTCACGCCAGAGCCCACTTGACACAGACTTAGTAGAAGTTACAAGCACAGAACCAGAGAGAGAAGTCTTAGATATATCAATAGACGCGACAACAACTACGGAGATTATTGCTGGAATTGAACGTCTTAAAAATAGGAAAGCATCTGGAGTAGATAATATTTCAGCAGAATTCTTTAAAGCTAATGCCGAACTCTTAGCTAATGTTCTGTCCCCAATATTACAAACGATCTCGGAAAACGCTAGAGTTCCTGAATCCTGGAAAACTGGTGTCATAGTCACGATCCCAAAAAAAGGAGATCTGAGTTTGTGCAACAACTGGAGAGGCATAACCTTGTTAAACTGCAAGGAGAAACTAATAGCAACTATAATTTTGAAGAGGATTACTCCAGAAATAGATCTTGCTTTGAGACAAAACCAGGCTGGCTGTCGTCGAGGACGATCTTACGGGGATCAAGTCAATACCTTGAGGATAATCATCGAGCAGTCTCCTGAGTTTCGCTCTCCGTTATACCTACTATTTGTGGACTTCGAGAGAGCCTTCGACTCCCTCAATCGTGAGGTTATATGGAATACTTTGATGAGAAAGGGCATCCTACAACACCTAATTGATCTTATTAAGAGCCTTTACGCGGACGCCCAGTGCAAAGTGAGATTTTCTGGCTTGGAAGGTGAATTTTTCAAACGTGACTCAGGAGTTAGACAGGGCTGCGTTTTGTCACCTTTGCTCTTTTTGATTGCTCTCGATAATGTTATGAAAGAAACAAACGCTGAAGCACGAGGTGGAATCCAGTGGACACTAGAGCAAAGATAGTACATGACCTAGACTACGTTGATGATGTCTGTCTGCTTGCACATTCTCGCCATAATATTCAGAACAAGCTGGAAGCACTGCAGAAAAACGAAGCAAAAGTAGGCTTAAAAATGTCCAAAAAACAAAAGTTATGCGTATAAATGCAGTCAGCGAACATCCCCTCTCAATAAACGGACATATCATTGAAGATGTAGAGCAATTTTGCTACCTTGGAGCTACAGTAACTAAGTCTGAAGGTACAAATAAGGACATACAAAACCAGATAAAATAGCAGTGTATGCGTTTTGGTCCCTGAAAAAAATCTGGCAGTCCTCATCGCTATCTAGAAGGACAAAGATCATGATCTTTAATAGTTGTGTGCTTAGTGTGCTACTTTACTCGTGCGAAACGTGGGGTTTAAGTAAGTCCAACCTTGATAAACTACAAGTGTATATAAATAAATGCTTGAGACGAATCCTATATATTGGCCAAATGTTATCAGAAACGAGGACCTTTGGGAGTTGACAAACCAAAAACCGATTGAAGCCGAGATCAAAAAACGCAAATGGAGGTGGATCGGTCACACTCTTCGTAAAACCAGAAGATATAAGAAGAGTTGCGCTACCTGAGTGGAACCCTCAAGGATCGAGATAAAAAAGGAAGGCCCAAGTTAACCTGGAGGAGTAAAATGATAAAAGAAGCAGAGATTCACGGCATGTCTTGGACGCAAATTAAGACACTATCTCAGAATAGAGTCCAATGGAAAACATTTATAGACGTGCAATGTGCCTTAGGAGCTGTTCACATATTACGTCACGGTCCAAGGGGGGGGGGGGGTGTCGGCCGCTCCGTGACAGTCAGTACAAACTCAAGTACTGTTATATAGGACAAACCGTGACAGAGGGGGGAGTGGGGGTCGAAAATCTCGATTTTCACCGTTACGTAATATGTGAACAAGCCCTTATAGGCACGATATGCTAATTACTAATTACTACGAATTACTAATCTACTACTGACGTTTTGAAAGTGTTAGTACAAGTTACACAGTATACAATTAGTACAAAAAAGTTTAGTATAAGATTGAGGATGAGTTTTCATCCCAAATTCAGATGATTTTACACTCGGTTAACCAAATAAACCCTGAAAAACTTTTTATGATTATATAAATACTTTTTGATTATATCTTATGCAAGAATTCTTGGAAGCATTGGTATAAGATTTCAACACACAGTGAGATGACTTTTTATCCCAAACCTACAAACACTACTGTTTGATTTTTCGTCACTTTGTTTATGAGTTTTCATCCAAAATTTGCGAGATTTAAGATCTCATACTCCGCTTTTTCAACTATAAATCACAATGACTTCCTGTAAAGTAAAAGTGAATCTACATTTAAACTACATTTGGGAAGATTTGTGGGAGGGACGAGAAACTCGCAATGATAGGTACTAAAGGTGAGGAAGAAGGAACAGATTAGAAGTGAAGATGAAATTTCCCACTAGCCCTTGGCCTAAGGCTTTCAGATTAGATTGTACTGGGAGTCCCGAAGGTCCTA
The DNA here is from genome assembly GCA_963930915.1 of Forcipomyia taiwana. Classification (NCBI taxonomy): domain Eukaryota; kingdom Metazoa; phylum Arthropoda; class Insecta; order Diptera; family Ceratopogonidae; genus Forcipomyia; species Forcipomyia taiwana. The sequence goes on from CAWVOI010000005.1 coordinate 152,226, forward strand.
TTGTGACCCATCTTGACAGAGTCAAGAGTTTCTCAGTAGCGCCCCCCACTTTACGCTACCGTAAGCGCCATAGCAGTCGCATTCTTGGCTTACAGCAAGAACACAGTTGAGCAGAAAGTGCCTCAGTCGAGTCTCGAACGTATGACCTTTCGACCGCAAGTCGGTTACTTTTTCGATTAGGCTACCGCTGCCCCGAGAGTGGTCCAAATGATTTGGTTTTCCCGAATAATTGTCAGGGACCAGTTTTTTTTCCATTGTATGACACATTCTTATACTTGATCTGACTGAGCTGAGTAAGTTGTATTCCGTGAAAACTCTAGAAAATCATGCAGCCACATATGAGCCCTATCTCTTACTGGGGTTGAGCAAGTAGCCCTTAAAGGCGGGAAATAAAAGTAACTTTTATTCAGCTGAAATACCTACAAACTTGTTATATTTAATAAAATGTTCCGAACTTCTTGATTCTACTCAAGGTCTATTAAATGTAAAATAATGAACCTAGAGCTCTGAAAATTGATAACCCGAAGCGAAGCGGTGAGCGTAGCAATCGCGAACAGGGGGTTCCCCCTAGTGTTAGATTCAGTTTTGAATTCAATAAAACTTTATCTCTTAACCATCATCAATCAGTTGACGTAAATGATATTCAAATTTATTTTAGCAACAAAAATAGCAAAAATTTCAAGAGAAGAAGCTGATGCTGAAAAATTAATGCAAATTTCTGGCATTCAACGATTGGGTCCATTATTCAAGTCGTCTACACCAGTCCAGCTCACTGAAAATGAAACTGAATACACAGTTTCTTGTGTCAAGCACTGTTTCGCTCATCATATGGTATTCCAAGTAAGTAGTATTGCTAAAGATTATATTGTTTAACTTTAACATTTAAGTCTTCTTTTCTTTCGTATTTCTTGCACATAAGGTATGTTCACGAAATAACTTTTACACGGATTTTTGGCTGTAACTTTTAGAGATTTTATTAGATTTTTCTCGGTACAAGTTTTTTCATTTCTTATACTTGTAGTAATCATAAAAAAATATGGATTTAATTTTCCGGTTCAACCATGGAAAAATTTCGAACCTTCTTTTTCAAGCCCTGCATAAGCCTTTGCACCAACTCTCTGCCCACCTTAAGAGTTGCTGTGTCCCACTTTGTTTAAAGGTTTTTCGGTTTTTTTTTGCGGGTTTTGAGCTTCTTAAGAGATTTCTTTTAACTATAGCCCAATATCTTTCAATGGGACGAAGTTCTGGAGTATTTGGTGGGTTATATTGCTTGGGGACGAAATGCACCTTGTTGGCTTGATACCACTCTAAAGTCTTCTTGGAATAATGCATGGAAGCAAGGTTAGGCCAAAAAATTGGTTGATGGTCGTGGTCGTTGTAAAGTGGCAGCATCCGCTTTTCCAAACAGTTTTTGATATAAATATCCTGGTTCATTGTGCCCGTTACCACGTAAGATTTGCTCTTTCTGCCACATGTGCAGATGACTTGCCATATCATGGCTTTTTTTTGCAAATTTGGCAAGCTGTTTGAACTTAAATTTTTTCTTGACATCTCCACGAAATTTTGCACTGCAAAATTGCAGTCCTGGTAGTTGACAAAAATCCAGTTTTACGTAGGTACGTCTCGTCATGCATTAAAATACAGCCTTGAAAACCGTCCAGCATATTTCTCATTAACTTCCTGGCCCTCTCCTGAGCATTTTTTGCTTGTAAGTCGACTCGATTTGGGGTGGCAACAACTTTGTAGGACCTTAGCCCATAAGATTTTTTGATTTTGCAAACCAAGCCTAGTGAAGCACCTGTCCTCTTTCGAACATCTCTGACACTCAACCCGGGATTTTGCTTAAACAGTCGGAGTATCTTCCTCACAAGCTCCGGATTCCGGAAACCTCTTTTTCTGCCAGCTCCTTTTCTTTTCTTTGTTGATTTAGAACCAATGAATCTGAGAATCACGTTCCTTGCTGTAACTCGACTTGTTTTCGCCAGATCCCCGATCGCTGCGTATGACAACTGTTGATTTTCAAAGAAAAGGGAAATTATCTTTTTTCGTATTAATTCTTGTTTCGACGACATTTTGATGGTCACAATGAGTAGGCAAAAACTTATTCCGTTAGAATTTACTACATTGTTTGGCCTCTCCGCAGAGTACATAATATGATAGTATATAGCTACGTAACTATTTTTAAAAAATCGTTAAGGTTGTAAAATTTATTTCGTGAACATACCTTATTAAAAAAAAACAAAAAAAAAATCTTTTAAAAGCTTAGTCGGGGATGAACGGATTTGAGTGCATTTTCAATTTGGCTTTGTTGTAAAAGTTGAGTTCAAGTGAAAATATTTTGTCGTAAATTCCGTCCCTGCAGAAACTTCCCGCAGGTCATGGAGCCTTAATGCAAAAGGATATTCTGCTAAATCTAGTGTCTTCTAACATTTGCCCAAGTTTCAGCTCAATTGGAGTTGAAAAATTTTCGCCTCATACTAACTTTGGGAGCCTTTAGCTCCTCACTTTTAGGTCATAGAGACTTACTGTAGAACTGTTTTTTGCTGAATTTAATGCAATTTAACAGTTGCCAAAGTTTTATCTCAACCTGTTGAATTTGAAATTTGGTCCTTCAGTTCGCCAGGGGAGGTCATGGGTGCTTAGAGCATGGAATTTTTTTTTTTTAATTCCATGCTCTAGGCTTGGGTGGCCACTTATTGACTCCCCAGGTCCGCTATTTTTAGTGCATTTTCATCAATTTTGAAAAAAAATGCACTTATGTGTCCGATATGTCCGTCCGTCCGTCCGTCCATCCGTCTGAGTCGCAAAGGCTCCGAAACTACAAGAGCTAGAGACCTGCGGTTTTTTGCATGATGTCATTTATGGTCTGGAGGGTGGGCGAAACACTTTGGTTTTTCCGGAAAACTGCCTGGGGGGTAATTAAGGGGGTTTTCCCGTTGTATGAAAGTTCCATATACTTCGTCCGATTGAGCTGATTTTTGGATATGTTATACATCGTGTCAAATCTAGCAAATCATCGAATATATGTTTGCCCCTATCACTCAAGGGGGTGTGGTGAGAGGCCTCCGAAGGGGGGAAAAATTTAGTTGCTCCGATTGAGCTGAAATTCAGAATGGTTATGTAAATTAACATAATAAGCAACTTTTGTTTCGGATCATGGTCTCAAAAATGTTAAATAATAGACTATGGAGATCAATAAGTGGCCTCCCAAGACCTCCCCTGGTGAAACTTCAAATTCAACCGATTGAGCTGAAACTTTGGCAACTGTTAGATGGTATTAAATTCAGCAAAAAACAGTTCTACAGTAATTCTGTATGACCTAAGGGTGCGGAGCTGAGAGCTACCAAAGTTAGTATGAGGCGAAAATTTTTCAACTCCAATTGAGCTGAAACTTGGGCAAATGTAAGATGACATTAAATTTAGCTTAATATCCTCCTGCATTGATCAAAGTCAGGGGTCCAGTGACGGAATTTGGGACAAAAATTTTCACTTCGATCCAACTTTTGCAACAAAGCAAATTGAAAATTCAATCAAATGCGTTCGTCCCCGACTAAGCTTTAGACATGTTTTATTTTTGAGACCATGATCCGAAACAAAAGTTGCTTGATTTGTCATTTCATCACCATTCTGAATTTCAGCTCAATCGGAGCAACTAAAATTCCCCCTTTGGAGGTCTCTCACCTCACCCCCTTAGGTGATAGGGGCAAACATTTGTTCTATGATTTGTTGGATTTGGCATGATTTATAACATATCCCAAATTAAGCTTAATCGGATGAATTATATGGAACTTTCATACAACGGGAAAACCACCTTAACTACCCCCAGGCATTATCCGGAAATTCAAAGTGTTTCGCCCGCCCTTCAAATTATACATGACAACATGCACAAAACCGCAGGTCTCTAGCTCTTGTAGTTTTGGAGCCAGTGCGACTCAGACGGACACACGGACGGACATATGGGACACATTAGTGCATTTTTTTCAAAATTGATGAAAATGCACTAAAAAATGAAGCTATTGTCTTTACTTCTGTCCGTTATACCTGCCAAAATCATGTGGATGGCTCAAATAACTTATCAGAATTCGCATTAACACGGCTGCAAATCATAGTATTAAATTAGGTGCGTTTCGACACGCTGACAGATTCATCGGCTCTCATTTCTAAACCGATTGTCGTAGAGCCCTAAAACCTTTTTTCAACCTTACTTGGCAATAAATGAGTATGATTTTTGCCAAGTTTCAGCTTCCTTAGCCAACTTTTCATTATTTCTCAAAATCTTCATATTATGTTGTAATTATAAGTTAAATTTCTTATGTACTCCATAAGAAAATTCATGAATTTGGGTTGTGTAAGACCAGTGGTTAGCAAAAGGGGGAGGGGGGTTGGCTAGCCTCTTGGAGCAAGCAAGAAGCGCATTGGAGTCCCTGGCGAAGCGGTGAGTGTTTCAAGCATGAGTAGGGAACGGTTGTGTGCAAGCGATAAAGCCTCTCCTCAACAAGTCGAATAGTGTACCTTCACGTGGTCAAAGCTGTTTTCACCAAACACCACCGGCGTATTAAATGTCATAAAATTTTATATAAGTAGCGCGTAGCGCCACCAGATTTTGCCGTGCGAGCAGGAGGTCTCCCTCTAGTTACATTTTATCTTCTTTGACTGCGGCTTTGAAACTGCGTGCCATACCAGAAATCTTACAAAACTTTTGATTATTACTTAAAATTACTTTTTTCCTTAGACGATCATAATTCATAAAACTATAGTAATCGATTTTTTAGTGCATTTTCATCAATTTTGAAAAAATGCACTTATGTGTCCGATATGTCCGTCTTTCCGTCTGTCTGTCTGTCCGTCTGAGTCACAAAGGCTCCGAAACTACAAGGGCTAGAGACCTGCGGTTTTTTGCATGATGTCATGTATGGTCTGGAAGGTGGGCGAAAGGATTTGGCTTTTCTGAAAAACTGCCTGACGCTTTGAGACTCCTTAAACCAGGGAATGCTGCTGGCTATGACGGCATCTTCGCAGAGTTTCTCAGACACATGGGACCAAGAAAAAGACGGTGGCTGCTCAATACGAGTGCCATAAAAGCGAAGGGAGATAAATCTGGAGATGTTCCATTCCACTTCCGGGCTACTGCCCTGCTTAGCAACGTTCACAAGCTGCTTGAGCACCTTGTTCTGCAGCGAATCAAACATGCCATTAACCTTGTCACCCCAGTTGCTTAGGGAGGCTTCCAACACGGCAGGTTATGCAATGATCAGGTGTTGACCTTGATGCCTGGGATCGAGTCGGCTTTCCAGCGAGGGAAGAAGGTGAGCGCTGCCTTGATTGACTTGTCCGTGGCATACTACACGGTCTGGAAGCATGGCTTACTATTAAAGGCCTCTGCGGTCCTTCCATATAGAAAGATCATTACCTTACTGGATGCCTTGCTGAGCAACCGCTGCTTCAGAGTCCATAGGGAAGAGACGACTAGCAAATGGAGGACAGAATCTGTGCTCGCCCCGAAACTGTTTAGCCTCTTTATGAGCGATAGAGATGTGCAAAACCGAAATTTACGAAACCCTAAACCCGCCCGCCCGGACCCGGCCCAACCCGAAACCCGCCCGCCCTAAACCAGCCCAACCCAGCCCAAGCCGAAACCCGCCCGCCCTAACCCAACCCAACCCTAACCCGCCCGCCCTAAAAAATCCTAAATAACCAACCCGCCCTAACCAACCCGAAATAAGTCAACCGACCCGAAATCGGCCTGGCCATTTTCAATCATAAATTATCTCGAAGGATTTACTTTTACTACCAGGAAATCAGAACTCTTAAGAGTCTAGTATTCTATATGTATGTACATATGTAGTATACAAGTACCTACATTAGGTTGGTAGTGGTATGGTGAAAGTTTATAGTCTATGCATTACTCATATGCAAACCAATTGTCCGTGAATGACAATTAAAACTTCGTGTGAAAATCGGAAACCACACACAAGCAAAATTCACTAATATTGACAACACAGCTGATTTTATTCAGCGAGTAACAGACCTGAATGCTAAATGCTGAATGCACACATACATGTAAAATTCATACGATCTTTAGGTCTTTGCTTCCCTGGTAATATAAGAAACACTCCAAATAATTTTGAGTGATTTTTCACAAAAGAAGTGAAAATTAGGCAAAGCAAAAAAAAAGCTATAAGAAATACATAAATTTAGGGCCAAAATTCACTATTCGGGTTGTCGGGCTAAAACGGGCCGAATCGGGCTAACCCAAACTTTAGGGCCAAAACGGGCCGAATCGGGCTGACCCTAACCCGATCGGCCCTAACCCGATCCAACCCGAAACCCGCCCGCCCTAAAATAACCCAACCCTAACCCGCCCGCCCCGGGCGGGTTAGGGCGGGTTAGGACTTTTTAGGGCGGGCGGGTTGCCAGTGCACAACTCTATATGAGCGACATCCCGCAGACGCAGTCTAAGATGATTCAGTATGCTGACGAGCAGGTCTTGGTGTGCGAGGGTGCTTCCTTCGAGGAGTTGGAGGAGACACTCACTTTAGATCTGCGGATCATGGGGGACTACTTCAAGGACTAGAGACTGACTCCAAATCCAGGCAAATCTGAGGTGTAAACGTTCCACCTGCACAATCGAGAGGCTGCTAGGAAACTGCACGTGATTTTCAACGGTGTCAGCGTAAGGCACAATCCTAACCCAGTTTCTCTGGGACTAAAACTCGATCGGGCCCCGACGTTTGGACAACATCTGAGCAGTTTTGCTTGCAAGCTTGCCTCGAGAACCAAGATTATCCAGAAACTCGCTGGCTTAGGATGGAGAGGTTCTTCTGAGGTGCTAAAGACTGCGTGCCAGGCCTTGGTAACTTAAAACTCTAAAGCTTGCAAGCCTTTAGAAAAGCCTAACTGTCAAGGTGAAGCCAGTAGATAAACTTTTTTATTTTTTTGCGTTTGGCACGCACCAGATCTTGACCCCTATTATAAATCAGAAACCAATAGGGAGAGCATGAGTAACGACGCATATTTTGAAACTTGTTGACCTCCTCTAAATTTCATAGAACTAAGTTTTGAGATTAAATAACAACTAAGAGTGAAATCAAGAAATTAAAATTAAAATTATTCGAGGAAAATTTATTTCGTGACTTAGGCAAAGAAAATATATTACCATACGCTGAAAAACCCCGGCTTATCGTATCATTTTCAAAACCTTATGGCTTCGATTGTTGTGAAAAAGTATCATTTGGCACCCTCTGAGCACTTTGAAAATTTCGGTTTTGCAATAGCGCAAGCGAGAATGGACGATTTGATGTTTTGCACAACATTTAAAATATTTAGCTCAGTTGGATTAAGTATAAGGAACTCCCCCTTTAGGGGTAATAGGGGTCTTAGATGTCTAAATTTCTACTTTACAGACCATGCTCCACACGATGCTGAATACCGCAGGTCTTTATCTCTTCTGGTTCTTGAGTTATAACGGGCAGACAAGTGGACGGACAAGCGTACATAGCAGATGCAATAGTGCATTTTAGTGCATTTTCATCAATTTTGAAAAAAATGCACTTATGTGTCCGATATGTCCGTCTGTCCGTCTGTCCGTCTGAGTCACAAAGGCTCCGAAACTACAAGAGCTAGGAACCTGCGGTTTTTTTTATTGATGTCACGTATGGTCTGGAGGGTGGGCAAAAGGTTTTGGTTTTTCCCGTTGTATGAAAGTTCCATATACTTCGTCCGATTGAGCTGAATTTTGGATATGTTATACATCACGTCAAATCTAGCAAATCATCGAATGTATGTTTGCCCCTATCACTTAAGGGGGTGGGGTGAGAGGCCTCCGAAGGGGGGAAAAATTTAGTTGCTCCGATTGAGCTGAAATTCAGAATGGTCATGTAAAATCACAAAATAAGCAACTTTTGTTTCAAATTATGGTCTCAAAAATGTAAAACAACGGACTCTGGGGGTCAATAAGTGGCCACCCAAGACTTCCCCTGGCGAACAGAAGGGCAAAATTTCAAAGTCAACCGATTGAGCTGAAACTTTGGCAACTGTTAGATGGCATTAAATCCAGCAAAAAATAGTTCTACAGTAAGCCTCTATGACCTAAGGTTGAGGAGCTGTGAGCTCCCAAAGCTGTGAGCTCCCAATTGAGCTTAAACTTGGGCAATTGTTAGATGACATTAAATTTAGTAAAATATCCTTCTACATTAAGGCTCTATGGCCTGTAGAATCGAAGTCAGGGGTCCACTAAGTTCTCGCAGTGACGGAATTCGGGACAAAACATTTTTACTTCGACCAACTTTTGCAACAAAGCGAATTGAAAATGCACTCAAATGCGTTCGTCCCCGACTAAGCTTTAATCATGTTTCTTTCTATTTGAGGGAAAATACAACAAAAAAAATTTGTCTGGGTTTTGTGTAACAAATTTGTTTCGAAAGATTACTATAGTGCACCAAAGAGAGGATATTTGTTCTACAGTAGAGTTCGCGTAGTATCTATCTCAGAGAAGATAAAATAATGGATATCACGCGAACTTCATATTAGACGAACTTTTAAAATATAACGAAATGCACGAATGTGCATTTTATGTTAATTTATTGATCAAAATATTGAAGCAAAGATGTTTGGGTACTGTTATAGTTGATTAGAATGTGCTTTTCAATCTCGCTTCTTACGTTTTGCATTGCGAGGCCACCATTATTATTCAGTCTCTGAAGTGCATACAAAAGATTCAAGCACTTTAATTGCTTCTAAGGCTTGTTTTGATGTTGGTTTTTCAATGTCTGTGGCTCCTTCTTCCTCATCAGAAGACAAATTAACGTCGACATTGCATGCTAAGTCATGAATTGATATTTCGGAAGATGTCTGCAAATTATTGTCAATGTGCACGAAATTCTCAAAATTATCATCAACTTCGATGAAAGTGCTTAAACGCCTAAGGTTTTCAGCAAGGTTTATAGTTTCAGGGATTTCTTCAACTCCTTAAAAATCTAGAGCATCTACACAAAAACCGGCCTTTTTTAAACAATTGATAATCGTGTTTTTGGGAACTTCCTCCCACGAAGCCTTGATCAACTTCAAACCGCTGTCATAAGAAACCAGCATTCGGTTTATGAGTTTGCGTCTGTAATAGGCCTTCATAGCTGCTATGATGCCAGCATCCAGGGGTTGAAGTTTAGATGTAGTTTTTGGAGGCAGATAGAATATTTCGATGTAGTTTCGGAAGTTTCGGAATTTTGAAAAGGGCTGAGCATGGATCCATAACTAAGGCTACTTTCTTGTGATTTCTTTTCAACTTTAAGTCCCACTTCATTAAAAATTCACATTTATATTACGCGAACTAAATTTTTTCGCAGAGGTATCGATTTTTCATTTACATTACGCGAATATTGATATTACGCGAATTGTACTGTATTCACTTATAATTCTTTTTTGTTGAATTTGAATACTTCTATGTACATTTGACCTTTGAAACTAAATATTAATAATTATTTTCTTTCTTAGTTTGATGTGGTTAATACTCTTACTGATCAGCTATTGGAAAATGTCAAAGTAGATTTGATTGTTCCAGAAGGTTTTACTATTAGGGCAGTGATTCCTTGTAACACTCTTCCGTATGGAGAAAAAGGCTGTACTTTCATAATTGTAGAATTTCCACCAGATGTATCACAGTCAATAGGTTTGTTTAATAAATAATTTGGATTCCGATTTAATGTTATTCTATCGAAATTCACAGCAACCTTTGGAGCAACACTCAAATTCATTGTTAAGGACTGCGATCCAGTTACTGGTCTTCCTGATTCAGAGGAAGGTTATGATGATGATTACATGTTGGAAGACTTTGAAATTACAATCTCCGATCAAATGCAAAAGAGTAGGAAGAATAATTTCTCTGCTGCTTGGGATGACACTGATACTGAAGGTAGTTTAATAATACCTTGCAGAAAACATTTTTGCATCATATATTCAAATTACTTATATTTTATTTTCATAGAATGGGTTGAAGCTGAAGATACCTACGCACTTTCTTCTGTGAATGGAATTCAAGAAGCAGTTAATACAATAATAAAGTTTCTTGGATTAGGAGTTGCAAATTCTACTGATAAAGTGGCAGAAAGCTCGCATTCACATGTTGTTTTAGCATCAGGTTCGTAAAAATGTTTAATATTGAGTGCGCTTTTACGTAACTCTAAAGATCCTAACGACATATTATTAATTAAAGAGCGCTCCGATCAAAATTGTTACAATTTTGAAATTCTGTTACGGCTGTATCTCTTATCCAAATCAATATATCAAATTATCAGAATATAAGTTTTAGTTTTGGAAACAATAGTCCGAAGTAACAGCTCTTTAGCTTCAGCCGTTTTTTGTAGGTCAAAAATAAAAGCCAAAAAGTGCCGAAAAAATTAGCACAAATCCGAAAAAAATCAGCTCTGTGTACACAGTAATGCTCTTAAACAACTGGTACCTTTAGAAATACGGTCTTGAGGGTTATTTTTTGTTACGAGGAGACCTTGAGCCTTGAGTAGAAACCAGGAATTGAGTAGAAACCAGCAAAATATCACTAGACTGATCCCTACAATTTGAAAGGTGGATCAGAGCAAATTCTGTCAACCACGTTCCGGGTTTGGAGATAAATATTGAGTATCGAATGGCACCTCGAACCGATTGAAGCAAACACATGGCTTAAATGGGAGTTATTTAGTTCATAAAGTTCCGAACCGGACCTCGAAAAAGCGAAAAATTATCAAAACGAGAGCAAGGAAGCTTATGACCATTTTTCTTGACTAAAAAGAGAGGCTTTTCAGTTATTTTACCAAAGGAGGGGGGACCTCCAAATTGCCCGAATTTTCGTCCCATTCAACTTAGGTGAGAGAGAAGATAAAAACAGAATATAAAACCAGCAAAACTGTACCGGGGTTCAAACAGATCAGGGGAAAATACTAGTGATTGCTCCGAAAGCAGTTGTGCAAGATTTTTTGGCCTCAGTAAACTACCGTGTTAGAACTTCTTTTTGAGTTTGAACATTTAAACCTAAAGTTCAGCCGAAATATAATAACGAATAAACACAAATCACATCTTCATACTTGTTGTTTAGAAATATTCATACTTGCGTCTTTTATAACAAAAATTAAATTGTAACAATTTTGATCGAAGCGCTCTTTAGAACAGATTATTAAAGTACCTAGAAAACCAGATCGCAAAAGTATGTAAATCGTCGGACTCTCCTTTGAAAATGTAAAAACGTTAATATGGGGACTTTCCCTCAGATCTACCGTTTTCGAGATATTGGCCTTCAAAGTTGGACCTTTTGACATCCTCTGTGGAAGGTAGAGATTAAGTCAAGGTATCTGAGGTACAAAGGGTTTTTCTCGATCCAGTGCACTTTCGACAAAATTGGGATGATGTGATTTATGGAATTTCAATGAAAGTGAAATTTCTTTCAATTAGTTATCGACCTAAAATTGATTCAATGAACTTAATTTGACTATATGAGATGAAAATTTATTTTATTTTGTGCCCAATAAGAGCCTATGATACGGGTGTCTCGTCAGTTTTTTTAGGTTTTGAGTTGGGGTTTTAGCCCCGTAGCTCCCAAACTAGGGCTTTGACCTCAAAATGGTCTTTAAGAGGTCCCCTCAACTTTTTAAGACACTTAACATGGTGCTCAAATTTTGATCCCGGAAGCTCCTGGTGAGGAGCTAGAGGGTTTTTTCGGCCGATTTTGGGGGGTCCAGGGATTTTTGGTAAATGTGTATTTCGGTAAAAATGTGTATGTTTGATACCCGTTGCGCGTAGCGTCAAAATATTTTGCTTTAGGCGGCAATATGGGGGGTTGGCGAGCCGTGCGAAGCGGCGAGTGAAGCATGTGCAAGCAGATGGTCTTCCCCTAGTTTTCTTTAAAACTGTAGCTTGAAACTAAACTGTGGTAGAGCTGTACATTTAATATCTTTTGACGGTTTTAAAAACTTGCTCTAATTCGAGCTCCATTTTAGCCTCCATTTTAGTCAATTTAGCCTCCACATAAGAAGCCCACTCTGAGAATGCCGACATCCTGAGATTTCAAGTTAACTAATGAAGTTTCAGATTGAAAATAGTCACATTTGCTTCATTTTGGTGGCTGTTTCACTCTGTTAGCTTCTCTGCCTTCAAGAAGCTCACGGTTGGAAGTTTGGCCCTTGTTGAGTAAGATCTAGAAAACTTTTTTAATTACTACACCTAAATGGGGGGTTTCTATAGAGTGAGAAAAACTTACCTTCGTAACTACTTTCTGCCATAACGAAAAATGATTTAAAGACGAAAATGAGTCCTTTTTTCAAATGCTAGAAATGAACTAAAAATTACCATGAATTTTATATTTTAGGTTCATTCCGTGGAAACATAGATATCTTAATCCGAGCGAAATTGGTTCAAGCTGAAGAAGTTAACATGCAGCTTACAATTAGATCTACTGATCCTGATGTGGCAGAGCTTATAACATCCTCTATAGGGTAGACATGTTCATGTTTCAACAATAATATTTTTAAAAACAAAAAAATTTCATATGATGTTTAACATAAAACGTCAATTTAATCATAAAACTAATTTTGTCAACTTATCTTATCAAAGAAAGAGTAAAATTGCTAGCCATCAAAATTTGTTTGTTTCTCAATCCTATCTCCCGAAAAACAATTTACACCTCATTTGCTATTATTGAGCTTAAATTGACGGAGAAAATCTCGGTATTCGATACATAAATAAGTAAATACCGACTAAGTCACTGCCAACAAGTGGGGTTAAAAGCATTGAACACAATTTTTGCACTATTCGATAAATGCCTGAACGTGGAAGATGTGCCTTCACAAAAGCATGTGCGCGGCACAGGGGAGCACATTATTTAAAAGGAGGACGCTAGCAATACATGTTTGATTTTGGGGGTGTTTTATATTAAAATACACTATTTAAATCACGTCTTTTTTATTTAAGATCTCGATCAAGACTGCCGCTCAGATCCGTCCGAGCTGTGCTCCTCCGAATCGGCTTGCCCAGCAAGCCGAGTAGCACCTTCCAGTGCTTGAGTCTGTAAGGGCCTGTCCATGAGTGTGCTTGCTCCATGACATTCTCCCCAGCTTATTTTTAAACCTAGATAGGGAATACAAAAACCAAAACAGCGACAACCTTTCACTTCCTTAAACTTCATTAAAATTTCTCTTAACTCGAACTTGCATAATTCCTAATCATTCTTTATAATTTCTTCTAAAAATTTTTGCTGAGGCTGAACGAGTCTTGGTTCTTGCTTTCACTTCCGCTGATAACTGCTTATGCTCCTTTTCTTCACCTTCTGCTGTTCTCCTCTTCTTTGTAATTTTCAGCTCCTACGGGATAATTTCGCATTCAGTACCATACTTTTTACGAAAAATAACTTCTTTAATTGCATCTCTATGTACAACTTGCATATATTTACTTGTCGAAATTTGAACTTGGTACGTTAAAGGACTCTGAATTTTGATTATTTTACCCCGATAATTTCTTATCCAAACCACTTCTCCAACCTTCAGTTTTTTTTTATTGATCTTTGGGTCCTTAACCCTTCGTCTAACACCTACTCCGTACACCTTCGGTTGCACACCTGGGTCTGGCCAGACCCCTATTGTAAAATGTAAATTTTATCAACTTAGACATTAAAAATACAATAAGTAAATATCGAAATCACATTGTTGGTTCATTTTTCAATTTTTAGTTACTTTCAGAACTCAAAAATATTTTGCTTAAGCTCAGTATGTCCGTCTGTATGTATGTTCGTCTGCTGTCTGTTGATTCAAAATTAAATTGCTACGTAACGGTAAGACTTAGAAAGCTGCGATTTTTTTCTAAATTTTGCTCGTTGCATAGTGAGTTGAGAACGAAAAAAAAAATTCCGGAAAATCTCCAGAGACGTAGCCAGGGAGGCTGAACATTTTCGGAAAATTACCAAATTTCACCCGAGTGTGTTCAAATTTGGGGATATTGTACATTTTATGAAGCCAACAAATTTATTAAACTACATTTGACCCCTATAATGAACAGATACGAATCTAAGGACCCCTTTTAGTCGTCTATAGACTAAAAATTGGGGTTCTAAGGTATATGGGTATACCCAATTACCGTCTTCTTCATGTTTGCCTAGTTGCCAAGGTTCTTCAGGTTCCTCGAAATCTTCTCCCCCTATATTAACTGCTAATGCAACTGGTAAAGCGATTGTACTGTGCAATTTGACGGCACGGGATCGGGTATTTTAATGAAACTCAATTTCTTCCGCCATATTGTTGTTGATTTGTTGAGATTTGACTTTGTTTATTTCGCTATACATAACAAAATAACGGACCTGTCATATTGACAATATTTTTTACAAGTAAAATAAACTTCAATTAACATATATACTATATTAAAAGTGTGAAAAGTACGACGGTTTTCTAAAACAAGATTTTTAAAACATAGCTCCACCCGCTTTCCATACAAAATGTATGGGGGTCTGGCCAGACCCAGGTGTGCAACCGAAGGGTATTTTTTTTAAAGCTTAATTTAAGCTTATTTAACAAACTTTTTTTTTACTTTTGTTTATGATTAAAAATCGTCAAAAAATATTTTAGGAAGCTACCCGAGGCCACAAGTCTCTAACTTTTATAGTTTTAAAGATATACGTTATCAAAGTTGCGATGGGCCTGGCCAGACCCAGGTGTTAGACGGAGGGTTAAGCACTCCAGTCTTCTTCGCTCTCGAGTACGGATATTTCCAAGACCTCTTCGTTCGTTTCTTCTGCAAATGCGTAAGATTAGTTTTTAGTTAGAACGAAAACATTTTTTTTGCGGGTGGTCCGCTTCCGTCTGTTAACGGGGTGGTATGTGAATTGAATAGAAAATTTTGGATTCGATACTCAATAGACAGTCTCGATCCTCGTTCATTTCCTTCTCTTTAAGTTTGTTTTTACCGTCCCACGGCTCTTTCCACCAGCCCGTTAGACGGTGGGTGGTAGGGTGCGGATTTCTTATGTTCAATGTTGTTCAGTTCCATTGTCCGTCAAAAATCGCAAAAAAATTTTTCAAACTTTTGATCACGTTTTCGCTTGTTATTCTGGACTGAATATCTACTTCGATCCACCCAGAGAAGATGCCCACGATTATCAAATACCATTTTTCTTGGAAGAAAAAGTGGTCCAAATGAACTCGTTGCGTTGGGCTGTCCGTTTCGGGCCATTTCGACAGATCACAATTTTTCCAACAAGGGGCGTTTTCTTGACAGATTTCACAAGACTTAATAAAACTTTTTATGTCTGAGTCGATTTTCGGCCACCATGCCATAGATCTAGCAATTTTATTGGTCCTTACAATACCCAGATGCTGTTTGTGTAATTTTTTAAAGAATTTTTCCCTTAGTTTGAACGATACGAACACCCGATCACCGTAAAAAATACAACCGTCTTGACAATCTAAACTTTCAAAACAGGCTCCACATTACCTTTCGGCCAACCGTCTGGATTTCTCCTAAAATTTTGTTTATATCAAAATTTCACTTTCTTCTTCATGAACATACTGACTGACCCCACAAACATTCCGATTTAACCTTTGTTTTTTCTTCATTCGACCCATCGACCCATCCGTCAGAGACGGATTGCCCCGAAATTAGGGTTTTAAAGCCCCAAGTCCTGTGAATATTTCACTATACTCCTTAAAGTTGCATTTGCAATGTGTTCCGCGTCGGGAAAATGAATACCAAAGTGCTTCTGACGCTTATGCATCAGAGACAGACATGAGCAAAGTAGGTGTTTCACGGTCTCACTTGCAGCATTACAAAATCTACAAAGGCTACTTACGTTCTGATTAAACCAGCAAACTCGCGCATTCACAGGATAATGACCGGTCAGAAATCCTTTGATAAGATAAGTCTCTTTTTTTGACATGTTGAGTAGTTTTTTGACCTTCGGACTTTGTAGTCCTTTATAAATTCCTTTGAGTGAAGCATTCTGGGTTGGTTGCGCCAAGATTCCTGGGATTTTCTTAAAAGAGCATCTTTTACCAAGTTCTTAGCAAACGCTCTCGAAGTTCCAATAATTGATCTTGTTCGTTTAAGTCCAGTGGCTATCGATAGATCTTAGTAAGAGTATCGGTCACTTCGTTGCCGTCGTGTCCTTCATGAGCTGGTATCCAATTCAATTTCAGTTTGTTTTCTGTACCTAGTTCCTTCAAAGCAGTGATTGTTTGATCCACCAGTGCAGAAGTAATTATGTTGCCATTTAAAGCTTTTAAGGCCGCTTGACTGTCTGAGTATATGCAAATGTGCTTATCCTTGATGTTTTTGGATTTCAGAATTTGTGCGCACTTCTGTATGGCAAAAACCTCGGCCTGAAACACGGAGGCGTGGTCGTCTAAGCGAACAGGCAGTCTTGTGTTATACTGTTCTAAATAAATACCCGATCCTGTTCCTTTACTTGTCAGTGACCCATCCGTAGAGCAGTAGATGATACTTGGATCATTGACTTGATACTCAAATTCGTTTCTTTCTACTTTAAATTTCTTGTCTATCGTATCTGAGTTAGCGATAGCATCTGAAAGCTCTGTGTTTTGTCCGAAGATGTCCATGAGTTTAGCATCCTTAAGTATTTTGATCTCAGGTTTTTGGGAAGTGCAAAATCTTATTCTAGCATTCAGAGCCTCTAATTGTATAAACAAGTGCAAGGGTGGCAGGTCTAGTTAAACTTCCAACGCGCTAGTTGGGGCTGTTCTCTGAGTAGACAAAATTATTGGACAAGCCAGTCTTTGGAGCTTCTTTAGTTTACTCTAAGCATTAGGTTTTGTGGTTCTATTCCACCAAACAACGGCTGCGTATGATATAATTGGTCTTACTATGGCTGTGTAAACCCAGTGAGCTATTTTAGGTCTCAATCCCCATGTCTTTCCTACGAGTCTTCTGGTGATCCAGAAGCTTTTGAAATAACGTTTTCAAGGTGTTTGTTCCAGAGTAGTTTGCTGTCGAAAGTAAGCCCAAGATATTTCACTGTCTTTGTGTATTTCAGTTCCTTATCGAAGAATTTAGGTTTTTTATACAAATTCAGCGGAGTCCTGGTTTTTGTAAACATCACTAAATTTATTTTGGTGGGATTCACAGAAAGTCCTGTTTTTTTACATTCATCTAAGAAATCTAGAATTTATCACATTACCTGAATATTTTTTTGGAGGTAAAAGACTCTAAAGCTCTTCAATAGGTATACACTATAACCTTGAAACCCACTAAATACTTGTGGAACTTTTTTACTTGTGCAACTATTGCCAATGCTTCTCTATGCAATTGCGAATAATTACGTTCCGCTTTCGACAAAGTGCACGACATCATTTGGCACGGTCTTTCTTTACCTTCAATCAACAGATTCAATACCACCCCAACACCGTAAGGGGATGCGTCACAAACGAGAACTATTTGTTTAGTGGGATCAAAATGCACGAGCATTGGCCCTTCAGCTAAGATCGATTTAACTTTATCAAAAACTTCTTGGCATTCAGGGGTCCAAATGAATTTAGCAACTTTTACCAACAAATCATGTATTGGACGCAACATAGCCTGCAGGTTTAGTATAAATTTCTGATAAAAATTTATTAAACCTAAAAACGATCGTTTTTTCTGCACCTATAACTATAACTTGCTACCATCTTTCTCATCAATTGTACTTTCAATCACCTTGCAATCTTCTTGCATCGGCAAACCGACCAACGACTTGATGGCAAAAAAATTTCTCCAACCAGGCCATAGTGCATAAAGCCAATTTCTGCCCACCAGCGGATACGACGTACGCTGACTACGTAACTGTGATGTTGTTACATTTTGACATTTGAAAGGATTGTAACCCCTTGTTTGGATTTCCAGAGATTCCGTCGCAGCTACGACACCGACTCGGATGATTGATCACCAGAGGGCAGTTCATATTGAAGACCACGTGCAGTAAAGTTCGTGTGAGACTGATTAATTCATTTTGGAGCAATAAAGCCCCTTAAATAATAAAGAAATCTTTTGATTCGCGAAACCACGCGACATCACAGTGGCGACGAGTAAAAAACTAGTGGATTTACGATCTAAATTGACAAACAAGCGCAAAATGTTGGATAGCGATGATGATCCAGACATGTCGGTTCAAGACGCGCGCGCGATGATGAGGAGATATGAGGCCGTCATCAAGCGAGCCTCTCATATGGAGACTCCACTGGGTCGAGAGGTCAAACCAGAGACCCCAATACCTCAGGTGGCATGGAATTACCTGATGAATGCGGAGAAGTACGACGGTGAATGGGAATGGAAGGTTTACGAGGAGCAACTCAACTTCCGGCTTTCCATGCTGTCGGCAAATGAGGAGGTGCAGAAATCAATGCTAGTTAGCATGTTGTCGACGAGAGTCTACTAGATGGTAGTGAATCATGTTGGGAAGAGCCTGGAGACAGCAACAAAAGAGGAAATTAGTGCAAGTTTGCACAGTCTTTTTGGTAAAAAGTACCAGGTTTGGGTGGAAGTACAGAAGTTTCGAGAAGCAAAGATGAAGGAGGACGAGACCGTCAACGAATTTTTCAACCGTTTGAAGGAAATGGCGCGGAACTGCGAATTTTGACATTTGGAGCAAGAAGTTCGCGACCAACTGATGGTGGGGGTTCGTAAACCGATATTTCTGAAAGTTTGTGGATTGGATCGCAAGTCCACCATGCAGCGGGCGCTTGATGAGTGCATCAGGGCTGAATTCCAACTCTAAATCCGAGAAGGAAGAGTTCAAAGCGTGGTGACAGTTGCATCGTCGGTGGATCGGACGGCTGGTGCATCGTCATCGAGTGGAGCGTCGGCCAGAATGGGAGCGTCCAAGATGGCATCTGTTGCGAGCGGAAAAGTTGACAAATGGGCTGATAAGTGCTGGCGTTGTAACTGGACCGGTCATGTAGCGGATAAATGCAAGTTTGTAGAGACGAATTGTCTTGAATGTGGAAAAAAAGGCCACATTCGAAGAGCGTACAAGAAGTACAGGACAGGAAAGGCAAAAGAGGAAAAGATGACAGAAGATGGACTGTCTGTCGAAGGTGTTCGGCGAGAGTGTTTATTGGGAGCGAGGAAATGGAGATGGAGCTAGATAGTGGGTCAGGAGTGACCATTCTGATGGAGATGGATTTCATGCAGAAATTTAAGAGCATTGAGTTGCGACCAGTGGAGGATTTCCGATTGCTGAGCTACACGTCAGGGAAGTGTGAAGTGGTGGGAGCAATGATGGTGTCAGTGAGGTTTCTTGACACAGAGAGAGACATGAGGGTTCTTGTGGTGAGAAACGGGCTGGGGAATTTGTTGGGCCGCGATTTTATGGAGAAATTTGGTCTCAAGGTGTGTCGTGAAGACGGCTTGAAGCGGCTGGAGGAAGTCAGATCTGAAGACAGGTTTGTCCGAGACAGAACGGTCCAACGCTTTCCAGAGCTTTTTGGAGAGAGGATAGGGAAATACAAGAGGATGCAGATAGCATTGGAGACAAATCAGGAATTGCGCCCAACTTTTTTCAAACCTCGGGACGTCCCGTTTGCCCTGAGGGACCGAGTTGCAGCAGAGCTGGATGATTTGCAGAGACAGGGGATCTTGGAGAAAATGGACCATTGTGAGTTCGGAACGCCGCTAGTCTTGGTTCATAAACCAAATGGTGGGTTGAGATTGTGTGGCGATTATAGATCTACCGTGAATAATTTTTTGAAGGATTTCAATTACAAGGTACCAACGACTGAAAAAGTGTTGGAGGCTTTGGCAGGATTCAAGTATTTTTTCAGGCTTGATATGAGAAGCGCGTATTTCCAGTTGGAATTAGACGATGTTTCGTCTAGATTATGTGCGTGGAGCACGCAGAAAGGGATTTTCAAGATGAAAAGGATGCCGTTTGGGATCAAACCGGCCTCAAACATTTTTCAATGTGAGATTGAAAAGGTTCTCTGTGGAGTCACTGGGGTTTCATTGATGACATCGTGGGTGGCGGTGAGACCCAGGAGGAGTTGGAGAGGGTATTGACAGAAGTCTGTCAACGACTGCAGGATGCAGGTTTCACATTGAGGAGGGAGAAATGAGTGTTCATGACGACTCAAGTGAGAGTTCTCGGACACGAGATTACTTCCGAGGGAATATCAAAGTCTAAGGAGCTGGTGGAGAGTATTCTGGAGGTGAGACCACCTCAGAGCGTGAAGGAGGTTCAGGCATTTGCTGGAATGGTGAATTATTATGGTAAATTTATGCCAAGATTGGCAGACTCTATGGCACCGATTTTTCGGCTCTTGGGTAAGGGCATGAGGTTCAAGTGGACTTCGGAATGTCAGAGGGCATTTGAGAAGGTGAAAAAAGATATGGCGGAGGACTTGATTTTGGCTCATTTTGACATGAAAGACCCACTGATTCTCTTCACGGATGCCTCGGAACACAGTATTTCGAGTGTTCTGCTGACGGTGAAGAATGGCGAAGAGAGACCCGTGGCGTTCTGGGCTCGTACTCTGAGGGCCGCAGAGAGAGGCTACAGTGTGGTTGATAAAGAAGCTCTCGCAGTTGTGAGAGGGTGCAAGCGGTTCAGGAGTTTTCTTCTGGGCAGGAAATTTTCACTGAGGACTGATCAGAGGGCGCTGCTGAAGATCTTTGATGCCGGGAAGGGAATCCCTCAGACAGCGTCGGAACGGCTGAAGCGGTGGGCGATTTTCATGTCTGCTTTTGATTACGATATTACCTATGTGCGTTCCAACGTGAACATCGCTGATTTTATGTCCAGGATGCGACATGGAGAGGTGGCTGAACTCGAGTCGATCAGGGGGGACAGAGTGAAAAACCTACGCGAGATCGCAGCTCCCTATAACGTGGACGACCTGGTTTTTGAGACAGGCAGAGACAAGGAATTGAGTTTTGTGATGGAATGTTTGAGTTCAAACGCTTTTCTTCGGTTGAAGAACGCGACATTTATGTGTTTCTATCGGAAACGAGATGAACTTTCAGTTGAAGGTGGGGTGATATTCTGGAATGAGCGGGTGGTTGTTCCAAGTCGAATGAGGAGGTACGTGTTGATGGAACTTCATGAGGGATGCCATATGGGGATGTCAAAGATGAAGTCGAGGGCGCGACAAGTGGTGTGGTGGCCCAACATGGGAGAGGATATTGAGACAGTGGTGTCTACGTGTGGAGCGTGTTTGATGAGCAGAGACACACCGGAGAGAAGTGAGTTGATACCCTGGGAGATTCCTGAGATGGTTTGGGAACGGATTCATGTGGACTTTATGGGGCCGATTCGAGGATTTCAGTTTTTGGTGATCGTGGACGCCAGATCAAAATGGTTTGAAGTGTTTCGGGGCACGACAACATCAACATCTTTCGTCATGAAGTGTCTTGATGAATGTTTTGCCAGGTTTGGTTTGAAAATGCAGATTGTGACTGACAACGCAACTGTAGATGTTATACAACCAAGTAAGCTTGGAATTATCTGTCAAATTGTTGTTATACCTAAGAGTTAGTTCTAAGGCACTTCACTTCATATAAAACCCTGAACCAAGACGTACTGCGTTTAAACTCTTCAATAGGTTATGGGCCCAGAGTTGAAATTTCTGGGGGTTCCACAGTTCTGTGGAACTGAGTTCAAGAACTGGCAGTTCAGGGTCCGCTCTATTCTCAAAAAGGAGGGATGCCTGAACGCAATCACCGACGAGAAGCCTGAGGTGGTACGAGAAGATGACGCGGCAACAAGTGATGCCGATCCGGATGCGGCGTCACAGCAACGTTTGGCCAAGTGGGAGACTACGAACGCGAACGCTGAGGCAATTATCATTGCTTGCGTTGCAAATAGCCATCTTCAGTACATCAGGAACGAGCAGTCGGCGAGGAGCATGGGGGAGAGCCTACAGACGGCGTTCTCCAAGTCGAATTTTGTCAGCGAGTCACTCATCAGAAGGAAGCTGCAGAGGCTGAGGCACGACGACTCAAAGAAGCTGAGTGAGTACTTCGTGCAATTCGACGAGCTCTTGTGCCAGTTGTGTGCGGTCAAGAAGGATTTAGGCGAGCGTGACAAGGTGCGTTTCCTGCTGGACTCCCTGCCCGAGTCGTACGATCCTCTCATCACTGCCCTGGAGAACCTGAAGGAGTCAGAGCTTACCCTGGCGTATGTCAAGTCGCGTGTTCAATTGGAGGAACAGAAGAAGGGTGAGCGTGTTCTCGAAAGTTCGTCAACAAGTGCGTCAGCGTTGGCGAGTTCGAAGTCAGAGAAGTCGAAGAAGCAGCTTGGGTTTAAAGGTACGTGTTTTAATTGCGGCCTGACGGGTCATCTCAGTAATAGGTGCCCGAAAAAGAAGAAGAAGAAAGGGGCTAATCCAGAGCGAGAAGCCCAGATCAGCTTCGTCAGCAGCATGAGCAGTGTCGTGAAGTCAGACGACAGCGTGTGGCTGCTGGACTCGGGAGCTACGGATCATCAGACGAACAATGTGAAGCTGTTGAGTAGCTGTCGTGAATTGAAGCCGAAGATCGTCATGCACGTGGCCAAGGAGGGCCAGTCGATGGATGCAGAGAAGATCGGGAAAGTGCGTGCTATTTCCAAAGCTCGTGGAAAAGCGCACGACTTGACCCTGGAGGGGGTCTTGTACGTTCCTGACTTGCGGAAAAATCTTCTTTCCGTTAAGAAGATGGTAGCTGCGGGTGCCGTCGTCATCTTCAAGGAAGACCGAGCTGAGATCCACTTCAACAACAAGCTGATTGGTGTCGCGAAGCAGACTGGAGGGCTGTTCCAGTGGAACCTCGAGCAAGCAGCGGAAAGTTCGAGTAATCTGTCAGCGCCCGACGAGAAGGAGCTGGAGTTGTGGCATAGACGTTATGGCCACCTGAATTTGCGTAGCTTAACCATGTTATCTCGGAAGCACATGGTTCAAGGTATGCCTTATCTTGCAAATAAAGAATCGATAAACTGCGTGAGCTGTTTTCAAGGGAAAATGTGTCGTCTTCCATTTTCTGGACAACGAGCAAGAGCAAAGCGGCCACTGGAAAGAGTCCATTCAGACGTGTCTGGACCCTACGACAAGGAGACTTGGGACAAGAAGCGCTACTTCGTGACTTTTGTGGACGACTTTAAGGCCGATTCACATACTTGGACAAAAAGGTCCTGGACAAAATGTCCAACCGGCTCTAGCTCTGCCCCCTTAAGAGCTAGAGCCACAACGTAAAGTGATTATTGTAGTCCTTGTCAAGACGCTTCTTTTGATACCCCTCCCAGGTCCGTAGCTTTTAAAATGGCTGAGCTAGAGCATTTGTCCAGGCTGTCCAGAAGCTCTCGAAATTCTGTCCAGATGTCCTATAGCGAAATAAGCCTTCTGACTGTCGCGGCGGGTGTCAAATCGTGATCTACATTTGATTTTGAGATAGCCTGCAAGTTTTCAGCCTCTTAGCTGCTGTTTTGGCCGAGTTAGACCACTTGGACACTTTTTGAGGGGGTCATTTTTTTCGATATTTATTTTTTTCTGAGCCATTCGAAGCATTTAAGGGTTGTTGAGTGCTATTTTTCAAAAGAACAACTTATTGTGAGCATACAAACAAAAATTTAGCTCGCTAGGTACATTCACTACTGTTTTATTAGTGAATGAGTGAAGCTAGAATGGGGCAAAATTAGCGTATTTTTCTGTCCAGGGTCTGTCCAGGGGGTTTAGTTTAAATCTTTGGGCTGAAACTATTTTTCCTGAATAGCCTAGACCATAAAAATTCAAACAAGACCAAAACGAGCCTTGTAGGTTGAGTCTACGATTTGTGAACGGTCTTTGAGTTTCCCGAGTCATGACATGCCTATGCGGAGAAGGGAGCAAAAATATAAAAATCGATAAAAAATTAAGTTTTCAAGCTAGAGAAGTGGTTTTAGGCATTTTGGAAAGCAAATATTAAAACACAGAGGAAAAAAAATGTTATAAGTCTTATTGACCTAATTATAATTATATTATGTATATGATTTATGTTATGTATTTTGATTATTGTTTTAATTTTTTATATCGATTTTTATATATTTGCTCCCTTCTCCGCATAGGCATGTCATGACTCGGGAAACTCAAAGACCGGTCACAAATCGTAGACTCAACCTACAAGGCTCGTTTTGGTCTTGTCTGAATTTTTATGGTCTAGGCTATTCAGGAAAAATAGTTTTAGCCCAAATGTTTGAACTAATCCCCCTGGACAGACCCTGGACAGAAAAATACGCTAATTTTGCCCCATTCTAGCTTCACTCATTCACTAATAAAACAGTAGTGAATGTACCTAGTTAGCTAAATTTTTGTGTGTATGCTCACAATAAGTTGTTCTTTTGAAAAATAGCACTCAACAACCCTTAAATGCTTCGAATGGCTCAGAAAAAAATAAATATCGAAAAAAATGACCCCCTCAAAAAGTGTCCAAGTGGTCTAACTCGGTCAAAACAGCAGCTAAGAGGCTGAAAACTTGCAGGCTATCTCAAAATCAAATGTAGATCACGATTTGACACCCGCCGCGACAGTCAGAAGGCTTATTTCGCTATAGGACATCTGGACAGAATTTCGAGAGCTTCTGGACAGCCTGGACAAATGCTCTAGCTCAGCCATTTTGAGAGCTACGGACCTGGGAGGGGTATCAAAAGAAGCGTCTTGACGAGGGCTACAACAATCACTTCACGCCGTGGCTCTAGCTCTTAAGGGGGCAGAGCTAGAGCCGGTTGGACATTTTGTCCAGGACCATTTTGTCCAAGTATGTGAATCGGCCTTTAGTCACTTTGCTGCTGTGTACCTGATTCGGAACAAGTCTGAGGTGTTTTCGAAGTTCAAGGAGTACGAGGCCCTAGCTACGAGTCACTTTGGGACGCGAATCTCGAAGCTGCGTGTCGACAATGGCTGCGAGTATTTTTCGAATGCTCAAATTGAATACTACAAGGCTCGTGGTATTCAAGTGGAAGCTACAATCCCCTACACTCCGCAGCAAAACGGAGTTGCTGAGCGTTTCAACAGGACTGTTGTCGAGAAGGCTCGAGCTATGGTGGCTGATGCAGGACTTCCGAAGTCAATGTGGGGAGAAGCAGTACTTGCGTCTACTTTTCTTTTAAACAGATCCCCCACGAGTGCAATTCCTGAGGACAAAACGCCGTTCGAATTGTGGCACGATTCGAAACCAGACGTCGCAAAGCTGAGGGTCTTCGGAAGCAAGTGCTACTACTGGGTTCCTGCGCAGAAACGTTCAAAGCTCGACCCTAAGTGCAAGGAAGCTGTGATGCTGGGGTACTCACCAAACGGCTACCGTTTGTGGGACGTGCAGCAGAAGCGCGTCGTCGACTCTCGTGACGTAAAGTTCATCGAGTCAACAAATCCAGGCCGTAATGCGCTCCCTCCGGAACCAAATAGGAACGATTTAAAACCAGGAAAATCTCCTAAGCTCGCTGGTACGGAGCGCCAGATTACAGGCAAGTTCCTTAAACATTTGAACGAAGAAACAAATACTGTTGTTTATTTTCCCTTGTCCAAAGACGCAGAAGCAAGCCCACCTTCAGAGGGGGCAGAGACCGAGTCCGAAGAAGATTTCGCTTCCGAGCGAGATTCCGAGTACGAAGACGACGATTCCGAGAATAGTCAAGGAACTGGCAACCAGGAGTCTTCTGGAGAAGACAGTCAAGTCGACGAGTTCGAGCAAGAGTTCTCATCTGGTGAATCGAGTTCACAATTCAGGACAGATGAAGAACGAGAAGACCCTGACCCTGATATCCTGTCCGCGCTCCCACCACATTTAGACGAGATTGTTTCTCAAGAGGATTTTCTCAGGCGCCGTGGTGGTGAGCGCATGCTTACAGGCAAGTCCACTGACATTTCGAGTCATGTTTCCCTTTCATTTATTGAGGATTCTTTGTTTAATGTACCGAAAAACTACCAAGAAGCTGAGACGTCAGCTGAGCGAGACCAGTGGATGAGAGCAGTTGAAGACGAGAAAAATTCTCTGATCAAGAACGAGACCTGGGAAGTGATCGACAAGCCACCTGGAGCCAAGCTGATCGACAGTAGGTGGTTATTCGTGTTGAAGCAGAACGAGCTGGGCCAGCCGGTTCGCTTCAAAGCAAGACTTGTGGCGCGAGGCTTCATGCAGAAGCAGGGCATAGACTACGAGGAGACCTATGCCCCAGTCGCTAAACTTGCGACGATCAGGATTCTGCTATCCGTGTGCCTCGAAAAGCGTTTCGTCGTTCATCAAATGGACGTGAAAACAGCTTTTCTCAACGGGAGACTTGAGGAAGATGTCTACATGAAAATTCCAGAGGGCTTTGAGAAGTCGGGCGGCGCAGTATTCAAACTGAAGAAGTCTCTCTACTGGCTGAAGCAAGCTCCAAGGTGCTGGAACAAGCAGATTCACGAGTTCGTCGAGAGTCAGCGTTTCGTGTGTTCCAAGCACGACTCATGCCTGTACACGTGCAAAGAGGGAGGAAAATTGGTTTTCCTCGTGCTTTACGTCGACGACATCCTGATCGCAGCACAAGATGAGGATATAGTGAGGTCATTCAAGGCGACCTTTAAGGACAGGTTCGAGATGACAGACATGGGACCTGTGAAGCAGTTCTTGGGTATGAAGATCCAGTACGTCGTCGAGAAAGGAGAAAGGGATTGAAAGATTGCTTGAAAAATTTCAAATGTCCGATTGTTGTTCCGTCCCCACTCCCATGCAGAAAAATATTGTTCTGAATCCTTCGATGAAGAAAGTCACTTTTAATCGTCCCTACCGAGAGGTGATCGGTAGTTTAATGTACATAATGCTGGCAAGCCGCCCCGATTTATGTTTTGTAGTTTCATATTTGAGCCGTTTCCAAGATAAAGCCGACGAAACCCATTGGAATGCGCTGAAACTAGTCTTGAGGTACCTGAAAGGCAGCTTGGATCTCAGTCTACACTACAAAGTCTCCAATCAGAAGATTCCCTTAGCGGGATATGTGGATGCCGACTACGCGCGAGAAGCTGGAGACCGGAAGTCTACTACGGGCTACATTTTCGAAGTGTTCGGAAATAATGTAGTTTGGTGCTCCAAAAAGCAACAGATGGTCACCTTATCAACAACTGAAGCCGAATACATAGCAGCTAGCACCGCGACCTGTGAAGCTCTGTGGCTGAAGGGAATCCTGAGCGACCTGACCATCAACATCCAGAAACCTGTCGTGCTGTTCGAGGACAATCAGTCGTGCATCAAATTAGCAAGTAATCAAGACAGTAAGAGAGGAAAGCATATCGACATCAGATTTCATCACATCAAGGATCACATCGAGAACAAGAATATCGAGCTGAAGTATATCCCCACGGCGGACCAGAAAGCAGACTTGATGACAAAGCCGTTGCCGCCAATCCAGTTTAAGAAACTATCAGAAGAGCTGGGACTTAAGCAGAATTGTCGAGAGGGGGAATTTTAAATGATTCCAAGATTAAGGGAAAGTGTACATGTTATACAACCAAGTAAGCTTGGAATTATCTGTCAAATTGTTGTTATACCTAAGAGTTAGTTCTAAGGCACTTCACTTCATATAAAACCCTGAACCAAGTAAGACGTACTGCGTTTAAACTCTTCAATAGCAACATGTTTCACGAGCTCAATATTTGTCAAATATGCGAAATCAAAGGGGATGTTTCATGCAAGAATTGCGCCGGGACATCCATCGATAAACGGCCAAGCTGAGAACGCAGTGCGTACCACGAAGAGACTTTTGTATAAGAATTTGTATGAGGGAAGGGGGTCAACGGAGCAGTTGGACGAGGCATTGAGCAGTTTTTTGATGCAATATCGAAATACTCCACATAGTTCGACAGGTGTGTCACCAGCAGAGAGCTTACTCGGCAGACGTGTACGAGATAGACTCTCGTGCCTATTTCCAAGGGAAGCTCGTGAAGAGTTGAAGAAGAACAAGAGCGTTCGGAAAAGAGCTGTGGAGAGACAGATACATAATTACGGTGGGAGGAGGAAGCAGCGATTCAAGGTCGGGGATCCGGTGTTGGTGAGAGACTTCGCCGATGTTTTTTTTATTTTTTCCTGTGTGTGGGGTGAAGAGAGACGCACAATAAGACATGTACCTCTCCCTTCTTCACTTCGACCTGGAAGATCTTTTGTGAAAAACCCATTCATTGTTCATGAGCAGATGGTTCCTAGACCAAGTCTCGCAAAGAAGTCCAAGATCAGGCGGAAGCTCATCTGTCTAATGTCAAACAAGGTGGGGAATCCCCTTCCCAATAAGTTCCATCTGGCCCTCATCTTCGGTTCACATTCACATAAAATGTGAACCGGGGTCTCCCCACCCTCACCGCAAAACCTGCACATGGGGTCCCCGGGTCGACCGATACGGCCGGTCTCATGGGCCCCCAATCCGCAGTGCCCGGTGAGAATGCAAACCAAGAGTCCAAATTCGGATCTGTTCAGTCTGAGTGCCTCTTTAGCTCTCTTCTCACCTGCCCAGAGGAAGTTCCTCGAGTGGGAGTCGATTGACAGACCGTGGAAGTACTTTTCCATGCACTTCCCCTCCCATCTGTCCATCTTCCTCCTGAAACAACCCAGGCTGAAGCCACAGAAGGGTTCAGGGCCGACAAAGTCCTTCCCCGAACCTCCGTTGCCAACATGTCGGCTGCTTCATTCCCAAGTACCCCCTCGTGTCCCGACACCCACATCAGCGTCAGCCTGAACATCCCTCCTAGCGCATCCAGAGTCCTTCGGCATTCCAGAACGAGTCTGGATCTGATTGTCGAGGCATCTAGGGCTCTCAACGCTGCTTGGCTATCTGCTGCTATCACCAAGTGCTTCCGCCTCAGGTCTCTCCTCACTAGGCACCTTCTTGCACATTCAAGTATTGCAAGTACCTCTGCCTGGAAGACAGTTGCCGTGGTCCCCATGGGGATTTGGAGTCTATATCCAGGGCCATACACGCCAGCTCCTGTCCTCCCGTCCTTCCTGGACCCATCGGTGAAGAAAAATATGTCCTCTCCATCCGGTGGTGATCCTCTAGTGCAAATTCCTTGCTGCCATTCTGCCCTCTCAGGAAAGACTGTGTCAAACTTCTTCTCGAACGTCAGTTCTCTGACGCCCACGTCTGACACTGCTTTCATGCCTGTCATGTTCGGAAACTTCTCGTATATCTTCAAATGACCTCTGAGGTCTCCAGGCTTCAGGTCCAAATGAGCGAGAAGTCTATACGCAGTAAGAGCTGCTTCTTTCACCACTTGGACGTGGAGAGGTGGCATCTCCAGCAGTGTGTCCAGGGCTATAGAAGGAGTGCTCCTCCGACATCCTGTGATGGCCAGGGATGCCATGCGCTGAACTTTTGACAGTGCGGTTTGGGCTATATCCACCTCGACCCTCGGCCACCACACAAAAGATGAATGAGTCATCTTCGGCCTAAGGATCGATGTGAAAATCCACTTCATCATCTTGGGTTTCATGCCCCAATTCCTGCCCACCAACCTTGAGCACGCCATCAGTGCCCTAGTTGCGTTGGTTGTGAGGTTGTCAAAATGGCTTCTCCACGTCAATTTGTCATCTAGGATAACTCCCAAATATCTAACCTCGGTGGAAAATCCCACTCGAACCCCATTTAAGAGGGGTTCTCTCAAGCCCCCTCTTTTCCTCTTCGTAAAAGGCACCAGAGTGGTCTTGGCTGGATTAACACCAAGTCCTTTGCCGCTGCACCAATCAGAGGTCAGATCCATGGCCAGTTGCATCCAATCCGATATCGTCTCTTCATGTTTTCCCCTGACCATGATCATCACGTCGTCTGCGTATCCGACAACTTCCAGGTGGTTCTGGGCCAAAATCCGCAGGAGCCCATCAATGACTAGTGACCACATGAGAGGGGACAATACTCTCCCTTGCGGGCATCCCCTCGTGGCAACTATCGTCACCTCCTCGCCTCCCAAGTCGGAGGTAATTCTCCTGCACTCCAGCATCTTCGACATCCATTCGACCAATATCGGCTCTAGTCCTTTTTCTTTTGAAGAGGTCCTTATTGAGCCAAAGTCGGCATTATCAAATGCGCCTTCGATGTCGATGAATGCTGCCAGAGCCACTTCCTTATGCTCCAAGGCATTCTCCACTCGTTTCACCACCTGATGTAGTGCATCGATTGTAGATTTCCCTGGCTGGTAGGCAAATTGACCCCGATGAAATGGCCTCTCAACGAGGACCCCCGTCTTCACGTGCAGATCTATGAGCTTCTCCATTGCCTTCAGGATCACCGAAGTCAGAATGATAGGTCTGTAGGACTTCGGCAGCTCCTCATCCCTTCCTCCAGCCTTCGGGATGAAGACCACCCTCACCTTCCTCCACTCAGTTGGTAGGTAGCTCAAGGCGTAGCTCCACCTAAAGAGTCGAACCAGATGAGGTATCAATAGATCTTGCCCCTTCTGCAGGAAGACTGCCCTAATGCCATCCCTACCAGGAGATTTGTAGGGCTTCATCGAATCCAAAGCCCATTTCACCTTCTGGTAGTTGATCATTCCACTGGATTGCTTCCACAGTTCTCTGTGCCTCCGTGTGAAGCGAGTGTCTTCCACGCCCTCGGAGTCCGAACTGTCCAGGAGGAGGCTCTCTGGAAAATGAGTACACATTAGTAGCTCAAGAGTCTTACCTTGATTCTCTGTCCTGCTGCCGTCGGGTCTTCTCAGCGTCCCGATCCCATTTGTGTGGTCCTTGCTGAGGGCCTTCTTCAGTCTGGCAGCCATGGGAAGATCGTCGATCTCCCCCGCAAACCTCCTGAAACTGGCCCTTTCGCCTTCCTGATCTCTTTATTGTATTCCGTCAGAGCGGCGAGGTACTTCCTTCGCTCCTCGTCGCTCCTCTTGGATTTGTTAAAGAGTCTCCGCGTCTCACTCTTCAACCTACTCAGCCTATTCGACCACCAAGGAACCCGTTTGGCCCCGGATCCCTTCCTGATCGGGCAAGCTGCGTGGTATGAATCCAATATCGCGCGATTCACCCGAAAACTGAGCTCTTCAAGATCCATAGCACTTTACACCCTGATGTCGACTCCAGCCAGCCTCCCCACGAGGCCTGCTTTGTATTGCTCCCAGTCCGTGCGTCTGGGGTCTCTGTGGTCGCCACCCACCCCTGTCTCTGAGTCAACATCAAAGCAGATGTATCTATGGTCCGATAGTGAAGGCTCCAAGGACACATGCCAGTCCTTCACCACGCCCCCCAGGCACAGGCTTGATATTGTGAGATCTATAATGCTCTCCCTATCAAGCCCTTCGTGTCTGTATGTCGGTACGCGCCCCCGGTTCTCAACCACAAGATCGTTCTTAATGACATATTCCAGAAGCCACTCACCTCGACCTCTCGAGTCGGTATTTCCCCACTGCTGATGCCTGGCATTCGCATCGCACCCGATGATCAGGGGGATTGACTTCTGTCTAGAGAATCGGATCAGTTTCTTGACCTCAGGAGGAGGTATGTTCCTCCCTTCGTCGGGGAAGTAAGCCGATGCCAAGATGACGTCCTTCTTCCCGTTGTCCGTTCCGATTCTTGTCATAACCGCAGCTAGATCGCATGTCAGAAATTCTGTAAGGGGGATACTTGTGATCTTGTTATCAAGTAAAAGGGCAGCTCTCGGCCTCCCTTTCCCCAAACAATAAACCAACTTACACGATCTCGTTTGAAGTCCTTTTATATGGTCTTCAACTGTCCACGGTTCCTGGATGAATCCCACTTGGAATCCATTGACGAATCTTCTTTGAAGGGCAAAAGACGCAGCTTTCGCCCTATGAAGATTTATCTGGATGCACTTCATGGTTTGGAGGGGATACCCACTCCCAGCTCGGCGTCGACTTCAGGAGTTTCTTCCACTCCATCCATCACTTCTGCTTTCCTAATTATTTGGTGTAGTTTCACTTTCACACCAAATCCAAAGTCCAGCAAGAAGTCCTTTAGCCTGAGCCGCTCCATTGAAGAAGCATCCATTGCGATTGTGAGGGTGGCAAGTGATTTTGTGTCCCTGCGCTGGATCACTTGCCATTCTGAAGTCGAAATGCCAGCGTTCTTTCGGCTTTTGCGGTTTCGAAGAAGGCTTACTGGCTTGCTTGGAGCCAGGTTTTGTTGCCTCCTTCCTTTCCGCTTGAGCCTTGTCCTTGCTCCGAACGTACCGCCCAGGTTGAGGGCGTCTGGAGTTCGGCCTGGTGCCCAGAGGTACCTGCGCCGGGCCAAGAGGAGTCTCGGCCTTCTTCAGTGCCTCCTTCACTGACAGGCCCTGCTTCCTGAAGCGATAGAAGCGCTTCTTCATGGCACCTCCCATCTTTGGCAGCTCTGGCCTCTTGTACACTCTCTTGGAGGCCTCCTGCCTCCTAGGGGCCAATTTCTTGTCCTTGGCTCCCCTGGGATCCCACTTGGCGCTGCTGACGCTGAGGCTTTTTAGGGCCGCAGAAGCCTCATCGACTGAGGATGAGGCCAATTTCTTCAGCTGCCCAGCTGTCCCTAGCGACGATCCCTGTCCCCCAGAAGAAGAGTCGGTGTAGGGAGTCTCTGCAGCCTCCTTACGTTGCCTCTGGCCTTCTGGGGGCAGGCTCTGGGATCGCCTGTTCGGAGCACGCTCCGAGTCGCGGGGGTCATGCCCGCGAAGTACCAGTACCAGTTTTATATGTTTGCCCCCTTCTCCGCATAGGCATGTAATGACTCGGGCAACTCAAAGACCGGTCACAAATCGTATACTCAATCTGCGGGGCTCATTTCGGTCTTGCCTGAAACTTTATGGTCTAGGCTATTCAGGAAAAATCAAATCAAAATACAAAATTGTGATAACTGAACATTTGAATAGTTTCAGCGCGGTGAATCACCTGAAGGGAGCGATTCGTCAGAGGACTGAGATCGCCCCTTACATGCATGCTTAAGAGGACTTCACTTCTTCTTGATCTCTCACTGAAGTGAGACGCAACTGAATGAATATATGTACTAGAAAGTGGACCGTGCACCTCAGGAATAATAAAACGCAGGTTTGCGTCCCACGCAAACCTGCGTTTTATTATTCCTGAGGAGCACGGTCCACTTTCTAGTACATAATTGTTAGATTCACCTCCCAACCCAAGATAATGAATGAATATATTTCTCCCCAAAGCCAAGTTGTTTTGTGGCGACCAGGATAAAAGTTTTATATAAAGTGTACTCAGTTTCGATAATTTGCTAGTAAGGATATCTTTGGACAGAAATACAGTACAATTCGCGAAATATAAATTCGCGTAATAGCAACTTCGTCTAATATAAACGAATTTTGGTTCTCCCGTCTCTCGATTTCACATGAAATTGAGTTTGTCTGATATAAAGTTCGCTCCCCTGCGATTGATATTACGCGAAGTCTACTGTAGAAAGAAATCGACAGACGGTGCAAAGGCGCTTGCTGAAACTGTGGGGGGCAATTCGGCGAAGTCCCAGGTGGTAGCCGATAAACCTCTAACCTCACAAGAACCAAATGAAGTGGTTAGTCAGGAGCAGATGCAATGGGCTAAGGAGATCCTTGCCAAAGCGAACAACGTTCCTGTTTCCCAGTCAGGTGGGTTCAGGTTTGATCCTTAAAGATATAATGATCAGTTCTCGTGTCCGTTAGTCGGACATTCGCTGTTCGAGCAGCCTACGTCGCAAGATCAAGAAGCCGCAAGTCGGTCTCTTCCAGACATAGTCTGGAGTTATTTGGCAACGGCTGAAAAATATGACGGGAAGGCGGAGTGGCAACAGTGCCGCGGCCAAGTGATGTACGAGCAGATCACGATGATCGGGAATTTGTCCCTGGAGAACAGAAAGCCACCTGAGCCTGAGAAGATGGGTTCTTCTCAGGCTCAGGTGGCAGGTGGGAACAGAAAGCCACCTGAGACTGAGAAGATAACTTTCAATGAAGTTGATTAGGCATTGCATGCTTTGTGCAACGAAACGTATTCATCGTGGGTCGAAATCAGAAGATTCCGGTTTGCCAAGATGGAGGAGGGTGAATCCATTGGGCATTGACGGATTTTTCCATCGTTTAAAGTCTATAAGTTAAAGATGCCAATTTCACGATGCTTCCGAACAAATCCGTGATCAGTTGATTGTAGGATCTTCCCAGGCAATCCTCAACAAGATGATGGATTTGCCTCGTGAGATTGACATGTAAGTTTCGTTGGTCGCGTTACATGCCTAGGAGTTTAAGCTTAAAAACCGTGAGCAGAGAGGCGACCACGTAGTGAATGCAGTGAAGGAGGTGAAGGTCCATTCTCGGTTGGCAGTGCCTCCAAATAGGCCCTAACGTCTTGAGAAACGAAGTCGTAGCGAGAAGTCTTTGGATAAACCACCTAAAGAATGCTGGAGATGCGGCAACAGAGGCTATGCAGCTTATAACTGTCGTTTTCATGATGCAGTTTGTCACACCTGTGGGAAGACGGAACATATTTCAAAGACTTGTAAGAAGACAAAGAAAGGAAAAGTGAACCAGTTGAATGAGGAACCTGAGTCATCCCGTGATAAGGTAAGAAATCTTAAACCTATTGAAATTATCGTTGGGATCACAGACTACTAAAGTACCTAGACACCCAGATCGCAACAGTATGTAAATTTTGTTCTTAAAATGGATTAAGTCGGGTACCGTCGGACTCTCCTTTGAAAATGTGAAAACCTTAATATGGTAACTTTTTCCCTCAGACCTACCGTTCTCGAGATATTGGCCTTCAAAGTTGGACTTTTTGGTATCCACTGTGGGAGGGGTCAACTTCGAACGACCATAACTAGCTTATAATTCAAGCTTTCGGGCTAATTTTTTTTATGTAGTCTATGTGGACTATGACTTATTAAAAAAAATATAGCTTTGAGATAGAAATCTAAAATTCCATTGAAAAAAAAATTTTTTGAATTTTTACCAAAAATTCACCTTTCTTATAAAAT
Organism: Forcipomyia taiwana; assembly: GCA_963930915.1. NCBI lineage: Eukaryota > Metazoa > Arthropoda > Insecta > Diptera > Ceratopogonidae > Forcipomyia > Forcipomyia taiwana. Next base: position 187,086 of record CAWVOI010000005.1, read on the forward strand.
AGCGTAGAGCCGCTGCGTTACAATGAGCTGGGCTCTAGTATTTTATGTAGAAGTTAAGTCAAGGTATCTGAGGTACAAAGGGTTTTTCTCGATCTAGTGCACTTCTCGAGAAAATTGGGATTAAGTGTGTGATTTATGAAATTTCAATGAAAGTGAAATTTCTTTCCATTAGTTATCGACTTAAAATTGATTCAATGAACTTAATTTGACTATATCAGATGCATTTCACAGTTATCCAGACAAAAAATGCAAAAATAGCTCGAAAAATTTTATTTTGGGCCCAATAAGAGCATATGATACGGGAATCTCGTCAGTTTTTTGAGGTTTTGAGTTGGGGTTTTAGCCCCGTAGCTTCCAAACAAGGGCTCTGATCTCAAAATTGTCTTTGAGAGGTCCCCTTAACTTCTTAAAGCGCTTAAGATGGTGCTCAATTTTTGACCCCGGGAGCTCCTAGTAAGGAACTAGAGGGCTTTTAAGGCCAATTTTGGGGGGTCCAAGCATAAGAAAAATTCGGTGAAATTTTTTTTTGAAAACCTGATTTTCTTGGCCAGAACCTCTTTTCGGATGTATTCGGCCTCAAAGTTGAAATTTTCTACAAAAAAAAATTTTTTGGAAAAATTTTTCCTATGCCTGGACCCCCCAAAATTTGCAAAAAAATCCCTCTAGCTCCTTACTAGGAGCTCCCGGGGTCAAAAATTGAGCACCATCTTAAGCGCTTTAAGAAGTTAAGGGGACCTCTCAAAGACAATTTTGAGATCAGAGCCCTTGTTTGGAAGCTACGGGGCTAAAACCCCAACTCAAAACCTCAAAAAACTGACGAGATTCCCGTATCATATGCTCTTTTTGGGCCCAAAATAAAATTTTTCGAGCTATTTTTGCATTTTTTTGTCTGAACAACTGTGAAATGCATCTGATATAGTTAAATTAAGTTCATTGAATCAATTTTAGGTCGAAAACTAATGGAAAGAAATTTCACTTTCATTGAAATTTCATAAATCACACACTTAATCCCAATTTTCTCGAGAAGTGCACTAGATCGAGGAAAACCCTTTGTACCTCAGATACCTTGACTTAACCTCTACATAAAATACTAGAGCCCAGCTCATTGTAACGCAGCGGCTCTACGCTATTTTATGAAATAGGTGAATTTTTGGTAAAAATTCAAATTTTTTTTTTTTCAATAGAATTTTAGATTTCTATCTCAAAGCTATATTTTTTTAATAAGTCATAGTCCACACAAACTACATAAAAAATTAGCCCGAAATCTTGAATTATAAGCTAGTTATGGTCGTTCGAAGTTGACCCCTCCCACAGAGGATGCCAAAAAGTTCAACTTTGAAGGCCAATATCTCGAGAACGGTAGGTCTGAGGGAAAAAGTTACCATATTAAGGTTTTCACATTTTCAAAGGAAAGTCCGACGGTACCCGACTTAAGGCCAGGGTGAAATTGAATCCCAAGGCACCCTATGACATGAATTCAAATTTTGCAGGAACAATTCGCGAATTTTTCTATTTCCTCATTCAGGGCTTCCCGGAGGCTGGAAATGATTCTTAATCATTCTCCTGCTTCCCAAAACATTACCCCAGTACTTTGAATGACTCGAATCGGTCCAGAAATAGCTGATTTAGGTCATTTTCTCCTTTTTTCATTCAAAAGGTTCTAAAGGGTTAGAAACTGAACGCACAGACATGATTGAGGGCTTTTTGGATTCGTAATTAAATTTCAAAGGGCGTAACGGAGCCCTTTTTTCGATTTTTGGCCCACAAGTGAAGTTGTGAGCCTTTTTTCGGAAGGGTCAACAATGGAGGCTTCTGTTCTTATTTTATATAATTTTCACAGACTGAAAATCAAAAAAAAGGCTCCGTTACGCCCTTTGAAATTTAATAACGAATCCAAAAAGCCCTCAATCATGTCTGTGCGTTCAGTTTCTGACCCTTTAGAACCTTTTGAATGAATGCATTTCTATTGGCGACAGGTTGGCGACTGGCAGGAGAAAATGACCTAAATCAGCTATTTCTGGACCGATTTGAGTCATTCAAAGTACTGGGGTAATGTTTTGGGAAGCAGGAGAATGATTTAGAATCATTTGCAGCCTCCGGGAAGCCCTAAATGAAAAATAGAAAAATTCGCGAATTGTTCCTGAAATCAATTTCACCCTGGCCTTAATCCATTTTACAAACAAAATTTACATACTTTTGCGATCTGGGTGTCTAGGTACTTTAGTAGTCTGTGGTTGGGATTGATGGGCAGAAGGTTAAGTTCGAATTTGATATTGGGGCTCCGTACACTATGTTATCTGGTCAAACATTTTCGAAATTTTATTAGCCAGTTTTGTTGAATTCTGTTAGTGATTATTTTGACGACTCACACGAATGGTGAATGTTTGATCCGAGGAAGTTTCCAAGGTGCTGTTGAATTTCGAGGGAAAATGAGAATTTTCGTGACAGAAAACAGAGTAGAAATTTTTGAGAATTTTTGGTTTGAGAGTGGCAGTGGTTAGTAACGTGAAACGAATTGTGAATGAAGAAAATTTAGAAAAAATTAGCCAAAAATTACTATATGATTGTTACTTCTAGAATGGGCAGGTATACTGGGGACCCAGTTTCCTTGTAAGTTACAAACGATTTGAAACCTAAGTTTGTGAAGGCGCGGGAGGTCCCGTATGCGTATAAAGGAGAAGTTGAGCAAATGCTGCGTGAAATGGAGGAGGAGGGCGTTCTCGAAAGAGTGAATTATTGTGAGCTTGGCACACGGTTGGTTGTGGTACCGAAATCAAATGGAAAATTGAGAGTCTGTGGCGATTACAAGTCAACAATAAATCGTTATTTGAAAGATTTCAACCAGCCTTCTCCTTCAATTGAGAATATTCTTACATCCCTGGGAGGATTTGAGTATTCTTTCGTTATTGATATAAGAGATGCATACCATCAGCTGGTTTTGACCATAGAGTATAGATATAGGGTCTCGACAAAACAGAGAACCTAGGGCTTCCAAACGTAAAAAAGCGCCCTCCCCGAATCCCTCCTGGGCTTGCCGAGCCGTGGCAAGCTCTCTAGGAGGGCCGGGGTGGGTGCTAGACACTCTTCGAGGCAGAACCTCGCTTATCCTTATGTAAAAAAGCCCCCCCGGCCCTTCTCAGACCTGCAAGCCGAGTTGCAGGCCCACGAGAAGAGCCGGGGGCTTTAAAAATGAAAAGTAGTGCTCGGGGAAGACAATGTGAAGATCCACTCCTTCTCCAAGAACAGCCACTTCTTCTCCAGCTCCTTCATTTGCTCCAAAAGTGCCTTCTGCTGGTCCTCCTGGCTTCCTTCTTTGGTTTTCTCCCTTCCTTGTGGCTCCTTCCGACCTCCAGAACCCTCAAAGTCATCGTTCAGGGGCGTTCAGGCTGTTTGGATCTGAAAATTAAAAGGTTATTGCTTGAGGGAGAAGGAAATTTGCCGAAAATCGCTTGATTTGCGATTTTTCGGTCTCGTCATTTTAAAATAACTTACCTGAGTGAAGTTCTCTGGTCCTCTAGAACCTTTTTCTGCCTCTTCCGGCAGGTTTCTCTGGTCCTCTGGAGGCCGTATTTGACCATTTTAGAAATCGTTGATATTTTCCATGAATCTCTTTTGACAAGTGACTCATGGAAAGTTGCCTCCTCGCCTGAATGCTTTTCGAGTCGTTGAGACTCTCTTTCTATACTCTATGGTTTTGACCGAAGAATCAGCAAGACTGTGTGCATGGTTTACACACATTGGCACATTTCTTGTACGTCGTATGCCTCAAGGGATAAAGCCAGCTTCAGGTATTTTCCAGTCGGAAATTGAGAAGCATTTGGCAGGAATAAAAGGAGTCGAGGCATTCATTGATGACATTATTGGAGGCGGGCGTACGGTTGATGAAATGCTTGGGAGAGTGAGAAAGGTGTTTGAGTCCTTGCACCGTGCTGGTTTCACGGTGAGACGCGAAAAATGTAAGCTTTTTAAAAAGCGAATAAGAGCTCTAGGTCATGTTATTGATGCCAATGGAGTGTCTAAGGACGAAGAAAAGATGTTTCAAATTTGAAATGTGAAAACTCCCAAGGACACGAAGGAGATTCAGGCGTTTTGCGGGTTTTGTTAACTATTATGCAAAATTTGCGCCCCGATTGGGAGAGCTCGTGAAACCCTTGTATGGGTTGACGCGGAAGGGCATAAAATTTGTCTGGACTGCGGATCATGAACGAGCTTTCAAGAAAGTAAAGGGAAGACAGGAGTTCTCGTTGAGTGGCCATTTCATCGAGGACAATTTGCCTACCAGCCAGGGAAATCAACTATCGATGCACTACATCAGGTAGTGAGACGAGTGGAAAATGCCTTAGAGCATAAGGAAGTGGCTCAATAAGGACCTTTTCGATTGCAAGAGGACTAGAGCCGAGGTTGGTCGAATGGATGTCGAAGGTGCTGAAGTGTAGGAGAATTACCTCCGACTTGGGAGGTGAAGAGGTGACGATAGTGGCCACGAGGGGATGCCCGCAAGGGGGAGTATTGTCCCCTCTCATGTGGTCACTGGTCATCGACGGACTCCTACGGATTTTGGAACAGAACCACCTGGAAGTCGTTGGTTACGCAGATGACCTGATGATCATGGTTAGAGGCAATTTCGAGGAGGTGATATCCGACCGTATGCAGCTGCCCATGAATATAACCTCAAGATGGTGCCAAGATAAAGGACTTGGTGTAAATCCAGCCAAAACCACTCTGGTGCCTTTCACGAGGAGGAGAACAGGAGGGTTGAAGAAACCTCTCCTGGCTGGAGTTCGAATAGGGTTCTCCACGGAGGTGAAATATTTAGGAGTTATACTAGATAGCAAGCTGACGTGGAGAAACCGTGTTGAGAACATCACAGCCCAGACAACGAGGGCACTGATGGCATGCTCAAGGCTGGTGGGCAGGAATTGGGGCATGAGACCCAAGATGATGGAATGGATCTACACATCCGTCGTAAGGCCAAAGATGACCCATTCATCTTTTGTATGGTGGCCAAGGGTCGAGATATCAGTGGCCCAGGCCGCAATGTCAAAGGTGCAGCGCAAGGCATCCCTGGCCATCACAGGATGCCGGAGAAGCACACCAACGGCAGCCCTAGACACCTTGCTGGAGATGCCACCCCTACACGTCCATGTGATTAGGGAGGCAGCTCTCACTGCCTACAGACTTCTCGAGAACTTGGATCCTAGACCAGGGGATCACAAGGGCCACTTTCGGATTTACGAGAAGTTTCCAGGACTGGTGGGCATGAGAGCCGTGTCTGATGTGGGCGTCAGAGAACTGCGGTTCCAGAAGAGGTTCCAGACAATCTTCCCTGAGAGGAGTGATTGACAGAGTGGGACCACTTGGTGCAGGACGACGTCAGGAGGAGATGACGTATTTTTCTTCACTGACGGGTCCAGGAGAAACGGGAAGACTGGGGCTGGTGTATATGGCCCTGGCTACCGACTCAAGATCCCTATGGGGACTACTGCAACAGTCTTTCAGGCTGAGATATATGGGATCCGGGAATGTGCTAGGAGGTGCCTGGCGAGACGAGATCTGAGGCGAAGACACTTGATAGTTGCCTCGGATAGCCAGGCGGCGTTGAGAGTACTCGACGCCTCGTCGGTCAGATCCAAGCTTGTACTGGAGAGCCGAAGTACTCTGGACATGCTGGAAGAGATGAGCAGACTGACACTGATGTGGGTGCCAGGGCACGAGAGGGTACCTGGGAATGAGGCAGCAGATAGGTTGGCCAAGGGGGGTTCGGACAGGGACTTCGTGGGGCCAGAGCCCTTCTGCGGCTTCAGCCTGGGGTGCCACAAGTGGAAGCTGGACAGCTGGCTGAGGAAGTGTATGGAGAAGCACTTCCAGGACCTGTCAATCGACTCCCACTCGAGAAACTTCCTCTGGGCAGGTGAGGAGAGGGCCAAGGAGGCGCTCGGGCTGAACAGAGCTGAGCGTAGACTCCTGGTTGGGATTCTCACTGGGCACTGTGGGTTGGGGGCCCATGGGCGGCGTATTGCCCGCCCCGGGGACCCCAGGTACAGGTTTTGTGGTGAGGGCGAGGAGACCCCGGTTCATATTCTGTGTGAATGTGAACCAAAGATGAGGGCCAGATGGAACTTGTTGGGGATGGGGTTCCCTACCTTGCTCGACGTTAGACAGATGAGCTTTCGCCTGATCTTGGATTTCTTTGCGAGCCTTGGTCTAGGAACCATCTGCTCATGAACAATGAATGGGTTTTTCACAAAAGATCTTCTAGGTCGAAGTAAAGAAGGGAGAGGCACATGTCTTATTGTGCGTCTCTCTTCACCCCACAAACAAAACAAAAGAAAGTAAAGGAAGTGATTGTCTGCTGATTTGATTTTGGCTCATTATGACGAAAAAACAACCTTTGGTTTTGGAGACAGGTGCTTCTGATCACACGATTTCAGCAGTCTTGCTTCAGAAGATGCCTGAGGGAGAACGCCCATTGATGTATTGGGCCAAACGCCTTGATGTAGCACAAAAGAATAATAGTGTTGTGGATAAAGAAGCTTTAGCTGTTGTTAAATCTTGTAAAAAGATTGCAAAATATCTTCTGGGAAGAAAGTTTACCGTTCGAACGGATCAAAAAGCGCTTCTGCGGATATTGAGCGACCATAAAGGCCTCCCAGTGACTGCATCGTCTAGATTGCTGCGTTGGGCATTGTTTTTGTCAGGATATAATTATGTCATTGAGCACGTCAGAACGGACAAAAATAGAGCAGATCCTATGTGTCGGTTGAGACATGCCAATTTTCTCGACGAGAAATTTGAAAAAATGGAACTGGAAATGTCGTGAATGCAATTCGTGAAAATGGTGTGCCTTTGAATTTCGAAGACGTTTCTTCAGAAATAAACAACGATGAAAGTTTGAATTTTGTAAAAAATTGTATTATAAAAAAAGATTGGAAAAAATTCAATACAAATGAATTCGTTCAGTTGAAAATAGTGCGATTATGTGGGGTCGTCAATTGGTGACTTCCTCTCGATTAAGAAAATATGTACTGATGGATTTGCATAGTGGACATTAGGCTTTCTTATACGAATACGAATGTGAATGCGAATGTTTTACACGAATGTGAATGAATATTTCACCCAAATTATTTGTTCACATTCGTATTTCACATTCGTGAAAACATTCGAATGTTTAAATGAATGGAAAAACATTCGAATGTTTTGTCCCGTATAAAAACATTCGAATGTTAAACGAATGGCAAAACATTCGAATGTCTAAATGAATGGCAAAACATTCGAATGTTAAACGAATGGCAAAACATTCGAATGTTAAACGAATGGCAAAACATTCGAATGTCTAAATGAATGGCAAAACATTCGAATGTTTTGTTCCATTAAAAACATAAGAATGTTACACGATTTTAAAACGTTCTTCATTCTTCAGAAACATTTTTGTGTCCGTCTGTATGTATGTTTAGTATTGAGTTGGGGTTTTAGCCCCGTAGCTCCCAAACGGGGGCTCCGATCCCAAAATGGTCTTGAGAAGACCCCCTCAACTTTTTAAGGCGCTTCGAATGACGTTCAAATTTTTTTCTAAGTACAGTGATTATTGAGAAAAAGGTAGCCCGAAATCACGAAAATCGAATTTCAAAAGTCATGGCTACCGTGAATTTTGACGGACAATTTTTTCAGAAAAAAATCGAAAATAAATAGAAAGAGCCCCCGGAGATAGGGCTTTCCGTGGCAAAAAGACCTTTATTTTTCACGGGCTATCTCGGAAAAATATAATATCCGGGGGTCCGGAAGGAAATAGTGAGCGAACGGGTGGTTTGATAGGCCTCCAGGGGAACTCCCAGAACTCCGAAGCCCCTTAAAATCTGGACTCAAAAGGTAGGTCGGTCCCGTCTAGGAGAGTTTGCGAAACTTTTAAGCCATCATTCGCCTTTCTACGTGCCCTGGAAGCTGAGATCAAACGCAAGAATCTCACCCCATAAAATTTTGTACTACTCTTAACCCACCTACTTAGGTGATAGGAGGAAACATGTGTTCTATGATTTGCTAGACTAGGCACAATCTATAACATATCCAAAATTTAGCTCAATCGGCCGAAGTACATAAAAGGAACTTTCATACACCGGGAAAACCCCCCTAGTTACCCCCAGGCAGTTTTTCGAAAAAACCAAAACCTTTCGCCCACCTTTCAGATCATACATGACAACATGCAAAAAAGCGCAGGTCTCTAGCTATTGTACTTGAGCCTTTGCGACTCGGACACATGAGTGCATTTCTTCAAAATTGATGAAAATGCACTAAACATTGACCTAAGGGTAGTTTCAAACAAAAGTGAAAACGATGAACCCATCTCACCCCATAAAATTTTGTACTACTCTTAAGAGGCCCCCAAAAGGGGAAAAATTTTAGTTGCTCCGATTGAGTCAAAATTCAGAATGATCATGCAAAATGACAAATTAAACAACTTTTTTATCCGGTCACGGTCTCAAATATGTACAATAATGGAACTGGAGGGTCTAGACTTCCCCTTGCTAACGGAGGGGCAAAATTTCATGTTTATCTGATTGAGCTTAAATTTTGGCAACTGTTAGATGGCACTAAATCCAGCAAAAACACTGGTACAGTAAGTCTCTATGACCTTAGGGTGTGCAGCTGCGGGCTCGCAAAGTTAGAATGAGGTGAAAATGTTTTAACTCCAATTGAGCTGAAACTTGGGGAAATATTAGATGACATTAAATTTAGCAAAATATCCTTCTTGATTAGGTCAATTTTTTATATTTATAGGTCAACTTTTCATTTTAATTTTCGGGAGTGCTATTGGAACTTATGTGGCCGAAAACAGGTGATTTTCTGATTTACACCCCCCCCCCCCCCCAAAGAGATATCGCATAATCGCTTCTTAAAGCACGTCTTTGCATTAAGAAACACCTGTGTACGAATCCGCACTGAATTTGGCTCAGTGGTTTTTGAGTTCCTTTGACTGATAGCGAAAAAATTGCATTTTTGTAAGGAGAATTTTTTTCTCACCCTCATAACTTTTTTTTAGAAGTGTTTCCCTCAAGTAACTTCAGGACCTTGTCAGACTCAACAATCATTTGTGGTTTCATTAAGCTATCATAAGTGGGCAATTTCAAACAAAAGTGAAAACTTTTGAACCTTTGGATTTTTGATTTCGATGAAACTTTGCAAATTTGTTCAGTTTTGAAAAAGAAAATTTTCTGCCTTTTTAGTTTTTTTAAATTCTAAAACAACTTTTGATCTCTTACCCTAAAACTAAGTTTTAATCCAAACAAGAATTGAATCCCCTAAGTCTTTCGGAGCCTGAGCTAGGTGTTCCTGAAAATGCTCAATTTTGCCTTAAATAACCCCTTTAAGTACATATTTGAGTACAAACAAGGGGGTGCATTACAAAAGTTTCTTCATAAACGTTTAAATTTAACGTGACTGGTTGAGTTTTGAAGGTTTTTGGCTCAAAAAAATACATAACTCAAAAATCTAAAAATTTTTGTATGGAGAAATATGGACTTTCGCCCTTTATGTTCCCATATCTCAAAAACTAAGATCTGAAAATTCATGAAATTTTGTGTGCATGTTTTCCCTCAAATAAGGCACAAAATGACAAATTTTGAGATTTTTCAAAAAATACCATTTTTTGATATTAAAAAAATAAATATTGTTTTTGATATGTATATGAAGATATATTTTGGAAAAAACTTTTCTTACCCTCAGTTTGTTTGAAATTTAATGCAGTTTCTAAAAAGTATTCACTTATTGAAATCGGTTCAGTGGTTCGGGAGAAACAAATCCAAATGTGAGGGCAAAAAACCACAAATTTTCGATAATTTTGCATTTTCAAGGTGACCTCAAGGGCAAACAAGATGGAATTTAAAAAAACTAAAAAGGCAGAAAATTTTCTTTTTCGAAACTGAACAAATTTGCAAAGTTTCATCGAAATCAAAAATCCAAAGGTTCAAAAGTTTTCACTTTTGTTTGAAATTGCCCAAGTAGTTTTTTTTATACCGAAATTTAAAGTTTTAAGCCCATTTTGTATTGGAAAATGGACCTTTTGGTTAACAACTTCTCTCCAGGGGTGTTAAAAATCAATCCTTTCACAGCCCCTCTCATTTTAAGTCAAAAAAGATGAGTGGAAGTTTTTAGGGCTAGAAATGAGAGCCCATGAATCTGTCAGCATGTCGAAATGCACCTAATGATGATATTGAGGATATACAAAATTACCAAAGTCCACTTAAGAAGCCGAAACTTCGCACAAATCATACTCATTTACTGTCAAGTAAGATCGGGAAAAGGTTTTAGGGACATCTTAATTTTCGGGAGCACTATTGGAACTTATGTGGCCGAAAACAGGTGAAATTAGAGGTGGGCACGTGTTCAAATTTAAAAGCCTGAGCCCACCTGAGCCCGACATAAATGAACCTCGAACCGCCTGAAAAAAGCCTGGGCCCGCTCGCACTAAAAACTCCAGGCCCGGACCCAACCGAGAAAACCCGAAAAAACCTGTCATTTCCTGGACGTGGAGAGTCCGCAACCAGTGTCCACGTTTACGTTTTGAAAATTTGCAACTAAGTATTTTTAGTGCATTTCAGCATTTTGCAAAAAATGCACTGTTGTGGCCGCTTTGCCGTCTGTCTGTCCGTCTGTCTGAAATTTTATAACTCAAGACCCAGAAGAGCTAGAGAGCTGCGGTTTTTTGCATCGTGTAGTGCCTGATCTGTAGGGGTGCAAGCTAACAATTTAAGACCCCTACCCCTTCTTGGGGTGGAATGGGGGGTGTTTTACTTTTGTATGAAAACTCCTTATTTTACATCCGATTGTAGTCTGTTGTAGTCTCCGATGTAATCCGATGTTGTAGTCTGTGTCAAATCTAGCAAATCATGGTACCTCATGTGTCCCTTACCATGGACAGGGACGGAGCTAGGGGCCCTCAAAGTTGGGCTTCTCGAAATCTTTGAAAATGCACCCTTAAGCTTAATCTCCGATTTTGCTTTTTACATATTTTTTTACCTCGTTAAATATTTTTTTCAAATTTTTTTGTGTGTTTTAAGGACTCTAAAAAACAATTAAACCAAAAAATTTTCAAAATTTTTTTCATTAAAATTGTTTTTTTTTAACTCTTATTTTGCCGTTTATTTCGTCTGCCATCTGGTTTTTCTCTTCAAATATGTTTCAAAATATACTCGAATTGAACATTGGCATTGAACCTGCCAAGCTGCAAAAATTTGAGCAATTTTAGTGCAATTTAAAAATTCAAAAAAAAAACCCATGGTTCTCGACTCAACTACGCAGCACATTGAAACCAGACCCGAGCGGGCCAGGAAACACATGTCATGGCAAGAGTCTTTATTTCCGACGAAAAATTTTAAAATGAGTCGAACGGGTGGTTGATTCGAGTTGCGGATCCTTATTTTTTTCAAGTTCGGGCTTTTTAAAAGGCCTGGTCCCGCCCTACATGAAGTGCGGCCCGCCCGCACTCAAAAATCCAGGCCCGAGCCCCCCTGAAGCTCAGGCGGGCCCGGGCTTTTTTCGGGAAGCCTGAGCCCGTGCCCATCTCTACGCGACATCATAATACATATGTTTGTCGATTGTCACTATAATTGGCCCCGTAGATTTTGAGTTCCTTTGTGGCCAAGCGAAAAAATTACAATTTTGCATGGAGAATTTTTTCCCACCCTCATTAAATTTTTTCTAGGAAGGCTATCCAATTGTCTTTCAGAGAGCTTTAAGATTTTATTAGAATCAATACTCGTGCCAAGTGACCATAAGTAGTTTTTTCATACCGAATTTCTAAGTTCTAGGCCCTTTTTGTATGGGAAAAGAGACCTTTTGGTTAGTAACTTTCCACCAGGGGGTGCTAAAAATCAATCCTTTTAAATGCCCTCTAACTTTGAGTCAACTATTATGTTAATACTAGTGACGTCATCTATGTCTCAGACCGAGGACTTATCAGCCAACCTGTTATGTGTACCAAAACTCAGACCTCTACGTGGTTTGAAAATGGGAGGTGATGAATGAGTGAGTGATTTAATACTATAATTTTAGATCGCTCTTGGACATTTCATCAACACTTTGAGAATAAAGCCTGTATTGTTCACCTTTGGTTAGTTATAAGTTATAACAGCTTTAACCAAAACACCATATTTCAGCAATCGAAGCTTAGATCTTTGAACAAAATAAAGTTTCAGAAGACTACTGACCCCATATTGTGTGATTTTCAAACTTAACCCGGAGACCAAAGCTATCCGCACTTCAAAGGGTCGGTTAGACACATGTTAAACTAACCAAAGTTGAACAATATGCTCTTAAGTCTGAGGAGCTGGTGACACGGAACAATCTACTTCAGCAAGTCGCTGGAACTACATGGAGGACTGATGCTGACACATTGAGAATTGCTGATCTCGCTTTAATTTTCTCTCATTAAGAATATTGTGCTCCCATCTGGCTGTGCAGTTCACATCGCTTAAAATTGATGCATGCATGCATATCATCAGCGGTACAATAAAATCTTCACCTCTTCCGTGGCTACCTGTATTGTGTAACATCGAACCCTCCTCGTTGCGGCGTGAGCAGGCAGTTATACATACCGTGACGAAGAATGAGACTCTGGGAAATTCACTTCTTCATTCAATGCTTGAAGATGGCGCTGAACAAATTCTTGGCACGAAAATCTCCATACTTGCTCGTAGATTATCTGAGAAACTTCGACATGAAGACATGTGGAGACAAAAATGGCATCAAGAGCTCCCGAACAACTCAGAAGTTATAGATGACCCTGTATTTAAACTTGCTGGCTTTGTTCTTAAGAGACGTGAACGAACTTTTCTTAATAAATGCCGAATTAGTCATGGAGGATCAAGTGAAACTTTATTCAAATGAGGCTCAGTTGAAGATTCGTCTTGCGAATGTTGCGAAGAAATCCACTCAATACCAGAGACGTACCTAGGATTTGAAACCGGGGGGGCTGAACCTTGAGCGGGGGCCCCCTTCCAATCGAGTGCCGCGTTTACCTATTTGGGGGCCCCTGGGCACTTTTAATGACGCCCCCCCCTTAGCCCAATAAAAATTTAATTTCTACATCAAATAGGTTTTTTTCAGTTATTCACCGAAATTTTAGATGGGTTACAATTTAAATTCATAAATAAACAAAAAATTTTATATTATTACAAATTCTGTACAGAATATTCCTGCAAATTTTTTATATTGATACAAATATTATGTACAAAATATTATGTCACGTGTTTTAAATGAATTACCGAGGCCTTTTTTATTTCGGGGCCACCCACCTCTTCACAAATTTTCTAACATTTTTGCAAGACCATATATGTCAAAAATGTATCTTAAATTATTTACATAAATTTGGAGCGGTTTTGGAATATATTTTTAAAAAGGCCCGCCGCAGGCGCGAAAATTTTTAGGAGTATGCAATAATTGAGAATAAGAAAACCATGTTTAAAGCTCCTTTAAGAATCGAAAAATCAAAAGCAATGACTAAAATCCCTATCCAGCTTCAAATTGTTGAAAAAGTCACAGTTGTGTTGGGTCATAAGCATTTTATGTATTTCAAAGGACTGAGATGTAAAAAGTGAAAGTAAAACAGCGCGCCGCAGGCGCAAAATTTTTAAAGCCTTTTTAAGTTTTGAAGAATTAAGAGCCTCCTTCATAAAATGGGGCCCCTACAGACATGAATGTGGGGCCTCCTGCTAAATAAAATGGGGCCCCTAAAGACATGAATGTGGGACCCCCTGCTAAATAAAATGGGGCGGAAAGTGCTAAGTTTCTGAAAATTTTTGGTCCCTTCGGGACCAAAATTTTACCAAATTTTTCAAGATTTGGGGGCCTCTGGGCAATGTCCAATTTGTCCATATGATAAACGCGGCACTGTTCCTATCCCTCTTGATTCAAAAGGGGGCCCCCTCGAATAAGCTGGTGGGCCCCCTGATTCAATAAGTGGGCCCCCTTGATTCAAAAATGGGGGCCCCCTCGAATAAGCTGGTGGGCCCCCTGATTCAATAAGTGGGCCCCCTTGATTCAAAAATGGGGGCCCCCTGATTCAATAAGTGGGCCCTCTTGATTCAAAAATGGGCCCCCTCGAATAAGCTGGTGGGCCCCCTGATTCAATAAGTGGGCCCCCTTGATTCAAAAATGGGGGCCCCCTGATTCAATAAGTGGGCCCTCTTGATTCAAAAATGGGGGCCCCTTGAATCAAAAACGGGGGCCCCCTCGAATAAGATGGTGGGCCCCTTGATTAAAAAATAGGGGCCCCCTCGAATAAGCTGGTGGGCCCCCTGATTCAATAAGTGGGCCCCCTTGATTCAAAAATGGGGGCCCCCTGATTCAATAAGTGGGCCCTCTTGATTTAAAAATGGGGGCCCCTTGAATCAAAAACGGTGGCCCCCTCGAATAAGATGGTGGGCCCCTTGATTCAAAAATAGGGGCCCCCTCAAATTAAAATATGGGCCCTTTAAAGGCCTTATTTTAGTATTTATTTTTTTTTTAAATCGGGCCCCTTCGGGGCCTTTAAAATAATAATAAAATTTCGGGGCCCCTACGGGGCCCTTCTGAAAAAGCTCGGGGGGGCTAAGCCTACCCTAGCCCCCCCCTAGGTACGTCTCTGCTCAATACATCACAACGTTAAAGATTGTCCAGTTTTCAAATTTGAAGAAGTCTTGGTTGGTCTGAGTGATTGCCCAGAAGCTGGAGTGAGATGGCTGAAGACAATGTCACTTGATTTGTGATTTCACTGCGTACGAGATAATAATAATAAGTATTTTTAAATTACCATGTATTTAAATGCATAAAAATTTACTTTAATTAAAATTCCTGTACTTGAATATTATCAAGTTTAATCTTGAAAGGTTTGGAATGTTGAACCACGGTATTCAAAAAATCCAAGTGTGTTCGTAACGTTTGATTGGAGATTGCTCAATGTGGCATAGTTTGAAGTATCACTAATCACTTGTTCGTTTCTTATGGTTGCATACGTATCATCATTGTCCGGAGGCAGAAACATCTGATTTCGTTTTTTCTTGTCCTCTTTACTGATTTCAACTGTAGGTAGAACTTCAGGTTCAGAGAAAACTTGCATAGTTAGTTCTTGTTCTTCATAAAGTTTTAGTTTTCTATTAAAAAAATAATATAAGCTTTAGTATCAATGAAAAAGAACCATTTTGAGCTCGTTCAAATATTAAGTCACGGTAAAAATCGTGATTTTAGGAATCCACCGCCCCACCCTCTCTGACACGACATGTTCCATACACTGGTACTTACTTTGTACCTTAGACTCACACATTCAACAAGAAATTCGTTCCACCATATCACAACCAGGTATTGCCTAGCTGCCAACTTGCTATTGATAGACGGGAAATTTAATGTAGATTTCAACGATACCAAATTCGACGGAAAGCATTCAAGTTTTCATTGAAGAAATGAATATCGCTGAACCCTCTCTTGATAAAAACCACGACAACGGCGATGTAATAACCGTTTTTGATATAAAACGCGAGCGGATCCCCAGAGAACTTATAATATAGACGTAAAGAGGATTAAATAAGGAAAATTTCAAACACGGGAAGTCCCCGTGAAACGGTCTAATAAGGCTTCTACGAATATTTGAAAAAAAATCATAAAAATCGCCCATTTAATTTGTTGGCACGAAAAGTCATGGTAATATGATTCGCGCACCTGGCACGAATTTCTTGTTTGGTCTAGGAAAGTATGAGTCTGAGCTTTGTACCGACTGTCATTGTGCAGCTGACCGTAACGGAAAAAAGACTTAGTATTTAAAAAATATTGAAAAAATCGTTTAAAATTTAAATTTTGACTTACTGTTCGATCCACAGAGGATTTTCAGTTGTGTTAAGATCCTCTATTATTTGGTTTTGAATCAAAAAATCTGTTTGATGCTCTTCTTGTTTTGCGGGTATGCTTACAATCCAGTTTCTGAGACAGCAGCAAAGTACAGAAAAACCAATAAATCCCACGAATAAGAGTATGAGAAGAGCAACAACCGCTGCTAAGGCAATATCGATTGATTTTCCAAAATTTGATTCTTCGTTTAACGGTACTACATTTTCAATTGCATATAACGCATAATAGTCCTGAAAAGAAAAACATTCAAGTTTTTTAAATGTTCAATATTGTGAGGAAATATGAGAATAGAGGGAATCTGAGCTAAATTCCTGACTTGAGACTAAACCAGTTGGGTTCTTAGGAAATCGAAAAGCTTCGCGTTGTTTCAACGTGGCAACAATTTGCCGCATGTGGGCCCCCGTAAAGACGGTTTTTGCCCCCCGGTAAAAGGTTTCCTCCGCTGACCTAAAATTATTGTATTGGATTCAGATTTTCAGATGGTCATCTCAATTCAAAAGAGAGATTGCATTGGTTTTCGCTTCAACCCTCTGAACTATCAGCGCCCTCTATTTTATACTACCATGCACGCTATAGCAGTCGCATTCTTAATTCGACCTTAGCCCTTGAGGGCTAAAGTTGCATTAAGAACACAATTGGGCCTAAACATTCCGACGCGGCGTCTGGGATTGAACCCACCATCTCCCGATCACCTGCCTGACCGCCCTAACCACTAGACCTTATCTCAATTCAACAAAAATGATTAATTTTTACGTACTACATAGACCAATTGTTGGAACTTCGAGAGCGTTTGCTAAGAACTTGATAAGATATGCTCTTTTGAGGAAATCTCAGAATCTTGGCGCAATCAATCCAGGATGTTTCATTCAAAGAAGTTCATAAAGAACTACAAAGCTCATAGATCAAAGGAACTGCTCAACATAACAAGGAAAGAGACCTAATTTGTCACAGGATTTTTGACTGGCTACTACCATGTCCATGTGAATGTGAGATTTTGCTGGTTCAATCTGATTGTGAGTGAGATTTGCAGATTTTGCAATGGTGCAAGTGAGACCGTGAAACACTTACTTAGCTCATGTCGCCCTTGATGCATAAGAGCAGCTTTAGAGGCACTTTGGGATACATTTTTCTGACGTGGGACATATTGCGAACGCAACTTTGAGAAGTGGGTTGAGATTTTCACAGGACTTGCAGCCTTGGAAACCTGAGCCCAGGGCAATCCGACTCTGACGTATGGATTGTGACCCACTATAATATTTCTGGAGTCCCCTGAAAATTCATCGGAACCCCTGAAAATTCCACTCCTAGAAACTCAAAGGGCCCTCAACATTTTTGGGGGCCCCCTGAAATTCAAAGGACCCTCTAAAACTTCAAGAGGCCCCTAAAAAGTTGTGCGGGTACCCCTTGAAAATTCCAGGGGCCCCCAAAATATTTTGAGGCTTTTTATTTCATGGTCCTTACTTTAATTACTTTCTTTTACTTTCACCAGATATCAAGTTTTACACTTGCATTACCTTTTAATCACTCTTCATACAAATTGACAGTTCGTTTACGGTTAAAAATGGAAAAATAGTCCCTTGAAATGATCGCAAAATGAGGGAGCAAAGTAGCAAAATGGGGAAGCAAGTAGGGAGCAAAATTAATTGATAAGAAAATGCACCTGGTACCTGGAGAACAGACATCATAAGAACGTTCTTCTCGGTTGTGCAAACAGCTGATCGATTCCCTGTCGTCTAAAATGAGACAACGTTGAGGGGACTGAAAACTACATAAGAAACTCCATATAGTATATAGTGGAGACAAAAGAGGATACATATATGAAGTTCGGAGGGAACAAGAACCCGCACAACTCAGATGAACGATATTTTAATATCTGTCATCCCTGTTTAGACGACAGGGTATAGATCAGCTGTTTGCACAACCGAGAAGAACAATCTTATGATTTCTGTTCTCGGGTACCAACCGCACGTCTCTAGTTGCAAAGGTGGAATAAATTTTCCTCTTTAATTTGCATCACCTCGTGATGAAAAGTACTGTACGGACCTCAGGGGCAAAGAGATTTTTAAGCTCCTTTGACTATGTGACGGTCAATTTCCAGTCGTTAAAATTTAAGAACGATCGTGCACACCATTTACATGTCAAGACAATTAAAGAACAATTCCAGATAATTCAAGAAAATTTAACCTACGAGTTAAAATATTTGAATTTCGATGGCTCTTGTCATCATCATCAGTTTTGCGACTGTCGCAAAACTGATGAAGATGACAAGAGTCATCGAAATTCGAATATTTTAACTCGTAAGTCAAATTATCTTGACATGTGAATGGTGTGCGCGATCGTCTGTCTGTCCGTCTGTCCGTCTGTCCGTCCGTCCGTTCGAGTCGCAAAGGCTCCGAAACTACAAGAGCTAGAGACCCGCGTTTTTTTTGCATGTTGTCATATATGGTCTGGAGGGTGGTGGAAACACTTTGGTTTTTCCGGAAAACTACCTGGGGGGTAATTAAGGGGGTTTTCCCGTTGTATGAAAGTTCCATATACTTCGTCCGATTGAGCTGAATTTTGGATATGTTATACATCATGTCGAATCTAGCAAATCATGGAATACATGTTTGCCCCTATCACTTAAGGGGGTGGGGTGAGAGGCCTCCGAAGGGGAGAAAAATTAAGTTGTTTCGATTGAGCTGAAATTCAGAATGGTCATGTAAAATGACAAATAAGCAATTTTTGTTTCGGGTCATGGTCTCAAAAATGTAAAATAACGAACTCTGGGGTCATTAAGTGGCCACCCAAGATTTCCCCTGCTGAACATTAGGGAAAAATTTCAAATTCAACATAGAGAGACCTAGAGATTTCGAGAAGAACTTTTGGCCTTATAGATTCATAGCGTTAGTCACCTAGTCCTTCTCGATTCTGACGTACTGACTGATTGACTGCTTAGTGCTAATTAGCGAAGCAAAACTTCATCTTACCTTTAAATTGTCATAACTCTTATCAATAGTCCTTAAAACATCTTCAACTGGTCGTATTGATTTTTCAGGTGTACTGATGGGGAGAAAATACAAGTCACACCAATCAGCTCTTATTTTTCCCATTTCATCGATGTGATATCGTACATCGTCAACTATTATCAAATCTCCCGTCACATTTGAAAAGTTTTCTGATATAAGATTACTTATATTTTTAACTTCTGATGGTGGGCGGGAGAAAATTACTCGGATGAGCTGTTTTGGTTCAAAAATCCACACTAATATATTCGCTTTGCTTAAACGCTCAAGCGAAACAGTTTCTTTAGCAACAATTTCCAATACAAAATGATCGTTGACGTACTCTGCCATATAAACTGATGTAGTTACTCTTCCTTCGCCATCAATACCTAATTAAATAGAAAATAATAATTATGTACGTTTTTTTCAAGTTCTAGAAAGAAAACATGTTTAAAGCTTAGTCGGGGACGAACGCATTTGAGTGCATTTTCAACTCGCTTTGTTGCAAAAGTTTAGTCAAAGAATAAATATTTTGTCCCAAATTCAATCACTGCAGAAACTTATTGGGCCCCATAGTTTGATTCCACAGGTCATAGAGCATTAATGCAGGAGGCTATTTAGCTAAATTTAATCTCATCTAACATTTGCCCAAGTTTAAGCTCAATTGGAGTTAGAAAATTTTCGCCTCATACTAACTTTGCGAGCCCTCAGCTTCACACCCTTAGGTCATAGAGACTTACTGTAGGACTGTTTTTTGCTGGATTTAATACCATCTAACAGTTGCCAAAGTTTCAGCTCAATCGGTTGAATTTGAAGTTTTGCCCTTCTGTTCGCCAAGGGAAGTCTTGGGTGGCCACTTAGTGACCCCCAGAGTCCGTTGTTTTACATTTTTGGGACCATCACCCCAAACAAAAGTTGCTTATTTTGTCATTTTACATGACCATTCTGAATTTCAGCCCAATCGGAGCAACTAAATTTTTCCCCCCTTCGGAGGCCTCTCACCCCACCCCTTTAAGTGATAGGGGCAAACATGTATTCCATGATTTGCTAGATTTGACGTGATGTATAACATATCCAAAATTCAGCTCAATCAGACGAAGTATATGGAACTTTCATACAACGGGAAAACCCCCTTAATTACCCCCCAGGCAGTTTTTCGGAAAAACCATATCGTTTCGCCCACCTTCCAGATCATACATGACATCATGCAAAAAACCGCAGGTCTCTAGCTCTTCTAGTTTCGGAGCCTTTGCGACTCGGACAGACGGACGGACGGACGGACGGACGGACATATCGGACACAGAAGTGCATTTTTTTCATAATTGATGAAAATGCACTAAAAAAGGCATTTACAAAAAACAGTTTTTCTGTTTCTGTTTTTGCATCGTTTATTTGGCAAGATCTAATCGGCCACCTACTTATAGGTTCAAAACCTAAATTTTTGGTGCATTTTCATCAATTTTGAAAAAATGCACTTATGTGTCCGATATGTCCGTCCGTCCGTCTGTCCGAGTCGCAAAGGCTCCGAAACTATAAGAGCTAGAGACCTGCGGTTTTTTGCATGATATCATGTATGGTTTGGAGGGTGGTGGAAACACTTTGGTTTTTCCGAAAAACTGCCTGGGGGATAATTAAGGGGGTTTTCCCGTTGTATGAAAGTTCCATATACTTCGTCTGATTGAGCTGAATTATAGATATGTTATATATCGCGTCAAATCTAGCAAATCTTAGAACACATGTTTGACACTATCACTTAAGGGGGTGGGGTGAGAGGCCTCCGAAGGGGGGAAAATTGAGTTGTTTCGATTAAGCTGAAATTCAGAATGGTCATGTAAAATGACAAATAAGCAATTTTTGTTTCGGGTCATGGTCTCAAAAATGAAACACAACGGACCTGGGGGGTCAATAAGTGGCCACCTAAGACTTTCCCTGGTGAACAGAAGGGCAAAATTTCAAACTCAACCGATTGAACTGAAACTTTGGCAACTGTTAGATGGCATTAAATCCAGCAAAAAACAGTCCTACAGTAAGTCTCTATGACCTAAGGGTGTGGAGCTGAGGGCAACCAAATTTAGTTTGAGGCAAAATTTGGGCAAATGTAAGATGACATTAAATCTAGTAAAATATCCTTCTACATTAAGGCTCTATGACCTGTGGGATCAAAGTCAGGGGTCCAATAAGTTTCTGCAAGACGGAATTCGGGACAAAATATATTCAACTTGACCCAACATTTGCAACAAAGCGTGTTGAAAATGCACTAAAATCCGTTCGTCCCCGACTAAGCTTTAAACATGTTTTAACTATCAATCACAAATTAAATTCACTATCGAACTTCTCAGGTATTTTCAACTGAGTGATTCAAACCCTCCTCATGAAACTGACAAACTCAGAATTAAATTTACAACTAATGCGTGCCATACTTTATCTTAACACGAATTGGAATGCTCCAAAAGCAAGTCAAGATATTTTGCAGAACTGCCACTGTTGAAGCGATCTTATCAGCTGGCGGAGCACAGCAATAAAGTGATTTTTATTTATTGCCTTGAATCCTATTCAAGGTTATCTACAGACAATTTAGGGAAATTTCAATAACTTAATAGAGGGTTATCACTTATCAGGGTTAGTCAATTCAAGAACCGGGTACTGTAATTTTTGGATTTTGGCAGATGCATCTTATGGTTATTTAGTACTTACCAAATGGACTTGGTATAATTGATCCTGTTGTATTTGAGGAACCAAATTTATAGAGATTAGATGCTACAAGTAACAATTCAAACGAAGCATTCACCCCATAGTCCTTGTCGAATACTTTAATTTGGGCAACAAGCTCATTAATTCCAGCTTGATAGCTGACACAAGCGTAGTATTGTGCGAATTCAAACTCTGGGCCATTGTCATTAATATCCATTACTTGTACAACAACTTTGCAAATATTTGAATCGGAGATATTAAATGGTTCATTTTTTAGATCCAGTTTGCTTGATTGAGCTTTGACATAAATTTCATGCGTGCTTTGAAATTCTCGATCCAAAGATGTCTTAGCAAAAATTTCACCTGTTGATTCATCAATAGTAAAAAGATCATCATCATTTCCTTGAACAATGTTATAAAAAACAATAGAATGTGATTTGGCTTCAACTTTTGCTATTTTTGTAAATGGAATATTGTTTTCTACAACAAACGCATTCATTGAGTTTTCTTCAAATTCTGGTATAGTACTATTTTCTTCTAACTTGATTGTTAGAAATCTCAAAGTCTCAAACTCTGGCTTTCCGTGGTCTTTAACCACTAAAACAACTTTATACTGTTTTTTATCGGAAAAGCTTAGATCCTTTTTGATTTTTATTTGGCCGTTGCTCTTATCAATTGAAAATTCGTTAGTTTCGGCTACGTTCTCATTATTTTCTTGAAAGAAAAATGAAAATTGCCCACTTTCTCCTTCGTCAGCATCATATGCTTTTACTTCTATAATCACCTTGTTTTTTAAAGCTTCATATTGTAACATAGAAATGATGGCGTCATTTGTCTCTGGAATTAAGAACGTTGGTCTGTGTTGATTCAATTGAGTGACTTCTATGTATACTCTGCACCTATCAAAGTGAGGTCCATTTCCCATTTCATCTCGTGCTTCTATTTCAATAACGTAAAAACCATGCGCCAAATTTAACTGAGGAAATAAAATTCCAGATTCTGGATCAAGTGAAAATGTATTGTTTATGTTTCCTGATAAGATCCTATATTTACAATAACCGAATATACCGGTGTCCATATCAATTGCTGAAACCTGTATTATTGCGGCTGTGAGCTTTACGTTTTCAGTAATAGTTGCATTATAATAGGGTTGAGTAAACACTGGTGAATTATCGTTTACATCAATAATGTTCACTTCTACAGAAACATCTGAAAATCTTTCACCATCACTTGCTGAAGCTGTAAACGCTAACTTTCCAACAGTTTCTTTGTCAAGAGCAGTTGAATTTTTTGTGTAAATATATCCTGTTGAGGTATTAATACTGAAATATTTACTATCTTCTCCAGATATACTGTAACTAACATTATCATTATCCAAATCATCAGCATGTACACCACCCAAAAGTGTCCCTTCTTTAGAATTTTCAAGTGCAAAAAGTTTGTAGCTAGTGTTATTAAATACTGGATCGTTGTCATTAATGTTTTCTACAGTAACGTTAAGTATTGCAACAGTTGAAAGTTGAGGTTCTCCAGAGTCGTACACAGTGACGTTGATTATTATTCGTTCAACTTCCTCAAAATCAATTCTTGATTTAACAAAGACATCTCCTTTGGAATTTGAGATGTTAAAATATTCGTTCAACGATATTTCGTATTTTGCTATGGTAGAATCATTGTCCTTAGCTCTTAAAGAAAACAATAGATACCCTCCTGGGGACTCTTCTTTTATACTAAGATTATATGTAGGATTATCTGAAGTCCATGGGGCCAAAAATTCCTGCAAGTAAAATAAACCATAAAATCCAACCATCTTAGTATGCGACCAATGATTGTGAGCATATTGCTTAGATACTAAGTGTCTCATCGACTCCTTGGTGCATTCAGAAATTATACCAAGAAACCGAGTGAACACAATTTTGTAAATAATGAGAACATATTTATGACATCAGCCTAAACGAGGTCCTCTTAGAAAACTTTATTTAACAAAATTCATTGTTGTTTTACAAAATGGCAGGGTACTATAAATATTAATACAATTTAGAAAATTTAAAGTGCGCCACAATAAGTTCATGACCCATTGTCCCACCCCCAAATCTGTTTATAGTTCGGACAGACCAACAGGATTGCAGCTAAAATATAAAAGTGCATTTTCAGAGTATTTTGAAAACATGTTTAAAGCTTAGTCGGGGACGAACGCATTTGAGTGCATTTTCAATTCGCTTTGTTACAAAAGTTGGGTCAAAGAGAAAACATTTTGTCCCGAATTCCGTCAATGCAGAAACTTATTGGACCCCTGACTTTCATCCCACTGATCATAGAACCTTTATGTAAAGGAATATTTTGCTAAATTTAACATCATCTAACATTTGTTCAAGTTTAAGCTCAATTGGAGTAAAAAAAATTTTCGCCTCATACTAACTTTGGGAGCCCTCAGCTCCACATACTTAGGTCATAGAGACTTACTGTAGGACTGTTTTTTGCTGGATTTAATGCCATCTAACAGTTGCCAAAGTTTCAGCTCAATTGGTTGAATTTGAAATTTTTCCCTACTGTTCGCCAAGGGAAGTCTTGGGTGACCACTTGTTGACCCCCCAGGTCCGTTGTGTTACATTTTTGAGACCATGACCCGAAACAAAAATTGCTTATTTTGTCATTTGACATGACCATTTTGAATTTCAGCTCGATCGGAGCAACTAAAATTTTCCCCTCTTTGGTGCCCTCTCACTCCAACCCCTTAAGCGATAGAGGCAAACATGTGTTCTATGGTTTGCTAGATTTGGCATGATGTATAACATATCCAAAATTCAGCTCAATCAGACGAAGTATATAGAACTTTCATACAACGGGAAACCGCAGATCTCTAGCTCTTATAGTTTAGGAGCCTTTGCGACTCGGACGGACGGACGGACAGACGGACAGACATATCGGACACATAAGTGCATTTTTTTCAAAATTGACGAAAATGCACTAAAAAATAATCGAATGTGAAAAAGGACACAAAAATTGTCACTCGTCCGTTTTTGCTAACATACATAGTTAAGCTACCTTTGAATACATATTATGTTCAGGCCTAATCAAATCTTAGTATTAAATTACAAGGCATATTTCCAACTGACTGATTATTCGGTATAAAAGTCGGTATAAAACTACTCATGGTAGCTACTTGATACTTGGCACAAGTGTTGAGTCTGTAAAAGTCCGCAAGTTGCTCGAAGCAAATTTAGATAGAATTCCTTAACAAAAATTATGCTAGAATCTTTATTGGGAGGCGAATTAAGGAAGTTAACCGAAATTGCTTGTTTTCCTAGTTGTAAGACAGCAACTGAAGATGGTAATAGGTCTCCGACGAGGCACAGGGTTTTCCGAAGCACCTCGATACCATCAGGATACCACAAGAGTCAACTTTGTGTCAACTTTGTGTCAACTCTGTGACTCTGAGGACGAGACGGCTGAACACTTGTTTTACAGAAGACTATAGTGACTTGTAAAATCGTCAAGAATAATAAAATTGAAAATAGTTAAGCCTTGATCGAGAAGTAATTTGAAAATTCAAATTTGCGACGACAATGTGACTAGGTTTTCGTCATTAAAATTTTAAAAAGTAAAGACGATCACGTGAACAGTTTGTCATATTGATTTAAGTTAAAAAAGGCGTCTTGAAGTATCGTGTTTGACCCCAGATTTCAGCAACATGATTTATTTTCGATATTTTTTTCATAAACTGTTGTAGATTTAAAGCTTTTACGTTGTCTTCTCCCGGATCATTATTTTACTTTTTTGGGACCAATTGTGAAATTTGTTTGTCATTTAACATGACCAGTTTGAATTTCAGCTCAACCGGACCTGGGTTAATTTTCCCCCCTTTGAGGGCCCCATCTCAGCCCCTGAACAGGGTCAATTGGGGTTCCATGATTTTCTAGATATGGCTCGAACTACAGTCTGCATAATATTGATACTGATCTTCGAGCATGGAAATTTTTCAGGTCGGTCGCTTTTTTCATGGAGTAGACAAACAGAGCAAAATTTTCAGCCAATTTTCGTGGTACTAGGGGTTTGAGGCCTACTTGGATCGAAAAAAAATCTCCCAAAGTACTTAAGTCCGGAGGCTCATCTCTTGGTGGCTATTTTTAGGGGTCCCTCTAGTGATCGTCACCAAAGATGGGAGCTCTAGCCCCCGTACTTTGGGAGCTAGAGAAAATCAAGTTTTTGTGAAATTTTTGTACGGGAAAATTTCAGCAAGATTTGGTTTTCCCTAGCTCCCAAAGTACGGGGGCTAGAGCTCCCATCTTTGGTGACAATCACTAAAGGGGCCCCTAGAAACTTTTTTTTCGATCCAAGTAGGTCTCAAATCCAAACTTCCATAAAAATTGGCTGAAAATTTTGCTTTGTTTGTCCACTCCATAAAAAGAGCGACCGACCTAAAAATTTCCATGCTCGAAGATACTGATACTGGACACCTGTTTTATTGGGATATTTTCAAAACGGCTAAACTCTTAAATCTTGTGAGTTATTTATATATTTGATTAGGCCTGATTAGATTCCAAGAAAAGTTATTTTCAATTTGATGTGCACACTAGAGTAAATTACTTACAGGTGAAGCTTTATTTATATCATTGATCAGGATTGTCAGAGATCCCATTGATGATTGTTGGCTCTCAGCTGTAGGATCAGATACTTTAATTGGTAAATTTATGACAGAGACCATTTCTCTTTGAAGAGTCTGATTTACCACCACATTTCCATTTTTTTCCACAACAAATAGATTTTGTAGATCACTATTAGTTCCTACATCAATGCCGTGTACATCAACACCAGTTACTTTTCCATCTAACTCGAATTCTAATAAACTTAACGATGTTATGTCTGGGTCCATAGCAATCATAGTGTAAATAACTTTTCCTACAGGTGTAGTTTCAGAAACCTGTACTCTTTGTACATTGGGCGTAAGAAACGGTTCTTTATCGTTCAAGTCTTTTAGATTTATAGTAACATTTGTTGAACTGGACAATGTAGGAATACCTTGATCTTCAGCAACAACCTCCATCAAATAATGACTTTTTCTATCGAAATCTAATTTTCTCAATGTTTGTATCGTGCCTGAGTCAGAGTCTATTGTGAAGTCCTCAAAACTACCTGATTGTATCCTATATTTGATTTTAGAGTTCAATCCATCATCTAAATCATGTGCCGTGACTTGCAGTACTTTGGTTCCTGGTAAAATATTTTCATCTACTAATATACTGGAGTTTTGAGTTAAGAACACAGGAGCATGATTGTTTACGTCTTGAATGAAAATGTTTACTCTACAGGCTACAGAATATTTTCCATCCTGTATTAATACGTCAAATTCAATTTTATCGTTCGGAAAGTTTTGTAAATCAATCTTGCTGTTATCAGAAATATTCAAACACCCTGAACTTTCGTCTATTCCAAAAAATTGTTGATCATGTAAACTGAAAAAAAAAATTGATTTAGTAAACATGAGAATTGACTTGTTGACTTATGTAAGTATTGATTTTAATCTTGCTCCCCGAGTGATGAAATAGTATACTATGTTATAAAAATTTTGAAGCCAAGTTATGCACTTCATATTAACTGATAAAGTTTTTAAGCCTTGCAATATTTTTGCAACCTTTTAAAGTATTTGATAAAATTAACTTATTGCCTTAAGTTGAAGTTTTATCTCAATGTTAAAAAATACATGATTAAAGCTTACTTAGTCTGGGGTGAACGCATTTAAGTGCATTTTCGTCTGGCTTCGTAGCAAAAGTTGGATTAAAATTAAAAACTTTTGTTTAAAATTTCTTTTTTGTCGAAACCACGAACTACTAAAGTACTTTAGTAGTCCGTGGTCGAAACTAATGGGGTTCCTAGCCCCGAACCTTTAAGTCAAAAAGATTTCTTGTGGAAGTATTTTATGTTCAATTTAATGCATTATAGCATTTATCAGAGTTGCAGCTCAATCAAGGCAAATGAAATTTTCCCCCCATTGAAACATCAGGGAGCCTTAGCTCCATACCGTCATGTTAAAGGGGCATACCTACTATAAAACAATTTTTATATAGTTTTCACGTTTTAGTTTAGTTAAGTTTTGAGGGTGAGGCAAATACCACGGCAGTTTTGTCTCAAAAATGATTGTAGTCCATTTCGCAACTGCGTTACCAGACTCATGCACAAAGGTACAGAAAATGTTGCCGAGCCTTCTGAACGGTTCTGGCCACAAGCAAAACTGCCTTAATTTCAATTTTGAGAACCCTGCCATCACACTACAGAAAATTGCCCGATTTTTTATGAAATTAGTTGCCCTGATTCTACTTATTTGCTCTGGGCAAAAATTGCCGCAATTTTGCGGCCACTGGAATTGCCTGAAATTGCCCAAATCGTGGCAATTTAAATTGCCTAGTGTGATGGCAACGTAAGGAATCTGATATATTAAAATATGGTGTAACATATGAGCAATTCATTTCAGTTTAAGGCATACAGAACATTTGAAACCTCGGATTCAGATTCCGATCTCTAGATCAAGAAGGCCAAGAAATACATAGCAGAGCATCATCATACAGGAAGCAGCCATTAGAACTTGGACCTTCAAGCAACTAACTTGTATCCCCATTATTGAAATAAATGGTCTTCATTTTATAATAAACACGGAGTGTTAATTTCTTTCAACTGGCGACGAGTGATAAGAATCAAAAATGGCAGGCGGTGACGATTCTAGTTCTTCCAGTCAATCAGAGCAAATTGAGTTGGCGAAAGAAATGATCCAGAAAGGAGAGCAGATTATGAATAAACTCACAGGAACAGTACCTAAACGTAGAAAGAACCCAATGAGAGCTGTGGAGAGCTCAGATGACGAAGCTGACGAGTTTCTACCATCCGAAATTTGGAATTTTATGAACAACCTCGAAAAGTTTCAAAAAGATGGCGACTGGCGTCACTATGAGGAGACTTTGATGAGTAAATTTTCTTTATGTACGGATAATTCACGGTATGTTAAAGGTATTGTAATTGGATCGTTATCTAATGAGGTGAATAAGGAGATTCGACATTTCTTGAACATCAAATCGTTTGATGAAGTCGAATTGAAAGTTCTTACTGATGAACTGAAGAAGCGTTACAGTCCCCAAGTTCAAGTTTGGAACGAGGTACGTAAAAAAGCACTCATATGCTTCCTGATGAAAAGGTTGAGAGTTTTTATACTCGCTTGGTGACTGCCGCTGAGTTTTGCGAGTTCGAAAGATACGAAGAAACGATCAGAGATCAGCTCGTCTGCGGAGTAGATAGCAAGATTTTTGGAAAAGCTATTAATTTAGACAGAAAGGTGAATTTGAAGAAAGCTCAAGATGAGCTAATTAAAATTGAATTTCAGCTGAGCTTAAAAAAATCCATGGGATCTCAAGTCAATGCACTGAAATTCGCCAGAGGCGGCTATGACGGCACCCGAGGTGCAAAAAATGTTAAAACCGAACATGGTAACCATGGAGATGTTTTCAATCGCCTAGGGCCCAAAAAAGAATTAGGTGAAAGACGCTGCTGGAGATGCAGGTACCTGAGTCACCTTCCAAACGACTGCAAGTTCAAGAATTCTCGATGCAACCGATGCGACAAGGAAGGGCACATCCAGAGAGCGTGCAACAAAAAGAGCGATGAGTCTCAGGCTGAGCCATCCACTTCTTCGGTACGCAACATCTCGGACGTTAAACCTCAAGTGAGTACTGACCCAATAATTTTGAGGGTTAAAATTAACGGAGTCGAAACGAAAATGGAGCTTGATAGTGGTTCGTGCTACTCGATGATCGATGTCAGTACATTTGATAGGCATTTTCCTGAGGAAAAGATTTATAAAAACAGAGATGTGGTTTTGGCGTCATACACGAATGATTTATGTGAGATTCAGGGTGTGATGCAGGTGAAATTGCAGTTTAATAATGTCACGAGGGAAATGCGAATATTTGTTGTTGTGAATGGTAATGCAAATTTGCTTGGACGAGATTTCCTTGCAGCTTTTGGATTTGGATTTGGTTCCATTAATAAATTGACAGAGTCTGGTGAAGAAAAAGATCTGAGATCCTTGGGTGAGAGAATTATAAGCGGTTTTCCAGAGCTTTTTCGCGATCAGATAGGATGTTTGAAGGGCGTTGAAATTAAATTACAGACTACAGGCGATTTGATACCCGTATATCGAAGACCTAGGCCGATAGCTTATGCATACGAGGCAGAAGTCAACAGAACGATCCAAGGACTTTTGGATGAAGAGATCATCGAGAAAATTGATAATTGCGAGTTTGGTACTCCCCTGGTCGTTGTTCCAAAGAAAGATGGAAGTTTGAGGATTTGTGGGGATTATAAAGTGACAATTAACTCTTTTTTGAGAGATCATAATCACCCTATGCCTACTCCTGAAGATATTTTCAGATCTTTGGCTGGATGCATTTACTTCTTCAAGGTCGATATAAGAAGTGCCTACAACCAATTGAAGCTGGACGACGAATCAGCAAGATTATGTGCTTGGAGCACACACAGAGGGCTTTTTAAGATGAAACGGATGCCGTTTGGAATCAAGCCAGCCTCTGGAATTTTTCAATGCGAGATGGAAAAGTTACTGAGTGAAGTCGACGGAGTCGAAGTTTTCGTAGATGATATAGTAGGAGGTGGCAAGACTTTGCATGAGTGCGAAGAGAGAATTCGGAAAGTATTTGAAATCCTCCAGAGGAGTGGATTGACTTTGAAGAAGTCGAAATGCGAGCTTTTCATGAAGAAGATGAATGTGTTGGGTCACACAGTTGACTGCGAAGGTATTTCGAAGAACGATGAGAAAGTTAAAGCTATTTTGACAGTGAAAGCTCCTACGAATGTTAAGGAAGTGCAGTCATTTTGTGGCATGGTTAATTATTATGCACAATTTCTTCCTGCGGTATCCGAAATTCTTGAACCTATTCACATGTTGTGTAGAAAGGGCGCTGAGTTTTCCTGGGATGAGAGATGCCAGAGTGCATTTGAAGAGATTAAGAGACTTATGAGTGACAATTTAAGACTGGCACATTTTGACCCCAGAAAACCTTTGATCTTAGTAACAGACGCTTCCGATCATAGTATTGCTTCAGTTTTATTGACTAGAAAAAGGAACGTTGAAAGGCCCATTGCCTTTTGGGCCAGGAGCTTGGATGCAACTCAGAGAAGATATTCTGTCGTGGATAAAGAGGCTTTGGCTGTCGTGAAGAGCTGCAAGAAGTTTAGAAAATTTTTGATTGGTAAAAAAATTACCTTGAGAGTAGATCAGAGATCACTTTTGAGACTGTTCGGAGAACATTCAGAGATCCCTGCGATTGCAAATGCACGCCTTCAGAGATGGGCCATATTTTTATCAGCTGTTGATTACGAGATTGTTCACGTACGATCAAATCAGAATATTGCCGATTACATGTCTCGGCTCAGACATCCAGAGAGAAGGAATTCGAGCTCTGATCCTGGTTTTGTGAGAGCCATTCGGGATGAGGGTTTCCCAATCGATATTACGGATCTACGTCGAGAGACTCTGAATGATGGAGAGTTGCAGTTCGTGTCAGGTGTAATCGAATCAGGCAAATTGGAACTTTTGAATGATAAAGCGTTTAAATCATTTTACGCGAGGAAAAATGAGATATTTTGTGAACAAGGGATTATTATGTATGGCAAACGAGTAGTGGTGCCCCAGAAATTGAGAAAATATGTTCTTGCTGAAATTCACAGTAGTCACTTCGGAATTGTTAAAATGAAGAATCGTGCAAGACAGCTGGTCTGGTGGCCTTCGATTGACAAGGACATTGAGTTTGTCTCACAGAATTGCGAAAAATGCTTGAAGCAGAGAGATTCGCCGGAGAAATCTCCATTGATACCATGGCCAGAGGCCGAAGGTCCTTGGAACCGAGTTCACTTGGATTTTGCAGGGCCATTTTATGGCTATCAATTTTTCGTTTTGATTGATGCGAAAACTAAATGGGTGGAGATTTTTCGAGGAACTTCAACCACTACAGGATTCGTCTTGAGATGTTTGAGAGAAGTCTTCGCACGATTCGGAATCCCTGGTAGCATCGTCACTGATAAAATTCACGAATTGCACCGGGACATGCATCTACAAACGGCCAGACTGAAAATGCCGTGAGGTCTTTTAAATCAGCCATGAAGAAGAGTTTGGGTGACGGTCATAAAACCCAAGATGAGATTGATAGGGCTATGTATAATTATTTATTCGAATGTAGAAATAACGTCCATTCTACAGCAAATACGACTCCTGCAATGTCAATGGTTGGTAGAAATTTGCGTGACTGCTTGTCAAAATTGATTCCGAGAATCAAAAAATCAAAACTTGATGAAAATAGTAATAAACGAAATCAGATTAGAAATTACGGAGGAAGACGGAACGTTGATTTCATGATTGAAGACAGAGTCTTAGTGCGAGATTTTTCCAATCCAAATAAGAAAAAATGGACAAAAGCGATTGTGAAGAAGAAACTAGGCCTGAGGCATTATTTATGTGAACTTGAGAATGGGTATATGCGGAAGTGTAACGTGGAACAGATGATTGCATTTAAACAGATGAGAGAAAATGCAGGAACTGATTCAGACGACGATATTGAATACAGTAAGAGTGATGTCAATCTCGATCAAAATACGTCTTTAAATTCTGGTTTGAGTGCCATAGGCTCCGGTCCTCAATCAATTTCTCCATCCCGAGAAATGCCAGAATTGAGTCGAGAAGTGGCATCTGTACCAATGCAGTCCTTTATTTTACCTCGTAACTCTGGTCAAGATTTACGCGAT
This sequence comes from Forcipomyia taiwana, assembly GCA_963930915.1. Classification (NCBI taxonomy): domain Eukaryota; kingdom Metazoa; phylum Arthropoda; class Insecta; order Diptera; family Ceratopogonidae; genus Forcipomyia; species Forcipomyia taiwana. The sequence continues at coordinate 219,431 of CAWVOI010000005.1, forward strand.
GTTTCAAACCCTGAATTATCGAACAATGATGTAGAGCATGAGTCTCAGAGGCTTAGCACAGTTTCAAGTGATGCAAGTTTAATCGTCATTGAAGATAACGCTAATCCTGGTCAGAGAAAAGGCACCAGAACCTCCAAGCCTCCAGATCGGTTGACTTATTATTAACAGAGTTGGGTTGGAGGGATTGTAACATATGAGCAATTCATTTCAGTTTAAGGCATACAGAACATTTGAAACCTCGGATTCAGATTCCGATCTCTAGATCAAGAAGGCCAAGAAATACATAGCAGAGCATCATCATACAGGAAGCAGCCATTAGAACTTGGACCTTCAAGCAACTAACTTGTGTCCCCATTATTGAAATAAATGATCTTCATTTTATAATAAACACGGAGTGTTAATATCCTTCATATGCGATGTTCATAAAACTCTTAGTTGCTGGACTAACATACATTTAAAGAACTTAAAATACTTTTCGTCAATTCTCGCTGACTTTATGACTTTTTACAGTCGTACAATTTTTGGAAGAGTTAACTTATTACGATTCTACGATTCTTTTGCGATAGAACAGCTGTACAGAATATACTTGGACACAAAGAAGCCTTTTAAAACGCTCTTTCTCAAGCATTTTAGAAGTTACGCACCTAGAGGCGCATTAAAAACATGTTTAAAGCTTAGTCGGGGACGAACGCATTTGAGTACATTTTCAATTCTCTTTGTTGCTAAATAAGAGTTGCCAACTCGGGCTGGAGTCAGACTCGGAAATTTTCAAGTTGAGGGGGGGGGGGGTTATGGGCTAATGTGGCCGATGTTGGTAGATTGTTTTTTATTTGAAGTGTTCGAGCTTAGCAGGCTGCTCCCTGGAAACTTGGCCATGAATTAGATAAATAAATCATTCTTCCTCTGACTTCTCAAGTGTTTAAACCTAACACTTCTGTCTCCAGTACAAACCTTTACATGAAGTTTGAAGTTATTCTAAAATTTATTCATCTAGGAATTTAATAGTAGCACAATGGTCGATTTTGGTCATTTCACGCGAAATATATCCTTTTTTCTCCTCCCCGAAAAAAACAAAGATATAAACAAAGATATATACAAAGATAGCTCAAACAGGTATCATTAAAACAAACAAACTTTTGCAAGTTCACAGCACTTTAAATCATAAAAAAATACCTATCCGTTCAGAAGTTATGAGGGTTTAAAGTTGGGAACCTCAAATTCGTGAAAAAAAGGCCGAAGAGGTCAACTTTGAAAATTCATATTTCCTAAGCGGATAAAATGTTTTTGACCAAATAATTTTTAAAAATCAGTAAAAATATTGAAATTTTAGAAAACAACTTAAAAATTCAAATATTTCTACTTTTTAAGGGGAATTTTTTCTCTCGAAAATAGACATTTTTGGCTTTTTTAAGGATTTTTAATTTCCGTAAAACTGAAATGTGGCGTCTTTTGTTTTAGGGTCTGTTAGTGGACTACAAGCCTTGTGTGCCATAAAAAATTCAGACAATTTGGATAACCGGAAATAGGTTTAACTGATTTGGCCTCCACAATCACCATTGAGGATGCACAATGCACTAAAAAGTGATCATAAAAATTAACAAAATTAACTTTATTTTATTTGAATAGACTATAGTTTTATCTATTCAAAATGCCCAAAACGAGCTCCCTGAGTTTAGTCTACGAATTGTTTCGGATTTTAGAGCTGAACAAGTAATCGTATGCCTATGCTGAGAGAGAGCCCAAAACATCAACATCGATAAAAAAGTTATTTCTCAAGCTAGAAAACTGGTTTTGGACATTTTGGAAATAAAAAAATTATTGACGTTGAATTCAAATCATTATTTTTCATATTGAAAATATATAACATAAATAATATAAATAACATAATTATAATAAGGTCAATGAAATTTAAAACAATTTATTTCAAAATAAGTATTTTTTTTTATTCGAGGGGCCCCCTCGAATAAGATGGTGGGCCCCTTGAATCAAAAATTGGGCCCTCTATGAATAAGAAAGTGGGCCCCTTGAATCCAAAATAGGAACCCCTCAAAAGAAAAAATTGGCCCTTTAAAGGCCTTATTTTAGTATTTATTTTTTTGAAAAATCGGGCCGCTTCGGCGCCTTTAAAATAATAATAAAATTTTGGGGCCCCTACGGAGCCCTCTGAAAAAGCTGGAGGGGGCTAAGCCTACCCTAGCCCCCCCCCCCTAGTTACGTCTCTGTTTCCAGCTGGTAGGGGAGAATTGGAAATAGCGAGCATGTCGACGCGCCTCCAGGGGAATAATCACTCAAAATAAATAGCTGATTGCGCGGCTTCCAGCCTGTTGTTCCTGGCAAGCCATAGTATTTTAGAATTGATACCACTTTCAACCCCCTAGCAGATGGGGAAAAACCTCAGACTCACACCTTTCTAGACCAAATCATAGGTTTCCTGCCAGGCATGCCCATCCAAATACTCAGGGCTCCAAGTGTCAAACAAATGTTTTATTTATATATGTGAATGTTTGTTTATTTTGTTCATTGTGGCCTTATTAGGCCGATTCACGGAGACTTCCTAGGCAAAAAAGTTGCGTAATTTCATCCCCGTTCCGCTTTTTATAGGTTCTTTAAGGTTCCGCTCGTGTTTTCATATCGAAAACGGCTATTACATCGCCGTAGTCGTGGTTTCATGAATTTTTATCAGGAGAGGGTTCAGAAAATATTCATTTTTTCGATGAAAACTTGAATGATTCCCGTCAAATGTGGTATTGCCGGAATCTACATTTAATTTCCCGTCTGTTGATATCAAATTGGCAACTAGGCGAGGTTTGGTTGCGAAATGGTGGGTGGAGAAAGATTTACCCTGATATCCGCGAGACTTTATTTTGGCCGATTATTTTCGGTTGTACAGCCTAAAATCTTTACAAAATTGTAGCTGCTTTCAAGACACGCATTTTGATATACAACACTTGGGGGTACGCGAAACATATCATTGTTAAAATCAAAGTTCGGAGTCTGAAATAGTCCCGAACTTGTTTTTCCGCGCCATTTTTTGATCCGAAATCGCGATAACTTCGCGAATAGCGATCGGATGACCCTGATTTTTGGGGAACGAGGTCTCCTGGGGCTGGCACCAAAAGTCAAACTCTGACTTTTGGAGACCTTTAAAACCCTTCGTGAGAGGAATATCAAAAAGTTCGGGACTAAATAGTCCCAAACTTTTTCCGAATTTAATGTAGATTCCGGCAATACCACATTTGACGGGAATCATTCAAGTTTTAATCGAAAAAATAAGTGTTTTCTGAACCCTTTCTTGATAAAAATTTATAAAATCACGACTACGTCAATGTAATCGCCGTTTTCGATATGAAAACGCGAGCGGAACCCCAAAGAACCTATAATAGGCGGAACGGAGATGAAATCGCAACTTTTTTGCACAGGAAGTCCCCATAAAACGGCCTAATAAGACCGCAATAAGCAAAATAAACAAACATTCACATATATAAATAAAACATTTGTTTGACACTTGGAGCCCTGGGTATTTGGATGGGCATACCTGGCAGGAAACCTATGATTTGGTCTAGAAAGGTGTGAGTCTGAGGGAAAATCCAGATTTTTTTCGATCCAAGTAGTGAGCAAACTATGGGTTAAATCATTTTGGAACACGAAAATCATTGATTCACCTTCTCCACATGAAAGTGGAAAAAAATAAAAACTTCCATGCTCTAGGTATTCAAAGCTGGAGAATTCAGCAGCTCGGAATATACATATGAATTAATTATATCATATAGTGGAATTTTAGAAATACAGTAAAATTTATCAAACCCGGAGGAATTCAGCCTTGACCCGGAGACCCGGAAATGACCCTTCAAGTCCCGGAGTCTCCTAGTGAAACCCGGAGGGTTGGCAACTCCAGCAAAATTTGGTTCAAAGTGAAAATATTTTGTCCTGAATCCGTCACTGCAGAAAATTATTGGACCCCTGACTTTGATAGAGCCTTAATGCAGAAGTACATTTAGTCAAATTTAACGTCATCAAACATTTGCCCAAGTTTCAGCTCAATTGGAGTTAAAAAATCTTCGCCTTGTACTAACTTTGGGAGCCCTCAGCTTCATACCCCTAGGTCAAAGAGATTTACTATAGACCTGTTTTTTGCAGGATTTAGTGCCATCTAACAGTTGCCAAAGTTTAAGCTCAACCCGATAAATTTTTAATTTTGCTCCTTTGTTTGCAAGGGGAAGTCTTATGTGACCACTTATTGATCACCTAAGTCCGTTATTTTACATTTTTGAGACCATGATTCGAAACAAAAATCGAAACAAAAGTTGTTTAATTTGTCATTTAACATGATCATTCTGAATTTCAGCTCAATCGGAGCAACTAAAATTTCCCCCCCTTCAGAGGCCTCTCACCCCACCCCCTTAAGTGATAGAGGCAAACATAGGTTCTACGATTTGCTAGATTTGACATAATGTATAACATATCCAAAATTAAGCTCAATCAAATGAAGGATATGGACCTTCATACAACGGGAAAACCCCCTTAATTAACCCCTAGGCAGTTTTCCGAAAAAACCACACTGTTTTGCCCACCCTCCAGACCAGACACGACAACATGCAAAAAACCGCAGGTCTCAAGTTATTGTAGTTTCGGAGCCTTTGTGACTTAGACGGACGGACGGACATATCGGACACATAAGAACATTTTTTTCAAAATTGATGAAAATGCACTTAAAAGCCTCTCAACGGCGGCTACAACAATCACATCACGCTTTAGCTCAGCACTTAAGGGATCGGAGCTAGAGCCAGTTGGACATATTATCTAAGGTAATTTTGTCCAAGTATGCGAGTTGCCTTAAACCCCCCACTTTTTGAGCAATTAGGCTAAAAACTTTCATGTATTTATGTAAAAACTCCCGTTTCCAAAAATATTGCGAAAAACCTTTGCGAAAAACAACTGAAAGGGGATCAAACCTGTGAAACTATGGCCTATTACTCATTTTCAGCATTTTGCAAAAAAATCACTATTGTGGCCGCTTTGTCGTCTGTCTGTCTGAACGAGAAGAGCTAGAGAGCTGCAGTTTTTTGCATCGTGTAACATAGGACATGATCTGTAGGTGTGCAGGATTACATTTTTTTGAAAACTCCTTATTTTACATCCGATTTAGCTGAAATTTTAGTATGTTACTCTATGCAAAATCTAGTAAATAAAGGTCCCTTATGTTACCCCTACCATGTACTGGGACGGAGCTAGGGGTCCTCAAAATTTGGTCTTCTCGAAATCTTTGAAAAAGCACCTGCGATTTTGCTTTTTATATATTTTTTATAAAATGTACATTGAAAACTTACTAGAAAGCCAAGTTTGATAAGAAATCAGCGTCTTTAACTTTGATGCAAAATGGTGGATCAAAATTAGTTGCTCCCTCTTGCAATGTGGCAAGTGAGATGGAATTTTCACAAGATAATGGGGAATCATTTTCATTTATTATATTGATTTTAACTGCTGTTATAGATGAGTGCCCTGTTGACTCTCCGTGATTGTCGGTAGCCTGTAATAATTAAAAAGTCAGTAAACAGTTACTAAAATCTATATGTTCTGGTTTGGTACGAGTGGATGTTTTTTTTTACTGCAATTATGTAATAGGTACATGTATTAATTAGAGAAAAAAAAATTCGAAGCAAATTCGCGGACGACACGTTTTAGTGTATTTTTGATTCGGCTTCGTTTTTTACCCTGCTTATTAGCAGTGACTTGGTCGATATGTAGGTATCTATCAATGGCACAGACAACTAAAGTGCCTAGACACCCAGAGGACAATAAGTTTAGGAGACAATCGATCAAGCTAGCTTAATCGGGGTTGCCCACAAGATGTAGTCCCATCACCTCTACTCTTGTCTTAAGTCGTGGACGCTATACTGGCTGAACTGTTAAAAGCAAATTTATTTGCCTATGGTTTTATTGATGACATTGTGATACGGACTCACTCTTACCTTGACGATCCAAGGACGTATACCAAAGAAAAATATACAAAGGACCAATTAACATACATAGAAGGATGAAAAGGGGACTAAAAATTGTTGAGCATTTGTGTAAAAACATGTTAAAAGCTTAGTCGGTGACGAACGCATTTGAGTGCATTTTCAATTCGCTTTGTTGCAAAAGTTGGGTTGAAGAGAATGTATTTTGTCCAGATTTCCGTCACTGCAGAAAATTATTGGACCCCTCACTTTAATCTCACAGGTCATAGAGCCTTAATGCAAAAGGATTTCAGCTAAATTGGAGTTAAAAATTTTTTTAACTCTTACTAACTTTGGGAGCCATAGGGGTCATAGAGGTCATAGAGACTTACTGTAGAACTGATTTTTGCAGGATTTACTACCATCTAACAGTTGCCACAGTTTCAGCCCAATCGGTTCAATTTGACATTTTGCCCTACTGTTCGCCAGGGGAAGTCTTGGGTAGCCAGTTCTTGACCCCCCAGGTCCATTTTTTTACATTTTTGAGACGATGATCCGAAACAAATGTTGCTTGATTTGTGATGTAACATGATCATTCTAAATTTCAGCTCAATCAGAGCAACTAAAATTTTACCCCCTTCGGAGGCCTCTCACCCCACCCCCTTAAGTGATAGAGGCAAACACGTGTTCTATGATTTGCTAGATTTGACACGATGTAAAACATTTCCAAAATTCAGCTCAATCAGACAAAGGATATGGAACTTTCATACAACGGGAAAACCCCACTAATTACCCCCCAGGCAGTTTTTGAAAAAACCACACTGTTTTGCCCACTCTCCAGACCATACATGACAACATGCAAAAACCGTAGGTCTCTAGCTCTTGTAGTTTTGGAGCCTTTGTGACTCAGACGGACAGACGGACAAATCGGACACATAGGTGCATTTTTTTCAAAATTGATGAAAAATCACTAAAACGGGACCTTGTGTGAGTCCTGGTTTTATTTATTGATCAAACCAAAACTTATGTATTACGAACAACAATTTATAGTCTCTACACTTCAAAAATTATATCTTTTACGTTGACGTGTTTTGGAGATATTTCTCCATCGATAGGGTGAGACTGACTAACCCTTCGAGCATGGAAATTTTTCAGGTCGGTCACTCTTTATATGGAGTGGACAAACAGAGCAAAATTTTCAGCCAATTTTCGTGGAAGTTTGGATTTGAGACCTACTTGGATCTCCCAAAGTACTTAAGTCTGGAGGCTCATCTCTTAGTGGCTGTTTTTAGGGGTCCCTCTTGTGATCGTCACCAAAGATGGGAGCTCTAGCCCCCGTACTTTGGGAGCTAGAGAAAATCAAATCTTGCTGAAATTTTCCCATACAAAAATTTCACAAAAACTCGATTTTCTCTAGCTCCCAAAGTACGGGGGCTAGAGCTCCCATCTTTGGTGACGATCACTAGAGGGACCCCTATAAACAGCCACCAAGAGATGAGCCTCCGAACTTAAGTACTTTGGGAGATCCAAGTCGTCTCAAATCCAAACTTCCACGAAAATTGGCTTAAAATTTTGCTCTGTATGTCCACTCCATAAAAAGAGCGACCAACCTGAAAAATTTCCATGCTTGAAGGACTAACCACTTTGAGAGGTCTTATAAAAACTAAAAGCATATCTTCGATGATTAGGGCGCGTGTGATGAGCGTACTCGTAGGTAAGGGGGAGCAAAATAAAAAAATTGAAGAGCTTATTTGGGTTCCATCCTCGTTCATCAACGGACACTCTGCATTGGCAATGTAGAGGCTTTCCCAGGTGTGAAGGTGCACAATGGTCGATTTTGGTCATTTCACGCGAAACATATCTGTTTTTCTCCTCTTTTAGTACAAAGATAGCTCAAACAGGTATCATTAGAACCAGCAAACTTTTGCAAGTTCACAGCACTTTAAATCATTAAAAAAGACCTATCCGTTCAGAAGTTATGAGGGTTCAAAGTTGGGAACCTCAAATTCGTGAAAAAAAGGCCGAAGAGGTCAACTTTGAAAATTCATATTTCCTAAGCAGATAAAGCTTTTTTGACCAAATAATTTTTAAAAATCAGTAAAAATTGTGAAATTTCAGCAAACAACTTAAAAATTTAAAAATGTTTATTTTTTAAGGGAAATTTTTTCTCTCGAAAATAGACATTTTTGGCTTTTTAAAGATTTTTAATTTCCGTAAAACTGATATGTGGCGTCTTTTGTCTTAGGGTCTGTTAGTGGACCACAAGTCTAGTGTGCCATAAAAAATTCAGACAATTTGGATAACCGGAAATAGGTTTAACTGATTTGGCCTCCACAATCACTATCGAAGATGCATAATGCACTAAAAAGTGAACATAAAAATTAACAAAATTAACTTTATTTTATTTTATTTGAATAGACTATAGTTTTATCTATTCAAAATGCCCAAAACGAGCTCCGTGAGTTAAGTCCATGATTTGTTTCGGATTTTAGAGTTGAACAAGTAATCGTATGCCTATGCTGAGAGAGAGCCCAAAACATTAACATCGATAAAAAAGTTAAAAGTTAAAGTTAAAAGCTAGAAAAATGATTTTGGACATTTTGGAAACAAAAAAAAATTATTGACATTGATTCAAATTATTATTTTTCATATTGAAAATATATAACATAAATAATATAAATAACATAATTATAATAAGGTCAATAAAACTTAAAACAATTTATTTCAAAATAAGTATTTTTTTTCTTTCCAAAATGCACAAAACCATTTTTCTAGCTTGAGAAATAACTTTTTTATCGATGTTAATGTTTTGGCCTCTCTCTCAGCTTAGGCATACGATTACTTGCTCAACTCTAAAATCCGAAATAAATCATGGACTTAACTCACGGAGCTCGTTTTGGGCATTTTGAATAGATAAAACTATAGTCTATTCAAATAAAATAAAGTTAATTTTGTTAATTTTTATGTTCACTTTTTAGTGCATTATGCATCTTCGATAGTGATTGTGGAGGCCAAATCAGTTAAACCTATTTCCGGTTATCCAAATTATCTGAATTTTTTATGGCACACTAGACTTGTGGTCCACTAACAGACCCTAAAACAAAAGACGCCACATTTCAGTTTTACGGAAATTAAAAATCCTTAAAAAAGCCAAAAATGTCTATTTTCGAGAGAAAAAATTTCCCTTAAAAAATAAACATTTTTTAATTTTTAAGTTGTTTGCTAAAATTTCACAATTTTTACTGATTTTTAAAAGTTTTTTGGTCAAAAAAGCTTTATCTGCTTAGGAAATATGAATTTTCAAAGTTGACCTCTTCGGCCTTTTTTTCACGAATTTGAGGTTCCCAACTTTGAACCCTCATAACTTCTGAACGGATAGGTCTTTTTTAATGATTTAAAGTGCTGTGAACTTGCAAAAGTTTGCTGGTTCTAATGATACCTGTTTGAGCTATCTTTGTACTAAAAGAGGAGAAAAACAGATATATTTCGCGTGAAATGACCAAAATCGACCTTTGTGAGGTGGAGTGATTTTCGGAAGGCTTTCTCGTGACCAGACTCTTCCCAATCTATTTTTTGGTTGGTGACTCACGCATTGGTGGCTACACTAGATTTTTGGATCCTTCCGTGTCTAGTGTAGCTCTTTTGCTCTATGAGTCTGGTCACGATCGCTCTCTGGCCGTAATAGACATACGGACAATCCTTGCCAATATATTCATCTGAGAGCTCTTCCGGTTCGTTCTTGTCTTTGACTCTGCAGATCAGGCTCCTAGTGTGTCTGGGCTTCTGAAGACTTTTTCCTATTGTGTTTACGGAAAAAAAACGTCCACGAAGCTGTTGCGACACTATAAATGAGCTCCTTCTCAGTGTCGAAGTCCTGCTTTTCCATCGGGATACTCAAGAGGCGGTGAATCTTTGAGTGGAAAGCGACTTGTTTTTGGGTTCCTGGGTTTCTAGAGTCTGATGTAATAAAACGGTCTGTGCTAGTGGGTATATTTTAAGGTCAAGGGAAGGTAGAAAATTATCTTTTTCTTCTTCCACCGTGAACTTTATGGTGAGATAAAATTCATTGCGTAGCTCTCAGACTGATCTAGGGTATCTTGTCTTGACCACTGCGAACACGTTTTCCACGTATCTGTGCCAGAATCTCGGTAAAATTGGGTTTTCTTAAAGCTTCAGCTCCAAATTGCTTATGAATAAATCAGCGAGTAAAGGGGAGAGTTTTGACCTCTATCTCTATATTCCCTTCTACCTCGATATTTTATATGTTAAATTTCGTATGTCCTCCATAAGAAAACTTAAGAAAGTTGTATGTTTGGTAAATACCCGTGGCGCGTAGCGCCATCAGATTTTGCTGAAGGCAAAATGTGGGATTGGCAAGACGTGCGAAGTACGTTTGAACAGGTGGTCTCCAACTAGTATTTCAAAAAATCAAATTAAAAAACAAAATTAGGATATCAAGTATAAGTCGTCCATTTTCCCTTTTTTAATTTGAGGCAATCTGCCCAATTTGAGAAGTGAGAATATTTTTAGTATTATGAATTCCAATTAGTTTCTCCCAAAATTGAAACCGGGAAAATGATCGCCTTTTACTTGATCTCTTATTTTATATTTTGATGTGATTCAATTCTTATCTTCGGTTGTTTCTATTTTCTAGGTTTGTTAAGCTTGTTCTTCGCATATTCGTATGGTTGTATAAAGTGTCATTTGGGGTCTACCAGACACCAAAGGATCTACAAGAACTACATGTGTCGAAGTAGCGTTGGTTATTTCATCCCTCTCCCACGTAAATTTTATCTAATCGTTTGAATACTGGACAAACTATAATAAATGCAGTGTAATATGAAGATGCTGGAAAAATTGAATTAAACCAGTGAAAATTCAATCGAAGAGGAAAACACGTAAAATGATTTGTGCATTTTTGTTAAATGTTAAAAATGTACTAAAATTGGCAAACAATTACTTACAATAACCGATATATAATATTCTTGTTGAGTTTCAAAATCCAAACAAGGAGACTCTCCTTCTGTTCCATTACAGTTGCTCACTGTTAAAACCCCAGTATTTTTATCGATATTAAATAAATTACTGTTTGTTCCCATAATTGAATAGTTGATCTCTCCAAAAGCACCAGAGTCTGTTGAAAAAACATGTTTAAAGCTTAGTCGGAGACAAACGCATTTGAGTGCAATTTCAAGGCGGTTTCGTTGCAAAGTTGAGTCGAATCGAAAATTTTGTGTTCAAAAATTCGTTTCGGTAGAAAATCTAGATATCCCTAGCTCCGTCCCTTTAGGAGATAGGGGCCTATTGGAGAAACAGTTTTAATGTAATAGAGCAAAAGTGAGGTTACCAGTAGATTTAAGTGCTACCATCACATCTAAAAGAATATATTTTTAGTGGTATATTTTTTGTTTACCAGTTAGTTAATGGAGTGTTTAACCATTGTATCAAATAAGTATAAAATAGTAGAAGGAAGAAATAATAGGAATAGAGTAGAAATCAAAGTATGTAGAGTAGAATAGCGGTTCGCTACCAGATAGATTCTTCAGTCGATTGAATTTCTTATCACCGTTTGATCGCCTCTTGTGAGGCACATCAAAATCTATCTGGTCGCGATATTCAAAGAAAAAAGAAAGAATTGAATCGGAAACGTTTATGAAATTGCTGACATCGAGAATATGTCGACAAGCTCAACTTACATTCTCATATACGGACATATTTATTGTGATAAGAAAAACAGCCGTAGCACGATTTTAAATTTGGAACAATTTTTACCGGGGCACCCTATGGATTGAAGTGAGCAAATGAATGAGTTCAGTTCCAAACGGTGTTATATTGTGATGTTTTCAGCCGCTGAAATAACATTCCAGCTCTGAGCGGGTAACTTTAAGTCCACTAACTGGGTGTGAAATTCGCGCGCTGAAGCCATTGACCAGCATTGGGTCACTGACACTATCAACGTTGGGTCAAACCTAACTGTTAGGTTGCCATCACACTACAGAAAATTGCCCGATTTTTGGCGAAATTAGTTGCCCTGATTCTGATTATTTGCTCTGGGCAAAAATTGCCGCAATTTTGCGGCCACTGGAATTGCCTGAAATTGCCCAAATCGCGGCAATTTAAATTGCCTAGTGTGATGGCACCGTTAAAATTAGTAGTTAGGCTGACAGGTCTATAATATGAAAACTTAGTTAGCCTTGAGATTCCTAGATGGCTATATAAGGAGCCACACTTGAGAATTTAGGTTACTCTGAAATAAACTTTCCAACAGGTTATGGGCCCATTAATTAAGCCTCCATAATTGTTTATTTCAAGTCGAGAGAGGAACCGAATTAAGTTTCCCGGTTCAAGAGAAGAGTAGTGAAGAGTGGAGGAACCGAATTAATTTTCCTGGTTCAAGAAGATTATTTCCCCGAATGGAGATAGTGGAACTGGAGGAGGATCAGCAGTTCCACCCTCAGGAAGTGGTGCAGAGATGAAATCAAGTTTTCGTTTCCCGTCGCACATCAAGCCGTTGGTAGGAAGGAGTAACTACTCAACATGGAGTTTTGCAGTCAAGATGCTGCTGAAAGTGGAGCGCCTATGAAAGGTGGTGGAGCCAGCAAGTGGCGAAGTCGAAGACGCGGAGTTGGACGAGTTGGCGGTGGCCAAAATTGTACTGATGGTGGACGAGAAGTTGTATGTCCACATCAAGAGTGCGAGAAATTCAAAGGAGGTGTGGAGCAAGCCGCAACAGTAGTTTGAAGATTCTGGTCTGAGTAGGCGAGTCAATTTGCTTAGGATCACTCCAGCAACCAGCAGCTTAGTGGAAGAATTTGTAAATGACGTCATGGATATGGCGCACAAATTGAGCATGGATGGCATGGAGATTAACGATGAGTGGATTGCCACGATCATGTTGGCAGGACTGCCGGAGGAGTATCGACCAATGATAATGGGCCTGGAGAGTTCTGGTCAGCCCATTACTGCAGATAGCGTGAAGACCAAGATCATGCAAGATGTCAAGAGCGTCAGCGAAGAAGGGAGGAGTCTTACTTTGGTAGCTAAGAAATCCAAAAAACCGAGTAGCACGAGTCTGAAGAAGATAACCTGCTTCGATTGTGGAAAGAGTGACCACATTGCAAAGTTTTGTCCAGGGTCAGATGAAAGCAGTTCCAGCAGTTCGAGCGAAGAAGAAGAAGAGCCTTTGAAAGTCAAGAAGAAGAAAGGGCGAAACAAAGGCAGAAGGAAGTCCCCTGAAAAGGTGCAAATTTAGATTTGAAAGGGGGTATTAAAATGAGTAGTTAGGCTGACAGGTTTATAATATGAAAACTTAGTTAGCCTTGAGATTCCTAGATGGCTATATAAGTAGCCACACTTGAGAATTTAGGTTACTCTGAAATAAACTTTCCAACACTATCGAACCATAGAACACAAGTATGCTCCTACCACTTAAGGAAGCAGAGTGAGGAGCCCCTAAAGTTTGTATCATGGAATATTTTTGAAGCTTTGATGATGTTTATTTCTAAAATTCAGATCAATTGGACGAAGTATATGACATTTTCATTCAACGGGAAAAGTACCCTAGTTACCCTCAGGCAATTTCTTAAAAAAACCAATGTGTTTCCACCACTCTCTAGACCATACAAGACAAAATGCAAAAAAAAACAAAACTGCAAATCTCTTAGTCCTGTTTTGTTCACCTTCGGTTAGCTAACTGAGCTTTAACAGAAAACACTGTATTTCAGATATCGAAGCTTGAATTTGTGAAAAAAACAAAATTTCAGAAGACTACTGACCCCATAAAGGACGAGTTGCGGACACCTTATTGACTTTGCCGGTTTAACAGTAAGGTAACATAAAACATAAAATTACGCTTACTTTGTTGACGCGTTTTGGACATAGCAGTCCATTATCGGAGCAAACACGAAGGCAACTCCAGATAAACCGGCAAAGTCAATGAGGTGTCCGCAACTCGTCCTTTATTGTGTTAAGACTTTGCGTAATCTCATTGCCTCAAATTTGTGTTACTACTGACCCCACATAACGGTCAGATTGTGTAGTTTTAAAACTTAATCCGCAAAATCAAAGCTAACCGCACATCAAGGGGGTTGGTTAGACACATGTTAAACTAACCGAAGGTGAACATAACAGGACTTAGTCTTACAGTTTCGGAGGTTTCGAGACTAGGATGGACAGATGGATGAACAGAAAAATCGGACAAATAAAAGAATTTTTTTCAAAATTGATGAAAATGCACTAAACTTGAGAATGGAGAGTTCATAACAGATTTTGTAGACAAGGTATTACCTTACCTGCATCATTTGCTTTTATTGTGGCAATAACTTGTCCTTCTCTAGCAAGTTCACTAACGCTGAAATGACACCATCATAATTTTGATTAGTTAAATTGTTATCATGATCTCTTGCTGGTGTTAACAGTATTTTAAAGTTTTCAAATCGGAACAAAATAGTTACCATCTCCATTTATTTATATGTTAAGAGTAGTAGGGTGAAATTCGTTTGTATAACCCTTAAGACTCTATTTAATTTATTTATTTTCTTTATTTTTATTGCATTTTCAACATTTTGCAAAAAATGCACTATTGTGGCTGCTTTGCCTTCTGTCTATCTGTCTGTCCGTCTGTCTGAAATTTTATAACTCAAGAACCAGAAGAGCTAGAGAGCTGCGGTTTTTACATCATGTAGGACATGGTCTGTAGGGGTGCAGACTAACAATTTTAGACCCCCACTCTCTCTTGGGGTGGGATGGGGGATGTTTTACGTTTGTATTGAAACTCCTTATTTTACATCTGATTGAGCTGAAACTTTAGTATGATGTAGTCTGTGCCAAATCTAGTAAATTATGCTATAACATCTGACCCCTACCTTGTTTAAGGACGGAGCAAGGGACTCTCAAGTTTTGACTCTCAAAGTTTTGAGAATTTTTTGAAAATGCACCCTCAGGCTTAATCTCCGATTTTTTTAACTTGCCTCTTCGGCATTCAAAAGGGTCAATTAGGTGTCAGTTGATGGATAATTTATCAAAGAACATGGAAAACATGTTTAAAGCTTAGTCGGGGACGAACGCATTTGAGTGCATTTTCAATTCGCTTTGTTGCAAAAGTTGGGTTTAAGAGAATATATTTTGTCCAGAATTCCGTCACTGCAGAAACTAATTGGACCCTTGACTTCAATCCCACAGGTCATAGAGCCTTAATGTAGATGCTAAATTTAATGTCATCAAAAATTTTCTCAAGTTTAAACTCAATTGAATTTAAAAAATTTTCGCCTCATACTTACTTTGGGAGCCCTTAAATCCACACTCTTAGGTCATAGAGACTTACTGTAGGACTGTTTTTTGCTGGATTCAATGCCATCTAACAGTTTCCAAAGTTTCAGCTCAATCGGTTGAATTTGAAATTTTGCCCTACTGTTTACCAGGGGTAGTCTTGGGTGGCCACTTATTGACGCCCAGAGTCCGTTATTTTACATTTTTGAGACCATGACCCGAAACAAAAGTTGCTTATTTTGTCATTTTACATGACCATTCTGAATTTCATCTCAATCGGAGCAACTTAATTTTTCCCCCCTTCGGAGGCCTCTCACCCCACCCCCTTAAGTGATAGGGGCAAACATGTGTTCTATGATTTGCTAGATTTGGCATGATCTATAGCATATCCAAAATTGAGCTCAATCGGACGAAGTATATGGAACTTTCATACAACGGGAAAACCCCCTTAATTACCCCCCAGGCATTTTTCAGGAAAAACCAAAGTGGTTCCACCACCCTGCAGACCATACATGACATCATGCAAAAAACCGCAGGTCTCTAGCTCTTGTAGTTTCGGAGCCTTTGCGACTCAGACGGACAGACGGACATATCGGACACATAAGTGCATTTTTTTCAAAATTGATGAAAATGCACTAAAAACAAGAATTTAATAAAAACTTTGATAAAAATCCACAGTCAGAAGAAATTCATTTGGAATGGAAAGCGCAAGCTGAAGTTGATTCTAATGGCGAAAAACTGAAAAAACAAAAGCTACGGGAGGAGGAGCTGGAAGCTGAAATACTGTCAGTATCAGAAATTCCATCGGACTCCGAGGTACAAAGACAAGTTTGCCAAAATGACTCGGGAAATTTCGTTCGAAAAGCCATAATATCAATAAAATAATGAAAAGAAAAAATATCAATTTCATCTATTCTCAGCGTGACGAACGCACCAAATGTGCCCTTTGAGGTCCTCTAATTCTTGGGGGGCTTAACTTACAGCAGCCAATTTGGGCTTGAACTGTCAGCTGTTTTAAGAGGTACTACAATAACATCGGGTTGGATTTTTCATTAGGTACTCATCTTCTTGGTGAAAATTGAGAAAAAGTGAGCGTTACTCACGCACATTTTTTGTCACGCCATCTTGACTTGAGTACACTCAAAAACAAATTCTATTTCTAAAAAACAGCACAGAAAAATTTAAAGTACCATGATGGAAAGCTGATTAAATTTCCTTTCCAAAAATACCATAACCTTGGGTTTTGAATTAAGGGTTGCGGAGGAATTCAGTCAAGAAAGAGCGTTACTCACGCACATTTTGATTTTTATTTTGGGTGTGCGTGCGTCACGCTTCAACATATGATCCAGAGGAGCAGGATTCATTCTTCATCAAAGTTTTGGGACTTGAATATGTTACTGAGCTTGATTATTGTTTAAAAAAATTTATTTGAGTGGCTTAAGTAAAAATTTTCCTAACCTGAGGGGCCGCAAAAGGGGTCCCATACGTAAGCTAGGTTAATATATTTATTTCATCCGAATTGGCTAAAACTCAGAATGGTCACGCAAAATGTCAAACTGAGAAATATTAATCAAGACATATATCCTCTAAAATGTAAAATGACGGATCTAGGAGTCTTTTAAGTGCAGAACTGTAGGTCAATTTTTTAGAATTGATGTTCAAAATTTATCATTGCGGTTAGGATTGTAAATGTCGAGTTTATCAGTCATTTAAGTCTTTAAAATTTCTTAAATTTTCAAAAATGTGTTCAATGAGCCTTTTAAGTCAATCCGTTGAAGAGTTATAGGTTTTTAAGTGAATGAAGTCCTCAGCTCCTATGTCTCTCCGAGAGGCAAAAAAAAAATTTTTTTATCGGTCGATTTTGACAAAGCCTCATCTTTATTTAGTTTTACTGAGGCATAAAATTTTGCGAATGAACAAACTTTTCAATCTTGAGTCTTCTAGAGTAGCACGAAACAGCTAACGAAAAAAGCGTTACGCACGCACACTTTTTGAAGGCACTTTTTGGGGTACTTCTTGACCAGTAACGACGGAAACACCCAAGACCAATTTTTTAGGGAACTTAAAACTCTAAAGCTTGTAGGCCTTTAGAGAAGCCTAACTGTCAAGGTGAAGCCAGTAGATAAACTTTTCTATTTTCTAGCGTTACGCACGCACCAGATCTTGACCCCTATTGTAAATCAGAAACCAAGAGAGGGAGCATGAGTAACGACGCATATTTTGAGTCTTGTTGACCTCCTCTAAATTTCATAAAACAAAGTTTTGAGATTAAATAACAACTAAGAGTGAAATCAAGAAATTAAAATTAAAATTATTCGAGCAAAATATTTTTTCGTGACTTAGGCAACGAAAATATATGACCATACGCTAGAAACCCCGGCTTATAGTATCATTTTCGAAACCTTAGGACTTCGCTTGTTGTGAAAAAGTATCATTTTGCACCCTCTTAGCAGTTTGAAAATTTCGGTTTTGCAATAGCGCCAGCGAGAATGGACGTTATATATTTTCAATATGAAAATAATGATTTGAATTCAACGTCAATAATTTTTTTATTTCCAAATCGTCCAAAATCATTTTTCTAGCTTGAGAAATAACTTTTTTATCGATGTTAATGTTTTGGGCTCTCTCTCAGCATAGGCATACGATTACTTGTTCAACTCTTAAATCCGAAACAAATCATAGACTTAACTCACGGAGCTCGTTTTGGGTATTTTAAATAGATAAAACTATAGTCTATTCAAATAAAATAAAATAAAGTTAATTTTGTTATTTTCAATGTTCACTTTTTAGTGCATTATTCATCTTCGATGATGATTGTAGAGGCCAAATCAGTTAAACCTATTTCCGGTTATCCAAATTATCTGAATTTTTTATGGCACACTAGACTTGTGGTCCACTAACAGACCCTAAAACAAAAGACGCCACATTTCAGTTTTACGGAAATTAAAAATCCTTAAAAAAGCCAAAAATGTCTATTTTCGAGAGAAAAAATTCCCCTTAAAAAGTAAAAATATTTGAATTTTTAAGTTGTTTTCTGAAATTTCAATATTTTTACTGATTTTTAAAAATTATTTGGTCAAAAAAGCTTTATCCGCTTAGGATATATGAATTTTCAAAGTTGACCTCTTCGGCCTTTTTTTCACGAATTTGAGGTTCCCAACTTTAAACCCTCATAACTTCTGAACGGATAGGTATTTTTTTATGATTTAAAGTGTTGTGAACTTGCAAAAGTTTGCTTGTTCTAACGATACCTGTTTGAGCTATTTTTGTATTCGGAAAGGAGAAAAAAAGATATATTTCGCGTGAAATGACCAAAATCGACCATTGTGCAGAGTTCTTGGAGGCCTATCAAAATACCCGTTCTTCACTATTTCCCTCCGGATCCCCGGATATTCAATTTGTCTCAGATAGCTCGTGAAAAAAAAGGTTAGTTTGCCACAGACAATTCTAGCTTCGGGGGCTCGAACTATTTTTTTCCAAAAATTTATTTCGCGAATTTTTATGATATGGGAGCTATCTGAGGGTGCTGTGGCTCTCAGGATAGTCACAGCGAGCTCATTGCCCACTCAAAAAATCAGAAAAAAGTTGAACTAAATTACAAAGACTACAAGTTTTTGGGTCCAAAACGTCAAACAAAAATTTTTCCTTGGACAACTAAAGCCCACATACCTTCTCTGCCACACTCCATTTGCATATCCTTCTCCTAGAGACAAGGTAAAAACTCAAATGAGCACTTTTTGAGAGCCCACAAATGTCTTTCTCTGTTAAAAAACCCCGTTTTGGAGCTCTGGAGGCTCTAATGGGTCAAGATCTAATGGCTACCGTAGCCATTCAGCCATGCGTAGCCATGTGGTTTAAGAATAGATCAAATGTCCAATACATTTTTCTAAATCGTCAAACTTTTATCTTTTAAGGGGACGAAGACATTAGGCATTATGTATAGAAAGTCGTGTCCAGGTACATATGCCTGAAAGAAGAGCAAATATTGAATGTGCTCTGACTCAGCTCTCCCTTTAGATAGGCCATCAATTTTTAGTGCATTTTCATCAATTTTGAAAAAAATGCACTTGTGTCCGATGTGTCCGTCTGTCCGTCTGAGTCACAAAGGCTCCGAAACTACAAGAGCTAGAGACCTGCGGTTTTTTGCATGATGTCATGTATGGTCTGCAGGGTGGTGGAACCACTTTGGTTTTTCCTGAAAAATGCCTGGGGGGTAATTAAGGGGGTTTTCCCGTTGTATGAAAGTTCCATATACTTCGTCCGATTGAGCTCAATTTTGGATATGCTATAGATCATGCCAAATTTAGCAAATCATAGAACACATGTTTGCCCCTATCACTTAAGGGGGTGGGGTGAGAGGCCTCCGATGGGGGGAAAAATTTAGTTGCTCCGATTGAGCTGAAATTCAGAATGATCATGTAAAATGACAAAATAAGCAACTTTTGTTTCGGGTCATGGTCTCAAAAATGTAAAACAACGGACTATGGGGGTCAATAAGTGGCCATCGAAGACTTCCCCTTGGCGAACTGAAGGGCAAAATCCAACCGATTGAGCTGAAACTTTGGCAACTGTTAGATAGCATCAAATCCAGCAAAAAACAGTTCTACAGTAAGTCTCTATGACATAAGGGGGAGGAGCTGTGAGCTCCCAAAGTTAGTATGAGGCGAAAATTTTTTAAATCCAATTGAGCTGAAACTTAGGTAATTGTTAGATGACATTAAATTTAGCATCTACATTAAGGCTCTATGACCTGTGGGATCGAAGTCAGGGGTCCAATAAGTTCCTGCAGTGTCGGAATTTAGGTCAAAATATTTTCACTTAGACCCAACTTTTGCAACAAAGCGAATTGAAAATGCACTCAAATGCGTTCGTCCCCGACTAAGCTTTAAACATGTTTTGTATGTGGGTAGGCCTTACTTAATCCTTAATCGGCCCCGAAACTTTCCGAAGAGGCGATTTTGACACTTAAGTCAATTAGCAAAAGTGCCGCACAAATGGTCTATGAAAAAGTTTGTCCCGTGCTTGTGCCGGCACAGGCACAAACACACGACCGGAACTGGTTATGAAAAGGCCTAAAATAATAATATAAGCCAGAAGAATGGGTCACAATAGGATCTTCGGGACCTGCGTGATCCTCTGCCCTAGAGCATAGAAAAAAAAATTCCATGCTCTAGGCCCTCTGCCTCACCCAAAATCTATCTAAGCCGGAGGTACCCGAATGACACCTCATCAGAAGGTCTCGACCTCACGATGAAGTTGGAAGGGATCCGGAACTCCTGGAATAAGAAATAAGCCCTCGAGGGCTTCTGAGTAACTTTGAATAAAATTTCAACAATTTGGAAGGTCAGCAATTTGTTACTAAGAGATTTCTGAAAAGTGCCTTTTTTGGCCCCGGAAGTCCTAGAATCCCAGTGAGACCCCGAAACTAAATGTCAGCCAAAAGTACCCGAGTGACACCTCTGTGGAAAGGTCTTAGCCTTAAGATGAAGCTGGTAGGAAGAAATCCAGGATCCGGAATTCCTGGAATCAGATTAAAGCCCTCTAGCTCCGTCCCTGTACATGGTAGGGGTCACATGTAGCAGCATGATTTCCTAGGTTTTGCACAGACTTCAAAACACTAAAATTTCAGTTCAATCGGATGTAATCGGATGCTAACACAATACAAAATACTAGCTCTTCTTTCTGGTTTTTGAGTTATGTTATCTTGAATTATAAAGTTTTGGACAGAGAGACAAACAGACGGCAAAGCGGCCACAATAGTGCATTTTTTGCGAAATGCTGAAAATGCACTCAAATTTGCACGAGAGGGCGCAAAATTTTAAAGTTTTTTATAGTTTTAGAAATATGACCGCCCAGTTTTTGCTATCCGTGCTCATATGTTAAACTACAATATGTTAGTTTCAGGAATCGGGACAAAAAGAGATATTTTTTTTAAAAGGGATGTTTTATTTTCGTAAAAAATTTCTCTGGGACTATTTATGCATAAAATATGATACTTACGATGCCTTGTATGTTTCACTATCAAATAATGGTGGGTTGTCATTAACATCAACTAGTTTAATATGTAATGTAGCAGTTGAACTTAAGCGATTTTGCGTCAAGGTCTCTTCAGCAATAACCAATACGATGAAATTTCTGTGATTAGGGTTTTCATAGTCAAGAGTTCCATTGGCTATACGTATACTAACGGAAGAAGATCCAAAAACTACTTTTGGTTCGATTTCAAAAACTTGAGAAACATCGTCCAACGAAAGAGAAAATATACTATTATTCCCAAGATCTTTATCAAAAACATTCATATCGATTAAAATAGGGGTTCCAACGGGAGTATTTTCCGGTAAAATGACATGATATTCCTTTTGGTTGAATGTTGGTGGCGAATCATTGATATCTTTTATGGAAATGGTCACTTGCACTGATGCAGAAGCTATATAATACAAACATAACTACATTAAAACACCCGAGTACACAAACATATGTTAAAAAACAATGATATAAAATATTACCTTCCTCAAGAAGCACGTCATCTTGTACTTCTCGAGCTCTCACAGATAACTTTATGACAGAGCTGTCAGTAAGAATTTCTCTATCAAGTGGTCGTGCAACTCGAATTTCTCCAGTTTTGGAATCAATCGTAAAAAAGTCCATGGGGTTTTTCACTATGTCGTATACAATTTTTCTAGGTTGGCCTCTATCTCCATCTTTTGCTTTAACTTTTATTACAAGAGCCCCTATTGGAATGCTCTCATTTACGATTGCTGATAATGGTCCACTGAAAACTGGCCCCACATTTTGAACATCGGTTATATGAACTTCAAAAGATGTGGAAGCGTTATATAATCCATCCTAAGGAAGAAAAAGAGTAGAATTCATTTTTAGGTCAAGGAGTAGTGGCAACTTTTGCTCGTTTAGCAAGGCTATAATCAGATCGCTAAGGGCTGGAACAGACCGTGATGAGCTCACTAGAAGATCTCTAAGTCAAGAAATCAGTCGCAAAAACCCCGATTTAACATAAAAATTTTACTACAAAAACTAAACAAATTTTGGTGTTTTCTAACAAAATCGCAATCCAAAAACTAAGCATTAAAGAGTGAAAAAGTCGTTTTCAGACATTATCGAAAAAATAATGTTTTGATTTAATTTTCATTTGCATCTTTTGCATCAATCACTCCCCCTAGTATATATTTATTTTTTGAATAACAAAAATAAATATTTTTTGAAAATTCCTAATTTTTGATACTTTTTGTCTTATTAAGTTACAAACATGCACACTAAATTTCACCAATTTTCGTCTTTTGGTTTGGGAACTATGGCCAAAAGTATGCCAAAAATTGTCATTTTCCCATATTGAAATTTCCCGATTTTTGAGTTTTCTAAATTTTTGAGCTGACAACCTTCATAACTTAACAAAACACATTTGTTCTTAACGTTTAAGAGAACATTTTGACAATGAACCTCCTTGTTCACACTCAAAGAGGCACTTTAAAAGGTTGTTTGAGGCTAAAATGGGCATTTTTAGGAACACCTTACCCAAGCAATGAGAGGTTTAGAAGTTCAAACTTTTTTGGATCAAAACATAACTCTAGGACCAGAGATTAAAAGTTGTTTCAATCTTCTGTAAGCTTTGTAAGTTGAGAAATACAATTTTCTGTGAAGGCCTATCAGAGGATCTTTACTCTTTGTAAATTTGATGTATGAAAACTCAAAATATGTCTCCGTGAAAATTATTTCTCGGCTTAAAATTCTCGACTTGAATTTTTCGGCTTCAAAAAACGGCTTTAATTACTACATATTTCGGGGCCTAGATAGCTTAGTGGTTAGGATGGTTAGGCTAGTTATTGGGAGATAGCGAGTCGATCCCTGACGCCGTGTTGGAATATTTAGGCCCAATTGTGTTCTCAATGAAACTTTAGCCTTCAAGAACTAAGGTTGAAACAAGAATGCGACAACTAAAGCCTGTGATCGAAATAAGTGCGACACTTTTAAACGGTTATATTTTTAGCACATTTTTTTCAAAAATGTGCTTTTGTCCGCGGTTTGCAAATTTAGCAATAAGGGTCAAAAGAGCCTATTTGTCAATTCAGTCGACTGGAAAGTATATTAAGGATCGAAATAGAAAAAAAATCAGGCTCGGAGGACCCTGGAGGAGCCTCGGAGGACCCCGGAGGAGCCTCGGAGAACCCCGGAGGAGCCTCGGAGAACCCCCGGAGGAGCCTCGGAGGACCCCGGATCTACAAAAATGTTCTTGTTAAGTTTTGCACCTTTCATCTTCGGTAAGTTGAGAAATAAAAAAAAAATTGGCAAAGTTTTTTTAGCTTTCGGAAAAATGATTAAAGGAGAGGAGCATTGCCAAAACATTATTTCATTTTACTTGAATAATCCGCCTTTATCTCACCGTTTGATAAGAAATCCTTGACTAAAAACTTTTTCCCGAAATTGCGTTTTACCACTCAAAGGTTTGTTTCGGAATAAAATAGTATTTACAGCACTGCTGAATTCACTCGGAAAGTGAGGAAAGAAGGGCTATAATTGCCCCCGAGCGAGCTTGCGCGCGAATCATTTGAACATTCGAATGTTTTGCCGTTCATTTAAACATTCGATCCCTATAAACTTTTCTTCCTTCTCTGGAGGGCAATTCTTCCTCCGAATAGGAGGAAGATCTGCGGCAGATCTGCCGCAAGCGGCCAAACAACAGGAGGAAGATCTTCCGCAGATCTGCCATTATTTCTATGGCAGCAGGAAGATTTTCTGCCATGGGTGTTCCACGAGCTAGGGCAGGTATTCACGTGCGATTTTTTCTGCGAATCTTTGCTGAGCTCTTGCTCAGCCTTATTGTAAGCTTCAAAGCCTTATTCTGAATACCCCAGTCTCAGAAATAATTTAACTCAAGCAGGGTACATATATGCCAATACTTCACTATCAATAAATTTTCTTTAATTCAACATCATAAAAAATTATTTATTTTCAATCATATGTACGTCAGGAGCGGAAATCAGTTCAAAACTTGAGCCCCTAAACCCTTAAGTCAAAAATTTTCCTCAGAAATTCCTCAGTCAATTAAAAAAACATAAGGAAGAAAAAATCGCAATTTTCTGCTGTAGATGCTCAGAGGAGGGGAAGAATGGGGGAAGATCTTCCAACTTTCTGCGGCAGATCTTCCTCCTAGAAGGAAGAATGGGGGAAGATCTTCCGCCGATCTGCCGCAGATCTTCCTTCAAAAGTTTTATAGGGGAATGTTTTGCCATTCATTTAGGCATTCGAATGTTTTGCTATTCATTTAGGCATTCTAATGTTTTGCCATTCGTTGAACATTCGAATGTTTTTATAAGGGACAAAACATTCGATGGTTTTTTTTAATCATTTTAACATTCGAATTTTTTTTCACGAATGTGAATATTTTGGTAAAATTATTCGTTTTAACATTCGAATTTTTTTCACGAATATGAACGAATAATTTTACCAAAATATTCTTTTACATTCGTATTCGTATAAATTTCATTCGAATGTTTACATTCGAACAAAAACCCTAGAGAAGACTATTTGATGCTGACGAAGTTTTCAAAATTTACGCAAAAAAATCTTACCGTTGCCAATAAAATAAACCGATAAAAGTTTTTTTCATTAAAATCCAGCAGGTCATCTACAATTATGGATGCTTTCAATTTATTTTGGTATGCTTCACGAATTTTTATTGAAAACCTGAAATTTAAGTAAAACTCTAAAATTTTACAACCTAATCTAAATTCATGATGAGACAGAAGTAGTGAAATCTGTATGAGGACTTGAGGTAAGAAGATCATTGACCCGAAAGTCGGCTGCGGCAACTTTTGCTCAAATGTGATTTTGGTGCAAATCAATGATGCGATTGCCATGGTTCTTATAACAGTAGTATGAAATAGTGAGTACACCTGAGTAATCCTTGATTCATACGTACCGACGTAAAGTAACTAAATAACGAATTAAAAGGAAATAAAAAATACTTTATTTACAAGGACCAAACGCAGGCAAAAGTTAGAGATATGTCACCCATAAGAAAAATATATCCTCGAAAAAAGTGTTATAAAAAAAAGAGCGCTATACCCAACTGGATGACCCGATTTAGAAGCTGTTATCCTAAAAAGGTGACCGTCAGGGCCAACCAGTGCCCCTCCTCTCTCTCTCAATATGCTGTTTTTATGTTAAAACAGCTAAGCTTCTACTTACTTAAAACAAGCTTCCAAGCTTTTGCTTTCACCGAGGCAGTAAATGTCAAGTATATCACCTACACTGTCCTGATCAGTAACAATGATTTTATCAAAAATTGTCATACCAGTTTCAACATCTTCCGGGATGTATACTTGATATGGAACCTATGGAAAGAAGCAAATAATATCGTTCATAAAGGTTATGATATAGGAATGTACACTCTGCGACATAAATATAGGAATGACTAATTTTTTCTCGAAAACAGTAAATTTAACCGATTTCCATGAAATATATGCCATTAAATCTTTGGGCTTTTCAAAGCAGCGTATAAATTTTATAAATCATCATAAGAATTCAGTCGAAAACAGGTTTAAAGCATAGTCGGGGACGAACGCATTTGAGTGCATTTTCAACTCGCTTTGTTGCAAAAGTTGAGTCAAAGGGAAAATATTTTGTCCCTAATTTCGTCACTTAAGAAACTTATTGGACCCCTGACTTTGATCCCACAGGTCATAGAGCCTGAATGTAGAAGGATATTTTACTAAATTTAGTGTCGTTTAACATTTGCCCAAGTTTCAGTTCGATTGAAGTTACAAAATTTTCGCCTCATACTAACTTTGGGCGATCACAGCTCCTCAACCTTAGGTTTTGTCCACCTTCCAGACCATACATGACAACATGCAAGAAACCGTAGGTCTCTAGCTCTTGTAGTTTTGGAACCTTTGTAAATCAGACGGACAGACGGACAAATCGGACCCATAAGTGCATTTTTTTCAAAATTGATAAAAGTGCACTAAAAACATAGTTCAAAACAAAGTGCCTGTTTTAACAAACCTTACTTCAAACCTAGGACGGAGCAACCGAGGCCCGAACAGCCGAGGCCGACTCAAACTCAGTTAAATGGGTCTTTGGAGTAAAACCAGCCGTAGCGCAAAGCTGACCACGTAACTTCCGAATCCCAAGCTGTTCTACTACAGCTGCCCAATTTCCAACTTGGAACGGGTAGGGTTTTGCTTTTATTTTCGCCTCACGATGAAAAGTAATATACACACGCATCTTTTTCAAAAGTCTTTTATAACATGATTGAAGCCTAGTCAGGGACGAACGCATTTGAGTCCATTTTAATGTACTCATCAAACCTCAATGGTGGATCAACACCTTAGTGGTAGATTAACTAATATAACGGTTCCATACTCAGAAGAGCAAAAGAGACGCCACAACTATTCTGGAGACGTTTAATTTTAATTTAACCGGGTAACCTCCAGCGTTGCGTTTTCGCAACATCAAAGTTCGAACAAATATTAAAATTAGCGGAGAGTTCTTTTTTTAAAAATTCCTAGTTTATTTTCTTGTTTTATGTTTTAACTTTGAAATTTCATAAAAAAATTTCTAATGTTTGTTTAATTTTTGACTTATTTTTAAGTTTTGCCAAATGTTTACAATCTACGTAAAATTTTTCGATGATTTATTAAAAATACTGCTCATTAACTTTCAACCTAAAACGGAATATTTACGCTCTTGTCCGTTCACAAGTGGCAAAATTTCAATTTATTTAATTCTTGTGTTAATTAACTAAAGTTTTTACATACCTACGGTTTTCTGATATATTTTAAAGGTGAAAATAATCTGAACTTACATTTTGAAATTCGGGAGGGTTATCATTTTCATCTAATATAATGACTGATACTGGAACGGTGACAATGTTATCATTGTCCGATTCAAACTCATTATTTATCCGATCTCTTATGGAAACCAAAAGTTGGAGAGCATCTAGGACCTGGAATCAAAAAGATAATTATTGTATTGTTGATTTCCCTTAAACTTCTTTCCCCCCTTACAAACTTTAAGAAGCCCTAGTTCGGTTCCAGTAAGAGAAAGAAAACTTTTGTGCAACAACTTTTCTACAGTTTAAATGTCATCTAAAACCTGATCTAGTTTCAAATCAATCGGAGGTTTTGTGATTTCAATCTTTAGAAATCTGAAATTTTCACCTATTGACCCCTTTGGTCCATTATTTTTCATTTTTGAGACCATGTAAGGAAGCAAAAATTGCTAAATTTGTCATTTTACATAGCTATTTTTAATTTTAGCAAGTAAAATTTTCCCCCTTTCGGAAGCATTTCACCCCAATCCCTTCGGTGATATTGGCAAACATGTGTTCAATAATTAGCTAGATTAGATATGATGTATATCCAAAATTTAACTCAATCGAATGAAGTTAATGAAACTTTCATATAACGGGAGGGGTG
Source organism: Forcipomyia taiwana (assembly GCA_963930915.1). Classification (NCBI taxonomy): domain Eukaryota; kingdom Metazoa; phylum Arthropoda; class Insecta; order Diptera; family Ceratopogonidae; genus Forcipomyia; species Forcipomyia taiwana. Next base: position 247,068 of record CAWVOI010000005.1, read on the forward strand.
GTATAGCCTAATCGGTAGGGTATGGTCGAGGTCGCTCGTTCAAAACTTGACCGAGACATTTTCTGCTCAACTGTGTTCTTGATGAAAGTCAAGAATACGACTGCTATGGAGCGTACGGTAGTAAAAGTGGGGGGCGCTACTGAGGAATTTTTAACTCTGTTAAGATGGGTCACAATAGAACCTTCGGAACCTCCGTGATCTTTGACTCCCATTACAAACTATCCATCCATCAATTACATGATCAAAAGCTCCACCTATCGAAATTCAAATCAAAACGAAACCAAACGCGTTTGTCTCCACTTAAGATTTAAAAATGATTTTATACTTACTTCTCTATCAAGTTTTTTTGTTAGCGTAACATTTCCACTTATCGCGTCAACAACTAAGCTGTCAGTTCCAATCATGTCAAAGGAAACTATACTTCCTTCAGGGTCATATCCTTTAAGTTGGTATACAACTGTCCCAGCTGGTGTAGACTCAGAAATAATAAAGTTGTCCATGTCATCAGTAAATATTGGAGGAAGGTTAGCTTCACCTGATACAAAATGAAAATAAAAGGGCTTTATTTTTGTGTCGAACAACCGAGTAAAACTGAAAGTTTTGCTTTCTTTTTGCATTGTAAAAAGCTTTATAGCAAAATTAAGGTCAAGTTATTAAATGTGAAGCTTTTAGACGGCTGAACGTACTCACTAACTCCCATTGCCAAACCCTTTGAAGTAGAGGTCTGAATTTTGGTACTGAATTTGATCTGAGCCCTCAAGAGGAATGATTTTTAGCGCCTCCTGGAAGGGAGATTTCTCAAAAAGTGTACATCTCCACAAGTTTTGAAAAAATGCACTATTTGTCACATTTGATGATCCTTCTGACCATCTGTTCGTCCATCTGTTCGAGTCCCAAAGGCTCCGAAACTAAAGGCTCTAGACCCCTGTGGTTTTTTCCATGATGTCATGTATGGTCTGGAAGGTGGTGAAAATAATTTGGTTTCCTCGGAAAATTGCTTGGGAGTAACTAAAAGGGCTTTCCCGTAATACAAAAATGGAGTGAGGGGTCTCCAAAGGGGGAAAATTTAAGTTGCTCTGATTTAGCTTAAATTAAAATAGTCATGAAAATTGACGAATTTAGACATTTTTGCGTGGTATGTATATAGGGAAGTATATAGGGAGGAAAAATTTGGTTTCTCTGATTGAGCTTAAATTCAAAACATCTTCATCAAATTTCCTTAGGTAACATGGCCTCAAAACGTAAAATAACGGACTTTGAGAGTTGTGAGGGAAATACTGTTACCACCCCTGTTACCACGAAATAATAAAATTTTCCTTTGAAATGAAAATTTTCAAACTTTTAGACGCCATTAATTGGAGCAAAAATATTGTATCAATATGCCCCTACCAACAAAGGGATGTTAAGATAAGTCCCTGAAATTTGTATGGGATGAAATACTGAAATTCCCACATATTGAGCGAGAATTCCAAGTAGTCATCAAACGAGAAACGCTTGGAAAAATTAAATTAAATCAAATCAGATAAAATTAACTAATGTAAATTGTTCAAGAATTCAAGAAATTGAGTATTATGATCTCCAATAAGATTATCTCAAAATACAAACCCGGCAAATGCAATTCTTACACTTGATCTTCATTTTTGTATTTTGATATGATTAAATAAATATTCTCTCTTTCTAAAAGAAAATGTTCTCAAAAGAAATCAAAATTTAGAAAATTAAACGCAAGAACCCTCTACGTAGGAAATCACGGGCTTTTTCGGGCGGGCTCGGGTGGTCCCGGGCCTGGATTTTAAGGTGCGGGCGAGCCTGGGCTTTTTTCGGGCCTTGTCGGGCGAGCTCGGGCGGGCCGAAGTTCATTTATGTCGAGCTCGGGCTTTAAATTCGTAACCAAGCACTTATCAAATATTTATTAGTTATCAAATAAATATTGAGGAATTGCTTGATTATGAGCTCTAGCCCGTGCCCATCTTTAGTGCAAGGTCTCAGTTGAAGTAACGAATATTAACATCTAAATAAAAAGATTTTTGGGGTAATATTTAAACATTTAATATTTACTTCAATCAAATATTTTGTCCCAAGAGTTGTTCGTATTTGGTAAGATATTTGCAAATATTTGATAAGTGCTTGATTACGAGCTTGAGGGTGAAACTTGAATTTTAATCTCCGAGTCTGAAAAAGCCATGTTGTGGCGTCAGGAATCAGCTAGTGAGTCGCTGGAACTATTGGTAGGCACTGGAACTATTGGTAGCTGAAATAAATCTTCTGCCTTCGAAATAGGCATTTTTTTCAAAATTTTCACGGAGCAAAAATCTTTACTTGACAGATATCTCATTGTAAAGTTATTTTCAAGGATTTCAGAAGTTAAATTAGCACTTAAATAACCTATGTGGCTAAGTTGACCTAAAAAAGTCCGTTCTTTTTACTTTAGGATTTTATTCCACATATGCATTTTTGATTGAAAAGAGTATCAAAAGATAAATTCTTACTTTTTGATAGTGAACAAAGGAAAAATAAGAACAAAGAGTATATTATTTCCATCGTTCTTTTCCTTTTGAAAATGTTTTCAGTCCGATTGTTGTGATGTTTTTTATTTTATTTCAAAGATGAACTCGTACTACCATCCGGTGTTACTAAACCAGTCACGTCAGAAGATAGACATAAAACTTTTATTCTACTAAACATAGTGTGATCGTATTTGACTAAACATTTTTCATGTTTTATTTTATGTTTAAACTTCACTTCTTTTTTAATTTTAAATATTTTGAATCAAAATATTGCTTTAATCTTGCACTCAATGGAGTTCACAGAAGACCAAGTATGCTAACATAAACTTCTTATACTGGTTTAAGTCTTTTAGTTTAACAAACAAAGTGAGATATATGTAAACTGTACATATGTGATATGTTCATTAGTTTTATAAATGTGTGTGAAGTCATGAACCATCATTTAACCACTGAATGAACTTCCATATCATTGAATTGATCAGCGATCATTAGGGTTCATAAAATTTATATAATTAAAAAAATTATAAAGGTTAACTTCCTTCATTTTTCGGTTTTGAGTATACTTTGCAACATTTTGGAAAATATGCACTTTTCTGGGTGTTTTTTAGTCTTCGAGCATAAAAATTTTTCAGGTCGGTCGCTCTTCTCATGGAGGAGACAAACAGAGCAAAATTTTCAGCCAATTTTCGTGGAAGTTTGGATTTGAGAATTACTTGGATCGAAAAAAAATCTCCCAAAGTATTTAAGTCCGGAGGCTCCGGTGGCTGTTTCTAGGGGCCCCTCTAGTGATTGTCACCAAAGATGGGAGCTCTAGCTCCCGTACTTTGGGAGCTAGAGAAAACCAAATCTTGGTGAAATTTTCTCATACAAAAATTTTACAAAAATTCGATTTTCTCTAGCTCCCAAAGTACGGGGGCTAGAGCTCCCATCTTTGATGACGATCACTAGAAGGACCTCTAGAAACAGCCACCAAGAGATGAGCCTCCGGACTTAAGTACATTGGGAGATCCAAGTCGGTCTCAAATCCAAACTTCCACGAAAATTGGGTGAAAATTTTGCTCTCCACTCCATGAGAAGAGCGACCGGCCATAAAAACTTCCATGCTCGAAGTTTTTAGTGCATTTTCATCAATTTTGAAAAAAATGCACTGATGTGTCCGATATGTCCGTCTGTCTGTCTGTCCGTCTGTCCGTCTGAGTCATTAAGGCTCCAAAACTACAAGAGCTGCGGTTTTTTTTTTGCATGATGTCATGTATGGTCTGCAGCATATAGGTGGTGCAACCCGCCGCAAGGCAATGCGAAATTACGGCTAGCAAATGTACTGCGTGCAGGAGGACAGTAGGATGAAACTATGGCTTTGCTGTTCAATGAATGCATATGGTCTTGGGATTGGGACCCTAAACGCTTCCCTTGACCCGACGGTGAACAGTTAGTTGTGCGCGAGGCTTGCGACCTGCCACTTAAAACCCTTCAGCAACGAATGGAACAGAAGAAGGAAACAGGACTGGAATTACGGTAACGAAACGGAAATGTCTTAAGGACTTACGCTTGGCCACCTGGAATGTACGATCCATCTACAGGACGGATGGCCTCCTGTTACTGACAGGAGAGCTTGAAAAAGCTCATGTTTCTGTTGCTGCTATTCAGGAGACACGGTTCAACAAAGATTCTCCGAACTATGTTAGCGGTGGCTACATGATCTATAATAGCAGCAACAGAACAGACCATGTACTTGGTATTGCCTTCCTAGTGGCTAGGAGGATACAACACCTGGTTCTGGACTTCCGGAAGGTCGACGAGCGGATGTGCGTGCTGAGGCTTAAAGGACGCTTTAAGAACTATTCCATCGTGAATGTGCACGCCCCTCATAATGGCGCTCCTGACGAGGAAAAAGGCACCTTCTATGAGATACTCCGCGACGCCTATTCGCAGTGCCCAAGATACGACGTCAAACTCGTGTTGGGTGACTGCAACGCCCAGATAGGCAAAGAGGAAGTCTACAGACCAACGATAGGAAGTCACAGTCTTCATGATGTGACGAACGAGAACGGCCTGAGGCTTGTGGACTTCGCAGCTGAGACAGGCATGGTTGTGAAGAGCTCGTTCTTCCAGCACAGAAGAAGACACCTAGCCACTTGGATACACCCTGACCCCGATCTGAATGTCGAAAACCAGATTGACCACTGTCTGGTGGACGGCAGGCATTTCTCAGACGTATAGATGTTAAGACGTGTTGGAAAGCGAATTTCGATTCCGATCACTATCTGGTGCTGGTAGTTGTGAGAGCTCGGCTTGCGAGATTCCACAATAGACGCTACGAGGGAGCTAAGGCGTTAGCCACCTCCAGGCTCAAGGACCCCCAGGTAGCATCGGCATTCGCAGAAGGAGTGGGCGCAAGAATCGAGGATCTTAGAACCCGACCAGGGGCCACGACTACAGATTGGCGAACTGTAAGTGAGGTGGTTAAGCAGGAAGCGATTAACACCTTGGAGTATCGGACCCCAAACGACTACAAGACCTGGTTCGATGAGGATTGCGCCCGGGTTACTGACGCCAAGAACGAAGCCCGTGTCCAGAAGCTGCTTTCGAGAACGAGAGCCGCAAATACGCGGTACTCAGAGTTGAGGCGAGAAGAGAAGAAACTGGACAGGAAAAAGAAGAGAGAGTTCGAGGACAGGACGCTGTGCGAACTCGAGAGAGTCCGCAACGCAAGTTCTATAAGAACGTCAACTCCCAGAGGAAGAGCTTCAACCCTCGAACGGCCATGTGCAGAGGTGCCGATGGCAGAGTGCTGACCAATAAAGACGAGGTCCTGGGTCGTTTTGCCCAGCACTTGGGGACGCTGCTGAACGAGGGGCACGAGGAAGGTGATCCAGCGGACATCAACTTCCTCGAGGACGACGGAAGGTCAGTAACCCCACCAACACGTCAGGAAGTCTCCTCAGCCATTAACTTCTTGAAGAACAACAAAGCCGCGGGTCCCGACAACATACCGGCTGAGATTCTCAAGTGCGGGGGAGAGGAGTTGGCGTGAGCCGTGCATGAGGTTATACAGCAAGCCTGGGAGCGAGAAGTGCTCCCTGAGGAGTGGATGGAGGGATCGCTGATCCCCATCCACAAGAAGGGAGATAAACTGGAGTGCGCCAATTACCGAGGCATCTGCCTAGAGCATGGAAATTTTATTTCCATGCTCTAGGGGCATCTGCCTCTTAATCGCAGTCTAGAAGGTATTTGCGAGTGTACTCTGCAACAGGCTGCTCCCTCATGCGGAGTTTGTGAACGGGAAGTATCAGTGTGGGTTCAAATTGAACAGACCAAATTTTCAATCAACGTCTGATCCTTCAGAAAGGCAGGGAATCCAAAATCCAGACACACCACCTATTAATTGACTTCAAACAGGCTTGCGACAGGACCAAACGTAAAGCAATGTACGAAGTCATGAAGGAGCTGGGCTTTGAAACTAAACTTATCCGACTGGTGAAAGCGACACTGGATGATACTAAGTGTCGGGTCAGAGTGCAGAATGACCTATCGGAACCTTTTGAAACTCGAAAAGGCTTCAGGCAGGGCGATGTGATATCGTGACTCCTCTTCAACGTGATTTTAGAGGGTGCCATGAGACGCGCGGGCATCCAAACAGCGAGGACGCTGGCCACTCAGATGACCCAGATCCTGGGCTTTGCGGACGATCTGGACATCGTGGGAAGGCGTCACTCTGAGGTTTCCGATACTTTCACCAGGTTGAGAGACGAGGCTGAGCGGCTCGGCCTCGTCATCAACGTGGATAAGACCAAGTACATGAGGACGAGTAGCAACCAAGTCCCGGGCCCGACAGGATATGTCGTGGAGATTGGAGGCCAAAGGTTCGAGATAGTCAACGAGTTTGTGTACCTAGGGGCGCTAGTCCGCGCTGATGGTGATAACTCAGCAGAGATCAAGCGCCGCGTCATGGCCGCAAACCGTTGCTATTTTGGCCTCCAACGGATACTGCGCTCGAAACTGCTGTCGAATAAGACAAAGCGCGTCATCTACAAGACCATCATCAGGCCAGTGCTGATCTACGGATGCGAGTCATGGCCGATGCGACGCAGTGATGAACAGCAGCTGCGCTCCTTCGAGAACAAGGTCCTCCGAACCATCTTTGGACCGAGGTAGGAGGGAGACAGGTGGCGCCGCAGGTATATTTTTGAGCTGCGGAGGGACCTTGGTGACGCAGACATAATTGCTACCGTCAAGACGCAAAGACTACGATGGGCAGGCCACCTTGCGCGGATGGAAGAAGGTCGAGCCCCCAAACGACTCTTTGCGAATGATCCAGTGGGGCGTCGTGGCGTGGGACGCCCCAAGGAGTCCGTTAGTTGTTGCCGATACGTGAGATTTTGGTCGCTTTAGTTTCGCGATTCAATCGCATATTTCCAGTCTTTTCAGGCCTGAAAATGGCTTGAAGTGGTGAATGAGTAGGCCTCCCACCACAGTGAAGTGAAAATAAGGGTCCAAGAGTGAAAATAAGGCTGTGAAAAGGCTAAGGCCGGGATGGAAGAATCGCAGATCGAGCGCACTGATGCGGCTCGCTCATCACATGAGTGACGTCATCACACTCATAATCAGCTCAACGTTTGCAATACCCACTAGTCGTATCGTTGGAGAGTTTCGGGCGACTTGAATGTCTTTCTCGGCTCTTTGGAGGCTAGCGACTTAGTGGCGCAACGTTTGGAGGCGGTGTTGAGATTTGGATGTGGGAGAGATGGTTATTCCTTTCCAAAACCACTCCAAAGAAAAAAAAAAAAGTTCTTTCCCAGGTAAGAAGGGATTGGGCTATGGGAACCGGACAGGCGTGCTTCTGACGGGCTTTGGAGCTTTCCGGAGGTGCGCTTGGTTAAGAACAGACGGAGCCATCACATCGTCTGCTCGAGGCTTCGGAGTCAATCAGGATGAGCTGTTAGGACTCTCTTAATCCTGAATTTTGACCTGAGGCATTGGAAGGCCTGGATGTGGGAGTCTGCTTAATCGACACCCACTGGGCAGGTGCTGGAGATATTTCAGTTGACTTTTCTTTTTGTTAACTGAAATCTCCAGTAGGGGAGGTAGTGATGAACGCGGCATGCACAATAAGCCGAATGTGGCTGGGGTGCTGGTTTGTATATCAACCAACCGCAAACTGAACCTGAACCTGAACCTGGGACGCCCCAAGAACCGCTGGATTGACGGGTACAACAGGATCTACGTTCCCTGAATGTCGGGAACTGGCAAAGGAGAGCACAGGACCGTACTGACTGGAATCGGATTCTTGCCTCGGCCAAGACCAAAAATTGGTTGTAGCGCCGGAGAAGTAAGAAGTAAGTAAGCATGTATGGTCTGGAGGGTGGGCGAAAAGATTTGGTTTTTCCGAAAAACTGTTTGGGGGGTAGTTAAGGGGGTTTTTCCTTTGTATCCGATCATGATCTCAAAAATGTTAAATAATAGACCTAGGGGGTAAATAAGTGGCCACCCAAGACTTCCCTTGGCGAACAGTAGGGCAACATTTCAAATTCAATATATTGAGCTGAAACTTTGGCAACTGTTAGATGGCATTATGTCCAGCAAAAAACAGTTCCACAGTAAGTCTCTATGACCTAAGGTTGAGGAGCTGTGAGCTCCCAAAGTTAGTATGAGGCGAAGATTTTGTAACTCCAATTGAACTAAAACTTGGGCAAATGTTAAATGACACTAAATTTAGTAAAATATCCTTCTACATTAAGGCTCTATGACCTGTGGGATCGAAGTCAGGGGTCCAATAAGTTTCTGCAGTGTCGGAATTTAGGACAAAACATTTTCACTTCGACCCAACTTTTGCAACAAAGCGAATTGAAAATGCACTCAAATGCGTTCGTCCCCAACTAAGCTTTAAACATGTTTTGTCTGTCTGTCCGGGGCAATCCGCCTCTGACGAATGGGTCACAATAGGATCTTCGGGACCTGCGTGACCCTCTGCTCCCCCCCCCTGATCTATCTATCTATTTATCTATCTATCTATCTATCTATCTATCTATCTATCTATCTATCTATCTATCTATCTGTCTGTCCGAAACTTTAGAAAATCAACAGTCTAGAATCTATTAAATCATGGAAACACATATCTAATATGACACTTAGCACAAGGGTGACCAAAAGTCAATAAAGTCAATTCGAGTGAGTAAGGTTAGTTTGGTTTGAAAAGCTTAAATGCACATGAATTTTGAATTTCTTCTAGGCAAAGTTATAAAGTCAAATTTTTGTCGTTAGGGCAAATTTTTATTTCTAGGTAAACTAAGTCAATTTTTTTGTTTTGTTTTTCTTTTTAAAAGGCAACAAAGGTGAATTTTCGATCATTTCTCATTGATTCTTTATCGGTCAAAATTTAAAGGATGTACGTTAATACTGAACATGACACGTGTAAGGTATGTTCACGAAATAACTTTTACACGGATTTTTGGCTGTAACTTTGTGACACTCTCAACGGCCGCAAAGCTCGGATTCAAAAAGATGAGCGAGAGCGGCCGGTGAGAATGCTATAAATCGCCGGTGATGCCGCGCTGCAGCGCGTCGGTTGGACGCGCGGCACGATGAGGACGGTGGAGCGGCGAAGAACGAGCAGTTGGTGCTCGACGGTGACAAAGTGTGGTTCAAGAGTGATTGAAGCAAAAGTAGAGATTCTGATTTTCCTTAAAATAAATATTTAATTTCTAAGTTGAAGTGCTTTTTGATTTGAACGGGACTCCAGCAGGCGACGCAGAGGTCATAGGTGAAGTGACAAGTGGCATCCCTTGCGGGGAGTCGAGGAAGAAGCAACTGAGAAGCAACGGAGAAGCAACGTCAGAACACGTGGTGAGTGAACCTTTCTTTATCTGTTTCGCGGTCGATCGTCATCATCATGGCCGAGTCTCCGAAGACGTACCTGGACGAATACGCCAGGATGACCGTGGACTTGCTGACGGAGCAAGAGTTGTTCCACGAGCTCGCGATTTGGGGTATTACCGGAGTCTCGGGGGTCGCAGCCATGAGAGCTGCCGTCCGCCGCTGCCTTCGCAAGGCCGGAGGGCCCGAGAACCTGGTATTGCTCGATCGGGTTCGGTTGATGGACCCCGAGCGGGAGAAGGAGCCGGAAAATACTTCGTGACCTCCAAACGCTGGTGCAGGAACGACCCGATGTTGTGACTCTGCGGCTCATTAGAGCGCGGATGGCGCATTTGAGGGCTCGCCTGCAGCGGGATAGTCAGACGTATGTGGGAGATGCGGAGTTTGGCGGGTTGTTGGACCTGGCGGAAGAGGTGTGGTCGCACGTGGACCAGTCGAAATTCTCTTCAGGAGGCGAATCAAGCGACTCTTCAGATGATGCGCTGAAAACGCACACCGAGAGCTTGCGCCATCGGACGCCCACGGACGTCGCGGATCAGCTACCGGGACCAAGAGAGGAGACAGGGGCGAAGAGGAAAATCCCGAGACCTCCTACTGTCACACCCAGCAGACCGGGTGAAAGGGGGTACGTCAATCAAGGGCTTGGACAACGCGACCACGTGGTGCGCGGACATCCACTCTTGAGAGAGCCGCAGCTTGGAGCGCGGGAGACTCTCTTGACGACCCATACCCGGAACTGGGAGTTCGAGCCTTTGGATCCTCAGATTCCTCGGTCAAGGCCGTCCGGCGTGGAGCACGTGCCGCGGCAAGAGCATGGAAGAAGCGTTGCGGACCCGAACGCGGAGTACCTGGCTGCGCTACAGCGTCAAGTGGAGGAGTTGAGAATTCAATTATTGAATAGCCAAAACCTGAATAGAGCGCCCAATCGGAACCTGGCGCTGAGAGGCTTGCCTGTGGCAAAGTGGCGGGTCGACAAATATGACGGCGCAAAGGAGCACCTGGGGCGGTTTTTGGCCAAAATTGAGCAGTGCGCCGCTGCAGAGGGAACGTCGGATGCGGAGCTCTTCATGAATCGCGTCCATTTGTTCAAGGATGACGCTCTGGATTGGATTCTGGGCATGGGCGACTCCCTCGGCAGCTGGCGACACCTGAAGCAGGAGCTCACGCACTTCGTGTTGGGGGCCGAAACCGACTACGACCAGTTGCGGACGATTGAGTCGTCCAAGCAGGGCAAAGAGAGTTCGGGCGTGTATATCAACAGGATGGAATTGAAGTTTTTCAACATGAGGAACCCTCCCCCTGAGTCCGTGCGGGTGGAGACAATCTTGCGAGGTTTGAAGCCTGAACTGGGGGGGCCGCTCGCCGCGAACAGCAGCCTAAACACAATGGGGGAGCTCAGGAGGCTCGCGACGCGCATGGAGCGAGTCGTGAAGACTACGGTGACGGTTGCGGAGGTGGGTGCGACGAATGAGGTGGCGGCGTTTCAAGCCAACGGAAGGTCCTCTGCTCAACATGTAAACCCGCAAAATTCACGAGCCGGGCCAGCCCCAAGAAGGCGGCCCACCTCAGCGCTGGCTACAGATCGTGCCGGAAAACCGCTGATCTGCTACCGATGCGGTCAAGAGGGCCACATAGCTCTGGGGTGCCGAAACCCTAGAGTGAATCTGAAATGCGATAAATGCGGAGGAGCTAAGGGTGGAGCAGGACCCTGCCCTACCTGCGAGAAACATTCGGAAAACTGAATGGAAGGAGGCTGAATGGGGGCAGCCACCTTCGCAGTAAAATTGAAAACCCCCAGAAAGAGTCAGGAGCAGATGGACAGGATTTGAAGGAGGCGTGCGAGCGGAAGAAAGGATTGCTGCGGGGCCAAGAGGGAACCAGAGGAGAGCGCGGATGTGTGTCGGGAGGCCAGGACCTGGATGGGGAGGCCAACCCTGTGGTCGATCCGTTGCCGTGGGTCGGGGAGTCAGCAGCAGTGGAGGTCGGTGCCCCAACCGAGGGAGCATCAGTGACCGAGGAGTTGTTCTGGGACGACGAAATGTTCCCATTCCCGGTTGTGGGGGTGGTGGAGGAGAACTACGTACCAGGCGTGGAGGAGGGGCGAGAGAGACGGGAAGATACCCGTCCGAGACTGAGGCTGGAGATTGAGGGCAAGCCGACCGTGGGGGTCCTCGACAGTGGCGCGGTGGCGACGGTTATGTCCTTACGCAGAATGCGGGAAATCGGGGGACTGAATCTCCTGCCCACCGACCTGTTGCTGTCGGCGGCCAACGGCACGGGTATGGGAGTGGTGGGGAGGTTGAACACGGAGCTGAGCTTTCAGGGGAGGAAGATCCGAATCGATATCACGGTCACCGAGGAGTGCCCCAGCGGGTTCCTGCTGGGGAATGACTTCTTTGAGAAAGCGGGCTTCTCCGTACGAGGCCCTCCTGGAGTGATTATTGACGGTGTCGAAGAGAGGGGCCAGGATCTGACAAGTGGGGTTCCGATGACTGCAGCGCAACGCGCGCGGTTCAGGAAAATACACGGTCGATTTTTGATCGCCCAAGAAGATCAATTGACACGAACGAATGTACTGGAACACGAGATAATTCTCATTCCGGAAGCCCGCCCCTTTATGCTGAGACCTCACCATTACTCGCCCGCGGTTGAGAAACTTGTGCACGACGAGCTCGACCGGATGCTGAGAATCGGGGTGGTGGAACCCAGCAGGGCCCCCGTTGCAAGCCCAGCCGTCGCAGTGATGAAGAAGAGCGGAGGAGTGCGTATTTGCCTGGACAGTCGGAAGTTGAATTCCATGACCGTGAAGGACCGGTGGCCAGTGCCGAATCTTCCAGTCATGATGAGCCGCCTGGAAAAGGCCGCGTGGTACGTGTTGCTTGATCTGAAATGGGCCTTTTGGCAGGTCCCCCTCTCCAATAAAAAACTTGCGGGACAATTCGCGTCATCGAGAGAGTTGACAGCATTTACGGTGCCTGGACGAGGGCTTTTCCACTACACGGTTATGCCCTTCGGTCTGTGCAACTCTCCCGCCACCCAATGCCGCCTCATGCAGTTGGTCGTGGGATCAGATTTGGAACCACACGTTATGGTGTACATCGACGACATCATGCTGATGGGAAATACCGTGGAGGAAGTCCTGGATCGGCTCGAACTGGTTGTGGAGAGGCTACGTGGAGCTAACCTCCACGTGAATTTGGAAAAATGCCAGTTCTTTTTGAGGGAGGCAAAATATCTGGGGTTCATTGTGGGCTACGGAGCAATCCGAGCAGACCCAGGACGCCTCCAGGCGATGGTCGAGTACCCACAACCTACTACCGTGAAAGAGCTGCGTCAATTTCTGGGCGTTGTGGGCTACTACAGGAGGCTCTTGCCTGACCTCTCAGGTGTTCTGGCGCCCATGACGGATCTCTTGAAGGAGGAAAAACGGAAATTGGAGTGGACGGAAGCCGCGGCCCAAGCGTTCGAGCAGGTGAAAACTATGCTCTGCTCGGAGCCCGTGGTGAAGAACCCAGACTTCTCTCTCGAGTTCACCATTCAATGTGACGCTTCAGGAGTATCCGCAGCGGCCGTACTCTCACAACAGCAAGGCCAAGAAGAAGCGGTGGTGGCGTATTGGTCCAGAAAATGGCAGGGCCACGAGAAAAACTGGGCGGCGACTGAGAAGGAGGCGGCCTGCGTGCTTTACGCTATCCGGCACTTCCGAGCTTACGTGGCTGGAACTCATTTTGAGGTGATCACGGATGCCAAAGCGCTGGTTCACCTCAACACGATCCGCACTGAAGGCTCCAGCAAGCTTGCTAGGTGGGCCATGGAGATGGCCGGCTATGATGTGACCATCAAACATCGGCCGGGAAAGGAAAACGTTGTCCCAGACGCCTTGAGTCGCGCCTACCCCGGGGTGGAGGCAGTCGAAACCGCATCCGATTCTTGGCTGATCGAGATGATGAGTAAGTTGGCGGCAAATCCAGAACGTTACCCAAACTACCGCCTAGAGGGGGGCCGGCTGTGGCAGTTCGAGAGTCTTGAACAGGACGTGGGAGGTCGAAAGTTCGGGTGGAAGGAATACGTTCCCGTACCTGCGCAGTCGGAATTTGTGAGGGCAGCACATAGAACTCTGCATCATGCTGGCTGGAGCAAGACGCACGCGTATCTCCGTCAACGCGCATTTTGGCCTGGGATGCGTAACCTTGTCTCCCAAGTGGTGCTGCAGTGTGAAGTGTGCCAGCAGGCCAAGAGGAGGGCTCCGCACACCTTGGTTCCGATGGGTAAGAGCAGGATAGCCGACTCGCCTTTTCAACTTGTCGCTTTCGATCACTGGGGACCGCTTCCCCGCAGTCACCAGGGGAACACCTACTTGCTGGTTGTGGTCGACGCTCTATCGAAATTCGTTCTATTGCAGCCCTGCCGCGACGCTACAGTGAAACCCGTGACCGCTTTCCTGGAGAGAATCTTCGCGACCTTCGGTACGCCCCAGCGGATCCTTTCTGACAATGCACGGGCTTTCTGGAGCCGTCAGATGGTGAATCTCCTTAATCGTTACGATATCGAGCATTGGACGACCCCATACCACCACCCACAAGCTAACTACACCGAGAGGTACGTTCAGACGGTGGGCTCGGCAGTGAGATGCATGGTGATCGAGAACGGGAGCGACCATAGGAAGTGGGATGAAGATATCCTCTCAATTCAGGCAGCGATTAACGCGCTGAGGAACGACTCGACAGGTATGAGTCCATTCAAGGTGACCTTCGGCCGCGAGATGACGCGCTGGGGGTCGGAACATGAGCGCGGAACAGCCTTGGAACCGCGCACTTCGCTGTCTGAGCCCGAATTGCTAGAGCAATTCCGGGAGCTACACGACCGAGCGAAAAGCGCGCTAGCGTTGGCCCAACAACGATTCCGGCGGAACTACGACCGACGTAGCAAGCCAGTGACCTTCCAGGTGAACGAAAGGGTCTGGAGGGTCAATCGAGCGCTGTCCGATGCTAACGCTGGGTTCTCGGCTAAACTCGCGCCCAAATATGTCCCCGCCGTGGTGGTGGAGGTTCTGGGGCGGGACGTCTATGTGCTTCGGGACGAACAATCAGGGACTCGCGTTAAGTACCACGCGAACGACTTATTTCGCGACCGAGCAGGACCGGCCATGGATTGATCAAAATGGAAGAAGGGGGACCCCCTGTGGGGGACTGTCCTTGCACCCCGACGTCAATAGTGAATTCTGTTTTATTTTATTCTCTTTATTTTTAGAGTCTGCTGAACCCCACCACGACCGCGAAATGGATGTGGAAAGTGCCCTATCCCACGAGGAGCTCGAGGACGAGATGACTGCGCGGAAAATCGACCACCAAGGAATGGCAACAGCGCGGATGTGGACGCTGGTCAGTACCGCCGTACGACGGTTCCGACTCGGTGACAACCGCTGCTATTTGTTGCCTTCCCTGAGCCCAGATGCGATGAAATACGAAGCCAGCCACTGCACCCGACGGTGGGGCAAGATAGTGAATAGTCACCTTGAACAGCGGCCTGTGTTGTTGAACGAACTGAAATGCATTTTGCTGCTATTCCGTGCAGTTAGACTCAACCGCACCTTACCGTCCCCTGCTCATAGAGATATCGTGGAGGGACTCAAGCTTCTACTGAAGTCAAGATTTGGCGTCCTATCCCCACCGGAGCCCTCCCCAGTTTCAAGGAACAGGGTTCAAACCCCGGGACCAACGAGAACTCCAAGAATCGAGAAGGCGGCACAGCCAGCGTTCCGAGCTAAGGAAACAACTGAATGCAGGCGCAGCGACTCTCCTGACCAAGATATCCTACTGATCGATTTGGAACCGTCAGATGACGATATCGTGGCTCAAACACCCAAGAGACGAGTACAGGATCGTTTGGGCCCACTGCCTAAACGGATGAGAGGTCGACGCGGAGGACGGAAGCATCGAAAGCGGGTTCAACCCCTTGAGGGATGCAAAGCTCGGATTCAAAAAGATGAGCGAGAGCGGCCGGTGAGAATGCTATAAATCGCCGGTGATGCCGCGCTGCAGCGCGTCGGTTGGACGCGCGGCACGATGAGGACGGTGGAGCGGCGAAGAACGAGCAGTTGGTGCTCGACGGTGACAAAGTGTGGTTCAAGAGTGATTGAAGCAAAAGTAGAGATTCTGATTTTCCTTAAAATAAATATTTAATTTCTAAGTTGAAGTGCTTTTTGATTTGAACGGGACTCCAGCAGGCGACGCAGAGGTCATAGGTGAAGTGACAACTTTTAGAGATTTTATTAGATTTTTCTCGGTACAAGTTTTTTCATTTCTTATACTTGTAGTAATCATAATAAAATATGGATTTAATTTTCCGGTTCAACCATGGAAAAATTTCGAACCTTCTTTTTCAAGCCCTGCATAAGCCTTTGCACCAACTCTCTGCCCACCTTAAGAGTTGCTGTGTCCCACTTTGTTTAAAGGTTTTTCGGGTTTGTTTTTGCGGGTTTTGAGCTTCTTAAGAGATTTCTTTTAACTATAGCCCAATATCTTTCAATGGGACGAAGTTCTGGAGTATTTGGTGGGTTATATTGCTTGGGGACGAAATGCACCTTGTTGGCTTGATACCACTCTAAAGTCTTCTTGGAATAATGCATGGAAGCAAGGTCAGGCCAAAAAATTGGTTGATGGTCGTGGTCGTTGTAAAGTGGCAGCATCCGCTTTTCCAAACAGTTTTTGATATAAATATCCTGGTTCATTGTGCCCGTTACCACGTAAGATTTGCTCTTTCTGCCACATGTGCAGATGGCTTGCCATATCATGGCTTTTTTTTTGCAAATTTGGCAAGCTGTTTGAACTTAAATGTTTTCTTGACATCTCCACGAAATTCCACTGTAAAATTGCAGTCCTGGTAGTTGACAAAAATCCAGTTTTACGTACGTCTCGTCATGCATTAAAATACAGCCTTGAAAACCGTCCAGCATATTTCTCATTAACTTCCTGGCCCTCTCCTGAGCATTTTTTGCTTGTAAGTCGACTCGATTTGGGGTGGCAACAACTTTGTAGGACCTTAGCCCATAAGATTTTTTGATTTTGCAAACCAAGCCTAGTGAAGCACCTGTCCTCTTTCGAACATCTCTGACACTCAACCCGGGATTTTGCTTAAACAGTCGGAGTATCTTCCTCACAAGCTCCGGATTCCGGAAACCTCTTTTTCTGCCAGCTCCTTTTCTTTTCTTTGTTGATTTAGAACCAATGAATCTGAGAATCACGTTTCTTGCTGTAACTCGACTTGTTTTCGCCAGATCCCCGATCGCTGCGTATGACAACTGTTGATTTTCAAAGAAAAGGGATATTATCTTTTTTCGTATTAATTCTTGTTTCGACGACATTTTGATGGTCACAATGAGTAGGCAAAAACTTATTCCGTTAGAATTTACTACATTGTTTGGCCTCTCCGCAGAGTACATAATATGATAGTATATAGCTACGTAACTATTTTTAAAAAATCGTTAAGGTTGTAAAATTTATTTCGTGAACATACTTAACATGTTCCAAATATACAAAACGGAGTTAAACAATTCAACAGCTGATGGTGCACAACTGATGTTGCGCAGTTACATTTAGCAAAATGCCAAGAGTTGCAGGCTATATTCGTGAGTCTCCGGAGGAACGACTTTTCCTTGCAATCAATTATTTTATAATTTTTTTTAAACCCTTTAGGCCCTCTTTAGTGCATTTTCAGCATTTAAAAAAAAATCACTATTGTGGCCGCTTTGCCGTCTGTCTGTCTGTCTGTCCGAAATTTTATAACTCGAGAACCAGAAGAGCTAGGGAGCTGCGGTTTTTTGGTTTTTTGCATCGTCTAGGGTATGGTCTGTAGGGGTGCAGGCTAACAATTTTAGATCCCCACCCCCTCGTAGGGGGAAATGGGGAGTGTTTCACTTTTGTATGAAAACTCCTTATATTACATCCGATTGAGCTGAAATTTTAGTATGTTGTAGTCCATGCAAAATTTAGCAAATCATGGTATCACAAGTGTTCCCGATCATGTACAGGGAAGAATCTAGGGGCCTTCAAAGTTTGGTCTTGTTAAAATCTTTGAAAATGCACCCTTTAGCTTAATCTCCGATTTTGCTTTTTATATATTTTTTTCATATTTTTTCAAAAAATTTCGCCCCAAATCACCCCTCCATTAAGTGCATATTTTATTAGGTAAAATGAGGTGCATCACAAAAATTTCTTCATTAACGTTAAAATTCAACATGATTGGCTGGGGTTTACAGATTTTTAAGTCAAAAATATACAAAACTCAAAAATCGAAAAAATGGTGTATGGAGAAATATGAACTTTCACCCTTCATTCTCCCATATCTCAAATACTAAGATCTAACATGTCATGAATTTTTGTGTGAATGTTTGTCCTCAAATAAGACACAAAATAACTAATTTTGAGATTTTTTGAAAAATAACATTTTTACATATTCAAAAAATTAGTATTGTTTATGATATATGTATATGAAGCTTTATTTTGGATACATTATTTTTTACCCTCAATTTGTTTGGAATTTTATACAATTTCTAAAAAGTGGTTACTTATTGAAATTGATTAAGTGGTTCGAGAGTAACAAATTCAAATGTAAGGGCAGAAAACCACAAATTTTCGATAATTTCGCATTTTCAAGGTGACCTCAAGGGCAGCCATGATGGAATTTTAAAAACTAAAATGGAAAAAATTTTTGTTTTTAAAACTGAACAAATGTGCCAAGTTTCATCGAAATCAAAAATCCAAAGGTTCAAAAGTTTTTCATTTTGTTTGAAATTACCCATATATCATAACCCAGGTCGCCATGTACGTCAAACCAGGGCAAATATGAATTGCTATCCTGGCCACCTCCTCTTGGTGTAATTTGGGGGCCATTCAACGGCTGCAGAGAGCCAGAGAGGAATAGAATTTTTTAAATAAAACTTGCACTTTGTAAAAATTTTCGCGCCAATTTGTGGGCTTTCGGGGGAAGGCTCATAGCTCCCTTATTTTCCTCCAATTTCTCCAAAACCTATACATTTTCGGATTTTTGAAAGTTCAAAGAATTTTTTGATACCAAATTCACCAGGATCTATTTGATTTTCGGCTCAAAATTGAACAAAAAAGTCAAGGCTTTTTCAAGCTTCTTGTTAAAAAGCCTTGACTTTTTTGTTCAATTTTGAGCCGAAAACCAAATAGATCCTAGTGAATTTGGTATCAAAAAATTTTTTGGACTTTCAAAAATCCGAAAATGTATAGTTTGTGGGGTCTTTGGAGGAAATTAAGGGAGCAATGAGCATTCTCCCGAAAGCTCTTCCTCGCATTTTGATGAAAATTAATCTTAGTTCCATGCGCTGCCACTACGTTCTACTCGCAACGATCTGCAACGCCATAATCACCGTGCACGTATGTGCTTGATCATGAGAATTATAGCGTTGCGTACAAGGCAAGGCTCGACGCGTGACATGCCAATTAAATTGGGGTTAGTGAGTATGGTGGCAGGCTTTCGGGAGAATGCTCATTACTACCTTATTCTCCTCCAAAGCCCCCAAAAACTATACATTTTCCAATTTTTGAAAGTCCAAAGAACCCATCGATACCAAATTTGACAAGATCTGTTCATTTTTCGCTCCAAAATTGAACAAAAAAGTCAAGGCTTTTTTCATGAAGAACGATGTAAACTTCAATCTCCTTGAAAAAAGTCTTGACTTTTTGTTCAATTTTGGAGCGAAAAATGAACAGGACTTTCAAAAATCCGAAAATATATAGTTTTTTGGGGCTTTGGAGGAGAATAAGGGAGCTATGAGCCTTCCCCCGAAAGCCCACAAATTGGCGCGAAAATCGACCTGCATGTAAAACCCTGCGAGTCTCCAAACGTAAATCAGGGGGGCTTCCGGGCCTCCTCTTTCCCTAATTCGGAAAGGAGGAGGCCCGGAAGCCCCCCTGATTAACGTAAAGAGTCTTCACCTGCAAAGACTTCAAAAAAATTTCTCACTGGCTCTCTGCAGCCGTTGAACGGCCCCCAAACTGCACCACGAGGAGGTGGCCAGGATCGAAATTCACATTTGCCCTGGTACCTGGCACTTCCTGAGGCTTATTAAGCCTCTAGGAAGGCAGGGAGGCCGGTCTTTGCTGCTACCTCGGGCTTCCAAACGTAAAAAAGCGCCCTCCCCGGACTCCTCCTGGGCCTGCCAAGCCTTGGCAAGCACTCTAGGAGGGCCGGGGAGGGCGCTCACAACTATATGAGGCAGAACCTCAAGCTTCCTAACGTAAAACAGCCCCCCCAGCTCTCCTCTTTCGCTTACAAGCCGCCTTGCAAGTCGAAAATGGAGATCCGGGAGGGCTAAATTCTTGAAATTAAAGCTGGAGTTCTTGAAATCTGCTTTCTGCTTCTCCCTGGGGTCCTGGGGCATCATTTCCAGAGGTTGCCATCGTCTTCCGGTCCTAAAAAAACGAAAATAAAATTACTTAGGCTGAAAAAAATGTCCGTCTTGGGCGCAGAAAAGTGGCTTTTATTTCGTTAATCTGCTGGTTCCCGGCTGGAACCGGCCCATTCCGTTTTCCTTGGACCTCTAGCTTGCCGAGGAACTTAGTCTCGGCTCGGGAACCAGCAGATTAAGCGAGAAATTCACTCAAATACTCACCAAGTTCGGGTTGTCGGCCATTCAAACTTCTTTATTTCACCTCCAATCGTCCTCAAATTCCTCCTGGATGCTTTTTTGAGGACTCCAAGCT
The DNA here is from genome assembly GCA_963930915.1 of Forcipomyia taiwana. Taxonomy (NCBI): domain Eukaryota; kingdom Metazoa; phylum Arthropoda; class Insecta; order Diptera; family Ceratopogonidae; genus Forcipomyia; species Forcipomyia taiwana. The sequence goes on from CAWVOI010000005.1 coordinate 267,178, forward strand.
CTTCTGAGGCTCCTTTTCCGGGTTTGGAGGCCATTTTGAGCCTGAACTGAGTTGTTTATAGATCTGATGTAAACTGGTGTACATTTTGCAATGCAATCTGATCCGAAAAAATCGGATTTTGACAGCGGTGGTGGCCGATGTAAATTCCTTAGATGTCCAGTCTATTCTATTATATGTCTATTATTCTAATATAAGTCACTTTTATAAACTTCGACTCAGACGGACAGACGAACGGACGGATGGACGGACAAACAAGTGCATTTTTTTCAAAATTTATGAAAATGCACTAAAAACCGTAAAATTAAGTCGCTGCTAGCTAATAAGCAATTTAAAATCACACGCGGATGGTTGCCATAGCTGAACCAGAAGTTTTATTTTGTTATTATCAATATATAATCCTCAAAATGTTCTCTACAAAAGATCTTTGGTTTAAGAGAGAAGCTTTGGCTTAACGTGGCAATTTTTGATTTTCTGATCAAAACCTAATGTTTTCATTTTTCAAATCCAAAACGGCGTCTTTCGATAGTCCAGCTATGCATGGGTACTTACTAAATTTTAGTAATAGTGCAAAAAAGAAAACATGTTTAAAGCTTAGTCGGAAACGAACGCATTTGAGTGCATTTTCAATTCGCTTTGTTGCAAAAGTTGGGTCGAAGTGAAAATGTTTTGTCCTAAATTCCGACACTGCAGAAACTTATTGGACCCCTGACTTCGATCCCACAGGCCATAAAGCCTTAATGTAGAAGGATATTTTACTAAATTTAGTGTCATTTAACATTTGCCCAAGTTTCAGTTCGATTGGAGTTAGAAAATTTTTGCCTCATACAAACTTTGGGAGCTCACAGCTCCTCACCCTTAGGTCATAGAGACTTACTGTGGAACTGTTTTTTGCAGGGTTAAATGCCATCTAACAGATGCCATCGTTTTAGCTTAATCGATTGAATTTGAAATGTTGCCCTACTGTTCGCCAAGGGAAGTCTTGGGTGGCCACTTATTGACCCCCAGAGACCGTTGTTTTACATTTTTGAGACCGTGACCCGAAACAAAAGTTGCTTATTTGGTCATTTTACATGACCATTCTGAATTTCAGCTCAATCGGAGCAAATAAATTTTTCCCCCCTTAGGGGTCACTCACCCCACCCCCTTAGGTGATAGGGGCAAAGATATGTTCTATGATTTGCTAGATTTGACAAGATGTATAACATATCCAAATTTCAGTTCAATCAGACGAAGTATATGGAACTTTCATACAATGGGAAAACCCCCTTAAATACCCCCCAGGCAGTTTTTCGGAAAAACCAAAACCTTTCGCCCACCCTCCAGACCATACATGACAACATGCAAAAACCCGCTGGTCTCTAGCTCTTGTAGTTTCGGAGCCTTTGCGACTCGGACGGACGGACGGACGGTTGGACGGACGGACAGACGGACGGACGGACGGACAGACGGACGGACGGACGGACATATCGGACAAATAAGTGCATTTTTTCAAAATTGATGAAAATGCACTAAAAAGAATCGTCCTTTTAGCAGGAAGAAATATCTACGGAGTATTAATGCGGTTTTATATGTTTCAAACGATTTCAGGATATAACATTCATACAATTTCTGGGAGGGCTGAGCCTACCGTATACATAGACATTCCCAAGATCCGCCACTGTTGCTTGTTATTTGAAAAAAAATTTAACGGAGAGCACGAACAAATTAAAACTCAAGTTGTACTTATCATTATCACATTTTCTCAATTTTCTCTAAACTCACGCCACAGGAAAAATTTCGTTCTCATTTTCTAAAAATAAACTAGTGTTTGCAATTTAGTATTAAAAATATATCGTCATACACCACATACGACCAAACTGTTAATATAAAATTTCAAATGATTTTTCATAATTTCGACAAAATTATATAATTATTTTCCTTTTCAAAATGGATATTCGTATGGGGTCTTTTTTGTTTACATTTTTCATTTGTGCAGTAGTATTTGCTGGTAAGTAAAACTTTTTACGTACATACATTAAGTGATAAGTGTGGTGAGCAAATAATTAAATATGTGTCACCTCGTCGATGATATCAAATATTTTATTTTAAAAAATGATCAAATTTTTCGTAATCGTCAGTCTTCTTAGTATTCCTAGTTTACTAAAGTTTGTTTTAGACTAAAATTTTTTGGATAACACAGACAACCAAAGTACCTAGACACCCAGATCGGAAAAGTTGGATTTTTTTTTGCAAAATGGGTTAAATTGGGTACCGCTAGACTTTCCTTACCAAAAGTGAAACTATTAAATTTGGGACTTTCGTTTTCGAGAAATTATTGATTGGTGTCAGTGTTTTACCTTTTGGCAACACCTTTGGAAGGGATCAACTTCGAAAGTTCATAAGTTCATAACTAGAGAGTTAGATTACAGGGAGTCGAAGGTCACGCAGGTCCCGAAGATCCTACTGTGACCCACCTTGACAAAGTCAAGAGTTCCTCAGTATCGACCCCATCTTATACTGCCGTACACCCCATAGCAGTCGCATTACTGGCTTGCACCAAAAACACAGTTTAGCAAAAGTTGCCTCGGCCGAGTTTTGAACATACGACCTCTCGATCGCCCGTTACTCTACCGATTAGGCTACCTCTGCCCCCAGTCTATTATTAGCCTATTGTTAAAGTTTTTAGGCTGAATTTTCTCTGCAGTTACAATTAGAAAATGTTGTTTTATTGTCAGTTTCTTAAGAATTATATGCAGTTTAAAAATGATTCAATCATGAACATTTATCTTCTGGTTTGTAAAAAACAAGCTGAAACGTTACTTTCATTTTCCTAAATCCAAATTTTCAAAGTGACTATACAATGGTCTTGTAGGAATTTCAAAAAACTAAAAACACAAAATATTTTAGTTTTCTTTGATACCTTATAAATCTTAACTTAATTTCTACAAACAGCCTATTGTAACGCAGCGGTTCTACGTTATTTCATGAAATGCGAATTTTCGGTAAAACTACAAGAGTTTTTAAATGGAATGTTCAATTTTTTCACTAAGAGATAATTAAACCAACTTGTATCTTTACATCCATTTAAATTAATTTATTTTTAGTGCATTTTCAGCATTTTGCAAAAATGCACCAATTCGGCCGCTTTGTCTGTCTGTCTCAAAACAGAATACTTCATGTAATTTAATTTTATTTGGCTTGATTTTTTTAATTTCTCAAAAAATTATTTTAAAAAAAATCGGATATTGTGAAATAAAATTAAAATTCAATGAAATTTAATATCCCAGTTTTTAAAATATTTTCAGAAATATATGAAAAAATTTACATTTTACGAAATTCTCGAAATTCTCTCAATTTTTTCAATTTCGGTTTAGTTGGAGAAGTTTGAATCCCCATAATCCCTCTTACTGTCCGTGCATCGTCAAGCAAATTATGCTGCCACATGTCACCCCTTCCATGTACAGGATCAGAGCTTGGGGCCCCCAAGGTTGTAGAGAAAACAAATTTTTGTTTTCCAATTGGACTGAAATTCGAAAATTACTTGTAAAATGACAGGTTAAAGTGCTTCTACCAATAATCTTGGACATCTTCAACTAGAAAAATTAAATCCCTTCTGAGAGGGCGCACAATGGTCGATTTTCATTATTTCACGCGAAAAATATCTGTAATTCTCCTCTTTGAGTACAAAGATAGCTCAAACAGGTATCGTTAGAACAAACAAACTTTTGCAAGTTCATAGCACTTAAAATGATAAAACATGTTTAAACTTAGACGGGACGAACGCAATTGAGTGCATTTTCAATTCGCTTTGTTGCAAAAGTTGGGTCGAAGTGAAAATATTTTGTCCCAAACTCTGTGACTGCACAAACTTATTGGACCCCTGACTTCGATCCCACAGGCCATAAAGCCATAATGTAGAAGGATATTTTACTAAATTTAGTGTCATCTAACATTTGCCCAAGTTTCAGTTCGATTGGAGTTACAAAATTTTCGCCTCATACAAACTTTGGGAGCTCACAGCTCCTCGCCCTTAGGTCATAGAGACTTACTGTGGAACTTTTTTTTGCAGGGTTAAATGCCATATAACAGTTGCCATCGTTTTAGCTTAATCGATTGAATTTGAAATTTTGCCCTACTGTTCGCCAAGGGAAGTCTTGGGTGGCCACTTATTGACCCCCAGAGTCCGTTATTTTAAATTTTTGAGACCATGACCCGAAACCACAGACTACTAAAGTACCTAGACACCCAGATCGCAAAATTATGTAAATTTTGTTCGTAAAATGGATTAAGTCGGGTACCGTCGGACTCTCCTTTGAAAATGTGAAAACCTTAATATGGTAACTTTTTCCCTCAGACCTACCGTTCTCGAGATATTGGCCTTCAAAGTTGGACTTTTTGGCATCCTCTGTGGGAGGGGTCAACTTCGAACGAGGGCGCAATTTCTAAGTCAACCGATTAAGCTGAAACTTTGCCAATTGTTAGATGGTATTAAATTCAGCAAAAAACAGTTCTACAGTAAGCCTCTATGCCCTAAGGGTATGAAGCTGAGGCCTCCCAAAGTTTGCATGGGGTAAAAATTTTCTAACTCCAATTGAGCTTAAACTTGGGCAAATCTTAGATGACATTAAATTTAGCAAAATATCCTTCTACATTAAGGCTCTATGACCTGTCAGGAGTCCAACAAGTTTCTGCAGTGACGGAATTTGGGACAAAATATTTTCACTTCGACCCAACTTTTGCAACAAAGCGCATTGAAAATGCACTCAAATGCGTTCGTCCCCGACTAAGCTTTAAACATGTTTTTCATTTGAGGGGGCCCCTATTTTTGATTCAAGGGGCCCACCTTCTTATTCGGGGGGGCCCACTTTTTGAATCAAGGGGCCCACCAGCTTATTCGTGGGGGCCCCCATTTTCGAATCAAGGGGGACCACCTTTTGAATCAAGGGGGGATAGGAACAGTGCCCCCAAAACTTGAAAAATGCGGTAAAAATTTTCAGAAATTTAGCACTTTCCACCTCATTTTATTTAGCAGGGGGCCCCACATTCATGTCTTTAGGGGCCCCATTTTATTAAGGAGGGGGCATAAATTCATGGCTGTAGGGGCCCCCTGCAAATTCAGGGGGTCCTTTATAGACTTTGTGAGCCCCCAAAATATTTCTGGGGCCGTCTGATAATTAAAGAGAACCCTCTGAAAATTTAAAGAGCCCCTTTTAAATGTCATGGGGCCTTATAGAAATTCTAGGGAGCTCCCTTAATCTTCGCCGGGTCCCTAAAAATTTAAAGAGGCCTCTTAAAAATTCAAGGGGGCTCCACATCTGCTTGGAATCTCATAGAAGGGTTAATATTTTGAAATTTTTTTAGTCAAGGGGGGCACATAAAACCACTGGGGCCCTTTAAAATTTAAAGACCTTCTAAAAGAGATAATGAGAATCCAAAACTATTTTAGAGGCCACTTTTAATTTTAAGGGGCCCCTAATAAAGTCAAGGGAACCCTCTTTCACTTTCGGAGCCCCTCTAAATTTAAATAAGCCTCATTTTTAAATTTAGAACGGCTCTAAATTCTTCAAAACTTAAAAAAGGCTTTAAACATTTTGCGCCTGCGGCGCGCTGTTTTACTTTTATTATTTTCTTTTACTTTCACCAGATATCACATTTTGAAATAACATCACTTTTTACATCTTAGTCCTTTGAAATACATAAATTGCTTATGACCCAACACAACTGTGGTTTTTCAACAATTTGAAGCTGGATAGGGATTTTAGTCAATGCTTTTGATTTTTCGATTCTTAAAGGAGCTTTAAGCATGGTTTTCTTATTTTCAATTATTGCATACTCCTAAAAAATTTCGCGCCTGCGGCGGGCCTTTTTAAAAATAAATTCCAAACCACTACAAATTTATATAAGAGCTATTCTTTTTTTCTCGTTAGTTTTTATTTAAAAATATAAATAATTTATGATAAATCTTTGACATATATGGTCCTACAAAAATGTTGAAAATTTGTGTAGAGGTGGGTGGCCCCGAAATAAAAACGGTCTCGGGAATTCATTTAAAACACGTGACATAATATTTTTTACAGAATTTGTATCAATACAAAAAATTTGCAGGAATATTCTGTACAGATTTTGTATTGATACAATTTTTTTTTTTTTATTTTATAAATTTAAATTGTATCCCATATTAAATTTCGGTGAAAAACTGAAAAAAAACATATTTGATGTAGAAATTAAATTTTTATTGGGCTAAGGAGAGGCCCCGTCATTAAAAGTGCCCAGAGGCCCCCAAATAGGTAAACGTGGCACTGTATAGGAAGGGGGGCCCACTCTCAAGGTTCAGCCCCCCCGGTTTCAAATCCTAGTTACGTCTTTGAAACAACTTAATAAGTCAAAATTTTTTATTTTTAAAAGGGAATTGTTTTTTCCTATCGAAAATAGACATTATTGGTTTTTTAATAGTACATTGTGCACCGAGGGAGCAAAATAGAATATTTCTGCCCGATAGTTTTTTTGACCGCCCGAGCGACGTAGGAGCGAGGGTGGCAACAACTCGAGGGCAGAAATATTCTAGTTTGCTCCCGAGGTGGCACATAGGACTTTTCTCCACGAGACATACAAACGCCCTTAATACGAATAATACGATATATTTGATTGCGATTTTAACGTAGAAAACGGCTTTTTATCCAAAAACTTTCTTCAATGACCCCCACTTAAAAAAAAAATTGCAAATTTTTTGGCGGCGGCCATTTTGGAAAATTTGGCCGCCATCTTTAAAAAACTAAAAAAAACGTTTTTCTTTTTTTTGGCGGCCATTTTGAAAAAATTGCTACCGAAAAAAATTTTTTGAATTTTTTTTAAGGTGGGTCTTAGAAGAAAATTTTTCGATAAAATGTCATCTTTTGACATTTCTAGGCGACACAAGATTTTTGCTCCGCTCTCAGGCATACCTAGGTACGACTACCTAGACTTAACGCCCAATTGTTCCGTCCCCTCTTAAGATAAAAATTTTCCATTTTGAGCATATGCCAAATACACTTGACCAATTCTAAAAACACTTTTGAAAATGCTCCCGAATTTTTACTTCAGCCGCCATCTTGGATTCCTTAAAATAATTCTTCGCAAATTTTTCCCAAGCACTGGCTCCGTTTCCTTTCAAGTTGGAGTTTTGATTTTTTAGTGCATTTTCATCAATTTTGAAAAAAATGCACTTATGTGTCCGATATGTCCGTCCGTCCGTCCGTCCATCCGTCCGTCCGTCCGTCCGTCCGTCCGAGTCGCAAAGGCTCCGAAACTACAAGAGCTAGAGACCTGCGGTTTTTTGCATGTTGTCATGTATAGTCTGGAGGGTGGGCGAAAGGTTTTGGTTTTTCCGAAAAACTGCCTGGGGGGTAATTAAGGGGGTTTTCCCGTTGTATGAAAGTTCTATATACTTCGTCTGATTGAGCTGAATTTTGGATATGTTATATATCAAGTCAAATCTAGCAAATCATAGAACACATGTTGGCCCCTATCACTTAAGGGGGTGGGGTGAGAGGCCTCCGAAGGGGGGAAAAATTTATTTGCTCCGATTGAGCTGAAATTCAGAATGGTCATGTAAAATGACAAAATAAGTAACTTTTGTTTCGGATTATAGTCTCAAAAATGTAAAATAACGGACTCTGGGCGTCAATAAGTGGCCATCCAAGACTTCCCCTGGAGAACAGTAGGGCAAAATTTCAAATTCAACCGATTGAGCTGAAACTTTGTCAACTGTTAGATGGCATTAAATCCAGCAAAAAATAGTTCTACAGTAAGTCTCTATAACCTAAGGGTGAGGAGCTAAGGGCTCTCAAAGTTAGTATGAGGAGAAAATTTTTTAACTCCAATAGAGCTTAAACTTGGGCAAATGTAAGTTGACATTAAATTTAGCTAAAAATCCCCCTACATTAAGGCTCTATGACCTGTGAGATCAAAGTCAAGGGTCCAAAAAGTTTCTGCAGTGACGGAATTGGGGACAAAATATTTTCTCTTTGACCCAACTTTTGCAACAAAGCGAATTGAAAATGCACTCAAATGCGTTCGTCCCCGACTAAGCTTTAAACATGTTTTACATAAATAGTCATTAGTAAGAACCTTGAAAAGAAAAACAAATGGCAAGGATTGGGCTTGTAGTTTGCTCAGGAAAAATTTTTCTTTTTTCAAGATATAAAATGGGAAATTTCGTTTTTATTTTTTCTTGAGCGCATAGTAAGTCCGATTGAAAAGGTTGATGTCATTTTGAAAGCGTTAAATTAAGTACTATTTTTTAAAAATTGTTTGAGCTTTCTTTCACTTAAGACAACTGAGCTAGAGCTCAAAGAATATTTTTGAAAAAAAACTTCGCACGCGGATGGCTGCAATGGCTGAACCAAAAGAGCTATTTCATTTTAAAAAGTCAATATGGAATCTTTATAATGTCCTTTAAAAACTTTTTAAAGATCATAGCACTCTAACATGAAGGATAACGCGGCAAAATGCAGTTTTCCACTGAAAACCCCATTTTGTCCTTTTATTAAGGCTATAAAATCCAAGATGGCGGCGAGTCCACTTCCGGTTTGGTAAAAGACTTCCGGGGGCCTAGATACACCCCCATATAAAATCTTAGCAAAATCCCCCCAAGGATAAGGGAGTTCCAGAATGTCAGGAATGTATACAAAAAAAGCAAGATGGCCGGCGGGAGTAATTTTGCGGGAGTAATTTTGCGGGAGTAATTTTGCCGTTTCCTATTATTTCCCTCTGATCGCCAAAAATTTTGTATGAAGAGTGGTGAAATAGTATATTGTGCACCAAGGGAACGTTTGTAGCCCGAGTGTGGAAATTGATTCCAGAGCGACGAAGGAGCGAGGGAATCAACCGCCCGAGGGCTACAAATGTTCCCTTGGTACACAATATACTATTAAATTTCCATGAAACTGATTTATGGTGTCTTTTGTTTTAGGGTCTGTTAGTGAACTATAGGTCTAATGTACCAAAAATACAGTAGTGATTGAAATTATAAGGCACCCTTCGTCATCCAAGTTCAAGTATCTACGTGGGTCTTATTATGCCCTATTTCGGGAAACTTTTTGCAACTGTTTTTTCGTAATTTATCCTAGTTTAAGAGGAAGAAGGAAAAAAAATGTTATAAGTATTATTGACCTTATTATAGTTATATTAGATATATTATTTATTTTATGTATTTTGATTATTGTTTTAAATTTTTTTTCCTTTCAATTTTAATTTTTTCTTTCCAAAATGTCCAAAACCACTTCTCTATCTTGAAAACTTAATTTTTTATTGATTATTTTATTTTTGCCCCCTTCTCCGCATAGGCATGTCATGACTCGGGAAACTCAAAGACCGGTCTAAAATCGTAGACTCAACCTACGGGGCTCGTTTTGGTCTTGTCTGAAACTTTATGGTCTAAGCTATTTAGGAAAAAAGATTTAAACTTATCCCCCTGGACAGACCCTGGACAGAAAAATACGCTAATTTTGCCCCATTCTAGCTTCACTCATTCACTAATAAAACACTAGTAAATGTACTTAACGAGCTGAATTTTTGTGTATATGCTCACAATAAGTTGTTCTTTTGAAAAATTGCACTTTACAACCCTTAGCTGCTTCGAGTGGCTCAGAAAAAAAATAAATATCGAAAAAAATGACCCCCTCAAAAAGTGTCCAAGTGGTCTAACTCGGCCAAAAAGCAGTTAAGAGGCTAAAAACTTGCAAGCTATCTCAAAATCAAATGTAGATCACGATTTGACACCCGCCGCGACAGTCAGATGGCTTATTTTGCTATAGGACATCTGGACAGAATTTCGAGAGCTTCTGGACAGCCTGGACAAATGCTCTAGCTCAGCCATTTTAAAAGCTACGGACCTAGGAGGGGTATCAAAAGAAGCGTCTTGACAAGGGCTACAATAATCATTTTACGCCGTGGCCCTAGCACTTAAGGGGACAGAGCTAGAGCCGGTTGGACATTTTGTCCAGGACCATTTTGTCCAAGTATGTGAATCGGCCTTTGGTTGGTCAAGATATAACAATTGCTTGTGACCTAATTGTTATTTCTTGACCAACCTATGTATATGTATTAGTTTTAAATACTTGAGGCTGAACAAAGGACGCGCATTAAGCCGCCTCCCCATGTGGGCATTTAATTTGGTGGAATTAAATTAATATCTCCAATTGTTGGCAACAAAATTAAATTTTAAGTTAGCATTTTACTAACAGATATGTTTTGTCACCAAACTAAGAAATTAAATACTCTTTATATATTGTGGCTTTAGAAATATTAATTTAATTCCACAAATTTTAATTAAATGCAGCATTCAATCGAAATTTGTGGAATTAAATTGATATTTCTAAAGCCACAACATATAAAGAGTATTTAATTTCTTAGTTTGGTGACAAAACATATCTGTTAGTAAAATGCTAACTTAAAATTTAATTTTGTTGCCAACAATTGGAGATATTAATTTAATTCCGCCAAATTAAATGCCCACATGGGGAGGCGGCTTTAGTGTCCGAAACGTTCCATAACTATGGTAGTTTCATTTGACGTAGCGACGGCCAAAAAATATTGAAGTGATATTTCGAGCTACAAAATCAACTCTTCTGGCGCCAGGTTTCCATCAGGCTCCATTAGAGACCAACTGACGCATGGCCATTCAGTCTTCGGCACGGGTCGCGTGACACCTTGACTTTCACACACCCTGACAATCAGCCCATCAGGGTTTCCTGCCAATGGTTACCAGGTTGCGCCACGTGGAGACTTGTCAATGGGAGCTTGGGACTTCTTTCACCGGGAACCTCCCGGAAAAGAAACCCCCAGTTAACACAGAATACTCCTTTGAAATCCTCCAAGAACAGTTATGCACGCCAGTTTTAAAAATTTATTGAGTCTGTCTATTACGCTTTTTTGAGCGGTCTTTTTCCACCAAATAAAAGAACCATAGGATATAATAGGCCAAATTATCACAGTATAAAACCATAGGGCCAGTTGAGGTTTGAGACCCCAAAATTTGCCGACCATCTTTTTATAGATCCCCAAAATGTGCCGATCATCTTTTTATAGATCCACAAGGCACTTGTGGCTTTTTAACACATTTTTTTCAAAAATGTGCTTTTGTTCGCGGTTTGCCATTTAAGAAATGATGTCCGACTTTGCAGGCTTATAGCTCCGAAACTAAGATTAAACAGAGCCAAGTTGTCAAACCAGTCGACTGGAAAGTGTGACAAGATTCGAAAAAAAAAAACATTTTTGGCTTGGAGGACCCCCGGAGGAACTTTGGAGGACCCTCAGAGGAGCCTCGGAAAACCCCCGGAGGAGCCTTGCAAGACCCCCGGAGGAGCCTCGAAGGACCCCGGAGGACCCCCGGGAACCCTTGGAGGACCCCGAAGGACCCCCGGAGGACCCCCAGAGTAGCCTCGGAGGACCCCGGAGGACCTCCAGAGGACCCTCAGACGAGCCTCGGAGGACCCCCGGAGTACGCCCGGAGGAGCCTCGGAGGACCCCCAGAGGAGCCTCGGAGGACCCCCGGAGGAGCTTGAAAGACCCCCGGAGGAGCCTCGAAGGACCCCGGAGGACCCTTTGACGAGCCTCGCAGGACCCCCGAAGGAGCCTCGGAGGACTCCGGAGGACCCCCAGAGGAGCCTCAGAGGAACTCTGGAGGAGCCTCGGAGGACCTCTAGAGGACCCCCAGGGAAGCCTCGGAGGACCCCCAGAGTAGCCTCGGAGGACCCCGGAGGACCTCCAGAGGACCCCCAGACGAGCCTCGGAGGACCCCCGGAGTACGCCCGGAGGAGCCTCGGAGGACCCCCGGAGTACGCCCGGAGGAGCCTCGGAGGACCCCCAGAGGAGCCTCGGAGGACCCCCGGAGGAGCTTGAAAGACCCCCGGAGGAGCCTCGAAGGACCCCGGAGGACCCTTTGACGAGCCTCGCAGGACCCCCGAAGGAGCCTCGGAGGACTCCGGAGGACCCCCAGAGGAGCCTCAGAGGAACTCTGGAGGAGCCTCGGAGGACCTCTAGAGGACCCCCAGGGAAGCCTCGGAGGACCCCCAGAGTAGCCTCGGAGGACCCCGGAGGACCTCCAGAGGACCCCCAGACGAGCCTCGGAGGACCCCCGGAGTACGCCCGGAGGAGCCTCGGAGGACCCCCGGAGTACGCCCGGAGGAGCCTCGGAGGACCCCCAGAGGAGCCTCGGAGGGCCCCCGGAGGAGCTTGAAAGACCCCCGGAGGAGCCTCGAAGGACCCCGGAGGACCCTTTGACGAGCCTCGCAGGACCCCCGAAGGAGCCTCGGAGGACTCCGGAGGACCCCCAGAGGAGCCTCAGAGGAACTCTGGAGGAGCCTCGGAGGACCTCTAGAGGACCCCCAGGGAAGCCTCGGAGGACCCCCGGAGGAGCTTCGGAGGACCCTCGGAGGAGCCTTGGAGGAGCATTACATTTTCCCAAAAACCCTTAACTTTGGAAGCTGATTGCGAGGCTCTCAGGCTATTGTTTCTGGCAAGCTAGAGCCATCCTGAATCCTTGAAGCTTAAAGAATCTGCTGATGCCACATTTGACCCCCTTCATGGCCGGGGAAAACCGGAAATAGCGAGAATGTCGAGGCGCCTCCAAAGGAAAAATAAATTAAAATCACGAACTTTGGAGGCAGATTGCGCGGCTCCCAGGTGGTTATTCCTGGCAAGCCGTGCATTGGAATCCTTGGAGCCTAACAAATCTGCTGATACTTGTTTGGACCCCCTTAATGCATTATTTTTGAAAAAAAAGCGCTTAACTTCGCATTTATGCAGGTTTCTTTAATTTTCCAAGCTGTTTGCTGACATGGCTAGTCCAATTGAGTTTTCTGTCGAGCATTATTCCTAAATATTTGTATTCACTGAAATAAAGAATTTCTTATCCATAAAGCTTAATATTTCTTAAGTCTTCGGTTCTTTCACGGGTCCTGATAAACATAATTGCTGTGGATTTACTAGAATTGGTATTAAGATTCATAGATGTGCACTATTTTCCCACTTCTGTCAGAGCTCCCTGCATTCTGATTGCAGCGAGGTTTTTTTTTTACTTCTACCTTTATTGAGTTTTGATTGTTTGTTAATTTTTGATTGTCTACAGCACCCTCGGGAATCTCTTTTGCATCCAAAAAGCTATCACTCATGTCTCTAGGACTTCCAGAACTCCGTATTCTTAGATTTTCGTGTTTCAGAATCCTCATACAAAATTCAATTTGACGTATGAAACTTTTATTTGAATTCCTTAAACGCAAAGGTATTGAAAAGTGGCCTTAAAAGCGCAAAAATTGACGGTGGAGAAAATGAGCTGATATCTTTTGAGTTTCATCACAACTGGCTGCTTGGTCGCTCTTACCGTCTTAAAACCTTTCAGAATCAGAGTGCATCAAAGCATTACTTTCAGGTGTTTTCAAAATTGAAGCTTTAGGGCCATTACTACAAAAGAACAAATTTTCAACAACAAAAAAACACGCCACAGGCGAAATTTTTTTTAAAGTTTTGACTAAGTATTCTACATAGAAGCCAAAAGTCATTAAGACATGACTGAATCATTAAATATATCACGTAAAATTATCATATACCTTTTTCGTGGTATTTCATAGTAAGGGGAAAAGACCAATATCTAAAATTACCACTTTTTAGGAGTTCTGTTAACTTGAGTTAATTTGAATGAATTCTGCTAAGTATGTCATAGTAAGCCTCTTAACCTAAGAGTCCAGAGCGGGAAACCCATAAAGCTTCTATGGGAACAACTTGAGATCTTCCTAAGAGATCTTGAGATCTTCCTTAAGATCTTCCTAAGTTATTCAGAGCATGTTAACTTTTGTTGCACAAGAAAAGTTTATCATACAAGTTCTGTATTAGTTTCTTAGAGTACAACATATGTAGTATTAATTTTTGCAATTGTATTTTAAACAGCTACAGTAAGCACAAATCAAGAACAGCAAACCGAACAGCTTTGTAAAGAGTACATAAAAAAAACACAGTTTCCTGACAGTGGACAAAATCATAATGACAACTTAAGCAAAACTTTGAATACTCTTTATGATGAAAGTGAAAGCAAAGACATCAATGATGGCCCCGGTGAAAAAGAAACCCTTGATTCAGATGAGGTACGTACCTTCGTTAGTGTGGCATAGAGAGCATTTTTAACATATAACTTCAGAATTGCACATGGAAAGCTCGAGGACGGTTTCGTAGTCTCACGAGGTTCGTGAACACTACGATGTCAGCAAGGTTCAGACTATCCTCGACCAGGAAAGTCAGGTCCAGGATGCTGGCGTTAAGACCAGCCGGAGGCGTTTACGTCCTCGTTGGTGGAACTCAGATAGGCAGAACCTCATTCTCGGTCATATATTACATCTCTAACATAATTATACTAAGGTCAATAAGATTCATAACATTTTGTTCCTCTGTGTTTTAATTTTTGATTTCCAAAATGTCCAAACCCCCCTCTCTATTTTGAAAAATAATTTTTTTATCGACCCATTCTCCGCATAGGTCTGTGACAACTTGGACAACTCTAAGACCGGTTGCAAATCGTAGGCTCAACTTACAGGGCTCGTTTTAGGCATTTTAGAATCTTAACAGTTTAGGTTATTCAGAAAAAATAATTTTAACCCAAAGTTTTAAGGTAATCCCCCTGTGTAGACCCTGGACAGAAAAATAAGCTAATTTGACAACGAATATACCTAGCGAGCTAAATTTTTTGTGTAAGCTCACAATAAATTGTTCTTTTAAAAAATTCACTTGAAAACTCAGGCTCAGAAAAAAAAACACCGAAAAAATATATAAAAAGCAAAATCGGAGCTAGAGAGCTGCGTTTTTTTGCATCGTGTAAGACATGGTCTGTAGGGATGCAGGCTATCAATTTTAGATCCCCACTCCCTCTTGGGGAGGAATGGGGGTTGTTTTACTTTTGTATGAAAACTCTTTAAATTACATCCGATTGAGCTGAAATTTTAGTATGTTGTAGTCTGTGTCAAATCTAGCAAATCGTGGTACCTTATGTATCATGTATCGTCTATTATGTACAGGGACGGAGCTAGGGGCCCTCAAAGTTTGGTCTCGTTAAAATCTTTGAAAGTGCACCCTTTAGCTTAATCTCCGATTTTGCTTCTAATGTATAATATTTTTTGTCTATCACATCCGAGTTTGCGATAGCATCTAATAGCTCTGTGATTCGTCCCAAGATGTCATGAGTTTAACATCCTTAAGTATTTTGATCTCAGGTTTTTGAGACGTGCAAAATTTTACATTGGCATTCAGAGTCTCTGATTGTATAAACATGTCCAAGGGTGGCAGGTCCAGTAAAACTTCCAGCGCACTGGTTGGGGCTGTTCTCTGTGTAGACACAATCATTGAACGTGCCAATCTTTGAAGCTTCTTTAGTTTATTCTGAGCATTGAGTTTTGTAGTACTATGCCACCAAAAAACAGCTGCGTATGAAACAATTGGTCGCACTATGGCTGTGTAAACCCAGTGAGCTATTTTAGGTCTCAATCCCCAGGTCTTTCCTGTGAGTTTCTTGGTGATCCACAGAGTATTTGTTGCTTTTATAATGACGTTTTCGAGGTGTTTGTTCCACAATATTTTGCTGTCGAAAGTAAGCCCAAGATATTTTACTGTCTTTGTGTATTTCAGTTCTTCATCGAATAATTTAGGTTTTTCATATGCATTAAGTGGAGTCCTGGTTTTTGTAAACATCTCTTAATGTCACCGACGTCTCCAGTTAAATTTAAATGCTCGTTCTTGTGATGAGAGTTTATTTCTATAAAAATTACAAACGTCATTTTCTGGCCTTCTAGGTATTAATGAACTTACAATTCTGGTGTTCTCGTGAATTTTGACGGTGAAATTAAGGATTCATTTGAACTATTTTTTCTGATCAATCCGAACAATTTCACATAATTAATTCCCATGCCAAGCTCCAACAGTTAGATAACTCACAATATCTTCTCTCGGCAATCTCAATAATCAAAATCAAGAGTCTAGCAAATTCTAGGCTCTAGCTATAACTAGGTAATTTCCAAATTCCACCAAAAAATTTCTTCTAAACACTACTCGTCTCGCTTCTCGAGACTCAGGAATCAAATGCCTAAATTTTCTAAGTCACGTGAAAATCTTGACATTTAAAGCAACGCATGCTAAGATCCAGACGGACGGATGTATGTATTTGATTCGGTATTTGAGAAAAAAAAACCGAGAAAATTTTATTTCGATCGAAATAATTTTTCTAGAGAATTAAGAGAAAAGCAGCCCATATAAGGGAGAGGAGCGCAAGAAAAACATCAGTTCGATGTAGGCTGTTGAATGAGAAGGACGTGCAAGCGGCCTAAATTGGCCCAAGTGGTGACCCAGTGGTGAGCCAAAGGTGGGCCGTGGAATAAAATTGGTGAGCCAAAGGTGAGCCGAGGAATGAAATTAGTGAGCCAAAGGTGAGCCGAGGAATGAAATTGTTGAGCCAAAGGTGAGCTGAGGAATAAATTTGGTGAGCCAAAGGTGAGCCCAAGAATGAAATCGGTGAGCCGTTTTATGAAGGGGTAAACTAAAGGAGAGCCGAGGAATAAAAGCTAGGGATGACTAGATATTTCTGGGAAAATTCAAATCGAGGTACTCCCTTGAATCTGTAGCAAAAAAAAAATTGCTTTTGTGTGTGTTGTGTGGTAACCAAATTCATCGTCGAAGCGGTTCAGAACAAACACACGAAAAAAAAATTTTTTTTTGAATTTTCCCAAAGTTTTTTTTAAAGGCACCCTAAAAATTTAGTAAAAAGAGGTGTCCCAAAAAAACCAATTTAATACCATATTTGGTCAAAATCGCCAAATTGTTTTTGGGGGCAGTCGGACGGACGGACGGACAGTACCACTAGCAATAGCTCATTTTTTTATAAATAAAAAATATGCTAAACATACAAGAAGGCCGGCGGGAGCAATTTTGCGGGAGTAATTTTGCTGGAATAATTTTGCCCTCTAATCGCCAAAAATTTTGCATGAAGAGTGGTGAAAACAATGTATTTGCTATACGAGTCAAACATTCATGTGATTAACCCAGTTGTTTCAGCTGTGCACCCATTTAAAATTTACATGTTATGTTCCAACGGCGGTGGAAATTTTGATTCGGCCGTGATAAAATGACTTGTGAATACGAAAAAATTTTGATAAACACTGAATAAATACGAAAGGCCGTTCATTTGAGCTCAGCATACGGCAGTTACTAACAACAGCAAACACATAATTGCTTAAAGTGACGCTATTGTTAGTATAATACAGTGTTATGATATTAAAATGAAGCACAGATAAGAAACCTCAGGTAAACTTTAACAAACTTTTCAGGAAATCAAAGAATTACTGTCATCTGCTGAAGAAACAGAAGAAGTAAGTTTGAAGCTACCTACATTAAAATTATGAAAAACTTCAAATGTTACAGATAAACGAGAATTTGGAAAACAGCGAAACATCTGCTGAGGATACAAATATAGTAAGTATTGGTAATATTGAGTTAGAGTTTAATACGCTCGTACGATGCGCAGTTGGTCAATTTCTGTCTCGAGAGAAAAAGATTTATGCAACCGTCTTTGGTGTAAAAGTTCTATTTTTCTATATTGTCGCCTGTATTCCTCCCTAGGTCGCAATTTTAACTCTTAATGAAAGCAAAATCAATTTGACTGGTTAACAACATCACTCGTGATTGGCACGGCCGCACGGACGGTCAATTCCTAGCCTCGGAAGCTCCTCACACATATTGCTCAATTGCTGCAAAATGAATCTAATTTTTATTTGATATGTGATTTGATTATGAGATTTGATAAAAATATGATTCATGCAAATGATTCTTCTAACGATGCCACTAGGCACTAAATTGCTAGGCAATTTAAATTGCCGCGATTTGGGCAATTTCAGACAATTCCAGTGGCCGCAAAAATTGCGGCAATTTTTGTCCAGAGCAAATAAGCAGAATCAGGGCAACTAGATTCGCCAAAAATCGGGCAATTTTCTGTAGTGTGATGGTAACCTAAAAGAAATGATTGGCTTCTCTTATTATCCTTCCCATGCACATTTTTTAAAATATGTGGAAAGAAGTGAAAATTATAAGAGCCTGTAAAAGTTTCCTTGAGATGGATCCCTAAACTTTTTTTTTGTAAGGATTTTTCAACAAGCTGTTTAGTTACAAAATAAATAAATAAAAAATAAATATTGAAATTGATTTATTCATCTAAATTTATATTTTACATGAAATGATTACCGTCGGAGGCAGGTGGTGGCCGAACGTGGTAGAGTCTTTCTTAGCGCACAGGATCCTAGGTTTACACCTGGGTTCAATTTACTTTTTAATGAGGGTAACCCCACTTCCTTTTCTTTATAAATTTACAAATGATCTATGTAAATCTCAATTTCTCCGGATCTTCGGATCTCCGAATTGAGACTCACCTACACTTCACTTAATTTTTTAGTAATCTTAAAAATGAAATGTATAACTTCAATTAAGATTAATTCATTTTACAAAGGAAATCGAGATTCCTTATACTTGATACGTGAAAAACTCTAGAACTTGTCTAACAGGTTAATTTTTTTTTGGTTCTAGACAAACAAGAGTTTTGAAAACAGTGAAACATCTACTGAGGATACAATTACAGTAAGTATTTTTATTTGTAATTGTAGTTAGTACATATGTATGTTTAAAACGACCAACAGCCTTAAGATTGTGCTGGAATTCAAAGGTCAAGGAGGTCCCGAAGGTCCTATTGTAATCCATCTTGACAGAGTTAAGATTTCCTCAGTAGCGCCCCCACTTAATTCTACCGTACACGCCATAGCAGACGCATTTTTGGCTTGTACCAAGAACACAATTGAGCAAAAGTTACCTCGGTCGAGTTTCAAACATACGCCCCTCACTAACAGCCGTATATCGAGGTATTTAAATAAGCTTAAATATTCAATGGTCGTTCAAAATTCTCAGGGGGGTTCAAGTGGCTTTAGTATGAAAGGCAACGGAACGAAGGTACTTGTATCATTCAATCAATGCAAAAGAACTTAATTTGAGTATATGAGTTATGGGGAGCTATGGGGGTAAAACCCCAACTCAAAGCCTCAAAAAACTGACGAGATATCCGTATCTGACGTATCCTATGCTCTAATTTGGCACAATATAAATTGTTCGAGCAATTTTTGCATTTTTTGTCAGAAAAACTCTAAATGCATCTCATATACTCAAATTAAGTTCTTTTGCATTGAAATTTCATAAATCACACACTTAATCCCAATTTTCTCGAGAAGTGCACTAGATCGAGAAAAACCCTTTGTACCTCAGATACCTTGATTTAACCTCTACATAAAATACCAGAGCCCAGCTCATTGTAACGCAGCGGCTCTACGCTATTTTATGAAGAAGGTGAATTTTTGGTAAAAATTCAAAAAAATTTTTTTTTAATGGAATTTTAGATTTCTACCCCAAAGCTATACTTTTTAAATAAATCGTAGTCCACACAGACTACATAAAAAAAATTAGCCCGAAAGCTTGAATTATAAGCTAGTTATGGTCGTTCGAAGTTGACCCCTCCCACAGAGGATGCCAAAAAGTCCAATTTTGAAGGCCAATATCTCGAGAACGCTAGGTCTGAGGGAAAAAGTTACCATATTAAGGTTTTCACATTTTCAAAGGAGAGTCCAACGGTACCTGACTTAATCCATTTTACGAACAAAATTTACATACATTTGCGATCTGGGTGTCTAGGTACTTTAGTAGTCTGTGCGTTTACTCCACCCTCCGCTCCGCACCTTGCTTGGCACGACAAAAGTTTTAAGAGACATTTTTATTTTCGGGAGCACTATCGAAAGTTATGTGGCCGAAAACAGGTGATTTTCGGTTTTGCCCCCATAACTCACCTCAATACAAATGTATGTCGATCGTCAATATAATCGGTCGCGTAGATTTTGAGTTCCGTTGTCACCAAATGAAAAAAATTGAATTATTGTATGGAGGTGTTTTTTCTTCCCCTCATTATTTGTACTTCAAGGAGCTTTAGGACCTTGTCAAATTTAACACTGCCTGGTTTCATTAAGCTGGCACAATTCGTTTTAAGTGCATTTTCCCTCGGATGGAGAAAAAATGAACTATTGTATCTGCTATGTCTGTCTGTCCGAAACGTTATAACTCAAGAACCAGAAGAGATTGAGACATGCAGTCCTCTGTATCGATGTAGTGCATTGTTGGCGGGGTAGGAAGTTAGACATCTTAGACCCTCATTACCCCTAGGGGAGAAGTAAGGAGGGGTAGACCCGTTATATGAAAGTTCCTTATACTTAATCCAAATGAGCTACATTTTGGATATGTTGTAGTTCACATCAAATCTAACAAATCATTGAACATACTTATCAGTAAAGGGGGACGAGTGGGGTCCTCCAAAGTTTGTATCGGCGAAAAAAAAATTGTTATTCCGATTGAGCTAAAATTGAAAACAGTCACGTAAAATTACATTATAAGATAGTGTTGCTACTTATTATGTTCTCAAAACCTTAAAATAATCGAACTGGAGACTTGTGAGTAAAATCTCATGACTGCTCTAGGCAGCCAATAGAGATAGGAATACTTAGAAACCCAGTCAAATTTCAAAGAAGATTGTTAAATTTTAAAGAAGTTGATTTTGAAGTGCTTTGCTTTTTTGAAATTTAAAAATTCCTGGGGCGGGCTAAAATTCTCTCATTGGGACTCTATGTGTTTCTATCTCTATTAGGCTGACAGATGGGTGAAATTTCAATATTTTCCGATTGAGCCGAAACTTTGAAAACTCTTTGAGGGAATTTCTTCCCATAATATGCCCCTATCAACTAAGGGGGCTGTAAGGGGAACTCCCGAAATTTGTATGGTAGTAAATTTATGTAGATTCGCCTATTAGGCTGAATCTTACTGAATTCATAATAGGTACTCAATTTCTTAATTCTTGAACAATTTACAATAAGATTCCCTCAAAATTAAAAGCCAGGAAAAGCACTTCTTATACTTGATCTTCGATTTTGTATTTTGATTTGATTTTTTTTATACCGAAATTCTAATTTTTATGGAAAAATTTACTTTTTGGTCAATAACTTTGCCGCTGGAGACGCTAAAAATTAATCTTTTCACAGCCCCTCTCATTTTGAGTCAAAAGAGATCTGTGCAAGTTTTCAGAATTCCTCATCAAGTGGTTTAGAAATAAGAGCCGTTGAATGTGTCAGCCTGTTGAATGCTATATAATGTAAAAATATGCAAAATAAAAGCTTAAAATATGCTTATATGTCCTTAAATATGCCCTCACGTCCGATATATACATTTACAAATGATATATGTATGTTATAAACATAAAAACTCTCACTGGTAATAAAATAACTATCTTGTGGCCAAAAATACCCGGATTTGTTGGGTTTACAAAACCGGCATCAATAAAGAGAAAACTTTAATCTTAATACCGGTTTCCGTAATCCCGGTATTGCAATCCCTAAACTAAATGTTAAACAAATTAGAAACCTCACATAATTTTCTCTAAAACTTTTCAGGAAATTAAAGAATTACCGACATCTGCTGAAAAAACAGAAGAAGTAAGTTTAAGGATATTATCGTTTAGCAAATTTTCGTTTATATACTCGTATATAATTTTCAATAATACTGGTATTGCAACCCCTAATCTAAATGTAGTACAAATAGGAAACTTCACAAATTTTTTTTTCAAACTTTTTAGGAAATTACAGAAACATCGTCATCTGCTGAAGAAACAGAAGAAGTAAGTTTAAGACTACCTACATTAAAATTATGAAAAACTTCAAATGTTACAGATAAACGAGAATTTGGAAAACAGCGAAACATCTGCTGAGGATACAAATATAGTAAGTATTGGTAATATTGAGTTAGAATTTAATACGCTCGTACGATGCGCAGTTGGTCAATTTCAGTCTCGAGAGAAAAAGTTTTTTGCAACCGTCTTTGGTGTAAAATTTCTTTTTTATCACATTTCTTTTTTTATCACCCCCTGTATTCCTCCCTAGGTCGCAATTTCAACTCTTAATGAAAGTGTTACTTGTGGAGTGAAGGATTGTTAAACTTATAATTAATATATTCACCTCCAAAGCGGTTACTATAACTGAAGAATCCTATCGCGCATCTCTCGGCTTCCAGGTTGTTGTTTGTTTGTGAAATACTGATGTGCCACGCCACGTCGCAAACGTTTGTTTCGTCTTCCACGGCCACATGCGCGGGTGCGATGTGCGGAGTTGCACGTCAATACATTTACATAACACACAATAAAAATACACGTAAGCCAGCCTTCTTTCTCCACGTCAATAAAATTCAGAGGTAACGGTCCCAGCTGCGAGAGCTGATAAAGCTACTCGACGGGCGTAAAAGCGCCTTGACGTTACAAAAGCAAAATCTCTTTTGACTGGTTAACAACTTCACTCGTGCTTGGCACGGCCGCACGGACGGTCAATTCCTAGCCTCGGAAGCTCCTCACACATATTGCTCAATTGCTGCAAAATGAATCTAATTTTTATTTGATATGTGATTTGATTATGAGATTTGATAAAAATATGATTCATGCAAATGATTCTTCTAACGATGCCACTAGGCACTAAATTGCTAGGCAATTTAAATTGCCGCGATTTGGGCAATTTCAGACAATTCCAGTGGCCGCAAAAATTGCGGCAATTTTTGTCCAGAGCAAATAAGCAGAATCAGGGCAACTAGATTCGCCAAAAATCGGGCAATTTTCTGTAGTGTGATGGTAACCTAAAAGAAATGATTGGCTTCTCTTATTATCCTTCCCATGCACATTTTTTAAAATATGTGGAAAGAAGTGAAAATTATAAGAGCCTGTAAAAGTTTCCTTGAGATGGATCCCTAAACTTTTTTTTTGTAAGGATTTTTCAACAAGCTGTTTAGTTACAAAATAAATAAATAAAAAATAAATATTGAAATTGATTTATTCATCTAAATTTATATTTTACATGAAATGATTACCGTCGGAGGCAGGTGGTGGCCGAACGTGGTAGAGTCTTTCTTAGCGCACAGGATCCTAGGTTTACACCTGGGTTCAATTTACTTTTTAATGAGGGTAACCCCACTTCCTTTTCTTTATAAATTTACAAATGATCTATGTAAATCTCAATTTCTCCGGATCTTCGGATCTCCGAATTGAGACTCACCTACACTTCACTTAATTTTTTAGTAATCTTAAAAATGAAATGTATAACTTCAATTAAGATTAATTCATTTTACAAAGGAAATCGAGATTCCTTATACTTGATACGTGAAAAACTCTAGAACTTGTCTAACAGGTTAATTTTTTTTTGGTTCTAGACAAACAAGAGTTTTGAAAACAGTGAAACATCTACTGAGGATACAATTACAGTAAGTATTTTTATTTGTAATTGTAGTTAGTACATATGTATGTTTAAAACGACCAACAGCCTTAAGATTGTGCTGGAATTCAAAGGTCAAGGAGGTCCCGAAGGTCCTATTGTAATCCATCTTGACAGAGTTAAGATTTCCTCAGTAGCGCCCCCACTTAATTCTACCGTACACGCCATAGCAGACGCATTTTTGGCTTGTACCAAGAACACAATTGAGCAAAAGTTACCTCGGTCGAGTTTCAAACATACGCCCCTCACTAACAGCCTTATATCGAGGTATTTAAATAAGCTTAAATATTCAATGGTCGTTCAAAATTCTCAGGGGGGTTCAAGTGGCTTTAGTATGCAAGGCAACGGAACGAAGGTACTTGTATCATTCAATCATCTTATCATTACTTACAAAGATTTTAGTTAAGAAATTAGCAAAATTCACACCGAAATATCGTAAATGTGCGAAAACTTTATCTAGTCCCTGGTACTTAAAAAAACAAAAATTAGAAAAATCGAAGATTGAGCTTATAGAGCATTTTCAAAGATGTCGAGACGACCAAACAATGGAGGCCCCTAGCTCCGTTCCTAAAAGAGATTGGGGAAATTTGATGCTAATGATCTAATCGTCCATTCTCAGTGTGACGAACGCACCAAATTTATCTTTGAGGTCGTCTTATTCTTGGGGGGGCTTAATCTACAGCAGCCAATTTGGGCTTAAACTGTCAGCTGGATCAAGAAGTACAAGAATATTATCGGGTTGGGTTTCGCATTACCTTTTGCCTCTTTTAGCAGTCTATAAATTTCAAATTTGCGAGTTCTATATATACTTATTCCATAATAAAGTTTCATATTCTTCATCTGATTGAGCTAAATTTTGGATATGCTATACATCATCTCAAATCTAGCAAATCATAGAACACAGGTTGAGGAAAGAGGCCTCCAAAGTGGTAAAATTTGGAATGGTCTTGTAAAATGACAAATTAGGCAACTTTTGTTTAGGATCAGAGTCTCAAAAACGTAACATAACGGACCTTGAGGGCAAAAAGTGGCAACCAAAGACTTTCCCCGGCGAACACAAGGGCCAAATTTCAAATTTATCCAATTAAGTTAAAACTTTGGCAACTTTTAGATGGTATAGAACCCAGCAAAAAACAGTACAGTACAGTAAGTCTCTATGACATTAGGGTGTTATTCAGCTTCTAGTCTAGTTACAATACGTTCCTCAACCGGTCCCTGAAGGGGATGGGTCTGAGACCTGAACACATAGGCCATCTAGGGCCCCTAGCGTCCAAACATCCCAACCGTGTAGCTGCCAACATCTTCCGCTATCAGCAGCTTCCTTCAGACGCTAGTCCTTGCGTTGCGATCACGCTGCAAGAAGTCTCCGCCTGCTCTTCCGGGATCACTTCAGACTGTAATGATCCCTCCATAATCCTGCGTCAGAAAGCTTCCTTTTCGGTTTATAGGGAAATTTCTTCTCCTAGTTCCCGAATAAGATGTTTCAAACACAGGCTCTTTGAAAAAGAAAAAATTATGAGAAAAGAGAGGGCTATGAAGACCTTCATGCGCTCTATTCGTGATCTGAGTAGATCAAAAACTGAGCGCAAGTTATCTTCTAGCCAAAATACAGACATGGGCATATCAAAGGACACAATAAAAGTGCTCAATAGTTACCCCATGTCCTATAATACGGAATAAAACTCGGCTCGGAAAAGGCAGAGTTCCTGAGACAGTGCCAGAGAGACAACAAAAAGGATCGAAATTTTCTGGGTTCCCCTAAAATGCTTTAGCAATTTTAAGCCTCCTCAGAAACTCCGATCCTTTCCCCTGACTCTCCTTGACCCTTTCAGTTCGCTTAGATTTCTCACTAACTGTTGGGTGCTAGAGTCCGGTACCAGAAGTGCCTAGTCCTTCCACCCGCCTTAGCGACCTTAGCACTCGCAACGAATTTGTGAATTATCAAAGCATCAAATTCTGGGCACACAAATCTCATACTCTTGTTCTTTAACTTCCCTTTGGGAGATTATGTACTCTCTCTCCATTGGGAGGCTGTGAAGAAAGACCTTCTTCGGCTCTGAGACGTCCTTTTCACTCCAAACGCTGGTTAATCTCGCTGGCCTCCGGAGTTGAAAGCAAAGCTGTTCATTCTCCGACGATCGAGCACCAACACGTGTGGAGCTGATAAGACGCACTTTGTACACTGGACTCGTCAGTTTGAACGCCGCTCGATGTAGCTTTGCTACCCCAGCTTTAACACTTTTCCAGTCTATTTTCACTCTCTGGGGCAAATCTTCACTTCATTCGGGTGAGAGGCCATCTCATTCACCATTTCAGTACCTTTTTGGGTCTGATAACCCAGGAAAAATGTCGCAATTATGCGAATTTACAGCGAGTAAATCTGCTCGTCTTGGCGTTCACTAACGGTCTCCTCGCTCCCAAAGTAAGTATGAGCGAAAATATTTTAACTCCGATTTAGCTGACTTAGTTTCTGCAGTGACGGAATTTCGGACAACATATTTTCACTTCGACCCAACTTATGCAACAAAGCGAATTGAAAATGCATTTAAATGCGTTCGTTTCCGACTAAGCTTTTCACATAATTTAAACTTTAAGTGGTAGTATATTTCCAGTCAAATTTTTTTCAAGTATCTAAGTTCAAATTTAATTCAAAATCAGCTAAATGAATTGAAAATGATAGTTAAATATTAAGAGAAAACTAAGGGAAGACCACTGCAAGCTCTACTGCGCGCTTTGCGTTTACTCCACCCTCCGCTCCGCACCTTGCTTGGCACGACAAAAGTTTTAAGAGACATTTTTATTTTCGGGAGCACTATCGAAAGTTATGTGGCCGAAAACAGGTGATTTTCGGTTTTGCCCCCATAACTCACCTCAATACAAATGTATGTCGATCGTCAATATAATCGGTCGCGTAGATTTTGAGTTCCGTTGTCACCAAATGAAAAAAATTGAATTATTGTATGGAGGTGTTTTTTCTTCCCCTCATTATTTGTACTTCAAGGAGCTTTAGGACCTTGTCAAATTTAACACTGCCTGGTTTCATTAAGCTGGCACAATTCGTTTTAAGTGCATTTTCCCTCGGATGGAGAAAAAATGAACTATTGTATATGCTATGTCTGTCTGTCCGAAACGTTATAACTCAAGAACCAGAAGAGATTGAGACATGCAGTCCTCTGTATCGATGTAGTGCATTGTTGGCGGGGTAGGAAGTTAGACATCTTAGACCCTCATTACCCCTAGGGGAGAAGTAAGGAGGGGTAGACCCGTTATATGAAAGTTCCTTATACTTAATCCAAATGAGCTACATTTTGGATATGTTGTAGTTCACATCAAATCTAACAAATCATTGAACATACTTATCAGTAAAGGGGGACGAGTGGGGTCATCCAAAGTTTGTATCGGCGAAAAAAAAATTGTTATTCCGATTGAGCTAAAATTGAAAACAGTCACGTAAAATTACATTATAAGATAGTGTTGCTACTTATTATGTTCTCAAAACCTTAAAATAATCGAACTGGAGACTTGTGAGTAAAATCTCATGACTGCTCTAGGCAGCCAATAGAGATAGGAATACTTAGAAACCCAGTCAAATTTCAAAGAAGATTGTTAAATTTTAAAGAAGTTGATTTTGAAGTGCTTTGCTTTTTTGAAATTTAAAAATTCCTGGGGCGGGCTAAAATTCTCTCATTGGGACTCTATGTGTTTCTATCTCTATTAGGCTGACAGATGGGTGAAATTTCAATATTTTCCGATTGAGCCGAAACTTTGAAAACTCTTTGAGGGAATTTCTTCCCATAATATGCCCCTATCAACTAAGGGGGCTGTAAGGGGAACTCCCGAAATTTGTATGGTAGTAAATTTATGTAGATTCGCCTATTAGGCTGAATCTTACTGAATTCATAATAGGTACTCAATTTCTTAATTCTTGAACAATTTACAATAAGATTCCCTCAAAATTAAAAGCCAGGAAAAGCACTTCTTATACTTGATCTTCGATTTTGTATTTTGATTTGATTTTTTTTATACCGAAATTCTAATTTTTATGGAAAAATGTACTTTTTGGTCAATAACTTTGCCGCTGGAGACGCTAAAAATTAATCTTTTCACAGCCCCTCTCATTTTGAGTCAAAAGAGATCTGTGCAAGTTTTCAGAATTCCTCATCAAGTGGTTTAGAAATAAGAGCCGTTGAATGTGTCAGCCTGTTGAATGCTATATAATGTAAAAATATGCAAAATAAAAGCTTAAAATATGCTTATATGTCCTTAAATATGCCCTCACGTCCGATATATACATTTACAAATGATATATGTATGTTATAAACATAAAAACTCTCACTGGTAATAAAATAACTATCTTGTGGCCAAAAATACCCGGATTTGTTGGGTTTACAAAACCGGCATCAATAAAGAGAAAACTTTAATCTTAATACCGGTTTCCGTAATCCCGGTATTGCAATCCCTAAACTAAATGTTAAACAAATTAGAAACCTCACATAATTTTCTCTAAAACTTTTCAGGAAATTAAAGAATTACCGACATCTGCTGAAAAAACAGAAGAAGTAAGTTTAAGGATATTATCGTTTAGCAAATTTTCGTTTATATACTCGTATATAATTTTCAATAATACTGGTATTGCAACCCCTAATCTAAATGTAGTACAAATAGGAAACTTCACAAATTTTTTTTTCAAACTTTTTAGGAAATTACAGAAACATCGTCATCTGCTGAAGAAACAGAAGAAGTAAGTTTAAGACTACCTACATTAAAATTATGAAAAACTTCAAATGTTACAGATAAACGAGAATTTGGAAAACAGCGAAACATCTGCTGAGGATACAAATATAGTAAGTATTGGTAATATTGAGTTAGAATTTAATACGCTCGTACGATGCGCAGTTGGTCAATTTCAGTCTCGAGAGAAAAAGTTTTTTGCAACCGTCTTTGGTGTAAAATTTCTTTTTTATCACATTTCTTTTTTTATCACCCCCTGTATTCCTCCCTAGGTCGCAATTTCAACTCTTAATGAAAGTGTTACTTGTGGAGTGAAGGATTGTTAAACTTATAATTAATATATTCACCTCCAAAGCGGTTACTATAACTGAAGAATCCTATCGCGCATCTCTCGGCTTCCAGGTTGTTGTTTGTTTGTGAAATACTGATGTGCCACGCCACGTCGCAAACGTTTGTTTCGTCTTCCACGGCCACATGCGCGGGTGCGATGTGCGGAGTTGCACGTCAATACATTTACATAACACACAATAAAAATACACGTAAGCCAGCCTTCTTTCTCCACGTCAATAAAATTCAGAGGTAACGGTCCCAGCTGCGAGAGCTGATAAAGCTACTCGACGGGCGTAAAAGCGCCTTGACGTTACAAAAGCAAAATCTCTTTTGACTGGTTAACAACTTCACTCGTGCTTGGCACGGCCGCACGGACGGTCAATTCCTAGCCTCGGAAGCTCCTCACACATATTGCTCAATTGCTGCAAAATGAATCTAATTTTTATTTGATATGTGATTTGATTATGAGATTTGATAAAAATATGATTCATGCAAATGATTCTTCTAACGATGCCACTAGGCACTAAATTGCTAGGCAATTTAAATTGCCGCGATTTGGGCAATTTCAGACAATTCCAGTGGCCGCAAAAATTGCGGCAATTTTTGTCCAGAGCAAATAAGCAGAATCAGGGCAACTAGATTCGCCAAAAATCGGGCAATTTTCTGTAGTGTGATGGTAACCTAAAAGAAATGATTGGCTTCTCTTATTATCCTTCCCATGCACATTTTTTAAAATATGTGGAAAGAAGTGAAAATTATAAGAGCCTGTAAAAGTTTCCTTGAGATGGATCCCTAAACTTTTTTTTTGTAAGGATTTTTCAACAAGCTGTTTAGTTACAAAATAAATAAATAAAAAATAAATATTGAAATTGATTTATTCATCTAAATTTATATTTTACATGAAATGATTACCGTCGGAGGCAGGTGGTGGCCGAACGTGGTAGAGTCTTTCTTAGCGCACAGGATCCTAGGTTTACACCTGGGTTCAATTTACTTTTTAATGAGGGTAACCCCACTTCCTTTTCTTTATAAATTTACAAATGATCTATGTAAATCTCAATTTCTCCGGATCTTCGGATCTCCGAATTGAGACTCACCTACACTTCACTTAATTTTTTAGTAATCTTAAAAATGAAATGTATAACTTCAATTAAGATTAATTCATTTTACAAAGGAAATCGAGATTCCTTATACTTGATACGTGAAAAACTCTAGAACTTGTCTAACAGGTTAATTTTTTTTTGGTTCTAGACAAACAAGAGTTTTGAAAACAGTGAAACATCTACTGAGGATACAATTACAGTAAGTATTTTTATTTGTAATTGTAGTTAGTACATATGTATGTTTAAAACGACCAACAGCCTTAAGATTGTGCTGGAATTCAAAGGTCAAGGAGGTCCCGAAGGTCCTATTGTAATCCATCTTGACAGAGTTAAGATTTCCTCAGTAGCGCCCCCACTTAATTCTACCGTACACGCCATAGCAGACGCATTTTTGGCTTGTACCAAGAACACAATTGAGCAAAAGTTACCTCGGTCGAGTTTCAAACATACGCCCCTCACTAACAGCCTTATATCGAGGTATTTAAATAAGCTTAAATATTCAATGGTCGTTCAAGATTCTCAGGGGGGTTCAAGTGGCTTTAATATGCAAGGCAACGGAACGAAGGTACTTGTATCATTCAATCATCTTATCATTACTTACAAAGATTTTAGTTAAGAAATTAGCAAAATTCACACCGAAATATCGTAAATGTGCGAAAACTTTATCTAGTCCCTGGTACTTAAAAAAACAAAAATTAGAAAAATCGAAGATTGAGCTTATAGAGCATTTTCAAAGATGTCGAGACGACCAAACATTGGAGGCCCCTAGCTCCGTTCCTAAAAGAGATTGGGGAAATTTGATGTTAATGATCTAATCGTCCATTCTCAGCGTGACGAACGCACCAAATTTATCTTTGAGGTCGTCTTATTCTTGGGGGGGGCTTAATCTACAGCAGCCAATTCGGGCTTAAACTGTCAGCTGGATCAAGAAGTACAAGAATATTATCGGGTTGGGTTTCGCATTACCTTTTGCCTCTTTTAGCAGTCTATAAATTTCAAATTCGCGAGTTCCATATATACTTATTCCATAATAAAGTTTCATATTCTTCATCTGATTGAGCTAAATTTTGGATATGCTATACATCATCTCAAATCTAGCAAATCATAGAACACAGGTTGAGGAAAGAGGCCTCCAAAGTGGTAAAATTTGGAATGGTCTTGTAAAATGACAAATTAGGCAACTTTTGTTTAGGATCAGAGTCTCAAAAACGTAACATAACGGACCTTGAGGGCAAAAAGTGGCAATCAAAGACTTTCCCCGGCGAACACAAGGGCCAAATTTCAAATTTATCCAATTAAGTTAAAACTTTGGCAACTTTTAGATGGTATGGAACCCAGCAAAAAACAGTACAGTACAGTAAGTCTCTATGACATTAGGGTGTGGAGCTGAGGGCTCCCAAAGTAAGTATGAGCGAAAATATTTTAACTCCGATTTAGCTGACTTAGTTTCTGCAGTGACGGAATTTCGGACAACATATTTTCACTTCGACCCAACTTATGCAACAAAGCGAATTGAAAATGCATTTAAATGCGTTCGTTTCCGACTAAGCTTTTCACATAATTTAAACTTTAAGTGGTAGTATATTTCCAGTCAAATTTTTTTCAAGTATCTAAGTTCAAATTTAATTCAAAATCAGCTAAATGAATTGAAAATGATAGTTAAATATTAAGAGAAAACTAAGGGAAGACCACTGCAAGCTCTACTGCGCGCTTTGCGTTTACTCCACCCTCCGCTCCGCACCTTGCTTGGCACGACAAAAGTTTTAAGAGACATTTTTATTTTCGGGAG
This sequence comes from Forcipomyia taiwana, assembly GCA_963930915.1. Lineage (NCBI taxonomy): Eukaryota > Metazoa > Arthropoda > Insecta > Diptera > Ceratopogonidae > Forcipomyia > Forcipomyia taiwana. The sequence continues at coordinate 298,503 of CAWVOI010000005.1, forward strand.
CACTATCGAAAGTTATGTGGCCGAAAACAGGTGATTTTCGGTTTTGCCCCCATAACTCACCTCAATACAAATGTATGTCGATCGTCAATATAATCGGTCGCGTAGATTTTGAGTTCCGTTGTCACCAAATGAAAAAAATTGAATTATTGTATGGAGGTGTTTTTTCTTCCCCTCATTATTTGTACTTCAAGGAGCTTTAGGACCTTGTCAAATTTAACACTGCCTGGTTTCATTAAGCTGGCACAATTCGTTTTAAGTGCATTTTCCCTCGGATGGAGAAAAAATGAACTATTGTATATGCTATGTCTGTCTGTCCGAAACGTTATAACTCAAGAACCAGAAGAGATTGAGACATGCAGTCCTCTGTATCGATGTAGTGCATTGTTGGCGGGGTAGGAAGTTAGACATCTTAGACCCTCATTACCCCTAGGGGAGAAGTAAGGAGGGGTAGACCCGTTATATGAAAGTTCCTTATACTTAATCCAAATGAGCTACATTTTGGATATGTTGTAGTTCACATCAAATCTAACAAATCATTGAACATACTTATCAGTAAAGGGGGACGAGTGGGGTCATCCAAAGTTTGTATCGGCGAAAAAAAAATTGTTATTCCGATTGAGCTAAAATTGAAAACAGTCACGTAAAATTACATTATAAGATAGTGTTGCTACTTATTATGTTCTCAAAACCTTAAAATAATCGAACTGGAGACTTGTGAGTAAAATCTCATGACTGCTCTAGGCAGCCAATAGAGATAGGAATACTTAGAAACCCAGTCAAATTTCAAAGAAGATTGTTAAATTTTAAAGAAGTTGATTTTGAAGTGCTTTGCTTTTTTGAAATTTAAAAATTCCTGGGGCGGGCTAAAATTCTCTCATTGGGACTCTATGTGTTTCTATCTCTATTAGGCTGACAGATGGGTGAAATTTCAATATTTTCCGATTGAGCCGAAACTTTGAAAACTCTTTGAGGGAATTTCTTCCCATAATATGCCCCTATCAACTAAGGGGGCTGTAAGGGGAACTCCCGAAATTTGTATGGTAGTAAATTTATGTAGATTCGCCTATTAGGCTGAATCTTACTGAATTCATAATAGGTACTCAATTTCTTAATTCTTGAACAATTTACAATAAGATTCCCTCAAAATTAAAAGCCAGGAAAAGCACTTCTTATACTTGATCTTCGATTTTGTATTTTGATTTGATTTTTTTTATACCGAAATTCTAATTTTTATGGAAAAATGTACTTTTTGGTCAATAACTTTGCCGCTGGAGACGCTAAAAATTAATCTTTTCACAGCCCCTCTCATTTTGAGTCAAAAGAGATCTGTGCAAGTTTTCAGAATTCCTCATCAAGTGGTTTAGAAATAAGAGCCGTTGAATGTGTCAGCCTGTTGAATGCTATATAATGTAAAAATATGCAAAATAAAAGCTTAAAAGCTTGGGTTTACAAAACCGGCATCAATAAAGAGAAAACTTTAATCTTAATACCGGTTTCCGTAATCCCGGTATTGCAATCCCTAAACTAAATGTTAAACAAATTAGAAACCTCACATAATTTTCTCTAAAACTTTTCAGGAAATTAAAGAATTACCGACATCTGCTGAAAAAACAGAAGAAGTAAGTTTAAGGATATTATCGTTTAGCAAATTTTCGTTTATATACTCGTATATAATTTTCAATAATACTTGTATTGCGACCCCTAATCTAAATGTAGTACAAATAGGAAACTTCACAAAATTTTTTTTCAAACTTTTTAGGAAATTACAGAAACATCGTCATCTGCTGATGAAACAGAAGAAGTAAGTTTAAGACTACCTACATTAAAATTATGAAAAACTTCAAATGTTACAGATAAACGAGAATTTGGAAAACAGCAAAACATCTGTTGAGGATGCAAATACAGTAAGTATTGGTAATAATGAGTTAGAGTTTAATACGCGCGTACGTTACGCGGTTGGTCAATTCAAATGCGTTCTTCCCCGACCTAGCTTTAAACATGTTTTTTTCATTTTTGACGACTAGTGTAATCTTTTTGATTTTTTGAAAACTTCTCATAAAAGCAAACCAGCCATTTTCAAACCTAAAATGGGTTAAAGTTGCCGTTCTTCAGAAGATAAATGGGAGAATAATATTGCCCTGGCAAAAGAATTCTAGAACTCTCTGACCTGAAAACTTTAAAAATTACAGGGGTACTAAAGGCCCTCATTTAGCGATTTTGTTTCAGCCCAATGATGAAATTTTTGCCCCAAGATAAAAAACATGTTTAAAGCTTAGTCGGGGACGAACGCATTTGAGTGCATTTTCAATTCGCTTTGTTACAAAAGTTGGGTCGAAGTGAAAATATTTTTTCCCAAATTCCGTCACTGCAGAAACTTTTTGGATCCCTGACTTTGATCATACAGGTCATGGAGCCTTAATGTAGAAGGGTATTTTGCTAAATTTAATGTCATCTAACATTTGCCCAAGTTTAAGCTCAATTGGAGTTAGAAAAATTTTACCTCATGCAAACTTTGGGAGCCCCCAGCTTCACACCCTTAGGTCATAGAGGCTTATTGTGGAACTGTTTTTTGCTGGATTAAATACCATCTAACAATTGGCAAAGTTTCAGCTCAATCGAATGACTTTGAAATTTTGCCCTTCAGTTCGCCAGGGGAAGTCTTGGATGGCCTCTTATTGACCCCCAGAGTCCATTATTTTAGATTTTTGAGACGATGACCCGAAACAAAAGTTGCTTATTTTGTCATTTTACATGACCATTCTGAATTTCAGCTCAATCGGGATAATGTTCCCTCCTTCGGGGACCTCATAACCCACCCCGTTAAGTGATAGGGGCCAACATGTGTTCTATGATTTGCTTAATTTGACATGATGTTTAACATATCAAAAATTCAGCTCAATCGGATGAAGTATATGGAACTTTCATACAACGGGAAAACCCCCTTAAATACCCCCCAGGCAGTTTTCCAGAAAAACCGAAGTAATTCCACCACAGGTTCAGGTTCAGGTTCGGTTTGCAGTTGGTTGATATACAAACCAGCACCCCAGCTACATTCGGCTTATTGTGCATGCCACGTTCATCACTTCCTCCCCTACTGGAGATTTCAGTTAACAAAAAAAAGTCAACTGAAATATCTCCAACACCTGCCCAGTAGGTGTCGATTAAGCAGTTTCCCACATCCAGGCCCTCCAATGCCTCAGGTCAAAATTCAGGATTAAGAGAGTCCTAACAGCTCATCTTGATTGACTACGAAGCCTCGAGCAGACGATTTTATGGCTCCGTCTGCTCTCAATCAAGCGTACCTCCGGAAAGCTCTAAAGCCCGTCAGGAGCACGCCTGTCCGGTTCCCCTAGCCCAATCCCTTCTTACCTGGGAAAGAAGCTTTTTTGTTTTTTCTTTTTTCCTTTGGAGTGGTTTTGGAGTGGAATAACCATCTCTCCCACATCCAAATCTCAACACCGCCTCCAAACGTTGCGCCACTAAGTCGCTAGCCTCCAAAGAGCCGAGAAAGACATTCAAGTCGCCCGAAACTCTCCAACGATACGACTAGTGGGTATTGCAAACGTTGAGCTGATTATGAGTGTGATGACGTCACTCATGAGAGAGCCGCATCAGTGCGCTCGATCTGCGATTCTTCCATCCCGGCCTTAGCCTTTTTTACAGCCTTATTTTACTCTCGGACACCTATTATATATTCACTTCACTGTGGTGGGAGGCCTACTCATTCACCACCTCAAGCCATTTTCAGGCCTGAAAAGACTGGAAATATGCGATTAAATTGCGAAACTAAGGCGACCAAAATCTCACGTATCGGCAACAACTAACGGACTCCAGTCCATACATGACAACATGCAAAAATTCGCAGGTCTCTAGTTCTTGTAGTTTCGGAGCCTTTGTGACTCAGACAGACAGACGGACGGACGGACGAACATATGGGACACATAAATGCATTTTTTTTTCAAAATTGATGAAAATGCACTAAAAACTGTCACACATTAGGCCCGTATAACCTAAGGGGTTGAAGCTGGTGTCCCACAAAGTTGGTATAAGGTGAAAATTTTAGTTTGTTGGATCGAGCTTAAATTTGAGCATGATGTAACTCATCAAATGTAGAAAATAATTGTTCAACAGCCGACCCGTATCGTCGTCAGGGATGGAGTTGGCGGCTGGAGTTTGAATAAAGCAAAGTGTTCCTAGCAAGCAACTTGAAAATGCACTCAAATGCATTCGTCCCTGACTAAGCTTTATAATGAAATTTTATTGAAACCATAACGATTTAGTGTTTATTTTTTTGACACATTACTATTCCTTTGTAAAAATTGTTTCTCTATTGAACTACTTGGGTACTAAAATTCTAGGTGTTTATACTAAAACGAGGTTTAAGAGATTTAATTTAACATTGATTCAAAAAACTTGAAAAATAACAACATCAACAATAATCAACTCCATTTTAATGACATATATAGATTTAGCAATAGAATATCCCGTGCAATTATTTTGTGGCAAAAATTTTTAAGCTCTCTTAAGCCTTGTTTATTACCGTGCTTCTGGCTATGAATTGGATCGAGTTCGTATTTATGACCTAGCCTAGCGTTTTTTTTTACAAATATACCTTCTTTCAATGTAGTCAAAAGTCCTGGGTTACTTTACCGGCGCTATAACCATCTATGGGCCTTGGTCTGGTCGAGAGTCGTTCTCCATCCTTACTCCGTTCCTTACTCCGACAGTGCACGTAGATTGGCTTTAATGCGGTCTATCCATCTTGTTTTGGGACGGTCGCAACTCCTCCACGCTCCTGGATCGTGCCGGTCGATAATGTTTAGGGGGCTCTGAGATGCCCTGCCCACCTCAATCTCTGGAATTTTACCACTGCGACGATATTCGGCTCTCCAAAGTCCCGATCTAGCTCGAAATTGTATCTCCCCTCCAGCCCTCGGCTTGACGCATCGCCCCGGAAATGGTACGGAGCACTTTACGTTCGAAAACGAGAAGTATCTGCTCATCGTTCCTTTTCAACATCCAGGACTCGCACCCGTACATGAGTACTGGACGGATGAGCGTTTTATAGATCCTGCACTTCGTTCCGTTGGATAGCAATTTCGAGCGTAGATGCCTAAGCAGACCATAAGAACATCTGCTGGCTGCTATGACACGACGCTTGATCTCTGGTGTCGTGTCACCGCCAGGCCGCATCAGCACTCCAAGGTAGATGAATTTGTGGCCACCGTGGGGCCACCGATGTCTATAGTGTTGCTCCGCTGACTGGAGGCCGAACTCGGCGTGGTTGACATGTACTTGGTCTTTGATTCGTACACCACAGGACCCATCCTGGGTCTTGGGTTGTTGAAAGTATCCGATACTGCAGATTTCGTCCGGCCGGCAATGTCTAGATCGTCTTAAAAAGCCCAGAATCTGAACTAGAGACGTACCTAGGGGGGGCTAGGGTAGGCTTAGCCCCCCCGAGCTTTTTCACAGGGCCCCGTAGGGGCCTCAAAATTTTATTATTATTTTAAAGGCCCCGAAGGGGCCCGATTTAAAAAATAAATAAATACTAAAATAAGGCCTTTAAAGGACCCATTTTTCATTTGAGGGGACCCCAATTTTTGATTCAAGGGGCCCACCATCAATTCGAGGGGCCCACTTTTTGAATCAAGGGGTCCACCATCTTATTCGAGGGGGCCCCCATTTTTGAATCAGAGGGCCCACCATCTTATTCGAGGGGGCCCCCATTTTTGAATCAAGGGGGCCCACTTTTTGAATCAAGGGGCCCACCATCTTATTCGAGGGAGCCCACTCTTTGATTCAAGTGGCCCACCATCTTATTCGAGGGGGCCCCCTTTTTCCAATCAAGAGGGCCCACTTTTTGAATCAAGGAGCCCACCATCTTATTCGAGGGGGCCCACTTTTTGATTCAAGGGGGGATAGGAACAGTGCCCCCAAATCTTGAAAAATGCGGTAAAAATTTTCAGAAATTTAACACTTTCCACCTCATTTTATTTAGCAGGGGGCCCCACATTCATGTCTTTATGGGCCCCATTTTATTAAGGAGAAGGCATAAACTCATGGCTGTAGGGGCCCCCTGCAAATTCAGGGGGTCCTTTATAGATTTTGTGGGCCCCCAAAATATTTCTGGGGCCGTCTGATAATTAAAGAGAACCCTCTGAAAATTTAAAGAGCCCCTTTTAACTGTCATGGGGCCTTATAGAAATTCTAGGGAGCTCCCTTAATCTTCGCCGGGCCCTAGAGTTGTGCACTGGCAACCCGCCCGCCCTAAAAAGTCCTAACCCGCCCTAACCCGCCCGGGGCGGGCGGGTTAGGGTTGGGTTATTTTAGGGCGGGCGGGTTTCGGGTTGGATCGGGTTAGGGCCGATCGGGTTAGGGTCAGCCCGATTCGGCCCGTTTTGGCCCTAAAGTTAGGGTCAGCCCGATTCGGCCCGTTTTAGCCCGACAACCCGAATAGTGAATTTTGGCCCTAAATTTATGTATTTCTTATAGCTTTTTTTTGCTTGGCCTAATTTTCACTTCTTTTGTGAAAAATCACTCAAAATTATTTTGAGTGTTTCTTATATTACCAGGGAAGCAAAGACCTAAGGATCGTATGAATTTTACATGTATGTGTGCATTCAGCATTTAGCATTCAGGTCTGTTACTTGCTGAATAAAATCAGCTGTGTTGTCAATATTAGTGAATTTTGCTTGTGTGTGGTTTCCGATTTTCACACGAAAAACTTTCACTTACCAACCTAGTGTACTTGTATACTACATACATACATATAGAATACTAGACTCTTAAGAGTTCTGATTTCCTGGTAGTAAAAGTAAATCCTTCGAGGTAATTTATGATTGAAAATGGCCAGGCCGATTTCGGGTCGGTTGACTTATTTCGGGTTGGTTAGGGCGGGCGGGCGGGTTAGGGTTGGGTTAGGGCGGGCGGGTTAGGATTTTTTAGGGCGGGCGGGTTAGGGTTGGGTTGGGTTAGGGCGGGCGGGTTTCGGGTTGGGCTGGGTTGGGCTGGTTTAGGGCGGGCGGGTTTCGGGTTGGGCCGGGTCCGGGCGGGCGGGTTTAGGGTTTCGTAAATTTCGTTTTTGCACATCTCTAGCCGGGCCCCTAAAAATTTAAAGAGGCCTCTTAAAAATTCAAGGGGGCCCCACAACTGCTGGTAATCTCATAGAAGGGTTAATTTTCTGAAATTTTTTTAGTCAAGGGGGGCCCATAAACCTTCCGGAGCCCTTTAAAATTTAAAGACCTTTTGAAAGAGATAATGAGACTCCAAAACTGTTTTAGAGACCACTTTAAATTTTAAGGGGCCCCTAATAAAGTCAAAGGAACCCTCTTTCACCTTCGGGGCCCCTCTAAATTTTAATGAGCCTCATTTTTAAATTCAGAACGGCTCTAAATTCTTCAAAACTTAAAAAGGCTTGAAAAATTTTGCGCCTGCGGCGCGCTGTTTTACTTTTATTATTTTTTTCACTTTCACCAACTGCTTATGACCCAACACAAATGTGATTTTTTCAACAATTTGAAGCTGGATAGGGATATTAGTCATTGCTTTTGATTTTTCGAATCTTAAAGGAGCTTTAAACATAGTTTTCTTATTTTCAATTATTGCATACTCCTACACATTTTCGCGCCTGCGGCGGGCCTTTTTAAAAATAAATTCCAAACCACTCCAAATGTATATAAGAGCTATTCTATTTTTTCTCTTTAGTTTTTATTTAAAACTATGTTATGAATAATTTAAGATAAATTTTTGACGTATATGGTCCTACAAAAATGTTAGAAAATTTGTGTAGAGGTGGGTGGCCCCGAAATAAAAACGGCCTCGGGAATTCATTTAAAACAAGTGACATAATATTTTGTACTGAATTTGTATCAATATAAAAAATTTGCAGGAATCTCTCTCTCTCTCTCTCTCTCTCTCTCTCTCGCTGATAAGCAGGTGGCCAATCTGGTTATCAGGGAAGTTGTCATTGGGGGTTTCCACGTAGCCGGGTGCCTGTGTCAGTGCTTAAAGGAAGTACTCCTCACTACTAAATTCCTTTTAGCCGCATAAAAGATCATGCGCTGTCCGTACTCCTTCGTGATCTGGTGCAGGCTGTATTTCCTTATCGTTTGTCTGTAGACTTCCTCCTGACCTACTTTGCCATTGAAGTCTCCCAAAACAACTTAGACGTCGTGTGCCGGCAGTTCGTCGTAGGTCCTTGAGAGCGCTTCATAATAGGCATCCTTGTCAGGATCCGGTGACTCATTGTGAGGTGCGTGCACGTTGATGAGGGAGATGTTCTTGAAGCGGCCTTTCATCCGCAGCACGCACATTCGCTCATCGATCGCTCGGAAGTCTAAGACCAGGTGTTCCATCCGCCTGGCTACGAGGAAGGCAGTGCCAAGTACATGTCCTCGACATCTGCTGCTATGGAGAATCAGGTATCTGTTGTAGCGGGTGTTCTGGGGGCCCTTGTTGTATCCGCTCTCCTGAATAGCAGCAATGTCGATCTTGGCTGTTTTCAGCTCTTTGGTCAGCATAATCAGTCCTCCTTCGCATTGCTAGGGTCTCCATACGGTTGCTTTAATCTTTATTGCCTCATTTACCGATTGCCAGTCGTGAGGGCTGTCCTCTGATAGTGCTTAGTGTGGTTAAAGTCTAAAATAATTATCTTCTGGCCAGAAAAATACCCAGATTTGTTGGGTTTTTAAAAACCGGTATTATCCTATAGCAAATTTTCGGTTAAATACCGGTTTACCGTTTTCAGCAATACTGGTATTCCAGTCCCTAATCTAAATGTAGTACAAATAGGAAACTTCACAAAATTTTTTTTCAAACTTTTTAGGAAATTACAGAAACATCGTCATCTGCTGAAGAAACAGAAGAAGTAAGTTTAAGACTACCAACATTAAAATTATGAAAAACTTCAAATGTTACAGATAAACGAGAATTTGGAAAACAGCGAAACATCTGCTGAGGATACAAATATAGTAAGTATTATTTTTCAATACTTCAATACATTTAAAGGGCGCTCCATTCAAAATTGTTACAACTTCTAAATTGTGCAACGACCGTTTCTGTCATTCAAATATATATATTTATGTCTGAGAATGTTGCTATCAGATGTGGCAATAACAGTCTGGAAAATCAGCTGTTTAGCTTTAACCGTTTTGTGTACGCTGAAAATGGAAGCCGAAAAACGTAAACAAATTTTGCACAAATATTTGGAAAATCCACGCGCTTCGTATGCCGACATAGGTCGAGCACTGGAGCACATAGAAATACGGTCAGGAGAATAATTATTCGTTACAAGGAGACTTTGAGCGACGAACGAAAACCAGGATCCGGAGCAGAGACGTACCTAGGATTTGAAACCGGGGGGGCTGAACCTTGAGAGTGGGCCCCCCTTCCTATCCAGTGCCGCGTTTACCTATTTGGGGGCCCCTGGGCACTTTTAATGACGGAGCCCCCCTCACAATGGTCGATTTTGGTCATTTCACGCGAAACATATCTTTTTTTCTCCTCTCCGAATACAAAGATAGCTCAAACAGGTATCGTTAGAACAAACAAACTTTTGCAAGTTCACAGCACTTTAAATCATAAAAAAAGACCTATCCGTTCAGAAGTTATGAGGGTTTAAAGTTGGGAACCTCAAATTCGTGAAAAAAGGCCGAAGAGGTCAACTTTGAAAATTCATATTTCCTAAGCGGATAAAATGTTTTTGACCAAATAATTTTTAAAAATCAGTAAAAATATTGAAATTTTAGAAAACAACTTAAAAATTCAAATATTTTTACTTTTTAAGGGGAATTTTTTCTCTCGAAAATAGACATTTTTGGCTTCTTAAGGATTTTTAATTTCCGTAAAACTGATATGTGGCGTCTTTTGTTTTAGGGTCTGTTAGTGGACCACAAGTCTAGTGTGCCATAAAAAATTCAGACAATTTGGATAACCGGAAATAGGTTTAACTGATTTGGCCTCCACAATCACCATCGAAGATGCATAATGCACTAAAAAGCGAACATAAAAATTAACTAAATTAACTTTATTTTATTTTATTTGAATAGACTATAGTTTTATCTATTCAAAATACCCAAAACGAGCTCCGTGAGTTAAGTCTATGATTTGTTTCGGATTTTAGAGTTGAACAAGTAATCGTGTGCCTATGCTGAGAGAGAGCCCAAAACATTAACATCGATAAAAAAGTTATTTCTCAAGCTAGAAAAATAATTTTGGACATTTTAGAAATAAAGAAATTATTGACGTTGAATTCAAATCATTATTTTTCATATTGAAAATATATAACATAAATTATATAAATAATATAATTATAATAAGGTCAATAAAACTTAAAATGTCCAAAACCATTTTTCTAGCTTGAGAAATAACTTTTTTATCGATGTTAATGTTTTGGGCTCTCTCTCAGCATAGGCATACAATTACTTGTTCAACTCTAAAATCCGAAACAAATCGTAGACTTAACTCACGGAGCTTGTTTTCGGCATTTTGAATAGATTTAACTATAGTCTATTCAAATAAAATACAATAAAGTTATTTTTGTTATTTTCAATGTTCACTTTTTAGGGCATTATTCATCTTCGTCAGTGATTGTAGAGGCCAAATCAGTTAAACCTATTTCCGGTTATCCAAATTGTCTGAATTTTTTATGGCACACTAGGCTTGTGGTCCACTAACAGACCCTAAAACAGAAGACGCCACATTTCAGTTTTACGGAAATTAAAAATCCTTAAAAAAGTCAAAAATGTCTATTTTCGAGAGAAAAAATTCCCCTTAAAAAGTAAAAATATTTGAATTTTTAAGTTGTTTTCTAAAATTTCAATATTTTTACTGATTTTTAAAAATTATTTGGTCAAAAACATTTTATCCGCTTAGGAAATATGAATTTTCAAAGTTGACCTCTTCGGCCTTTTTTTTCACGAATTTGAGGTTCCCAACTTTAAACCCTCATAACTTCTGAACAGATAGGTATTTTTAGTGCATTTTCATCAATTTTGAAAAAAATGCACTTATGTGTCCGATATGTCCGTCCGTCCGTCCGTCCGAGTCGCAAAGGCTCCGAAACTAAAAGAGCTAGAGACCTGCGGTTTTTTGCATGATGTCATGTATGGTCTGCAGGGTGGGCGAAACGATTTGGTTTTTCCGAAAAACTGCCTGGGGGGTAATTAAGGGGGTTTTCCCGTTGTATGAAAAGTCTATATACTTTGTCTGATTGAGCTGAATTTTGGATATGTTATACATCATGTCAAATCTAGCAAATCATAGAACATATGTTTGCCCCTATCACTTAAGGGGGTGGGGGGAGAGGCCTCCGAAGGGGGGAAAAATTTAGTTGCTTCGATTGAGCTGAAACTTTTTCAACTGTTAGATGGTATTAAATCCAGCAAAAAACAGTTCTACAGTAAGCCTCTATGACCTAAGGGTGAGGAGCTGAGGGCTCTCAAAGTTTGCATGAGGTAAAATTTTCTAACTCCAATTGAGCTTAAAACTTGGGCAAATGTTAGATGACATTAAATTTAGCTGAAAATCCCCCTACATTAAGGCTCTATGACCTGTGGGATCAAAGTCAAGGGTCCAAAAAGTTTCTGCAGTGACGGAATTGGGAACAAAATATTTTCTCTTTGACCCAACTTTTGCAACAAAGCGAATTGAAAATGCACTCAAATGCGTTCGTCCCCGACTAAGCTTTAAACATGTTTTTATGATTTAAAGTGCTGTGAACTTGCAAAAGTTTGCTTGTTCTAACGATACCTGTTTGAGCTATCTTTGTATTCGGAGAGGAGAAAAAAAGATATATTTCGCGTGAAATGACCAAAATCGACCATTGTGCCCCTTAGCCCAATAAAAATTTAATTTCTACATCAAATAGGTTTTTTTCAGTTTTTCACCGAAATTAAAGATGGGTTACAATTTAAATTCATAAAATATACAAAAAAATTTAATATTAATACAAATTCTGTACAGAATTTTCCTGCAAATTCTTTATATTGTTACAAATTCTGTACAAAATATTATGTCACTTGTTTTAAATGAATTCCCGAGGCCGTTTTTATTTCGGGGCCACCCACCTCTACACAAATTTTCTAACATTTTTGTAGGACCATATACGTCAAAAATTTATCTTAAATTATTCATAACATAGTTTTAAATAAAAACTAAAGAGAAAAAATAGAATAGCTCTTATATACATTTGGAGTGGTTTGGAATTTATTTTTAAAAAGGCCCGCCGCAGGCGCGAAAATGTGTAGGAGTATGCAATAATTGAAAATAAGAAAACTATGTTTAAAGCTCCTTTAAGATTCGAAAAATCAAAAGCAATGACTAAAATCCCTATCCAGCTTCAAATTGTTGAAAAAATCACATTTGTGTTGGGTCATAAGTAGTTGGTGAAAGTAAAAAAAAATAATAAAAGTAAAACAGCGCGCCGCAGGCGCAAAATTTTTAAAGCCTTTTTAAGTTTTAAAGAATTTAGAGCCGTTCTGAATTTATAAATGACGCTCATTAAAATTTAGAAGGGCCCCGAAGGTGAAAGAGGGTTCCCTTGATTTTATTAGGGGCCCCTTAAAATTTAAAGTGGTCTCTAAAACAGTTTTGGAGTCTCATTATCTCTTTCAAAAGGTCTTTAAATTTTAAAGGGCTCCGGAAGGTTTATGGGCCCACCTTGACTAAAAAAATTTCAGAAAATTAACCCTTCTATGAGATTACCAGCAGTTGTGGGGCCCCCTTGAATTTTTAAGAGGCCTCTTTAAATTTTTAGGGGCCCGGCGAAGATTAAGGGAGCTCCCTAGAATTTCTATAAGGCCCCATGACAGTTAAAAGGGGCTCTTTAAATTTTCAGAGGGTTCTCTTTAATTATCAGACGGCCCCAGAAATATTTTGGGGGCTCACAAAATCTATAAAGGACCCCCTGAATTTGCAGGAGGCCCCTACAGCCATGAATTTATGCCTTCTCCTTAATAAAATGGGGCCCATAAAGACATGAATGTGGGGCCCCCTGCTAAATAAAATGAGGTGGAAAGTGTTAAATTTCTGAAAATTTTTACCGCATTTTTCAAGATTTGGAGGCACTGTTCCTATCCCCCCTTGAATCAAAAAGTGGGCTCCCTCGAATAAGATGGTGGGCCCCTTGATTCAAAAAGTGGGCCCCCTTGATTCAAAAATGGGGGCCCCCGCGAATAAGATGGTGGGCCCCTTGATTCAAAATATGGGCCCCCTTGATTCAAAAATGGGGGCCCCCTCGAATAAGATGGTGGACCCCTTGATTCAAAAAGTGGGCCCTCTTGATTAAAACATGTTTAAAGCTTAGTCGGGGACGAACGCATTTGAGTGCATTTTCAATTCGCTTTGTTGCAAAAGTTGGGTCAAAGAGAAAATATTTTGTCCCCAATTCCGTCACTGCAGAAACTTTTTGGACCCTTGACTTTGATCCCACAGGGGGATTTTTAGCTAAATTTAATGTCAACTTACATTTACCCAAGTTTAAGCTCTATTGGAGTTACAAAATTTTCTCCTCATACTTACTTTGAGAGCCCTTCAGACTGTGAAAATTATATAAAATAAGAACAGAAGCCTCCATTGTCGACTCTTCCGAAAAAAGGCTCACAACTTCACTTGTGGGCCAAAAATCGAAAAAAGGGCTCCGTTACGCCCTTTGAAATTTAATTACGAATCCAAAAAGCCCTCAATCATGTCTGTGCGTTCAGTTTCTGACCCTTTAGAACCTTTTGAATGAAAAAAGGAGAAAATGACCTAAATCAGCTATTTCTGGACCGATTCGAGTCATTCAAAGTACTGGGGTAATGTTTTGGGAAGCAGAAGAATGATTTAGAATCATTTCCAGCCTCCGGGAAGCCCTAAATGAGGAAATAGAAAAATTCGCGAATTGTTCCTGCAAAATTTGAATTCATGTCATAGGGTGCCTTGGGATTCAATTTCACCCTGGCCTTAATCATATTTATCTTGTATATGGATATATTGTGCCTTGACGATATAACTTTCCTGCAGTTAGATTTGATAGTTTCATGCTGAATTAGCATAAAAAGTGGTTCCAAGGCTAGAAGAATATCTAGAGAGGCAACAGGAGATGCGTCAAGGACTGTCACACAAGCCAACCTTTGCTAACTGTTGAGTAACTCTTGAGCAGCAGCAATCTTTGTCTTCTCCCACCAAACAAAGGCTCCGTATGAAAGAATTAGTCTGATTATGGCCGTGTAAACCATCGAGCCAGTTTAGGTTTTAGACCCTACATTTTCCCTGCCATTCTATTACATATCCATAAAGCGTTAGTGGCCTTTGAAGTTTGATTTTTCAAGTGCTTGTTCCAGTTAAGTCTTTTATCTAAAATGTCTCCCAAGTATTTCACGTCGTCTGAGAAAGGAATTTCGGTGCCAGAAAGAAATTCTTATGCCCTATATAGTAAATATTATTGTTGTTGCTGACATCCGCGATCAACCTAAAGTTTTAGTGTTTCGTTTCCAAGCTTTGAAATTGCAGTCCTGTTTGATGAAAAGAAAAAGACCGTATAGAAGACAGGGGTTAGCATTAAAATCATGTGTTCGTCTTTAATTTAGCTTCTAAATTTTGTCTTTCAGGACAGCAATCAAATTGAAGGAGGCCAACCAGAAGAGGATTTGACCCTGGTAAGATAACGAACAAAAACTTAATGTTAAAATTTTCAACCATATACAAACACCTCCACTTTTTAAAAGGGTCGATTCCCATCACAAAGCTTAATAACTCAAAGATGAAATTTCAAACATAAAACATGGACAATTTGTCCGACCAGCTCTAGCTCCACCCCTTTAAGTTATAGTTAGAGTTGTAGTTGCTGTTGAGACGCTTGTTTTGAAACCTCTCCCAGATTTGTAGCTCCTAAAATGGCTCAACAAGAGCATTTGGCCAGGCTGTCTTGTGTTCAGTAAGATTTTAGGTCACGGCGAGTGTCAAGTCGTGATTTCCATTTGATTTTAAACAAGCATGCAAGTTCTCACCTTCTTAGCTGGTGTTTTAGGTGAGCTATACCACTTGGACACTTTTTGAGGGGGTCACTTTTTCGATATTTATTTATTTTCAACTAAATTTTTGTGTGTAAGCTAACATTGAATTGTAATTTTTGAAAAATGGACCAGAAAGCCCTTAACTACTTTGAGTGGCTCTGAAAAATCTAAATATCGAAAAAATGAGAAAGACCTGTCAGACAAACCTGAGAGAGAGGTATCAAAAGATGCGTCTCAACGACGGCTATTTACAACAATCATCTCAAGCCATGCCTCTGGCACTTAAGAGGACGGAGCTAGCGCTGGAAAGACATTATGTGAATCGATCTTTAACAAGAAAACCAGGTTCCACCACAGTAAGTCTTTTAAGAGGCATTAAAACTAAGCTTCTTTCTTGTACCCAGTAACTTCATCAGATTTGTTGGGCTTAGTTTTAAATTTCTAATTTTTTTAAAAACACTCAAAATGTAAAAAATTAAAAAAAAATTATTGTAACAATCTACGCAAACAACTGCGAATGCTTGTATCAACGATATTGCTGCAAAGAGCCAGCAAATTGCAGAAAGAGGTTGGAAAATATTATTTTAACGTTAAAAAATTCAAAATAGACCAGCTTTGGTAAATTAAAACATGTTTAAAGCTGTTAGTTCAAAGGTTTTATTTAGACTAAATTTATGATTCAACTCTCATCACTAGGAAACCTTTATCTGAAGTCTTGATTAACATTATTCAAAAATACTGTCAACCTAAGATCCTCCCTTAATCGAGACGTTCATAAATGTTCAAACAGCTTCGTAGTTTGCTTGCATCCTTCGTAGGCTTGGTAAAGCCATCAGCAACCATCCTGTCAGTTGGGATGTACAGTAACTTGACTTCTCCGCTGTCGATCTTTTCGTGGATAAAGTGATGCCGGATATCGATGTGTTTTGTTCTCGGGTGATATCCACCATTCGTCGCTAGTTGTATAGAGCCGATGTTGTTCCCAAATAATGTTGTCGGTCCGACAGCAACCTCGGGGTTCAGTTCTCGCTCCAGTTGTCGCCACCATAAGGTTTCTTGTGTTGCAGTCCCAAGGCCCATGTACTCTGCTTCAGTTGAAGACAAAGCTACAGTGGCTTGACGCTTCGAACACCAAGAAATCGGTCCGTCTGCCATCTTGAACACGTAGCCAGAGACGGAACGACGATTATCCTCGTTGGACCCCCAGTCTGAGTCACTGAAACCAATAATTCTGTTATTTCCCCCCTGGGAGAAAGTCAGCTTGGCTCCCAGCGTTCCTTTCAGGTAGCGTAAAATCCTTTTTACGGCTAGCCAGTGGGCTGGTCCCGGATTCTCACAGAATTTCGCCACCATATTGACCGCGAAACAAATGTCAGGTCGTGTGGTCTGAGATGCAAATATTAGGCACCCCACAGCTTGGCGGTACGGCACGTTCTGCATCTTCTCCTTCTCTTCCTCGGTGCTGGGACACATTGATTTGCTCAACTTCGTGTTTGGGTCAGCAGGCAAGGTCAAAGGATTGCAGTCTTCCATCTTGAAACGCTTCAAAAGTTCTCTCAGGTACTTCTCTTGATCCAAGAATATTTGGCCCTTATCTCGATTCCTCGTGATTCTCATGCCCAAACATTGATACGCAGGGCCCATTTCCTTCATCTTGAAGCTACTCGCAAGCGTTTCCTTGAGCTGCTTCATCAACTTCTCATCTTTCCAGAAAATCAGCAGATCATCCACGTAAACAGCCACGTACATCCTTTTCCGCTCCTTGATCATGGAGTAAATGCAGGGATCAAGTTTTGACTGTTCCAAGCCAAAACTCTTGAGGGCCTTGTCGAGCTTCTTGTTCCAAAGACGACTTGATTGTTTCAAGCCATAAAGTGCCTTGTCATCTGGTTGTTGCATGTAGATAGTTACATTTCCCAGCTCGGCCTGGACAAACATGCATCTTGCTTTCTCGACAATCTTCCTATTGCCGCGCTCAGCCATGCCATTCTGTTCAGGTGTGTAATCGTTTGTGAGCATAGTCCACACAGACTACATAAAAAAAAATTAACCCGAAAGCTTGAATCATAAGCTAGTTATGGTCGTTCGAAGTTGACCCCTCCCACAGAGGATGCCAAAAAGTCCAACTTTGAAGGCCAATATCTCGAGAACGGTAGGTCTGAGGGAAAAAGTTACCATATTAAGGTTTTCACATTTTCAAAGGAGAGTCCAACGGTACCCGACTTAATCCATTTTACGAACAAAATTTACATACTTTTGCGATCTGGGTGTCTAGGTACTTTAGTAGTCTCATGGATTTAATACCATCTAACAGTTGCCAAAGGTTAAGCCCAATCGGTTAACGGGATATGATACCCTTGAATCGTCAGTTTTTGAGGTTTTGAGTTGGGGTTTTAACCCCGTAGCTCCCAAACGAGGGCTCCGATCTCCAAATGGTCTTTGAGAGGTCCCCTTTTAGACGCTTCAGATGGTGCTCAAACTTTGACCTCTGAAGCTCCTGGTGAGGAGCTAGAGGGCTTTTTCGGCCGATTTTGGGGGGTCCAGGCAAAGGAAAATTTTAAAAAAATTTTTTTTTTTAATATTTCAAATTTGAGGCCGAATACATCCGAAAAGAGGCTCTGGCCAAGAAAATCAGGTTTTCAAAAAAAAATTTTTCACCGAATTTTTCTTATGCCTGGACCCTAGAGCATGGAAATTTTTTTTTTCACTTTTATATAGAGGGGGCAATAGAGATATAATACATAGAGGGAGCATACTCGACCCTCCCATAGAACCGAAAAATATTGCCCGACCCTGCATTTTGATGATGGCAGGCGGCGCCCGATTTGTCACTTGGCACTTAGTTGACAAAGTTGTTGATAATTTTTAAAATCATCTTTTCCAGTTCGGAAAGGAAGAGGCCCGGAAGCCCCCCTGATTTACGTTAAGAGCCTTATTACGTTACCTGAAGAGACTTCAAAAAATTCCTCAGGCTTCCAAACGTCATAAAGCACCCTCCCCGGACTCCTCCTGGGCTTGCCGAGCCGTGGCAAGCACTCTAGGAGGGACGGTTAGGGCGCTCACACATTTTTTGAGGCAAAACCTCACTTATCCTAACGTAAAAAAGCCCCTCCGGCCCTTCTCAGACCTGCAAGCTGGCTTGCAAGCCCCGAAAAGAGCCGGAGGGGCCTTCTAAAACTCGAGAAAATTATTTTTGACTCCAATTTTCACTCCAATTCTTGAAGATTCGTCTTGAAGTGATCTTGAGATGATGAAATGTTGCAAAAGAAGCACTAAGAGAGAGGCTGTAAGGGCCCTGCTGCTTTAAAAGCAGTGCAGGGCACCTCCAGCCCCCCTTTTTGTGACTTCCTGACTCTCCGAGTTGATTTCAAGGCTTCTCTTGTTGCTCTCAGATCCTCTTAGCTGCTTTTCTGGATCCCTTGAATGCTCTTCTGGTCCTCCGAAAGCAGAAAAATCTGAAAAGAAAAGTTTTAAAATACAAAGACATATTTTGCTTGATTTTGGAAAGTTTTGGCATGAAACCTTCCAAGGTTTGGTTACAGAAACACTTTTTGGAGTCTTTTACAGCCCAGCTTCTGGGGGGGGGGGGGCTCATACTAAACTTGGGAGCCCTTAGCTCTTTTTCCTTGGGTCATAGAGACTTACTGTAAAACTGTTTTTTGCTGGATTTAATACCATCCAACAGTTGCCAAAGTTTCAGCTCAATCGGTTGAATTTGAACATTTGTCCTACTGTTCACCAAGGGAAGTCTTGGGTGGCCACTTATTGACCCCCAGAGTCCATTATTTTACATTTTTGAGACCATGATTCGATACAAAAATTTCTTATTTTGTCATTTTACATGACCATTCTTAATTTCAGATCAATCGGAGCAACTAAATTTTTCCCCCCTTCGGAGGCCTCTCACCTCACTCCCTTAAGTGATAGGGGCAAACATGTGTTCTATTATTTGCTAGATTTGACATGATGTATAATATATCCAAAATTCAGCTAAATCGAACGAAGTTTATTGAACTTTCCTACAACGGGAAAACCCCCTTAATTACCCCCCAGGCAGTTTTCAGGAAAAACCAAAGTGGTTCCACCACCCTGCAGACCATACATGACATCATGCAAAAAACCGCAGGTCTCTAGCTCTTGTAGTTTCGGAGCCTTTGCGACTCAGACGGACAGACGGACATATCGAACACATAAGTGCATTTTTTTCAAAATTGATGAAAATGCACTAAAAACAAGAATTTAAAAAAAAACTTTGATAAAAATCCACAGTCAGAAGAAATTCATTTGGAATTGAAAGCGCAAGCTGAAGTTGATTCTAATGGCGAAAAACTGAAAAAACAAAAGCTACGGGAGGAGGAGCTGGAAGCTGAAATACTGTCAGTATCAGAAATTCCATCGGACTCCGAAGTACAAAGACAAGTTTGCCAAAATCCTCACTCCCTCCTAGAGGAAATGGGGGTCTATAATGTATAACTTTAAATGAAAGTGAAATGTCTTTAAATTAGTTATCGACCGGGTTGAAATTGATTCAACGAACTTAATTAGACTATATGAGATGCATTTCAAAGTTTTTCTGACAAAAAAATGCAAAAATAGCTCGATAAAATTTATCTTGTGCCCTATAAGAGCATATGATACGGGTGTCTCGTCGTTAACGTTAACGTTTTAACATTTTCAAAGGAGAGTCCGACGGTACCCAAGTTAATCCACTTTTCGAACAAAATTTACATACTTTCGCGATCTGGGTGTCTAGGTACTTTAGTAGCCTGTTTTTTGAAAAATGTACTGGAAAGCCAGAAAAAGGTTAAAAATTGTTAAAGTGTTAAAAATCAAGGTGACCTTTTTGGTGGCCATGTTGGAATGTCGAAAAACTAAAAACGCCAAAAAATTTAGTTTCAATTACTAAAAAAATTTGCCCAGTTTCATCGGAACCAAAAAAAATCGAATCGAAACTTTTCAGTTAATTTTTGAATGGCTCAAATCTTAAATTTCACTAAGGCTTCGGTAAGCTAACTGAGGTTTAACCAAAACACCGTATTTCAGCGATTGAAGCTTAGATTTTTGAACAAAATGAAATTTCAAAAGACTACTGACTCAATACTACGGTCAGATTATGTTATTTTCAAACTTAACCCGGAGACTGAAAGCTAACCGCACATCATGGGGTCTGTTAGACACATGTTAAACTAGCCGAAGGTGAACAATACAGGCCAAAATCGTTCAAAAATGTTTTAACAATTTTTTGAAAGCACTACCCAAAATACTAGACCAAGTCACTAATTTGGGCCAGGCGCGCGAAACACAGTAGCCATGACTTTTCGTGCCAACAAATTACCTGGCCGATTTTAATGATTTTGTTTTCCTTATTTTATTTCCGCTCCGCCCATTACAGGTTCTCTGGGGTCCCGCTCGCGTTTTGATATCGTCGTGGTTTTTATAAGTTTTTATCAAGAAAGGGTTCAGCAAATATTCATTTTTTCAATGAAAATTTGAATGCTTCCCATCGAATGTGATATCGTTGGAATATGCGTTGAATTTTTCCTTTCCCGACTTTCAAGACCAAGTTGGCAGCTAGGCGATGCCTGGTTGCGAAATGGTTATTAAAAAAATATATTTTTGGAAACCGCGAAAATTTATTTTGGCCGATAACTTTATTCGTCCATTCTCAGCGTGACGAACGCACCAAATTTGCCCTTTGAAGTCTTCTAATTCTTGGAGGGTTTAACCTACAGCAGCCAATTCGGGCTTGGACTGCCAGCTGTTTTAAGAGGTACTACAATAACATCGAGTTGGGTTTTTCATTACTCATCTTCTCAGTGAAAATTGAGAAAAAATGAGCGTTACGTACGCACATATTTTGTCACACGATTTCGAATTGTGTGCACTCAAAGTCAATTTCTATTTCTAATAGATAACAAAGGAAAATAATAAGTACCACGATAGAAAGCTAGAACGATAGAAAGGGTTCCAGAGAAATTTAGTAAATATTATTTGTCGTATGACAATAATTTTCCAAAAATCCTTTGCCAAGGTGTTGTGGCGTGGTCCAGAATAGGCAAAACTTCTGGGATGTCGTTCGAGGCTAGTGTTGCTAGCAATATCGAATCCTTTAGAAGTCTTCCAAACTGGCCGTCAAAATGATTTGGGATCCAACTAGAATTTTGATTTTCGATTCCGAAAAATACTTTGTTGTGGTGTAAGTTCTGTTTTTTATGCGATATTTTTACTAAAAATTGAATATTTTTGGGAGAAAAAATTTTTCCCCACTCTTCTTGACAGTTAACGCAGTAAAGGAAGAGTGTTATTCACGCACATTTTGATTTTTATTTTGGGAGTGCGTGCGTCACGCTTCAAAATATAATCCAGAGGAGCAAGATTCATTCTTCATGAAAGTTTTGACACTTGAATAAGTTACTGAGCTTGAATATGACTAGAAAATTCTTATCTGAGTGGCTTAAGAGTACTTACGAATTTCATGGGGCAACTTTTCGACGGTTGATCTCAGCTCCCAGGGCACGTTGAAAGGCGAATGATGGCTTAAAAGTTGCGCACACTCTTCAAAGACTGCACGTGCTATAGTTTGGTCCCAGGTTTTAAGGGGCTTGGAAGTTCTGGGGGTATCCCTGGAGGCCTATCAACCCCCGGATATTATATTTTTCCAGATAGCCCGTGAAAAATAAAGGTCACTTTGCCACGAAGAGCCCTATCTCCGGGGGCTCCCTCTGTTTTTTTTCGATTTTTTTCTGAAAAAATTGTCCGTCAAATTCCACGGTAGCCATGACTTTTCACAATTGATGTTTGTGATTTCGGGCTACTTTTTTTTCAAAAACCACTGAACTTAGAAAACATTCCATTATCTCATTCAAAAGGGAAAAAATAATCTAGAAAACGTTTTCAAGAAAACTTTTATATGTTTTACCTGAGCTCCGCTAGAGGGGGCTAAAGTTTTTCAGTTTTTGATTTCTCACGCCTAAACGGCTAGCTGCAGCTTGAAAAACTATTTTTTTTTTAAAGAGACTGAATTTAACCATTTTTTAAAATTATACCGAGGTCAATCGGTGAAGTGTAAGCGGAGTTGTGTAGTTTGAAGTCCGGTGAAGTGTAAACAATTGCATTTTTGCAAGGAGATTTTTTCTCTCACTCATGTTACTTTTTCTATAAAAGTGCTATCCAAGAGTCTTTTAAGGAGCTTTAGGACCTTATCAGACTCAACACTTGTGTCAACTGTCATGAAGTTTTTTTTCTGTCTGTGGGGTGAAGAGAGACGTACAATAACACATGTGCCTCTCCCTTCTTCACTTCGACCTGGAAGATCTTTTGTGAAAAACCCATTCATTGTTCATGAGCAGATGATTCCTAGACCAAAGCTCGCAAAGAAGTCTAAGATCAGGCGGAAAGTCATCTGTCTAACGTCGAGCAAGGTAGGGAACCCCATCCCCAACAAGTTCCATCTGGCCCTCATCTTTGGTTCACATTCACACAGAATATGAACCGGGGTCTCCTCGCCCTCACCACAAAACCTGCACCTGGGGTCCCCGGGGCGGCCAATACGCCGCCCATGGGCCCCCAACCCACCGTGCCCAGTGAGAATCCCAACCAGGAGTCTAAGCTCAGCTCTGTTCAGCCCGAGCGCCACCTTGGCCCTCTCCTCACCTGCCCAGAGGAACTTCCTCGAGTGGGAGCCGATTGACAGGTCCTGGAAGTGCTTCTCCATACACTTCCTCAGCCAGCTGTCCAGCTCCCACTTGTGGCACCCCAGGCTGAAGCCCCAGAAGGGCTCTGGCCCCACAAAGTCCCTGTCCGAACCCCCCATGTCATGAAGTTACCATAAGTAGTTTTTTTAGACTAAATTTCTAAGTTTTAGGCCCACTTTGTATGGGAAAATACACCTTTTGGTTAATAACTTTCCTTCAGGGAACACTTAAAATCAATCCTTTCACATTTCCTCTCATTTTGAGTCAAAAAATTTCTGTGCAAGTTTTCAGAATTCTACGTCAAGTGGTTTAAACATGAGAGTCGATAAACCTGTCAGCCTGGCGAAATGCTCCTCATTCAATACTACAATAATTTGGTCGACAGACTGAAGATACTGTTTTTTTTAAGTGCTACAAAGCCCTATATCTCCTAAATGGTAAAAGATAGGGCAAGTCTCAGTGCAATCTTTGTCAAGTTTTTATAAGGATGATTTTAATTTTGAAAAGGAATTTTTGCGTTTTTGGCTATGGTGTTACTTAGAACATCTTTTTCCTCACGAAACCATCTAATAAATTTATTACAGTTAAACGTATAGTTGAATATTGTAGTTGGTGGTGATATACTTACTGAAATTCTTTTCGCATTTTAGGAGTTTGAAATACCATCCAATTTACGAGATAAGTCTCACATTACAAGACTTTTAAATCTTCTTGAGGAACCGTCGTCCCGAGAAGCACTCATTTCAAAAGCTTCTAATGTGATTTTAAGCGAGCTGAAGAAGATATATGAAAATGCCATTAAACCATTGGAAAAACTTTACAAATATCAAGATTTGAGTAACAGGCATTTTGGAGATCCTGAAATTTTCTCAAAACCTTTGATACTTTTTATGGGGCCTTGGAGTGGTGGAAAATCAACTATTTTAAATTATTTGACTGATAATGAATATACGGATTTCTCTGTACGAAGTGGTACGTATAAATCCTTTTTTAAAAAATGTAAGATTAGCTAATTTATTATATTACAGGTGCTGAGCCATCTCCTGCATATTTTAATTTGCTCATGTATGGAAATGAAACAGAAACTCTAGATGGAACACAAATTGCCGCTGATTGGACGTTTTCTGGATTGCAAAAATTTGGGCAAGCATTTCTAGATCGCTTAAAGGCTGTTAAAATTCCTCATAAGTTATTGAAAAAGGTAAATTTTGTGTAATCAATTCAAAGAATTTAAAAAGTTCTTTATTCAGTGAACATTTTTAAAATATATTGGGGACTAACGCATTTGAGTGCATTTTCAATTTGACGGTGCTGCAAAACTTGTATTGGAAAAAAATCTTTTGTCTGTCGAAACCCTTGGGTTACATGTCATTTAGTATTTACTAGAATGTCAGCTCAATCGGTGCAACTTAAATTTTCTCCCCAATACGAATTTCAGGCAGATTTTTGCGGCGCCCTAGGGCTCAACTTTTTTTGCCCCCATTAGAACCTGGCCATTCTTAAATTTATCAGCTGCCTTGGTATGAAAAATTTTAATGCCTATCAAAGCCTCTTTAAAGGAAAAGTATTTTACAGTACCGATAAATTCACTCGGAAAGAGGGAGGGCTAAAATTGCCCCTGAACGACTTGTGAGCGAGGGCAAGCCAGAGACGTACCTAGGATTTGAAACCGGGGGGGCTGAACCTGGAGCGGGGGCCCCCTTCCTATCGAGTGCCGCGTTTACCTATTTGGGGGCCCCTGGGCACTTTTAATGACGCCCCCCCCCCTTAGCCCAATAAAAATTTAATTTCTACATCAAAAAGGTTTTTTCAGTTATTGACCGAAATTTTAGATGGGTTACAATTTAAATTCATAAATAAACAAAAAATTTTATATAATTACAAATTCTGTACAGAATATTCCTGCAAATTTTTTATATTGATACAAATATTATGTACAAAATATTATGTCACGTGTTTTAAATGAATTACCGAGGCCGTTTTTATTTCGGGGCCACCCACCTCTACACAAATTTTCTAACATTTTTGTAAGACCATATATGTAAAAAATGTATCTTAAATTATTTACATAAATTTGGAGCGGTTTTGGAATTTATTTTTAAAAAGGCCCGCCGCAGGCGCGAAAATTTTTAGGAGTATGCAATAATTGAGAGTAAGAAAACCATGTTTAAAGCTCCTTTAAGAATCGAAAAATCAAAAGCAATGACTAAAATCCCTATCCAGCTTCAAATTGTTGTAAAAGTCACAGTTGTGTTGGGTCATAAGCAATTTATGTATTTCAAAGGACTGAGATGTAAAAAGTGAAAGTAAAACAGCGCGCCGCAGGCGCAAAATTTTTAAAGCCTTTTTAAGTTTTGAAGAATTTAGAGCCTCCTTAATAAAATGGGGCCCCTACAGACATGAATGTGGGGCCTCCTGCTAAATAAAATGGGGCGGAAAGTGCTAAGTTTCTGACCAAAATTTTACCGAATTTTTCAAGATTTGGGGGCCTCTGGGCAGTGTCCAATTTGTCCATATGATAAACGCGGCACTGTTCCTATCCCTCTTGATTCAAAAGGGGGCCCCCTCGAATAAGCTGGTGGGCCCCCTGATTCAATAAGTGGGCCCCCTTGATTCAAAAATGCGGGCCCCCTCGAATAAGCTGGTGGGCCCCCTGATTCAATAAGTTGGCCCTCTTGATTCAAAAATGGGGGCCCCTTGAATCAAAAACGGGGGCCCCCTTGAATAAAATGGTGGGCCCCTTGATTCAAAAATAGGGGCCCCCTCAAATTAAAATATGGTCCCTTTAAAGGCCTTATTTTAGTATTTATTTTTTTAAATCGGGCCCCTTCGGGGCCTTTAAAATAATAATAAAATTTCGGGGCCCCTACGGGGCCCTTCTAAAAGAGCTCGGGGGGGCTAAGCCTACCCTAGCCCCCCCCTAGGTACGTCTCTGGGGCAAGCTATATATTTAGACCTTTTTTCCACATGTTCGAGTAAATTCAGCTGTGCATGTATCATATTTTTAGTGCATTTTCATGAATTTTGAAAAAAATGCACTTATGTGTCCGATATGTCCATCCGTCTGTCCGAGTCGCAAAGGCTCCGAAACTAGAAGAGCTAGAGACCTGCGGTTTTTTGAATGATGTCATGTATGGTTGGGAGGGTGGCCCAAACGAATTGGTTTTTCCGAGGAACTGCCTGGGGGGTAATTAAGGGGGTTTTCCCGTTGTATGAAAGTTCCATATACTTCGTCCGATTTAGATGAATTTTGGATATATTATACATCATGTCAAACCTAGCAAATCATAGAACACATGTTTGCCCTTATCACTTAAGGGTTGGGGTGAGAGGCCTCCGAAGAGGGGAAAAATTTAGTTGCTCCGATTGATCTAGATTCAGAATGGTCATGTCAAATGACAAAATAAGAAACTTTTGTTTCGGATCTGGGGGTCAAGAAGTGGCTAACCAAGACTTCCCCTGGCGAACTGAAGGGCAAAATTTCAAATTCAACCGATTGAGCTGAAACTTTGGCAACTATTAGATATATTAGATATAGATCCAGCAAAAAACAGTTTTACAGTAAGCTTCTATGACCTAAGAGTGAGGAGCTAAGCCTCCCAAAGTTAGTATGAGGCGAAAATTTTTCAACTCCAATCGAACTGAAACTAGGGCAAATGTTAAATGACACTAAATTTAGCTAAATATCCTTCTACATTAAGGCTCTATGGCCAGTGGGATCGAAGTCAGGGGTCCAATAAGTTTCTGCAGTGACGGAATTGAGAACAAAATATTTTCACTTCGACCCAACTTTTGCAACAAAGCGAATTGAAAATGCACTCAAATGCGTTCGTCCCCGACTAAGCTTTAAACATGTTTTCACAATTCAGCTGATTCGGCAGCCGTGGAATTGTGAAAAATACTATACATGCACGGCTGAATTCACTCCGACGTGAGGAAAGTAGGTCTACATTGCAATTATAGCCCTCATTTCCGAGTAAATTCAGCAGTGCATGTAAATACTGATGCTAAATTAAATGTCATCTTACATCTGCCCAAGTTTCCAATCGGCCCTCTTAGGTGATTGGGACATAAATGTGTTCAATGATTTGCTAGGTTTGATGTGATGCAGAACATATCCGAAATCAAGCTCGGATTAAGTAGGTATATTGAACTTTCATATAACCGTCAGATTCGCAAAAGCTCCGAATCTACAAGAACTAGAGACCTGCAGTTTTTTATATGTTTTCATGTATGATATGGGTAGTGGGTGGAACGTTTTGGTTTTTCCGAAAACCAGCCTAGCTTGTAACTAGGGGGGTTTTCCCATTGTATTCAAGTTTCATATACTTCCTCCGATTGAGCTAAATTTTGATATGTTATACATCATGGCAAATCTAACAAATCATAGAACACATGTTGGCCCCGGTCAGATGGTGGAGTGAGAGTGAGAGAGAGATGGTGGAGTAAGATTTTTCCCCTTCCAAAGGGGGAAAAATCTTAGTTGCTCCGATTGAGCTCGAATTCAAAATGATTATGTAAATAAACAAATTTAGTAACTTTTGTTTGGGATCGTGGTCTCAAAAATGTAAAATAACGGGCTTATGGGTCAAAAAGTGGCATTCCAAGACTTCCTCTGGCGAACACAAGGGCAAAATTTCAAATTTATCCAATTGAGCTAAAACTTTGACAACTGTTAGATAGTATAACATCTAGCAAAAAACTTTTGACAGTAAGTAGGTCATACCTAAGGGTGTGAAGCTGAGGGCCCCCAAAGTTCGTATGGTGAAAAACTTTAGTTGTTACGGTTGAGTTGAAATGATAACAGTTATTTTGAGGGAATTTGATTGCCTCCAGAATTCAAGGATTAGGTACTATGCATTTCAGGTATATTCTATCAAAATATCTACGGAAAAATGCACTTCTGATACTCGATATTCGATTTTGTATTTGATTTGATTTAATTTTTTTATTCCAATTTGACTTAATATTAAAATAACATTTTGTTTCGTTATTCTACATATGATTTAACCATGCTCTTAACATAGATAAATATTGCTTCTTTTAATCAGGTAAATATTGTGGAAATACCCGGCATTTTAGAAGTACGAAAACACGTATCTCGAGAGTTTCCATTCAACGATGCCTGTCAGTGGTTCATAGATAGAGCTGATATTATATTTTTGGTATATGATCCTTCAAAACTTGATGTTGGACCTGAGACAGAAGCAATCTTAGACCAATTAAAAGGGCGGGAATATCAAGTGAGTATTTTTTAATAACTGATGTACAGACCGAATCAAATGAAAACTTAAATAAATAAATATTTAAACATATAAATTCGCTCGATACATGTCTCAAGTCATAATAACGTAACAGGAAACACAGAGAGACATGTGATCAACTTCCTAGCTTTCAAAAGATCTCTCCAAAACATTAAATTACCCGCAAATTGTCGAATTTTATCCCAACATAGATGTTAAGTCACTTTTTACAAACATTCCTAAGGAACTTATTATTGAAATGACAAAACTACGTTGAGATGAAATTTCAAAATGTACGGACCCTCCGTTGCAAGAGTTTCTAGACGGGCTGGACAATTGCATTTTGTTCATGAAGGTGTCATTAATTACCACATATTATTACCACATTATTTAGTGATAGAATTTATTGAGGAAAAAGCAATTGATTTAGTTGCTGGTGTACGAGTCAGAAGTTTTTGTTACAAGAGGTATGTTGAAGATACCTTTATGGCTGTCGCTGAACGAAATGTTGAAAGAGTTCTAGAAGTTTTCGACAACAAACATCCTAGACTCCACTTTACGCATGAAACAGAAAACGTAAGGTGTCTTTCATTTTTGGATGTCTCAGCTTTTCGTGATAACAAAGGACTTTTGGCTCCCCAATGATTAAAAAACATGTTTAAAGCTTAGTCGGGGAAGAACGCAATTGAGTGCATTTTCAATTCGCTTTGTTGCAAAAGTTGGGTCGAAGTGAAAATATTTTGTCCCAAATTTCGTCACTGCAGAAACTTATTGAACCCCTGACTTTGATCTCACAGGTCATAGAGCCTTAATGTTTGAGGACATTTTGCCTTATTTATTGTCATCTAACATTTGCTCAAGTTTCAGCTCAATTGGAGTTGAAAAATTTTCGCCTCATACTAACTTTGGGAGCCTACAGCACCTCACCCTTAGGTCATAGAGACTTACTGTAGAACTGTTTTTTGCTGGAGTTTAATGCCATCTAACAGTTGCCAAAGTTTTAACTCAATCAGTTGAATTTGAAATTTTGCCCTTCAGTTCGCCAAAGGAAGTCTTGGGTGGCCACTTATTGACTCCCCAGGTCCGTTATGTTACATTTTTGAGATCATGATTCGATACAAAAGTTACTTATTTTGTCATTTTACATGACCGTTCTGAATTTCAGCTCAATCGAAACAACTTTAATTTTATCCCCTTTGGTGCCCCCTCACCCCACCCCCTTAAGTGAAAGAGGCAATCATGTGTTCTATGATTTGCTAGATTTGACATGATGTATAACATATCCAAAATTCAGCTCAATCGAATGAAGTACATGGAACTTTCATACAACGGGAAAACCCCCTTAATTATCCCCAAGGTAGTTTTTCGGAAAAACCAAAACCTTTCGCCCACCCTCCAGACCATACATGACATCATTCAAAAAACCGCATGTCTCTAGCTCTTGTAGTTTCGGAGCCTTTGCGACTCGGACAGACGGACGGACGGATGGACGGACATATCGGACACATAAGTGCATTTTTTTCAAAATTGATTTTGATTAAAAAAGTATATTAGATATGCTTTCGTCGATAATTTAAGCAGTATGCTGATCGTTACATTTCCATACAACTGCTGAGTGTTTGGGGAACAACCGATATGTATTTAAATTAAAAACAAAAAGCTTAAGTGACCTTTACCTTGGTGTCTTTAAGTCTTCTTCTTAATTCTTTCTCAGCTCCTCCAAGCCTGCGCTTGTTAATTTTTCCTCAAAACAAGGGAGTAGCCCATATGAACTAAGAGGTGCACGAATTATTTTTTATAATATTACATATGGGTAGTTTCAAATAAAAGTGAAAACTTTGGAACCTTTGGATGTTTGTTTTCGATTTTCGGATGTTAGGGAAGCATTTGTGAGAGAGCTGAGTGGCACTGATCACACGGATGGTGACGAGTCGCAAGGAGTTGAGAGTAAGTGGCAGAGGATCAAGTCACTGTTAATGACCGATGGTAAAAGAACCATTGGCTACCAGATGCCAGAGAGAAAGGAATGGATTTCCGACAGAACGTGGGAGCTCGTCCAACAGCGTAGAGAGGCCAAGGGAAATGTCGACCAAGCTAGATCACGGCAAGTTAAAGTCAGAACTTCCCAGCGTTGCAACGACAAGGACAGAGCAGTGTAAAGGTCAGCAAGGAGAGACCGTCAACAATGGACCGAAAGCTTGGCCGACGAAGCACAGAAAGCGGCTGCAAACCAAGACATGCGCCTCCTCTACGACATCACAATACGCATCTTCGGCTGTAGGGGTCGGACAAACGTGCCTGTTAGAGACAGCGACGGAAGAGTTCTTACCTCCTCTGAGGACCAACTCAGGCGTTGGTGGGAACACTTTAAATCGATTCTGAGAGTAGATCACGTGCCAGACCTTCCTGAGCCTGCACCAGAACCACGGACAACACGTTGCATATTTCGAGTGAACACTGCCGCACCATCTATGGCTGAAATAGAACGGCACGTGAGACAGCTGAAGAATGGGAAGGCTCCAGGTGCTGATGAAATTCAGGCTGAACTACTTAAAGCGGACCCCGGACTGACGGCAGAGATTCTGTACCCACTTATACGTGAAGTGTGGAAGACAGAGTCCTTCCACAAGGAATGGCTTCAAGGTGTTCTCATAAAGATCCCAAAGAAAGGTGATCTGAGTGACACAAATGACTGGAGAGGGATAACGCTTCTCAGCATCTGCACAAAGGTCGTTTGTAGCATCATTCAAGGCCGCATAAAAGACAAGATCGACGAAACCCTTCGAAAAAAACAAGCGGGATTTAGACCCAACCGCTCTACCGTGGACCACGTACACACACTGAGAGTGGTCTGGAGTAGGTGAACGAGCTTCAGGAGACACAAACCTGGTATTCGTGAATTACGAGAAAGCATTTGACCGATTGAAAAGGAGCTATATTTGGGACACACTAAGGCTCAAGGGATTCCCAGATAAATTGTGCAACCTTATAAAATATGTTAGGGCCTGTTCACATATTACGTAACGGTGAAAATCGAGATTTTCGACCCCCACCCCCCCCCCCCCTCTGTCACGGTTTGTCCTATATAACAGTACTTGAGTTTGTACTGACTGTCACGGAGCGGCCGACACCCCCCCCCCCCCCCCCTTGGACCGTGACGTAATATGTGAACAGGCCCTTACCAGTACGACGAGTTCGAGAACAGAGTCCTGCATTTGGCGTCACTCTCCGAACCCTTCACAATAAATGCAGGGGTCAAGCAAGGTTGCGCGCTCTTCCCACTCATATTTTTGGTGGTGATAGACCGGATTCTGACCGAGGCTATCGACGAGAACGACCGAAGAGGGATGCTGACGACATCGTGTTGATCTCAAGACGACAACAAGACAGGCAGGACAACCTAAACAGCCTCGTGGAATGTTCACGAGCCGCAGGCCTGTAGATCAACACGAGCAACCATTTGTGTTTGTCCTGGAGAGGCGAACGGGGAGCAGATTGGTGAGGTCGAGTCTTTCACGTACCTCGGCAGTGAGATCAAGGCTGAAGGAGGGGCTAGAGAAGACGTCAGTGTGCGAATCCGCAAAACCCAAGCGGCCTACTTCCAACTAAGAAATGAGTGGCAATCCAACAAGCTCCACCTCAAGACGAAGCTACGGGTTTTCAACTCAAACGTCTTTCTGGGTCTAAACAAGTTCACCAGATCGAAGGCTGAAGATGTCGTGTTCGAGATCGCCAGGAAGACGTACTGACTAGGATTAAGGCAGGAGCAGAGGGAGAAAAACTGCAGGATGCGGACGCTGATTGCCTTCTCCAGGACCTTTGAGAATGTGCTCAACACCGAGATTGGTCTATAGTTTCCAGCGTCTATTTTTTTACTGCCTTTATTGATAATTGTGCCTCTTGCTACAGCCGTCGGAAAAAATGCCATGTTTAAACGCTATGTTAATAGAGTCTGCGAGAGGTCGGACAAGTTTTATCCGGTTAATCCTTAATGAGACGTAGATTGTAGATTGTACTGGGAGTCAAAGGTCACGGAGGTCCCGAAGGTCCCGAAGGTCCTATTGTGACCCATCTTGACAGAGTCAAGAGTTCCTCAGTAGCGCCCCCCATCTTATACTGCCGTCCACGCCATAGCAGTCGCATTCTTGGCTTGCACCAAGAATACAGTTGAGCAGAAGTTGCCTCGGCCGAGTATCGAACATACGACCTCTCGATCGCAAGTCCGATACTCTACCAATTAGGCTACCTCTGCCCCTAAAGTCTCTTAATGAGACGTACGGGGGCAAAGTTCGAGGGCTAGAGCTCCCATCTTTGGTGACGTTCGTTAAAAGAACCCCTAGAAACAGCCACCAAGAGATGAGCCTCCGGACTTAAGTACTTTGGGAGATTTTTTTTTTCGATCCAAGTAGGTCTCAAACCCCTACTACCACGAAAATTGGCTGAAAATTTTGCTCTGTTTGTCTACTCCATGAGAAGAGCGACCGACCTGAAAAATTTCCATGCTCGAAGATAAAGACCTTCCTGCTCTTGTCATTAGTAAAAGAAAGTAAAAAACGACTTGGAGTTGGACGAGAAAGTTGGAATATGAGTTTATGGGCCAGCGATGAGAATCAGCCGCCCTCTTGGAAAAACTGCTTCTATCTTCTAGACCGAAGTATACGCCATCGAAACAGTGGACAGAAACTGTCTGAGAAGGCATGGCATCCACGGTAAGGATGTCTTCTTTGCTTCGGACAGTCAGGCGGCAATTAAAGCACTCATCTCCTACTCCTGAGAGATCTCGCAAGACGATGCAATCTCACGTTGCAATCTCAAGGGAATGAATTGGCAGATCAGCTGACGAAAAGAGGAGCAGAGAGCCAATTTGAAGGACCGGTACCGTCTTGCGGATACGGGCTCATCAATTTCAAGGACGAATTGAAGAAGTGAGAGTTCACACAGAAGCTGGAACACTATGAAGGACGACGGATTCCGACTCCCACTCCAGGAGCTTCATTTTCTCTTCTCGTCAAGGGACTGAAAAAGTGCTACAGATGAATAAATTGCAGT
This sequence comes from Forcipomyia taiwana, assembly GCA_963930915.1. Classification (NCBI taxonomy): domain Eukaryota; kingdom Metazoa; phylum Arthropoda; class Insecta; order Diptera; family Ceratopogonidae; genus Forcipomyia; species Forcipomyia taiwana. The sequence goes on from CAWVOI010000005.1 coordinate 331,485, forward strand.
TTAGGTCGTTGACCAGAATCCTGACCAGACATTGTGGACTAAGAGGACACCTGTTAAGAATGGGAAAGGCTGGTGAAAGCAAATGTGAAAAAGAGGACGAGAGTGAGTGGAATACGCAAAGGCTCGCGACGAGAGCTTTAGCAAGGGAGTCATGAGCCCCTCAGAAGCCAAACAAATAAACCCATACAGGGTCCTGAATTTCTTTAATGAGCTTGGACTGATGGGAGAGGTTTGACAGCAAAGCACAGGTTTCACAAAAGATCTCATGGTCGAAGTGGTCAAGGAAGTATATGTCCGACTCTGGAAGGTTCCTGCAACAAAAAAGCCTCATCTCTTCCATCGATCCGCATATATCAGCATGAACGGCTTCCAGCAACTCACTAGCGCGTTTTTTTTTTCTATCACAACAGTGAGTGCAATCGGCAAATGATCTATCACCAAAAGAAATGCCATCTACCTAACTACCTCGCAGTAACTTAAGACTGTATTTGTACTGAGGAACTCTTGACTCTGTCAAGATGGGTCACAATAGGACCTTCGGGACCTCCGTGACCTTTGACTCCCAGTACAATCTACAATCTACTGTATTTGTAGCCCTGTTGTAGCTCTGAACGAGCCCGGAGGGAGCACAAAACGTCAGAATAAAATAAAACTTCGAGCCAAGGCTTAAAGTTTGTATTATTGAAATTTGTTGCTCGTAAACCATCGAATTAAAATTTAATGATACCCCACAAAAGTGAGTTTTATCGTTAGTCAAAAATGTATGTATGTTCATTTAAACCTTCTTTATGTTGTGAGCATGATCTAGTTTTTAAAATAACAACGAAAGAAAGCTGGAATCAATTTCGTCGCTTTATTTCGTAGCCATCGGCCTGAATCCCTACTAGTTTCCAATTTTACTTTAAAATATGAATATACACTTCTAGAGCAAGGGAAAAAACCTAGACTTATTAAAACTATAAGAAGATATACATGAATATATTTCTGTCTTGATTAGGTTTCTTATAAATATGTCGAAAATGCTGCGAAAACGCAAATACGCATATTTTATGTTTTGCACAAATTTTCAAATTTTCTAATAATATACAAAAGCATTTTGGGGGTTTACTTAATTTAAAATTTTAGTAGCTGTTATAAAAGGTTCTAAAATGGTCTTACTCTTAAAGGCCCACATCTTTCCTCACAAACTCAAGTCAAGTATTTTCCTTGTCCGTTTATAGATTTCATCATCCCTGCAATGCCCCTATAGGTTCAGGGTTTAAGTGCCTCTCGGGATCTAATGAGGCATCTTAAGGGCTATCCATTATGCTATTATGGTCTCCGGATCGACCTACTGGTCCCGAAACCTTCCCAATTCCTCATTCTTTTCACAACTCAGAAGCCCACGCGCTTACGCCAAATGGTCTAACAATTCAAAACTGCCCTGAGCTCGTGTCTTTGTAGCTCACAAACTCACGAGCTCACGCGCTCACTGTTGGATTTGTGGAGTCCGATTATACCTGAATATGTCTAATTTTTAAGTCACCATACTATTAACATTTTGATAATGTTAAATTTCACTTTACAAAAATTAATCCCAAGTAATTGAAGCCAATTAAGCCCTTTTACCGCGGGAAAATAAGTACCAATGGTGCAAATTCTCATCCAGTTGTCTCTGTATTTAAATGCAATTTTCATTTTTCAGACAAGAATACTACTTAATAAAGCTGATCAAGTGAAACCAGAAGAACTATTAAGGGTACAGAATGCTTTAATTTGGAACATTTCACCTCTGATGTCCTCTTCACAACCACCATTATTGTACACAGTTTCTTTGTGGTGAGCATATTATTATTATATCTATGGAATGATAGGTTATATGTAGTGTTTTAAAGCACCGCTGTACCAACTAGGGCAATGTGAAACAGAGCGGAATTATTGCCCCTGAGCAAGGGCTGACAATGTAGACCTCCTTTCCACACGTCCGAGTTAACTCTGCGGTACATGAACAACCGTTCAGTTCCTATAACGACACCTACCATAACTTACATTTTTTAAAGAGTTTTTTAAGGAATTTAAAAAATGCAGTCTTGTGCCATATTTAATAACAAAATAAATGTGCATCAAATAGATTACTGAACTACAACTCAAGCCACCCACCACATGTACCTACTTTACAATACTGCTCTAAACTACGCAAGAAACATCATACAAGTAAGCAACAAAAAGTTCCACAAATAAAACTACAACAGAATATATGATATCCTTGTCGTGTGCCTGCGTCGTGGTCTACTGACAGTCCGTGACAGCTGCTGACAACTACTGTCTTCACCTGGGTGTACGTACACCACAATCGCCCCTTTTAACAATGAATCAGATACAACCGCTAGCGTGGATGAATCTGAATGAATGAATGAATACACATGCGGACAAACACACAAACGGTACAGAAGGAAGGTCAACAAACTACGCGAGACTGCCGTAAGGAAGCTAGTCAAGGAAGAAGTCCGCCAGGTGTCCAGGAGTCTTACGATTTCGGGCCAATCTCTGAGGGGGGTTCGGCAGTCGCTTGGCGACTGGTCCTGCTTGAGCATCTGGTACTCTCTTGATGTCAATTGCCGCTCTCCTCCCTTTTCCCGTTTTCGAGGTTTCCTAGGTAGGTCTTGGTTCCTTCTATATCTGTAATGCGCCATTTGGCGGGGCCAAAGTCAGGAGTAAGTCTAGACTGCCCAAAAGCGTTCCTAACCGCACTGCATCGCCAATTTCCAGGTCGTTTCCTTTGGCGTCACGTCTTTCCGTGTATCCTATGCTCTAGAAAGGTCGACCTAACCTGAGTTGAGCTGGAGATTCTCCCGTGCCAGAATGTCTAAGGTTGTTGTACGTCAGGATGAAGTCGTAAAGGGCCGCTCTCCAGTCCGTGTTTCCGACATCACTCATCCCGAGTCTCCTAGCCATGCTGGCGTTGAAGCGTTCTACCAAGCCGTTTGCTGGGGCGTTAAGAGGGGAAATGAATCTCAGGTCTATCCCGACTCCGTCAGCCCAAGTCTCGAAATCATCTGAAGAAAAGGGGGGTCCGTTATCGAGTGTCATTGAAGCTGGAATCCCCGTAGAGGCAAACATTTTCTTCAGTTCAATCATTGTGCCCTCAGCTGCAGTAGAGCTCATTTCCGTTGCCATTACGACTCTGACACAGCAAGCCGGGAGAGGGCGTCTGCTGCGTTATCTCTCCCTTCAATATGGCGTACTGTGAAACTGTAAGTCTGGAGTCTCAGAACCCATCTTTCGATCCGGAGGCATGGTCTCGAGGTAGGTCTGAATGAGAATCCCAACGCTTTGCAGTCTGTTTGCAGCTCGAAATGAATTCCGAATAACTAGAGGTGGAATTTCTCTACCGCCCAGACGATTGCGAGAGCTTCTCGTTCTGTTTGGTAAAACTCCTGTTCGTTCGGGGAGAGGGCTCTCGAGCCGTAAGCTATGACTCTGGTCACCCCGTTCTTGTTTGTCTGTGTTGAATATTAGGTTCTCCAGGGGGGGGGGGAAACGTAGAAGTTCCGGACGATTGTTTCATTGGCTGCTCTGAGATCTACCGTAAGACGAACGTCATTCTCCCCCTTGGGACCGGGTGGCTAGGCGAGAGCCACGTCGGTGGATGTGTGACTCGATCGATCATTTCTTGGGCGAGAAGTTGCTCTATCTTCTCTTCCGTTTCCTCTTCCAGGGCGAAGGGGATGCGTCTGCGAGGTTGACGAACTGGGGTTATCGATTCGTCGATCTCGAGCTTCATCACGTAGTCCGGGATGAAGGGAAAAGTTCCGTTGAGAGCTATGCTGTTAACGGCCTTTCTATTTAGTAGCTCTCCTAGGTCACCGATGCAACAGATTTCTAGGCCTGTGACCGCGTCGAAGCCTAGGAGGTTGTCGTTCCCGTTTTCCGCGACGTAAACTTTCTCGGAAGCTTCCCACCTTTTGAAGCTTATCGTTGTTCTACAGGTGTAGAGTATGCTGATCTGCCCAGTAGTGGACTCGTACCAGTGACAGGTGGGTTCCGCCTTTCCTGATTTTAGCTCCCAGAAGACTAGACCGTTTTCCTTCAGCGTGTTGAAGGTCTGTGCGGAGATTATTGTGCTGTCTGAGCCTGAGTCTATGATCGTTGAGAGAGGATACTCTCCAAACTGTAGCACGAGACGTTCTCCCGCACCTCGGATGTGGAAGATGAAGTTCCGCCCTTCGTCGGCGTCGCTTTCGGCCGACTGAAGGAATCTGACTCTCTTCTCTTGTGGCTCAGTCTTGTCACCATCGGAGTCTGGTCTTCCGCGCTTGCTTTCCCGATCTTGCCTTGAGGAGCCGTCAGCTTTCTTCTTTTGCAGAATTTCTCGAAGTGGTTTGGCTTTTCAAAAGGAACAGGATTTGCCAAAAGCTTTGGCAGCTTTGGCTCTGTGGCCTTCACCTCCGCAGTACAGGCACTTTTTGTCGGACTGCTTTGCGGGCCTTGCGTTGCTCTTGATCACTCGATGGACGTCTACCGACCCTTTGGCTGACTCCTGTTCGTCGTTCAATGAGCGCAGCTTTCGTTGAGGGCCTTTGCCGCTTGACAGCTCTGGATGGCGTCATCCAACGACCGCTCTTGCTTAAGAAGCTTCTTTCTTGTCTCGTTGACCTGGATGCCGACGATTATTTGAACAGTCAAGAGCCTGTCTGCAACTGCTTGTTCGCGTTCACATCTTTTGCCTTGGTCTCTCAGTTTGAGTAGGTAGTCTTCCAACTTTTCGTCCCTCTGTTGCTAAATCTTAAGCAGCTCTACGTACTCGTTCTAAGTATTCAGTCTAGGTGCGTAATAAGCATCCAATAAAGCTATACACTGTTTATGCGGCTGTGTGCTGTTGGGGCGTTCGTCGAAAGTAGCTCCAGGAAGGGATCCGTAGGCTGCTTGGAGCTTCTCCCCTCCTTTTGAAAGGAGTGTGTCTTTCTTTCGCTGTTCCCCTTGGATGTTCTTCGATCCGGCGAAAAGTTCGAATGCCCGCTTCCAATTTATCCAGTCCGTTATGGAGCTGACGGGGCCTGGTTGAAAGCTGGTGAGCACGTGTCCGTCTGCAAGTAATAACCGTTAGAGGTTGTGCTTACGTAAGACGAGAAGTGTCACTAAAGTCAAACTGAATCAGGGTTTTTTAAATCAGAAAACCCGCTAGGACTTCGCTGCAGGACGGGCCTGACACGGAAGTGTAATTTGCAGAGTTGCATCTGGCTTCGAGTGTGCAGGTATGCGAAACCTGGCTACAGAAAGTCGTTTGTTTGAAAGATCAAACGTTTGACTGGGGAGAGCCGAAGCGATTTGGATCGGGTTTGCAGGGGAAAGCTTCCTGGCTTTATTCACTTGCAAGCGTTAATGCTTGGCTTTTGCGAGATTCTATCTCGGCTTCTGCGAGAGCTTGTCTCGGCTTCTGCGAGAGCCTGTCTCGGCTTCTGCGAGAACTTGTCTCGGCTTCTGCGAGAGCTTGTCTCGGCTTTGTATCACGTGAAAATGTAGATTTCCAATTGGATACGTTCGGAAGATTCCCATTGCGAGTGACCGTTACTGCCTTCGCTTTTGTTGCAGGCAAGGTTCCTGGCTTTTCATCTTGCGGGCACCGCAGCCCGGCTTCTGCACGAAGAAGTGGCTTTTGCAACTCGATCGCTAAGCAGCAAGTGTGCTGTGGATCGCTCAAGAGTGAAAACAGAGTGATCACCTGATTTAATGGCCAAAATTGAAGCAAAAATTCCATTTGCCGACTGCGCCAATGTCGTGTGCCTGCGTCGTGGTCTAGACTGACAGTCCGTGACAGCTGCTGACAACTACTGTCTTCACCTGGGTGTACGTACACCACAATCCTGAAAGAAAACAATTATCCCGACAAAACGATAAAGAAAATAATTCACAAAACCAAAACACCAACCAACAAACAAGGAACAAGAACAGAAGAAACAGAAAAGATACATTTCAGTATACCATATATTCCAATACTAGGGGACAAAATCGCAAAAAGGCTGACGGATGAAAATGACGACATCAGAATAGCACATAAACCAATAAACAAATTAAAGAACTGCTTCACAAAACTAAAGAGCAAAATAGAAACCAAGACGATAGGAGCAGTGTACAAACTAAAATGCAAGGACACGACTTGCAAGAAAGTTTACATCGGTGAAACTGAAAGAAACGTTGAGAAGCGGATAAAAGAACACAAATACGATCTAGACAAAGAGCTAAAGGAACTAAACAACATTAAAGAGACCCTGAAGACAGAACTAGGTCTAAGAGAAAATCCACAAACCAGAAGCCAAAAACCCAAAACAGAGGCACTCCAAAAACAGCTAAAATCAGTCATAAACGAGAAGATCTACAAAACCGCGGCACTAGAGCATCAATGCAAAAACAATCATGAACTGGACTTCGACAACTACACAATCATGCACAAGGAAAAACGATGGGGAAAAAGAAAATCCCTGGAATCAATCTACATTAACTTGGAAGGAAGGAACGCGATGAACTTCAAAAGGGACACAGACTTTCTCAACACACAAACGAAAATGATACTAAACGAGCTACTTACTTACTTCTTACTTCTCCGGCGCTACAACCAATTTTTGGTCTTGGCCGAGTCAAGAATCCGATTCCAGTCGGATGGTCTTAGGGTTGGGACCCTAAACGCTTCCCTTGGCCCGACGGTGAACAGTTGGTTGTGCGCGAGGCTTGCGACCTGCCACTTAAAACCCTTCAGCAACGAATGGAACTAAACGAGCTAAGACACCAAAAAAGAACATCCCAATGAGCAAAAAATTTTTCTGACTCACATTTGACATCCACGGCATCAACGATCAATTTAAAATCGATCACTTACAAAAACAACAAATCAAAACAAAGTAACGAAAAAGACGCTAAACTGGATTAAACTCTTGACAAAACTGTGATAATTACATGTTAAAGGTACAAAACTAGTCTAAATATGTGTTAAGATAAACTGGACGACGTGTAGCTTGTAGCTGTAAATTATGTATATCCTGACGCTAAAACTTGTAGACGAGACCCGAAGATGAGCCCAGAGGGAGGCTCGAAATATTGTCTATGAAATAAACTAGAGCAACAAAAAGTGCCTTTTCCCAACAACAAGACTTCAAACAAAGACACAGGCAGGATTACCAAAAGAAAAAAAAATTGAGGTACTTACGTTTAATTCGTCACAATCCAGATCCTTGGACTTCGCAGGTTCCTTAACTTTGTTTCAGACGGTTCAAAAGTATTCAAGTGCCTCGGTGCAGACGAGCGAGGAGTAGATGTTCCTGATATTCCTACAATTTCATGAATTGTATCTGATCGTTTAGTTATTCGATTTTAGGAAATGTACAGGTACAACTGTCTAAGTTGCAGCGACAGGTTTGCCTTGGTGCAACTGGTGCGCTGCGGGGCACTGCTACAGCAGCCTTGGAGACCTTGCTTGATTTGCCGCCTATTCACCTATTTATTAGGTCAGAGGCTCAGAAAGTACTGTGCCGCATTGGCAGTATGCTTGGGAGGCGAGTTGTCTTTGGGTTGGGTACCAGATGTACCCAGATGGCATCACTACTCAACACTGGAGCTGATCTCTTTGTGGGACCTTGTGACACTGTGGTTCTAGGAGCATTCTGCACCATGACTTTCAATGCCTGATCCCGGCTAGAGATCAGTGCAAAGTGTTGCGAGGAGGACTTGGTTGATAGCGACACGGTGGTGTGCACACGAACGGTTCCTTGATGGAAAAAAGTTCCGGTGCTGGAGTGTGCGTAGGGGAATTTGGGATTAGAATGTCGATTCCTCTTGGCAGAGGGAGCTCTGTCTTTCAGGTTGAGGTTTGCGCTATTCTTGAAGTGGCCACTGAGTTGCTGGATAGGGGTGTGGCTGCTCAGAGGGTGGTGGTTTTCTCTGACAGCCAGGCTGCCTTAATGGCTTTTTAAAATTAACGAGCTTTGAATTGTCTGTCGGTCTAAACTACACGCCTGACACTAAATCGGCAATGGTAACCTTTAATAAAAGTTGAAATTCAAGATTAGAAAAAAATTTTGTAGGTTTTGGCAGAAAATAACTGACATTTTGGTAAAAAGTTGTCTTAGAAAACCTCTTTAAACTCTGCTCCTAATTTCAAAATATTTTTCTGCTGAACATAAAAAAATTTGAAAAAATTTTACTCAAAAAACTAGAAACAAGCTTAATTGGACCCCTGACTTTGATCCCACAGGTCAAAGAGCCTTAATGCAGGAGGATATTAAGCTAAATTTAATGTCATCTAATATTTGCCCAAGTTTCAGCTCAATTGGAGTTAGAAAATTTTTACCTCATACTAACAGCTTCTAACCCTTTAGTCATAAAGACTTACTGCGGAACTGTTTTTTGCTCGATTTTATACCATTTAACAGTTGTCAAAGTTTCAGCTCAATCGGTTGAATTTGAAATGTTGCCCTTCAGTTCACCAGGGGAAGTCTTGAGAGGCCACTTATTAACCCCCAGAGTCCATTATTTTACATTTTTGAGACCATAACCTGAAACAAAAGTTGCTTTATTTGTCATTTTACATGACCATTCTGAATTTCAGATCAATCGGAGCAACTAAATTTTTTCTCCTGTAGGGGTCACTCACCCCACCCCCTTAAGTGATAGAGGCAAACATGTGTTCTATGATTTGCTAAATTTTAATACGATGTACAACACATTAAAAATTCAGCTCAATCGGAGAAAGTATATGGAACTTCCATTCAACGGGAAAACCCTCTTAATTACCCCCAAGGTAGTTTTTCGGAAAAACCAAAACCTTTCGCCCACCCTCCAGACCATACATCACAATACGAAAAAAACCGCAGGTCTCTAGCTCTTGTAGTTTTGGAGCCTTTGAGACTCGGCTGGACGGACAGACGGACAGACATATCGGACACATAATTGCTTTTTTTTCAAAATTGATGAAAATGCACTAAAAAGAGGCCCTCAAACCTCAAAGAAGGGCCTCTAGCAGCTGAAAAAGGGGCCCCCTCGACCTCAAAAACTTAAAATTCTTTTTTTTGATTCAAAGAGGACCTGGGATAGTTGGACGGACGGACGCAAAAGCTCTTTCTTATGTAAAATTTTTTGTGCTCCGACTTCGGAGTTGCTCCATAGCTCTAAGCTCTCTGCAGTTAAAACTATTACAGAGAGGCTACAGTTCAAATATGAATAACCTCAAACAATCTTCTTCTGTTCCTTGGATCCTGAATCATTCCTTGGATCTGCCTTCAAGGTATTGTAGTATTTCTAAAGAAACATTTTCAAAACACTACGAAAATTGAGGCACCTGATTTCGTAGCTATGATTGAGCTTCAACTCGCAAAGTTATACTGAATGACAACCAATTAACGGTGGACAAATATTTACTTCCAGGTCTCGTCCTTTTGAGTCCGGGGCTCCAGTAAGACTTCTTCAAGCTCAAGAAAATGCACTTCTTTTGGATTTGAAGGAAGCAATTGAAAAACGAATAGACAACAAAATTGCAAGTGCCAGAAGATTTGCGGTAAGTGCTAAAGTTTCCTAAATTTTGAATAATTGCACTCTCTCTCTCTCTCTGATTTCTGTGTGTTGTGTTAACTTTTTGGCAAATTTGTTTTAAGCATATTTTTAATGTATGAAAAATGATGCTATTGTCTTCGTTATTTCCGTAGTCCAACGTCTGTACGTCCGTACGTTTAGATGATTGTCCCCAATAAACCAAGATATAGCTAGAGATGTGCAGTCTCAAACCTGGTCAAAATTAGACACGATTCGAGGCCATGGACATGTCTACCTATTTATATTTAATAACCAAACAAATAACTTAACAACACGTGACGTTGGACGCAAGTGGAACGCAAGTTCTCCAAAACTCTCCAAACGAATAAACAGCCATCAAAAATCCCTCCCTTAAATCCAAAAACCCCCCAAAGCCCCCCAAAGTTGGTACTGTCGGTTAACGTCCCATTGAAAGTGTCGATTAATGAACATATATTGTTGCGCTGCTGTCATATGCTTGATGCATTGAAAGAGTCGAAAGAAACCACTCGAACAATAGTGACGTTAGCTCCTCACCAGGAGTTTCCGGGGTCAAATTTTGAGCACTTCAGGCCTTCAAAAAAATATGAAATATCTAGAGAGAAAGTGAAAAGTGTAGCTCACAGTACGACAGAGGGTCTGAACAAAAGGTTTTTTGAGGTCCAAAACATAAATTTTTGAATCTTTCTCAGATTGAAGTGGATAATTGAAATGGTATTTTTCTTAACATGCTTAAGGTATCTTAAACTCAAAAAAATTATAACATGATGTATATAATCAAAATTGAAAATCTGACAGCCTAAAAGCTTTGTAAAAGTTATTTCGTGAACATACCTTATGTTGATGAACTTGTAAAACCTAGCAAATAATTGTTTCACAGTATACCTGTTCCACAACCAGGGACTGAACTAGACCCTAAAGTATCTACAGACACGGATATTTTGACAAAAGGTTTTCACTTCGACCCAACTTCACAACTATGCTTATTTGAAAATGCGTTCGTCCTAACATATTTTACTAAAAATTTCAAAAGAAAAACGTAGGTCATGGAAAATAGTAAGGTTCGCAACAAATGATAATTTTTAGGGTTTCAGATATCTAGAAATAACTGTTATATGCGGCTTAATACATTTTAAACAAAAAATTAATTCTTTTCTTGTACCAAAAAGATTTTTTAAAAGCAAAATTTTGAAAAAGTAACGCGATTCCTACTTCAAAAAATTTAAAATTGTGTACGTTGGGAACGGTCTTAGCGCAAGCTATTTCTGTATCTTTTCTAAAACGAACTCTCAAATTTGTTCGAAGTGCTTTCGAAGGGCTAAGAAGCGACCAATCGGCCTACTGCGATTTTTTCAAAAATTTTCAGCCAAATTGAATTTGGCAAGTGGAGAAGATCCACTTGCAATTTTTGTAGTTTTGAGTTGGAGTTTTAGCCCCGTAGCTCCCAAACGGGGACTCCAATCCTGCACCAGAGGTCTCAGGGACTTAACCCAAACCATTTTTTCAAAGAAAAAATTTAAGGGGCTGGGAGTTAAATTTTGAGATATGATTTTTTAGACGAAAAAATTCATATCTTAAGAACAAACAGACCTCCGATAGGAAATTTGAAATTGTTGGAAAGGCCCAAAAATTACATCTCATATGACACCCCATTCAACTCCCTGAGACCTCTGGTGCAGGAAATAATCCCATAAGCCTTTTGGACAGCAAAAATGACATCAGGAAGAAAATCTGAAAATAGTTGATTTTCATGAAAAAAAATTTCAGAGAACTCAAAGTTGTCCTTAATCACAATGGTCGATTTTCGACATTTCACGCGAAAAATATCTGTATTTCTCCTCTTTGAGTACAAAGATAGCTCAAACAGGTATTGTTAGAACAAGCAAACTTTTGCAAGTTCACGACACTTCAAATCATTAAAAAAAGACCCATCCGTTCAGAAGTTATGAGGGTTTAAAGTTGGGAACCTCAAATTTGGGAAAAAAAGGCCGAAGAGGTCAACTTTGAAAATTCATATTTCCTAAGCGGATAGATCCTTTTTGATCAAGTAATTTTTACAAATCAGTAAAAATTATGAAATTTCAGCAAACAAATTAAAAATTCAATTTTTTTAGGGAAATTTGTTCTCTCGAAAATAGACATTTTTGGCTTTTTTAAGGATTTTTAATTTCCGTAACACTGAAATGTGGGGTCATTTGTTTTAGGGTCTGTAAGTGAACCACAAGTCTTGTGTAACATAAAAATTTCAGACAATTTGGATAACTGGAAATAGATTTAACTGATTTGGCATTATGCACTAAAAAGTGAACACAAAAATTAACAAAATTAACTTTATTTTATTTTATTTGAATAGACTATAGTTTTATCTATCCAAAATGCCCAAAACGAATTCCGTGAGTTAAGTCTACGATTTGTTTCGGATTTTAGAGTTGAACAAGTAATCGTATGCATAAGCTGAGCGAGAGGCCAGAACATTAACATCGATAAAAAAGTAGTGATAGTTATTTTGAAACAAATTGTTTTAAGTTTTATTGACCTTCTTATAATTATGTTATTTATATTATATATGCTATATATTTTCAATATAAAAAATAATATGGATATTAAGAATCCTTAAAAAAGCCAAAAATGTCTATTTTCGAGCGAAAAAATTCCCCTTAAAAAATAACAAATTTTGAATTTTTAAGTTGTTTACTAAAATTTCACTAGTTTGACTGATTTTCAAAAATTACTTTGAAAAAATATTCAAATTTTTCTCAAAAACAAAAACCGCAGTAGGCCGCTCGGCCAAGTCTAAGCCCTTAAGCCTATTCCCGAAAAAATGAGGCATGCTGTGATTGTTTTAGCTAAATTTGTATTTTGGTGCAAATTAAAAACTCGTACTTTTTCGTTATAAGTTTCGATAGTCTTGAGTTGGGGTTTTAACCCCGTAGCTCCCAAACGGGACTCCGTTCCCAAAATGGTCTTCAAGAGGCCCGTTTAACTTTTCGAGACGCTCTAATACTACTCAAATTTCAGCCCCGGAAGCTCCTGGTAAGGACCTAGAAGGCTTTTTCAGCCCATTTTAGGAGGTCCAGGCATAGGAAAAATTTTTGATGAAAAATTTTGCATGGAAGTTTTAATTTTCAGGCCGAATATCTCCTGAAGGAGGCTCTGGCCGGATGTGGGGTCGGTGGATTCGACCCCTGGGGATAATTTTGGGTCCGCTTTAATGTTTTTTTCATAAAAATCAACTGTACTCAGATTTTCTTCATGATGACATCCCAGATGTCAAAGGGGCTTTTGGGATTATTTCCCGCTCTTAAGGATGCAGGGGCCGAAAATGGTATCTATAGAAAGGAAACTTTGGGCCAAACCCAAAATACCCAAACTTTCTATCGGTTCTAGAGGAAAAATGGTTCTGGAGATATACGAATTTTTATGTCCTTTAAAATCATATCTCCAAATGTAACTCCCAGCCCCTCGGATTTTTTTCATCCCACAAATAGTTTAGGTCAAGGAGCAAATTTTATTTATATGTACAGGGTGGGGAATAATTATCCGTAGTGTTTTCTAACAGCTCTAAAACAGCTGATATGAGAACAGTTCTAACGGTTTTTTGTGAATGTTCTTTATTGGACTTCAATTAAATAGAATAACACAAAAAAGTTTTTAAAAAGTGAAAAAATGAGGCCACATCCTCTTCGAAATGCAATAATTGAATTCCATAGAAAAAATTGGAAGAACGCAGCCATCTCTAAGCAGCTCAACGTCAGTGAATCAACCGTTTCGGATACAGTAAAGCGATATCAAATGACTGGAAATATTCTAGATCGAGCTGGACGAGGTCGTAAAAGAACGGTAAGAACTCCAAAGATGAGAGAGATCATCCGACGCCGGATAAAGTGGAATTCGGGGGTTTCCTTACGAAAAATTGCAGAATCGCTCAAAATTGACCCTAAATCAGTCAGAACCATTGTGCATCAAGATCTGGGATATAAATCTTACAAAATCAATAAGTTTCATAACTTAAACGACACAATGAAAGAGAACAGGTTCAAAAAAGTGAAAGGTTTGATTAAAAAATTAAATCAAATCAAAATACAAAATCGAAGATCAAGTATAAGAAGTGCATTTTCCCGGGTTTATATTGTGAGGGAATCTAATTGTAAATGGTTCAAGAATTCAGAAATTTATTCAGAAAATGTATTATGAATTTAAATAAGATTCCCTCAAAATATAAACCCGGGAAAATGCACTTCTTATATTTGATCTTCGATTTTGTATTTTGATTTGATTTAATTTAATTTAATTTGATTTAATTTAATTTAATTTAATTTAAATTTTTTACTCTTAAGTTCTACTCATACATTTTTACTTCTATAAACTTTACCAACCTTTTTCGGTAATTTAGATAAATAATTTAAATTTCAGCCTAAAAGGCTAATCCACATGAATTTGCTTCCCAAACAAATTTCGGGAGTTCCCCTCTCCGCCCCCTTAGTTGATAGAAGCATACTATAGGAATGTTTTTTGCTCAAATAAAAGCCCTCTAAGAGTTTCCAAAGTTTGAGCTCAATCGGACGATCTTGAAAATTCGCCCCTTCGTCTTCCAAGGAGAGCCACAAGATTATATTCAAAGGTTTCCTGATGGATTGTTTTACGTTTCTGAGAACATGTTTTGAAGCAAATGTTTCTAATAATGTAATTTTACGTGCTTATTTTGAATTTCAGCTCAATCGGAGCAACTAAATTTTTCCCCCTTCGGAGGCCTCTCACCCCACCCCCTTAAGTGATAGGGGCATACATGTGTTCTATGATTTGCTAGATTTGATGTGAACTACAACATATCCAAAATTCAGCTCAATCGAACGAAGTATAAGGAACTTTCATACAACGGGTTTACCCCCCTCACTCCCCCCCTAGGGGTAATGGGGGTCTAAAATGTCTAACCTTCCACCCTACAGACTATGTCCTACACGACATAGAAAACCGCAGGTCTCTATCTCTTCTGGTTCTTGAGTTATAAAGTTTCGGACGGACGGACGGACGGACATAGCAGATGCAATAGTGCATTTTTTCTCCATTTGAGGGAAAATGCACTAAAAATTTGGAGAGGGCCGCCATCGCAATATTCTCTTTACGGATGAAAAAATTTTTACTGTGGAACGCCATCACAACCACCAGAATGATAGGCAATTGCTTAAATTGGCCTCTGAAAGCAGAACAATTGTCGCCAGAAGCCATTTTCCCGCGTCTGTTATGGTTAGGGCCGGTATTACGGCTACTGGAAAGACCCCCCTCGTTTTCATTGAAAAGGGAGTAAAAATCAATCAAAACATTTACCAACAGCTCCTTAAAGACCATGTGCAGCCTTGGGCAATCGAACACTTTAAAGAAAACCCTTGGGTCTTCCAACAAGACTGGGCTCCGTCGCATGGTGCCAAGAAAACCATGGAATTAATTAGTCAAATTTTTCCTTCGTTCCTAACCAAGGACGAGTGGCCTTCGAACTCTCCTGATTTAAATCCAATGGATTACTCCGTATGGTCAATTCTTCAAGCCAGAACCTGTGACAAGCCGCACACATCAGTTGAGAGCCTAAAAGCACATTTGAATGCAGTTTGGAGCCAAATTACTGTCGAAGAACTAGCGGCCATAGTAGACCATTTTCCTAAGCGTCTCCAAGCATGCAGAAAAGCTAAGGGAGGTCACTTTGAACATTTGATGAAAGAATTTCAGAGCTAAAACACCATCCATTTGGATAAATAAAATCAAATTTAAAAACTATGTCTAATTTTTTTTTTATAATAAAAAATGTGCCTCCGGATAATTTGTCCCCACCCTGTATATCACAACCCAGGTCACCATGTTGGAATAACATCAAATAACGAGTCAAAAGTTGAAAATCAATTTAAAAATACTCCCAACATGGTGGCTGACTATTTTTATATTTTGAAATTATAGTCCTTATTAAGAAGTACAAGTAGTGCTTGAACATCAAACTGCTATGACCTACCACAGTAGACTAAAAGAGTTTTCAATGCCTAAAAATTGAGTTATTTGAAACGTTCACAATGACGAAGGTATATATATAAAAAGCATATCAGAGCATCGGAGATTAAGCTAAGGGGTGCATTTTCAAAGATTTCGAGAGGACTTACTTTGAGGGCCCCAAGCTCCACCCTGTACATGATAGGGGTCACATGTGGTACCATGATTTGCTAGATTTTGCACAGACTACATCATACTAAAATTTCAGCTCAATCGGATGTAAAATAAGGAGTTTTCATACAAACCGAAAACACCCCCAATTCCACTCTAAGAAGAGATAGGGATCTAAAATTGTTAGTTTGTACCCTTACAGACTATGCCCTACACGATGCAAAAAACCGCAGCTCTCTAGCTCTTCTGGTTCTTGAGTTATAAAATTTTAGACATACAGACTCAGATAGGCTCATAGGCGAAATAAAGATGACTGTTTCTAATGGGATTACGAACAATATTATTCATAGCAAAAGCGGCCACAATAGTGCATTTTTTGCAAAATGCTGAAAATGCACTAAAATGCCCTCGAGGGTTTTTCATTGACTGACTAAAATTATATTGATTTGGAAAATCAACATCTTGTTTCTAAGAAATTTCTGGAAGAGCCTAAAAAAGCTCTGAAAAAAGCCCTCGAGGGCTTTTATTTGATTCCAGGAGTTCCGGATCCCGGATGTATTCCTACCAGCTTCATTCTAAGGCCGAGACCTTTCTAAAGAGCAGACTAAACTGGTTGCAGACTTCCCCACGAGTCATTGTGAAGTGAAATATATAAAAAGAAAAAGAAGGGTCTCCCAATGGACGCCAACGTGCACTCAGGGCTTTGCGGCCTTGAAGTGGAGAACGCAAAACTCATACTGATAAACTGTGTAGCTTTAGACAATCATCGTACGAGAATTCCACCCATAGTACTATAAAGATTCCTGAAACGAGCGGAGTTTCAAACTTCGAGCATGGAAATTTTTCAGGTCGGTCGCTCTTTTCATGGAGTGGACAAACAGAGCGAAATTTTCAGCCAATTTTCGTGGAAGTTTGGATTTGAGACCTACTTGGATCGAAAAACAAATCTCCCAAAGTACTTAAGACCGGAGGCTCCGGTGGCTGTTTCTAGGGGTCCTTCTTGTGATTGTCACCAAAGATGGGAGCTCTAGTCCCCGTACTTTGGGAGCTAGAGAAAACCAAATCTTGGTGAAATTTTCCCATACAAAAATTTCACAAAATTTCGATTTTCTCTAGCTCCCAAAGTACGGGGGCTAGAGCTCCCATCTTTGGTGACGATCACTAGAGGGACCCCTAGAAACAGTCATCAAGAGATGAGCCTCCGGACTTAAGTACTTTGGGAGATCCAAGTCGTCTCAAATCCAAACTTCCACGAAAATTGGCTGAAAATTTTGCTCTGTTTGCCAACTCCATATAAAGAGCGATTGACCTGAAAAATTTCCATGCTCGAAGGTTTCAAATCTCTCAAAACGAGGCAGTTTGCATTTCTTTCCCGCAATGCCAGGTGACATAGGTCCCTGATAATTGTTGTAAATCATTGGAATTGCAAGGGGCTACAATCAGATCCGTAAGGAAATGCGTCTCAAACCCGTAACTAACTAACTAACTTACTTACTTATCCATTAATGCTATGTTTTTCTGAACATTGTTGATGTTCTGGTCTAGCTTTCTTCCAAAGATTAATTTCTGAGTCGGTGGGTTGTCTACTCTTACGTTTCACGTAATGAATTCGCTTTTAATTTTTTTGAGTTTCTACTATTTATTTTTATCAAAATTAGGCAGAGCTCTGTCTCTCACAGAAGTGTACCGAGAATAATGCTAGTCATTGTTCTTTCTTTATCTTCGGTCTTTGGTATGACAGACGAGAATAAGAACATACTTCTAATTTAGTCTTCTTAGGATTTATATAAGTGATATACTGATAATTATAGTTTTACAAGCTGAATAGAATAATTCTAGTGTCTGAGAGTGTTGCTTTTTCTGAAATATCCAGTCCTGAATTTTGTCAAAAGTAAAGGGGGTTGTGACAGTTAAACCTATGTCCGATTCCTGAAAAACTGGTTGTGGTAGTGCGCGTTTGAAGTCCTTTATAATAGGTCTGCTAAAAGTTGCTTCTACTTTTTTTTTTGCAAAGTCTAGGTTATTTAGTAAGATAAATCTTCAAATCTTTATCCGTTCTCTTGTCTTCCCTGTTAATATGGTGAGCATAAATAAATAAGTTGATGATTCTCTGAATGTTTTTCCAGCTAGTTTTAATTAGGGCTCGTTCAAATATTACGTCACGGTAAATATCGAGATGTAAGACCCCCACCAATAGAGATAAAAATGTATAGAGTGGAAAAACCCATATAACGCCTCAGGTGATAATTTTTCAAACAAATCTGCCCCAGGGATTGTCAAATTTGATAGTTACTGGGGCGGGCTAAAAGTTCTCGTATTTCCACTCCATACTTTTCTATCTCTTTCCCCCCCCCCTCTTTCTACGATACCGGCTGTCACGGAGCAGCCAACCCCATCCTTCCCCCCCTTAGGCCGTGACGTAATATTTGAACAAGTAACCGTTGTGAGATTACACGACAGTCACATAGCAAAACATTTCGCATACAGGCCACAATTCGAAAAGCTCTCTCCATGTTCTCGATGTTTACAATCATATACACTGTAATTCAATGACTGTTATAATTTATTTACAGGTTCGAGTTCGAAATCATGCTAAAATGATTGACTGTTATTTAACTACTTACTACAATCACAAAAGTTTGTTTGGAAACAAAAAGGAAATAGCTAGCCATATAATCAAAAACCCTCAGCAATATCATATTTATGAAGGTTTATCCACTTTGACGAATATAAGCCGTTATGACTTACCGGATCCAGAAGTGTACCGAGAATTTTTCAACTTGAACCCACTCTACACATTCAAGAGGCTTGCAGAAACTTGTACCTACTTCAAAGGATGTCCTATTCATAAACTGGATGTTGCTATAGCGTATGATCTTCCTGACCTAATTGGAAAGTATAAAAAAATTATCGAAAGAAATTAAATGATTAATTACATTTAGATTTATGTGTTTTACTCGCAAACGGAAATTAGAAGCTTTTACCACCTTCCTAGTGTATACCACAGACGTCACTAAGACTCAAAATCTTTAAAAAATCTAAAACGTGTAAATCCGTATCAATCCTAAAGCGAATAGGGGGCCACGTAAGTTTTACTTTTAGGGCTACACTTCGTAAGATTTTGTGACCTGTTGTTTGATTTTTTTGCTGAAAAGAGATTTTGCATGCAATTGAAGGGCCCTTTTGATTTCGTTTTACCAGCTCTAGTTGTCTTTTGGGCACAGATTTTGTTGCGTTAACATTACAGATCTTTTAGTGTATTTTCAATAATTACCTTTTGTGTGTCGGTTTGTCCGTCCGAGAGGTAGATTCGGGAGGGGGGCACAATGGTCGATTTTGGTCATTTGACGCGAAATATATCTTTTTTTCTCCTCTCCGAGTACAAAGATAGCTCAAACGGATACCATTAGAACAAGCAAACTTTTGCAAGTTCACAGATCTTCAAATCATAAAAAAATACCTATCCGTTCAGAAGTTATGAGGGTTTAAAGTTGGGAACTTCAAATTCGTGAAAAAAAGGCCGAAGAGGTCAACTTTGAAAATTCATATTTCCTAAGCGGATAAAGCTTTTTTGACCAAGTAATTTTTAAAAATCAGTAAAAATAGTGAAATTTAAGAAAACAACTTAAAAATTCAAATATTTTTACTTTTTAAGGGGAATTTTTTCTCTCGAAAATAGACATTTTTGGCTTTTTTAAGGATTTTTAATTTCCGTAAAACTGATATGTGGCGTCATTTGTTTTAGGGTCTGTTAGTGGACCACAAGTTTAGTGTGCCATAAAAAATTCAGACAATTTGGATAACCGGAAATAGGTTTAATTGATTTGGCCTCCACAATCACCATCGAAGATGCATAATGCACTAAAAAGTGAACATAAAAATTAACAAAATTAACTTTATTTTATTTTATTTGAATAGACTATAGTTTTATCTATCCAAAATGCCCAAAACGAATTCCGTAAGTTAAGTCTACGATTTGTTTCGGATTTTAGAGTTGAACAAGTAATCGTATGCCTATGCTGAGAGAGAGGCCAAAACATTAACATCGATAAAAAAAGTTATTTCTCAAGCTAGAAAAATGATTTTGGACATTTTGGAAATATTTTAAAAAACGGCTAAATTTAGTCTCTTTCCAAATAAAAAAAGTTTTTTGAGCTGCAGCTAGTCGTTTAGGCGTGAATAATCAAAAACTGAAAAACTTTAGCCCCCTCTGGCGGAGCTTAGGTAAAACATAACAAAGTTTCCTTAAAATCTTTTTCTAGGTTTTTTTCCCTTTCGAATGAGATAATGCAAAGTATTCTAGGTTCAGTGATTTTTGAGAAAAATGTAGCCCGAAATCACGAAAATCGATTTTCAAAAGTCATGGCTACCGTGAATTTGACGGACAATTTTTTCAGAAAAAAATCGAAAATAAATAGAAGAAGCCCCCGGAGAACGGGCCCATATGATAGGCCTCCAGGGGAACTCCCAGAACTCCGAATCCCCTAAAACCCAGGACCAAACTATAACTCGTGCATCCTTTGAAGAGTGTGCGCAATTTTTAAGCCATCATTCGCTTTTCTTCGTGCCCTGGGAGCTGAGATCAACCGTCGGAAATTCGCCCCATAAAATTCGTAAGTACTCTTAACAGAAGTGACTTCTGCCCTAACGAACACACGCACCACCCGGCTGCGGCTGACAGACAGCCATTCACGATCGACTTCGGGATCTCCCCCTTCCCGATCACCAACATGGCTACGCACCTCAGACCCATATGGGTCTGAGATTTCAGTTCATTTTACAGAAGTTTTTTTTTAATGCGTACTTATTGTGGTACCTATGTACTGTACATGTACTCCGTACTGTGCATTTCTGATTTTGAAGTACTTTTCCGAGATTTAGTTAGAATCAAAATAAACATACGGTCGCTTGATTTATCCTTTCGTTGAGTTTCTGGAGAATTTATACTTGAAAACCCGTTTAAGTCCGAATATTTCAATGGTTCTAGAAGCCAAATGACATATCCAATCTGGCTTTTTAGGGTATCATCATGGGGGACATTCCACACTTATTTTGCACCCGCGATTCGTATAGGACTTTTCATAACGAGTGATGAAATAGTACATTACGCACCAAGGGAGCAAAGGAGATTTTTAGCTCCCGCGACTGGACATTGACCGCCCGAGTGACGTAGGAGGGAAAGCTCAAAAATCTCTGTCCCCAAAGGTCCGTATAGTACTTTTCATCACGAGGTAATATGGGTCTGAGCTACGCACCCACTCGGCTCCGACCACTCCGTCGTGACGTTCAGAGTGGAGTTCAATGAGGACGTCAACTTCAAAGTTCCTAAAACCCAGTATTGCTACCAGCTTGCCAAATGGGACAGAAACAAGATCGTTCTTGAGTCCAGATTTAAGGCTGATTCACATACTTGGACAAAATGTCCAACCGGCTCTAGCTCTGCTTTCTTAAGTGCTAAAGCCACGGCGTTGTAAGATTGTTGTATTCCCCGTTAAGACGCTTCTTTTGATACCCCTTCCAGGTCCGTAGCTCTTTAAATGGATGAGCTAGAGCATTTGTCCAGGCTGTCCAGAAGCTCTCGAAATTCTGTCCAGATGTCCTATAGCGAAATAAGCCTTCTGACTGTCGCGGCGGGTATCAAATCGTGATCTACATTTGATTTTGAGATAGCCTGCAAGTTTTCAGCTTCTTAGCTGCTGTTTTGGCCGAGTTAGACCACTTGGACACTTTTTGAGGGGGTCATTTTTTTCGATATTTATTTTTTTCTGAGCCACTCGAAGCATTTAAGGGTTGTTAAGTGCTATTTTTCATAAGAACAATTCATTGTGAGCATACACACAAAAATTTAGCTCGCTAGGTACATTCACTAGTGTTTTATTAGTGATGGAGTGAAGCTAGAATGGGGCAAAATTAGCTTATTTTTCTGTCAAGGTTCTGTCCAGGGGGATAAGTTCCAACCTTTGGGCTAAAACTATTTTTTCTGAATAGCCTAGACCATTAAATTTTAGACAAGACCAAAACGAGCTCTGTAGGTTGATTCTACAATTTCTGACCGGTATTTGAGTTTTCCGAATCAATACATGCCTATGCGGAGAAAGGGGCAAAAATCGATAAAAAATTAAGTTTTCAAGCTAGAGGAGTGGTTTTGGACATTTTGGAAAGCTAACATTTAAATACAAAGGAAAAAAGAACCTGATTCGAGGTCTGAAATCTTTTAAGAGCCCAGGACTTGGTAGACTGAACAACCGGCTGATCAAAAGACTTCCCCTCTCAGGCTTGCAGCTCTTGTACCTCAGTTTTGTCGCTTGCTTCAGGCTCTGCTACTTCCCCGTCGGTTGGAAGACTGCGAGCGTGATCGCTATTAAAAAGTAAAACCTACCCGTTCCAAGTTGGAACATGGGCAGCTGTATACGGTGGGATTTGGAGGCTATGTGGTCAGCGTCGCGCTCCGGCCTGTTTTACTCCAAAGAGCGCGCTCTTTGTACCCATTCCGTTACACTGAGGCTGAGTCGGCCTCAAGGCAGTTCTAGCAGAGCAAAGTAATTTGCCCCGTCCTGGGTTTGAACCCAGGATCTCTCGAGCGCTAATCGAAGACTCTACCCCCTCGGCTAGCGCCTGCTATTAAAAAGCCGGGTAAACATCCTCTCGAGCCAACCAGTTATCGCCCCATCTTACTGTTGAGTTCTCTCTCTAAAATCCTAGAGAGGGTCATTCTGAACCGCTTGAGACGCAAGGCGGACGAGAGAAACGTGATCCCACCGGAGCAACATGGATTTTTACGCAGCAAATCCACCACACACCAGCTGAAGTGACTCACCGACCACATGAACCCTTCGTCTAACACCTACTCCGTACACCTTCGGTTGCACACCTGGGTCTGGCCAGACCCCTATTTTAAAATGTAAATTTGATAAACTTAGACATTAATAATACAATAAGTAAATATAAAAATTGTTGTTGGTTTATTTTTCAATTTTTAGTTACTTTCAAAACTTAAAAATATTTTGCTAAAGCTCAATATGTGCGTCTGTATGTATGTTCGTCTGCTGTCTGTTGATTCAAAATTAAATTGCTACGTAACGGTAAGACTAAGAAACCTGCGGATTTTTTCTAAATTTTGCTCGTTGCCTAGTGAGTTGAGAACGAAAAAAAAAATTCCGGAAAATCTCCAGAGACGTAGCCAGGGAGGCTTAACATTTTCGGAAAATTATCAAATTTCACCCGAGTGAGTTCTAATTTGGGGATATTGTACATTTTATAAAGCCCACAAATTTATTAAACTACATTTGACCCCTATAATGAACAGATACGAATCTAAGGATCCCTCTTAGTTGTCTTTAGACTAAAAATTAGGGTTCTAAGGTATATGGGTATACCCAATTATCGTCTTCTTCTTTATTTTTGCCTAGTTGCCAAGATTCTTCTGGTTCCTCGAAATCTTCTCCCCCTTTATCATCTGCTAATGCAGCTAGTAAAGCACTATTGTGCAATTTGACGGCACGGGATCGGGTATTATAATGAAACTCAATTTCTTCCGCCATATTGTTGTTGATTTGTTGAGATTTGACTTTGTTTATTTCGCTATACATAACAAAATAACGGACCTGTCATGTTGATAGTATGGGTTGCAAAGGGGGCTTCTGGGTTAACAGGGGGTTTCCATTCCGGGAGGTTCCCGGTGAAAGAAGTCCCAAACTCCTATTGACAAGCCTCCACGTGGCGCAACCTGGTAACCATTGGCGGGAAACCCCGATGGGCTGATTGTCAGGGTGTGCGCAAGTCAAGGTGTCATGCGACCCGTGCTGAAGACTGAATGGCCATGCGTCAGTTGGTCTCTAACGGAGCCTGATAGAAACCTGGCGCCTCCATCAGTATTAGGGCTGCGGTCCGAGTCCCTTGAAACAAGGTCGGGGGATGCCTCGTGAGAGGTACCACAAACCCCCTACTCGTGGGAACAACATGGAAAGAGACAAGTTAAAAGGAACAACTCCAACAACATCAGACCAGGCACCAGTACTGGTACTCCGCGGGCATGACCCCCGCGACTCGGAGCGTGGTCCGAACAGGCGATCCCAAAGCCTGCCCCCAAAAGACCAGAGGCAACGTAAGGAGGCTGCAGAGACTCCCTACACCGACTCTTCTTCTGGGGGACAGGGATCGTCGCAAGGGACAGCTGGGCAGCTGAAGGAATTGGTCTCATCCTCAGTCGATGAGGCTTCTGCGGCCCTTAAAAGCCTCAGCGTCAGCAGCGCCAAGCAGGATCCCAGGGGAGCCAAGGACAAGAAATTGGCCCCTAGGAGGCAGGAGGCCTCCAAGAGAGGATACAAGAGACCAGAGCTGCCAAAGATGGGAGGTGCCATGAAGAAGCGCTTCTATCGCTTCAGGAAGCAGGGCCTGTCAGTGAAGGAGGCACTGAAGAAGGCCGAGACTCCTCTTGGCCCGGCGCAGGTACCTCTGGGCACCTGGCCGAACTCCAGACGCCCTCAACCTGGGCGGTACGTTCGGAGCAAGGACAAGGCTCAAGCGGAAAGGAAGGAGGCAACAAAACCTGGCTCCAAGCAAGCCAGTAAGCCTTCTTCGAAATCGCAAAAGCCTGAGGAAGCCCATAAAAAGGAGACTAGTGCTCCATTGGATTCCTCGTCCAGCAAGCGAGCGAGAGTACCCGCCATCCAGAAGGGAGAGAGCGCAAAGAGGCCACGCACCTCTACCAAGAGGCCCTCCTATGGCGAGGTCGCTGGAGCAGTCCTTGAGAAGACCTTGACAAGATCTCCGCAGCGATCAAGAAGGAGATCAGAGACCAGAAGGAGGGCACGGTCAAACCTGCCTTCGTTCAGAGGCCCTACATCAAGGACAGCCTCTTGGTCCTGGTCTGCAGGAATGAGGAGACGGCAGACTGGGTCATGAAATTGACCTGGTCAGGGCTCCAACTCAAAGCTGCGAAGGAGGATGTTGTTGGGTACTTTGAGGGTGGAGCCACCGACTCGAGTAAGGAGATTCTGGAGATGATTGAAGGCTAGAATGCTGGCATTTCGACTTCAGAATGGCAAGTGATCCAGCGCAGGGATACAAAATCACTTGCCACACTCACATTCGCTACTGATGCGTCTTCAATGGAGCAGCTCAGGGTAAAGGACCTCTTGTTGGACTTTGGATTTGGTGTGAAAGTAAAACTACACCAAAGAATTAGGAAGGCAGAAATGATGGATGGAGTTGAAGAAACTCCTGAAGTCGACGCCGAGCTGGGAGTGGGTATCCCCTCCAAACCATGAAATGTATCCAGATAAATCTTCATAGGGCAAAATCAACGTCTTTCGCTCTTCAAAGAAGATTCGTCAATGGATTCCAAGTGGGATTCATCCAGGAACCGTGGACCTTTGAAGACCATATAAAAAGACTTCAAACGAGATCGTGTAAGTTAGTTTATTGTTTGGGGAAAGGGAGGCCGATAGCTGCCCTTTTACTTGATAACAAGATCACAAGTATCCATCCCCCTTACAGAATTTCTGACATGCGATCTAGCTGCGGTTATGACAAGAATCGGAACGGACAACGGCAAAAGGGACGTCATCTTGGCATCAGCATAATTCCCGGACGAAGGGAGGAACATACCTTGTCCTGAGGTCAAGAAACTGATCCGATTCTCTAAACAGAAGTCAATCCCCCTGATCATCGGGTGCGATGCGAATGCCAGGCATCAGCAGTGGGGAAATACCGACTCGAGAGGTCGAGGTGAGTGGCTTCTGGAATATGTCATTAAGAACGATCTTGTGGTTGAGAACCGGGGGCGCGTACCGACATACAGGCACGAAGGGCTTGATAGGGAGAGCATTATAGATCTCACAATATCAAGCCTGTGCCTGGGGGGCGTGGTGAAGGACTGGCATGTGTCCTTGGAGCCTTCACTATCGGACCATAGGTACATCTGCTTTGATGTTGATTCAGAGACAGGGGTGGGTGGCAACCACAGAGACCCCAGATGCACGGACTGGGAGCAATACAGGGCAGGCCTCGTGGGGAGGCTAGCTGGAGTCGACATCAGGGTGAAGAGTGCTATGGATCTTGAAGAGCTCAGTTTTCGGGTGAATCGCGCGATATTGGATTCATACCACGCAGCTTGCCCGATCAGGAAGGGATCCGGGGCCAAACGGGTTCCTTGGTGGTCGGATAGGCTGAGTAGGTTGAAAAGTGAGACGCGGAGACTCTTTAACAAATCCAAGAGGAGCGACGAGGAGCGGAGGAAGTACCTCGCCGCTCTGACGGAATACAATAAAGAGATCAGGAACGCGAAGAGGGCCAGTTTCAGAAGGTTTGCGGGGGAGATCGACGATCTTCCCATGGCTGCCAGACTGAAGAAGGCCCTCAGCAAGGACCACACGAATGGGATCGGGACGCTGAGAAGACCCGACGGCAGCAGGACAGAGGATCAAGGTAAGACTCTTGAGCTACTAATGTGTACTCATTTTCCAGAGAGCCTCCTCCTGGGCAGTTTGGACTCCGAGGGCGTGGAAGACACTCGCGTCACACGGAGGCATAGAGAACTGTGGAAGCAATCCAGTGGAATGATCAACTACCAGAAGGTGAAATGGGCTTTGGGTTCGATGAAGCCCTACAAATCCCCTGGTAGGGATGGCATTAGGGCAGTCTTCCTGCAGAAGGGGCAAGATCTACTGATACCTCATCTGGTTCGACTCTTTAGGTGAAGCTACGCCTTGAGCTACCTACCAACTGAGTGGAGGAAGGTGAGGGTGGTCTTCATCCCGAAGGCTGGAGGAAGGGATGAGGAGCTGCCGAAGTCCTACAGACCTATCAGTCTGACTTCGGTGATCCTGAAGGCAATGGAGAAGCTCATAGATCTGCACGTGAAGACAGGAGTCCTCGTTGAGAGGCCATTTCATCCAGGTCAATTTGCCTACCAGCCAGGGAAATCTACAATCGATGGACTACATCAGGTGGTGAAACGAGTGGAGAATGCCTTGGAGCATAAGGAAGTGGCTCTGGCAGGAAGGCGCATTCGATAATGCCGACTTTGGCTCAATAAGGACCTCTTCAATAGAAAGAGGACTAGAGCCGGTATTGGTCGAATGGATGTCGAAGATGCTGAAGTGCAGGAGAATTACCTCCGACTTGGGAGACGAGGAGGTGACGATAGTGGCCACGAGGGGATGCCCGCAAGGGGGAGTATTGTTCCCTCTCATGTGGTCACTTGTCATTGATGGGCTCCTGCGGATTTTGGACCAGAACCACCTGGAAGTTGTCAGATACGCAGACGACCTGATGATCATGGTCAGGGGCAAACATGAAGAGACGATATCGGATCGGATGCAACTGGCCATGGATCTGACCTCTGATTGGTTCAGTGGCAAAGGGCTTGGTGTTAATCCAGCCAAGACCACTCTGGTGCCTTTTACGAGGAGGAAAAGAGGGGGCTTGAGAGAACCCCTCTTGAATGGGGTTCGAGTGGGATTCTCCACCGAGGTTAAGTATTTGGGAGTTATCCTAGATGACAAATTGACGTGGAGAAGCCATGTTGACAACCTCACAACCAACGCAACTAGGGCACTGATGGCGTGCTCAAGGTTGGTGGGCAGGAATTGACGCATGAAACCTAAGATGATAAAGTGGATCTTCACATCGATCGTAAGGCCGAAGATGACTCATTCATCTTTTGTGTGGTGGCCGAGGGTCGAGGTGGATGTGGCCCAGAACTCACTGTCAAAAGTTCAGCGCATGGCATCCCTGGCCATCACAGGATGTCGGAGGAGCACTCCTTCTATAGCCCTGGATACGCTGCTGGAGATGCCACATCTCCACGTCCAAGTGGTAAAAGAAGCAGCCCTTACTGCGTATAGACTTCTCGCTCATTTGAACCTGAGGCCTGGAGACCTCAGAGGTCATTTGAAGATATGCGAGAAGTTTCCGAACATGACAGGCATGAAAGCAGTGTCAGACGTGGGCGTCAGAGAACTGACGTTCCAGAAGAAGTTTGACACAATTTTTCCTGAGAGGGCAGAATGGCGGCAAGGGATTTGCACTAGAGGATCACCACCGGATGGAGAGGATATATTTTTCTTCACCGATGGGTTCAAGAAGGACGGGAGAACAGGAGCTGGCGTGTATGGCCCTGGATATAGACTCCAAATCCCCATGGGGACCACGGCAACTGTCTTTCAGGCAGAGGTACTTGCAATACTTGAATGTGCAAGAAGGTGCCTAGTAAGGAGAGACCTGAGGCGGAAGCACTTGGTGATAGCATCAGACAGCCAAGCAGCGTTGAGAGCCCTAGATGCCTCGACAATCAGATCCAGACTCGTTCTGGAATGCCGAAGGACTCTGGATGCGCTAGGAGGGATGTCCAGGCTGACGCTGATGTGGGTGCTGGGACACGAGGGGGTACTTGGGAATGAAGCAGCCGACATGTTGGCAAAGAGGGTTTCGGAGAAGGACTTTATCGGCCCTGAACCCTTCTGTGGCTTCAGCCTGGGTTGTTTCAGGAGGGAGATGGACAGATGGGAGGGGAAGTGCATGGAGAAGTACTTCCACGGTCTGTCAATCGACTCCCATTCGAGGAACTTCCTCTGGGCAGGTGAGAAGAGAGCTAAAGAGGCACTCGGACTGAACAGATCCGAACTTAGACTCTTGGTTGGCATTCTCACCGGGCACTGCGGATTGGGGGCCCATGAAATGGTTTTGAATGCAGGTTTTGTGGTAAGAGCGGGGAGACCCCAGTTCACATTCTATGTGAATGTGAACCGGAGATGAGGGCTAGATGGGACTTGTTGGGAAGGGGATTCCCCACCTTGTTTGACATTAGACAGATGAGCTTCCGCCTGATCTTAGACTTCTTTGCGAGACTTGGTTTAGGAACCGTCTGCTCATGAACAATGAATGGGTTTTTCACAAAAGATCTTCCAGGTCGAAGTGAAGAAGGGAGAGGTACATGTCTTATTGCGCGTCTATCTTCACTCCACACATACACACAAAAAAAAATGTTGATAGTATTTTATACAAGTAAAATAAACTTCAATTAACATATATACTATATTAAAAGTGTGAAAAGTACGATGGTTTTCTAAAACCAGATTTTTAAAACATAGCTCCATAACATAGCAGGTGTGCAACCGAAGGGTATTTTTTTAAAGCTTAATTTAAGCTTATTTGACAAACCTTTTTTACTTTTGTTTATGAATAAAAATCGTCAAAAAATATTTTAGGAAGCTACCCGAGGCCACAAGTCTCTAACTTTTACAATTTTAAAGATATACGTTATCAAAATTGCGATGGGCCTGGCCAGACCCAGGTGTTAGACGGAGGGTTAAGGAAGGCTTCGCTCAACGACGCCCCCACAGGAAGTGAACAGGGGTGATTTTAGTCAATGTCGAGCGAGCCTTCGACAGGGTCCGGCGCGCGGGGCTCCTGAACAAGATGATGGACTTTGGCTTCCAGAAACCCCTTTTCGCTCCATTCATAGCTTTCTGAGCAACAGGCAATTCCTGGTGAATGTCGAGGGAGCCAAATCTTAGACCACTGATATACCCTTTGAAATGGCCCAGGGCGCTGTGCTTTCCCCAACCCTGTACAATATTTACACCGCCGACGCCCCCGCAACAGTTATAAACTGCCAGAGAGGTTTTTTTTTGCCTACGACACGGGTCTCTGGGTCTCCGCAGAGAAGTGTTCCGAGAACACGAGATCGCTGAGTGCAAACTTCAAGCGTTAAATGGACTACCGGAGGTGACGATCATTTTCACGTGGCGGCGCAGCGTTGAGATCCCCAGAACACCCAATCTTTACAAATCTCCCAACTGCAGAACGCTGGCAGAACGATTTTAGGTACCTCGGTCTGAAGCTAGACAAGAAACTATTTTTAAGACTTAAATTCAACACGCCATCGAGAGGGCCAACAAAGCAACCTGCATTTGTTGCAAGCAACAATTTGTTGCTATATAAGGTAGCCTTATGTCCTTCTTTGTCCTACGGATATCCCATCTACAGGATTGCAGCCAAGAGCAACATGAAACTACTTCAAGTGGCCCAAAATAAGACCCTGAAAATGTGCCTGAGTTTTCCGTAGAGGACAAGCACAGATGTGGTTCATGAGTTGGCTGGCATCGAAAGAGTCAGCGAATATGTCGACAAGCTCACCCAAAACTTCCTGACAAGGCTCGAGGCTGAAGAGGAAGCTTAATCTAGCCTTGGAGTGTGTACTGTGATATTAGTTTAGATGTCCAAGTGGTATATTACTCAGCCTTTCTTTATTACTCCAGTTTAGGCTCGGCGCGACCGTGTGAAAATAAAAACACACTCTATTTTTCTCTACGTTCTCTATGTTTGCGATTACGGCCCATGTTACGTTGAACAGACACCTATACAGGCTGAGGCTGTCCAACTCGCCGGTTTGTCGCCACTGCTCTCAAGAGGTCGAAGAATCCCCTGAGCATTAGTTACAGGAATGTGAAGGTTTTGAGGCAGCGCGGCGCACGATTTACAGAGGACCACTTCGATACCAAGATCTAGACAAAGGTAGCCTTGACACCTTGCTGCAGTTTATTAAGGCAACAGGGGGGTTCAACGGCACACAGAGATCAGCCAACGAACGATGATCAGATGGCTGGGGATGTTAGAACGCTAGGGGCCCTTGATGGCCTATGAAGTCCTGGTCGGAGCAACCTCATCCCCCTTTCAGGGTAAGACTGGGAGTCACATAGTGTAAATCAGATATGAATCTGAATAAAGGAATTGATTGAATTGAAAGCCCTCGTAGGTTTATTTCTGGTTCCAGGAGTTCCGGATCCCGGATTTCTCCTTATCAGCTTATTCTTGTGGCCGAGACCTTATGATCCTCTCTCGCTTCGCACGGCCTTTATTACCGGAAAGGGAAACTTGGCGAAGAGAGTGCGCTTCTCTGAGTAGGGACGGTGCGGAGAGAAATATAAATCCCGGGGAGTCGAGTGTTGAGAAGTCAACGAAATGGACTGTGAAGGCTAGGGCACGTCTGGGGTGAGTTGCTGGAAGACTCCAATTTGGGTTTCAGAGCTTGAATTTTTAGTGCATTTTCATCATTTTGCAAAAAATGCACTATTGTAACCGTTTTGCCGTCTGTCTGTCTGTCTGAAATTTTATAACTCGAGAACCAGAAGAGCTAGAGAGCTGCGGTTTTTTGCATCGTGTAGGGCATAACCTGTAGGGGTGCAGGCTAACAATTTTTAGACCCCCATTTCCTCTTGGAGCGGAATGGGGAGTGTTTAACCCTTGACAATCATTTAGCAGTGTAACGTTAGAACGAATTACGACGATTTTAAGTTTTCGCGGACAAAAACACAACACCTTATAGTTCTTACTTTGTCAAGATTTGCCTTCGCTGACGCGTTTCGAAGCTAGCGCTTCATCTGCTGGGCAGTGTCCGACTGATCTCCTAATCCGATCTTGTACTAATCGTACGCGTACTATGTGGTAATCCGCAGTTCTCTTCGCGTCCGGAAATGTGTTCTTAAGTCTCCAGAACGAACGCGTCGCGCCGCACCAACACAAGAGACCTCAACATGTCGCGAACTTCACGGTAAATTTGTCCTCCCAACAGTTCTCTCCAGCAGAAGAGAAACTCTTGAACCCAGGATTGAATTTTACTCTCACACCTCAGAGAGCTCCGATTGACGACATAATTTGCAGTGTGGAGAGTTCGATACAGCGTACACAGCGCTCGGTGCAAGAGGCTATACGTTGTGCCGTGAACCGTTGCGTGCTGATCAGCAGCAACCAACGTACAGGCAGGTTGAGGCGGCAAAACGATTTTGAATCTTGGAAAGCCGTTAAACTTCTCAAGAGCCGGGACGTGATTTATTCCAAGACTGACAAGGGCAACTCAGTGGTGGTTATGGACAAGTCCGATTACGACGTTAAGGTGAATGAAATGATTTCAAACGGTCCCTATGAAGAACTGATTTACAAAAACGGTAAGCCAAGAAATCCCCTCCCATCTATGAATTTGGCTGCAAAGAGGTGCCGTGAAAAGATTTCCATCGCATTTCACAATGAATTTCTGAAGAAAGCCCTGAATGTCCCGAACCCAAAAGTCACCTCCCTCTATTACTTGCTCAAAATTCATAAAAATCCCATTGCAATGCGCCCCATTTCCTCAAATATCAACACGCCCACCGAAAAACTGGCTGCTTGGCTCGTGTCCCAGCTACGCCGGTACCCAATCACGCACGGACGGAGCGTCGTGAATTCCGTGGACCTAGTGAAAAAGCTAGAAGGCGAGAGATTGACGAGAGGAGAGATGTTGGTTTCGTTTGACGTGAAATCTCTCTTTCCGAGTGTCCCGGTCCGAGAAGCTTTGAGGTGTCTGAAAAGGAATCTGGAGAACCATCGAGCACCCCTTGGGAGATCGAGTGCCTCGTGGAAACCGCCAAATACTGCATGGAGCAGAACTTTTTCCAGTTCAGAGGAAAGTTCTACCGACAGACATTCGATCTGAGCATGGGCTCAAAGCTCTCCCCGTACCTGGCAAACCTCTTCATGAGCGACATGGAGGAAAAACTGGCGGAAAGTCCGATTTTCCCTCGAAGTTGGTTTCGGTACGTGGACGACGTCTCGGCAATAATCAGGAAGGAGAATTTGAGGAGCGTATTAGCACTGTTGAATGGACAGCACGAATCCATCCATTTCACGATGGAGGAAGAGTTTGAGGGATCATTACCGTTTCTGGACCTGAAGATCTCAAGGAGAGACGACTGCAGCTTAAAATTCTTCATTTACCGCAAGCCCACAAGCACAGACCGCTTCATCACACGGGATTCAAGCCACTGCGGTGCTCAGAAACAAGCAGCTTTTCATTCGATGATCCACCGATTGTTGAATGTGCCGATGGACGAAGCTGATTTCGAGGCCGAAAATCGCACATTCACTCAGTGGCAAGAGTGAATGGATTTGGCGAGGATTTCATTGAGGGCATCTTCAAAAAACATTGGCGCAAAAGGATGAGGAGTGAGGTGACGACCCTAGAGCCCTTTGAAGAGCACCAAAAAAGAGTATGTTAAGCCTGCCCTTTTACCCCAAGGTCACAAACTCAATCGCCAAGAACCTCCGGAAATTCGGCTTTGAGGTTGCCATCACATTACAGAAAATTGCCCGATTTTTGGCGATATTAGTTGCCCTGATTCTGATTATTTGCTCTGGGCCACGTTCCCCGATCATAATTTGGCATCCCTTGCGGGGAGCAAGAGAAGAGAGCAACATCAGTTGGAAGACACGTGGTTACGAAGCATATCACTAGCGCCCAGCGAGTTTGGACTTTTAGGAAACGGGTGAGGTTATTTTTTTCGAAGTACCTACCTTACTCTTGTTGCAGGGAATGACGTGTTGGGAAGATTACTCGGCGGACTACAGCTGGCTGAACGTGGCCGGTCTCGAGGACCACAAGGTCGCCTATGAATTCAATATTTACTGGCCGTCGCTACGTCAAGTGAAACTACCATAGTTTTGTTTATGGAACGTTTTCACTCGAGTGAAAAAGGTCCTTGCAGAGCATAAAATTAAAACTGTTGGGTGTGCTGCAAGGAAAACAAACTTGTTTTCGAAAGTTAAAGACCCTGTTCAAAAACGCTTTCAGTCCTGTGTTTGCTACCAAATTATCTGCGAATGCGGGAAGACGTACATCGGTCAAACCAGACAACATTTCGAAGCTCGTTTCAAGCAGCACGCCACCAAAGGACCTGAGAACTCGTCACTTTCT
Source organism: Forcipomyia taiwana (assembly GCA_963930915.1). Lineage (NCBI taxonomy): Eukaryota > Metazoa > Arthropoda > Insecta > Diptera > Ceratopogonidae > Forcipomyia > Forcipomyia taiwana. The sequence continues at coordinate 364,897 of CAWVOI010000005.1, forward strand.
GCCCACATCACAACTGAGAATTGCAGCATCGACTTCGAAAAAGCTCGTATTATTTGTACGGAGCGCAACACCAGAGTCCGCGAAGTTAAAGAGGCGATCCTGATTAAGAGAAGTCAGTACTCTCTTAACGTACAAAACGAGGAATTTAACTTCGGGAGGCAATATGACAACATTCTCAGTCGTGATAAGAGATGACGGGTAGCGGTGTTGCTGATTTTGCCTTGTCACAAGCAATTGTTATTTCTTGACCAACCTAAATGTATTAGTTTTTTAAATACTTGTAAGTAATTTTCGTTTGGACTCTGGTTAAATTGTAAAACTGATAGTTGATTGTTGTAGGAGGTTGAATAAAGGACGCGCATTAGTGTCCGAAATGTTCCATAAACAAAACTATGGTAGTTTCACTTGACGTAGCGACGGCCAGAAAATATTGAAGTGATATTTCGAGCTACAAAACCAACTCTTCTGTCGCCTATGAACTTCAGATTCGTGGCCTTTCGGACGTGGTGGGGCCCGTAGAGAGGCGCAGAGCAGTGAGACGTCATCTTCGACTACCGCCGCACCCGGAAACTGGCGTGCTGGTGTGCGTCCTTACGCCCGTAGGAGCCGAGGTCGAGCTGGGGCAGTGTTGCTGGATCCTCCAAGACATCGAGAATATGGTTGATGAGTGCCCCGACAGCCCAACACTGCGTCGAGCGCAGTCGCGAATGGCGCACCTGAGGGCCCAATGGCAGAGGAACCTTTGCCCTACGGCGGGTCTGGAGGGTTTCGAACAACTGTAGAGGCAAAGTAACGAGTCGCGAGATCGTATGGGCCTTACGTCGCTGTCATCGGCTTCTGATGTGTGCGCTGACGAGGAGGGAGTGCGATCGTTTGGATCTGCAGCCAGGGAACAAGTAGTTGTTTCAACTACCGGACGAGGCAGCTATGGGGAGATGGGCAACGCACCTGGAAACGGCCTCTACGTGAACGGGGTGCCTCAGGTTGGCGACAGAATGCGAGCACGGCTTTCGCCAGTCGCTCTTCTACCCGACCGTCTCGAGGCCCTCCAAGACACGACCCCTCCGATGATGTTACGCCCAGAAATCTCAGGATGAAGGCCTGGGGCTCCAGCGGCCGCCTCGTCGTGGATTGGAGGCACCGACGGCACCGGGAATCAGTGGTGCTCATTTACAATTTTTGACTCGGGCCGAGGCGAAACGCATCATGGGCCTTCACTTGGACCCCGACCGACTTCAGCGCGGAAACCAAAAGCAAGAGACGGGGCGCACCCTGATTCTAGACACGCCTATGCCTCCACACCATCCCGGATACGGTTCGTTGACCGTGAAGACGACGAAGCTTGGTCTTCAGAGAGTGAGGCAGGAGCCCAAACGTTCAACAGGGGTGGAACTCCTGGAGGGTCAAAAAGCCGCCAAACACCACGCTTCACGCCCGAGCTGAACCAACGCTCTCCCCGTTCGCGAGTTGCCTATGATTCTTGGTACGAGCCTAGGCCACAACCCCGCTGGGAGTCTCAACGAGGCCTTCCGGTGGCCAAGTGGCGAATCGAACCATATGACGGTAAGGAAGACGGTCTGGTTCGGTTTATGGGCAAGGTAGAACAGTTCGCGGAAGCTGAAAACGTGGATGACGAAGAGCTTTTTCGATGCCGCATTCACCTGTTCAAGGGTGATGCCCTCGACTGGGTACTTTGCCTCCCCCGTACGGAGCAAACTTTGGATCAGCTTCAACAGGCCCTCTCGGAATTTGCGTTGGGCGCCAGCACTGATTATGAGCGCCTGCGTGCTATCGAAGCAGTGAAGCAAGGTTCGGAAAGCTGCGCCGTGTTCATTAATCGAATGGAGCTGCGCTTCCTGAACTTGCGTCGGCTGCCTCCAGAATCGACTCGGGTGGAAATAATTTTGCAAGGGATGCGTGCCAACATCGGCTCGTCACTATCAGCGTTGGCAGCCTACCAGGTTATCCGTACCTGGAGCGTATAACGAAGACCAAGGACGCCACTCATGCTTCGGTGGGTACTGTGGATCCGGAGGGAAAAGTGTCCCCGATAATTAAGGAGGGCAAGACAGCTGATTCAAGGAGGCCCCAAGGCGCCAGACGATATCGAGGAGGCCAATACCGAATCTCACCCGTTGAAGAGCTTCTGTTTCTGGTGCGGACAAAACGGCCACACTCAGTGGGGTTGCCTGAACCCTAGGGTGGAGGTGTGTCGGTCGTGCAGCCAGGTCGGGGTGACTACGGCCGCATTTACGTCGTGCAAGGCGGAAAACTAAGTACGAAGGAGCTGGTTGAGGGCAGTGTGGGGTGCAGTGTTGCCCCACGGATAAGTAAAAGATTTTAACTTACTTGTTGTGACTTGTATTAGAACTCGATTTAGTTGCGTGCGCTTTGCACGTCTTTCCGGGTCGGTGGCACTGGAGGAAGAGAGCGATCTATGTGAGATCGCGCTTCTGACAGGTCACTCCTGAGGTACGCTGCGAGAATGCTGGAGGAACATCGATTTGAAGTGATCGTTGCTACAGGCAGCATCCTTCCATTACCGCAATTGGAAAACCCTCAAACCCCGACAAAGACGACTCACGCATCGGCTAAGGAATTTGAAAACGCAAAGATTGTAGGTGATTCGGGGAGAACCACGAGCACCCTGACAACCCGAACCCCCGCAGCAGATCTAAAGGAGCCCTCGTCCAACACTCAGAACGGATTATTGGAACCTGACGCTCCAGAGGAAGACACATCGGTGGCAATGATGCGCGCCGATGAGTTGGTTCTTCCTTTCGCGGTCGAGGGAGTGGAAGACGATTGGCTCCACGGAATGGCTGAGTACTCGGAAGACACATCGACGGCACTGCCGCGCGTCGGTGAGGTGGTTCTACCCTACGAGGCCGAGGAATTTGGAGAAGACTGGGACGAGATGCCCGGGTGGGTCGGAAGCTGTGAGACAGCACGGAGTGGAACGGACCTGCGGAAGCGTGTTCCTATTACTGTTGGGGGCCAACAAGTGATCGGCGTTATGGATAGCGGGGCAACTGTCACAATTATGTCACTGGAACTAAGCCGCCAATTGGGCTTGGTGCTCGGACCAACAAACCAAAAACTGTGCGTGGCCGACAAAAGGGGCCTGAACGTGGTGGGAGCCGTCGCAACCACTCTGGGTTACGAGTCGTGGGCCACATCGATGATTATCTACGTGGTGGAGAGGCTTGCTAGTGACTTCCTGGTGGGCATGGACTTCTGGGAAGAGATCGGTTTCCAAATTGTGAAATACGACGGCAGCCCGATAAATTCCATCACCTGCTCGCAGACCGAATCCGCAGCCGAACCAAAACCGGTGAGGACCCCCGAAGAAGAAAAACGATTCAAGGCACTGATGGGGAAGTTTTTGGTGGCTGCCCCTGACAAGCTCACCCAGACAAACGTACTCCAGCATGTCATCGAACTGAAACCAGATGCCCAACTGTTCCTCCAACGGCCTCACCACTACTCACCTGCCATGGAGAAGTTGATTCAGGAGGAAGTCGATCAAATGCTGGCCCTAGGGGCCTAGAGCATGGAAATTTTCACTTACCTTCCAGCTTATATGGAGGAGGCGAATCCAGTGTTTTCGGGTTCCAACATCAATCAACCAATGATTGCTCCACTACTTGGATCGAAAAAAATTCGGTTTTTTTTTGGCCCTGCAGCGGAGTAAAAGTGGTATCAGGAGATTTGTTATGCTCCAAGGATTCCAAAATGCTACGGCTCGTCAAAAACAAACACCTGGGAGCCGCGCAATCCGCCTCTAAAGTTCGTGATTTTTCGTGATTTTTGCTCTGGAGGCGCCTTGACATGTGCACTATTTCCGGCTCTCTCCGGTCATGAAAGGGGTTGAATAGGATATCACCAGATTCTCTAGGCTTCAAGCATTCTGGAATGCTACGCCTTGCCAGCAGGGAGGCCTGGGAGCTTCGCAATTAGGTTCCAAAGTTAAGCATTTTTCACGCGCCAAAAAAAATGCTCCCAGACGCGTTGAGTCGGGTCGGCGCTGAGATTGGGGCCCTTGAAGACGACGAAGAAGACGAGTGGCTTACTGGCATGATAAGGAAAATCACCGAGAGGCCCGAAGACTCTGGCGATTCAAGACGACCGAGGAAGAAGACGGGAGTCGTTCGTTTAAGTGGAAGGAATACGTACCACCGAGGGCTCGTCCATCCGTGATTGCTGACTACCACCGGGAGCTGTGTCATCCGGGCTGGGAAAAGACGCTGTGGTTCCTGGAATCACGGTTTTTCTGGCAAGGAATGCTGGGAGAGGTTCAGAAGCTCGTACAAGCGTGTAGGACGTAAACGCCAAGCCCCTCCAACCCAGGTCCCCATGGGGAAGAGTTGAATTGCAGGCAAGCCCTTCGAACTCCTTGCCTTTGACCACTGGGGCCCCCTTCCTAGGAGCAGGGCCGAGAATACTTACCTCTTGGTCCTGGTGGACGCATTTTCTAATTATGTGCTCCTGAAACCTACGCGAAACGCTACCGCAGAGCCTGTCACCAGCCACCTGGATTTTATTTTCACTCACTTTGGGGTCGCGAAACGAGTGCTGTCCGATAATGCTCGCACGTTTTGGAGCCGCAAAATGATCGAGCTGCTTTTTGATACGGAGTCGAGCGCTGGTCGACCCCATTCCACCACCCTCAAGCGAACTACACGGAGAGGTACGTCCAAACAGTGGGAACAGCAGTTCAGTGCTTGGTGTTGGAGGGCAGTGGAGACCACCGGCGATGGGACGAACAGCTCCATAAGGTGCAGGCGTCATTAAACTCACTGAAAAATACGTCAACCACTATGTCACTGTTTGAAGTGGTCTTTGGGCGAGAGTACTACCGGCACGGGGATGACGAAGGTACGGAGGCAAGCGGGGATGAGCCCCTTAACGAGTCTGAAACTGGAATTGTGGAGCGATTCCGGAAATTTCATGACCGAGTCAAAGCAGCCCTGGAGCACGCTCAGACAAAATTCCAGCGTCAGTACGACAAATACACTAAGCCCACCCGATTTGGGGCGGGAGAGCGAGTGTGGCGGGTGAACCGAGCGTTATCGAACGCTGCCGAGCACTTTACCCACAAACTTGCGCCGAAGTTCGTACCCGATCTCGTCACCCACATCCTCGGTAGGGACGTTTACGAGACCTGCGACGAAGGTTCAGGCACGGTGGGCAGGTACCATGCCAATGACTTGTGCCGTGATCGGATTGCCGACCCCGACGTGACCGCGTGAAAGCTCGGTCCCAGAGACCTCGTCTCAGAATAGGATGAAATTAGCCCTAATGATAAGTTGGAGGGTTGAAGGAGCTTAATTAAAACACAAGTTAATGGTTCAACATCAGAAAGAGTTCTGAAGCATCTTTATTAATACACACATATACAACACACATATACAACTTGTGCAAATCCGCGGAGTGCCCTCGCGATGGAACTCAGGGCAACTCCACACTAAGTTGATCTGATTGTTATTTTATTTATTTTAGAAAATGAGTCTGCTGAAAGCCGACACACTTACTGAAGCAGAGCTGAGGGAAGAGGCCATCGCCCGTAAGGCAGCCATTTACGACCTCACAACCGCGTCGATGCTGAAGTTAGCGAGCGAGACCCTCCGCCAATTCAGCGCCAGTGACAGTCGTTACTGGTCCCTCCCAACATTGACGGATGACGGCCTCCGTGGCTCTGCGTGGCTCGCTGGCAAGCATTGGTGGAGGCACGGTGTTTTGGGCAACTCTTCCCAAGCCCACCAGAGACAGCTGACGTGACGAGATGGGTTCTGCTACTCCACAGACTAATGCGCTTGAAGAACCACCCTCCAACTTCAACCCATCAGGATGCCATTAAGTGGCTCAAGCGTCTCATGACCTCCGCCGCCAACTTGACGATCCCAACTGACCCCGAAAAGGACCTACAGGAGAGGCTTTCGAAAACCGCCGCGACGACGGTCATGGCACCGACTACAAACAACAAGCAACCAGTGCCCCACCGAGAGAATACCGCTCCACTCAAGTGCTCCGCCCTGCAGAAAAATTCTGACAGCGATGACGAAATCCTGGTGGTGTCGGTCGCCCCCGCGGACTCTCCATCGTCTTACGCTAAGACACCCCCGAGACGGAAGGTTAGGGCTCGAAGAGCACACGGAAGGGCCTCCCACAGACGGGATGCAGACCGACCCCGAGAAGACGGGAAGCAGACAGACACTGAGAAGACGGGTGGCGGGTTCGTAAGCCCCAATGATGCCAGAATATGACCCTCTTTCGCTCCACGCGGCCTTTATCACTAGAGATGTGCAAAAACGAAATTTACGAAACCCGAAACCCGCCCGTCCGGACCCGGCCCAACCCGAAACCCGCCCTCCCTAAACTAGCCCAACCCGAAACCCGCCCGCCCTAACCCAACCCAACCCTAACCCGCCCGCCCTAAAAAATCCTAACCCGCTAAACCACTAAACAAGCAAAATTTACTAATATTGACCATACAGCTGATTTTATTCAGCGAGTAACAGACCTGAATGCTAAATGCTGAATACACACATACATGTAAAGTTCAAAATTTTAACGATCCTCAGGTCTTTGCTTCCCTGATGGTATAAAAAACACTCAACATAATTTTGAGTGCTTCTTCACAAAAGAAGTTAAAATTAGGCTTAGCAAAAAAAGCAATAAGAAATACATAAATGTAGCGCCAAAATTCACAATTTAGGTTGTCGGGCTAAAACGGGCCGAATCGGGCTGACCCTAACCTGATCGGCCCTAACCCGATCAAACCCGAAACCCAACCCTAACCCGCCCGCCCCGGGCGGGTTAGGACTTTTTAAGGCGGGCGGGTTGTTAGTGCACAACTCTGCTTTATCACCGGCCAAGCGGACCTCGGCGAAGAGAGTGCGCTTCTCCGAGTAGGGACGGTGTGGAGAAAGATGTGAATCTCGGGAAGTCGAGTGTTGAGAAGTCAACGAAGTGGATGCATCTGACTTTTAACCGTTATTTCCTAATTTAAAACTCCTGAATAAATCATATAAGTGAATAGCCGAAGTGCTTGGAGGCCGCCCCACAACTTGAGTTCACAACCTTTCCGAAGAGATGCCACTCGAAGGCACCTCTTGTCAAAGGCTAAAGAGAGTGTGTGTGACCTCGGTAGCGTGCAGATACCTGTCAATCTGCTCCCAGTTTTTAACTGAATTTAGTTGATTTACGCGCACCGATAGTGTTGGAAAAGTGAAATACTTTTGATTGGGTGCATTTAGTGGACACTGTGACCCGAGTTGGCGGGCTGAACCCGGAGAATTCGGTGTTTTTGGGTGAAATAGGGTGCAGCAACCGACATCACACACACTCTTTGCGTGGCGGTGAGTGCCATATGTTCGCAACCACGTACGTATACGTACGTGGTTGTTTGTTCGCGCACTCATACAATCAGCGTGTGACAGCTGTGGGGCTTACTCTAACTGCTGTTTCACGCCGATGTTTGAGTGCGTTTACTCTAACTTCCGAAAGGAAGTTTTTTCGGCTTCTGTAAAGAAGTTTTCTGCGCGCTCTTATAATCGGTTTGAGACGACTGTAGGGGATACTCTAACTGCCGTTTCATGTTGGATTTTAAGAGCGTTTTTCTGCCTCCGAAAGGAGGTTTTGCTGACTTCAGAAATGAAGTTTTTTCTGCTTCTGTACAGAAGTTTTGTATTTATTGCGACCTTAAGGTTTTATCTGACTTCTAACGTGAAGTTTTATTTGACGATTCGGGCTGAAAATTGGTTTATTAGTAACTGCCTGAAAACATCTCTTGCAATGAACTTCCAGGTCACACACACTTCTCCAACTGACGGTCAAGGCTCCCACAAAGGTACCTTAGTCCGTTTTCAGCGACACTTGGGACAACTTTCCCCTAGTGTTTTTGTGCACTACGATGTTTTTGACATACGTAGTGTTTTTTGGCATTTCGGTGCTTTGCATACAATGTATAAATCATGTGACATGACGCTTAAACCTGCTTTCATCAGAGACAAAAGACTGAGACTTCCAAAGAACTTGTGGTTTGACCCCCAAATGAAGACAGACAAGAAAGAATATGGCTGATGTGACTGCACTGACAACAACTCTGAGCTGTCAAACCACTCTTTTCGCTCTCTTCTGTTGTTTGATTGTTCACTTTGTTCTGTTACCAACTCTGGACCAGATTATTGCAATAATTGATATTGTTCTTTTGATACATCTATCTTTTTTCACCATTTCTATGGTTGAGTTCAAATTGATGGAGGCAAATAAAAACCTGAACAGCTATGTAGGTGATCCAGGATGATGGTGAATGACTCTCTGAGATTTGCCCAAATTAATTTGAACAAATCGCCTGCTGCAGCGCAAAATTTAGGATCCATTTGTAACGAGGAAAAGATTGATATTGCTTGCATTCAGGAACCTTTTGCTGATCTTAATTCAATTAAGTGTCTGAATGTCGGAAATATTCTTTTCAAAGCTGACGGCATCTCAAAACCAAGATCCTGTATACTTTTTCGTAGAAATTTGAATTTTCTGACCCTCAATGAATTTTGCACACCCGATTTCATTGCTGCCTCTATTGACGTGATGATTTCGGGGGTTACACAAAAACTGATAGTTTGCTCTGTGTACCACCCTGAAGGGTCTAGATATAGAGATACAATACCGCCACAACTAGAAGGTATTTTGAGTAAATGTAGGTCAGAGAATCGACAATTGATTTACTGCTGTGACTCAAACGCTCATCACACCAGCTGGGGTGACAAAAAAACAGACAAGAGAGGTGAGAAATTACTGAACTTTGTGTTCCGCAACGACCTGGATGTGCTGAATGAAGGATATCAACCTACATTTATTAGGACTGTCACTAGAGAAAATGGAGTTAGACTTCCTAACCCCAAATTTCAAGAATCTGTTATAGACTTGACATTGACTTCCGCATTTATTCGAGAAAAAATTGAAAACTGGAAAATTTCCGGTAGAATCACGTTATCTGACCACAAGTTGATAACATTTGACGTGAAAAATCTCCAATATCAGACCAAGACTTACAGGAACCCTAGAAACACAAAACAAGAGGTGTTTATCCACAACGTGAAAGCTGAAATGGCCAAAGGTATGTACTTAATTCAAAACACTAGAGACTTAGATATTGCTGCGCATGATCTGACGAGAAAACTTGTGGGTGCTTACCACGCTGCCAACAAGGAAATTGAAGTTACTGGTAATCGTAATAAAACTCTTCCTTACTCAATCAAAAAGAAACGAAGCAAACTTAGGAAACATGAGAATCGTATACATCTCCTAAAAAGAAATGGAAGACCAGTCCCTCACCAAACTATAGAAGACATGAAGCAGTGTAGAGCTGAATATCAAAGAAGCCTCAAACAACATAGCTCAGAGAGTTGGAAAAAAACCGTTTCAGCTACGTCTAGACTACATAAGTTGTTAGCTTAAGGCAAGGATATAAAGATTGGGACGCTAAAGAGAACTGACAACACCTTCACTGAAAACGAAACTGAAACTCTGATGGAGCTCGCTAACGCCCATTTCCCGGGGTCAATTGTTTTGGACGAGTTTCAACAAAATTCTGATTTCACCATATCAGCTGACAACTTCTCAAAATCCAAGGAAATCTTTACAGAAGAAAGGATTGAATGGGCTATCAATGATTTTAAGCCATTCAAATCTGCGGGGCCTGACGAAATATTTCCATGGCTTCTCCAAAAGGGATTCAAATATATTAAGAGTTATCTACAACAAATCTTGGTGAAGAGCCACTCCTTTAACCATGTACCGAGGGCCTGGAGAGGAGTCAAGGTCTCATTCATCCCTAAGGTAGGAAAGAGATCTAACTCAGATCCTAAATCCTTTCGACCGATAAGCTTATCATCATTTTTGCTCAAAGTAATGGAGAAAATATTAGACAGATACATAAGAGACACAGTACTAAGTGTAAATCCACTCCATAAAACTCAATTCGCTTACCAGACAGGAAAATCAACGGAATCTGCTCTTAAGTCATTGAGTAAGAAGATCGAATCTGTTATGCGAGGAAAAGGCTACGCTTTAGGCGCCTTTCTGGACATTATGGGAGCTTTCGATCACACTGCATACGAATCAATTTGCCAAGCCTTAAATAGAAAGGGCATTGACATGGATACCTGCAACTGGGTACTCTCGATGCTTCGAGACAGAGAAGTCACAATGAGTTTAGGAGACGAATCGATCAAGCTGAAACTTAATCGAGGCTGCCCACAAGGTGGAGTCTTATCACCTCTATTATGGTCTCTAGTCATGGACGATATATTGGATGACCTGGAAAAAGCAAATTTATTTGCCCAAGGTTTTGCTGATGAAGGATGAAAAATGGGTTTAAAATTGTTGAAGATTGGTGCAAAAAAACAGGACTCTCTGAGGAGGGACTGGACTCTCTCCGCTGGACACATATGAAAAACCTAAATTTTTCAACAAAGAACTGAAATACACAAAGACAGTGAAATATCTTGGACTTACGTTCGACAGCAAACTACTTTGGAACAAACACCTCGAAAACATCATAAAGAAAGCAACAAATACCTTTTGGATCACCAGAAGACTCATAGGAAAGACATGGTGACACAGCCATAGTGAGACCAATAGTTTCATACGCAGCTGTTGTGTGGTGGCACAGAACGATAAAACCCACAGCTCAAGACAAACTAAAAAAGTTCCAAAAACTTGCCTGTTCAACTATTGTGTCAACTCAGAAAACAGCTCCGACCAGCGCGCTGGAAGTTTTACTAGACCTACCCCCTCTGCATTTGTTTATACAATCAGAGGCTCTGAATGCTAATATAAGATTTTGCACGTCTCAGAAACCTGAGATCAAGATATTAAAGGATAATAAACTCATGGATGTCTTCGGACAAAGTGCAGAGCTATCAAATGCTATCGCTAACTCGGATGTGATAGAAAAAAAATTTAACTTTGAACGCCCATTTGAAGTTGAAATACCGGAGAGAAACGAATTTGAGTATCAAAGTCATGATCCAGATACTATTTACTGCTTTACAGACGGTCATTAACAAGAACAGGAACAGGATCTGGAATCTATATAGAACAATACAACACAAGACTGCCTGTCCGCTTAGATGACCACGCCTCCGTGTTCCAGGCAGAAGTATTTGCTGTACAGAAGTGCGCACAGATTTTGAAATCCAAGAACATCAAGGGTAGACAGATCTGCATATACTCGGACAGCCAAGCGGCTCTGAGAGCTCTGAATGGCAACGTAATTACCTCTGCATTAGTAGACCAAACAATCACCGCTTTAAAGGAACTAGGTACAGAAAATAACCTGAAATTAAATTGGATACCAGCTCATGAAGGATACGACGGCAACGAAGTGGCCGATACTCTTGCTAAGTTAGCTACCGGTCTTAAACGCACAAGATCAACTGTTGGAACCTCGAGAGCATTTTCTAAGAACTTGATAAAAGATAATTTTCTTAGAAAATCCCAGGAATATTGGCGCAATCAACCAAGCATGCTTCATTCAAAGGAATTCATTAGGGATTACAAGGCTCGTAGATCAAAAGAACTGCTCAACATGTCAAGAAGAGAGCCCTACTTCATCACAGGATTTCTGACTGGTCACTACCCCGTCAACGCAAGAGTTCGCTGGTACAATCAGGATGTGAGTGGGATCTGCAGATTTTGTAATGCTGCAAGTGAGACCGTGAGACACTTGCTTTGCTCATGTCTGCCTCTGATGCATAAGCGCCAGAAGCACTTCGGCATTCATTTTCCTGACGCGGTACATGTTGCAAACTCACCTTTGAGGAGTCTGTTGAGATTTACACAGGACTTGGGGCTTTAAAACCCTGAGTCCGGGGCAATCCGTCTCTGACGGATGGGTCACAATAGGATCTTCGGGACCTGCGTGACCCTCTGCCCCACCCCAGATCTATCTATCTATCAAAGGCTAAAAGAGCCAAGGGCTTGAATACCAAACCAAAGGAATTGCTAATGACGAATGAAATATGTGCGTGAATAAAATTAAAATTCGTGAAAGAAAATTATTCGTCCAAAAAATTTATTCGAATCAAAATATTTATTCGAATAAACATTTTTATTCGAATAATTGTACATTGTGCACTAAGGGAGCAAACTAGAATAATTCTGCCCTCGAGTTGTTGCCGGTCAGCAGAAATATTCTAGTTTGCTCCCGAGGTGGTTCATAGGACTTTTCTCCAGGAGACATACAAACGCCCTTAACACGAACAATACGATGTATTCGATCCCAATTCAAACCTAGAATATGGCCTTTGATTCAAAACCTTTCTTCAGTGATCCCCACTAAAAAAAAATTAAAAAATTTTTCCGGTGACCATTTTGGAAAAATTGGCCACCATCTTTAAAAAACTAAAAAAAAACGTTTTCTTTTTTTTTGGCGGCCAAACCCGAAAACATGTTTAAAGCTTAGTCGGGGACGAACGCATTTGAGTGCATTTTCAATTCGCTTTGTTGCAAAAGTTGGGTCGAAGTGAAAATATTTTGTCCCAAATTCCGTCACTAAAAAAACTTGTTGGACCAATGACTCTCACAGGTCATAGAGCCTTGATGTACAAGGATATTTTGCTAAATTTAATGTCATCTAACATTTGCCCAAGTTTAAGGTCAATTGGAGTTAGAAAATTTTTACCTCATGCAAACTTTGGGAGCCCTCAGCTTCACACCCTTAGGTCATAGAGGCTTACTGTAGGACTGTTTTTTGCTGGATTTAATACCATCTAACAATTGGCAAAGTTTCAGCTCAATCGGTTGACTTTGAAATTTCGCCCTTCAGTTCGCCAGGGGAAGTGTTGGATGGCCACTTATTGACCCCCAGAGTCCATTATTTTACATTTTTGAGACCATGATCCGAAACAAAAGATGCTTAAATTGTAATTTTACATGTACATTCTGAATTTCAGCTCAATCGGAGCAACTAAAATTTTCCCCCCTTCGGAGGCCTCTCACCCCCCCCCCCCCCTTAAGTGATAGGGGCAAACATATGTTCTATAATTTGCTAAATTTGACATGATGTATAACATATCCAAAACTCAGCTTAACCGGATGAAGTAAGTATATGGAACTTTCATACAACGGGAAAACCCCCTTAATTACCCCCCAGGCATTTTTTCGGAAAAACCAAAGTGTTTCGCCCGACCTCCAGACCATACATGATAACATGCAAAAAACCGCAGGTCTCTAGCTCTTGTAGTTTCGGAGCCTTTGCGACTCAGACGGACGGACGGACGGACATATCGGACACATAAGTGCATTTTTTCAAAATTGATGAAAATGCACTAAAAACACGATGTTTTTCGATCCAAGTAGTGAGCAAACTATGGGTTGATTCATCTTGGAACACGAAATCATTGATCCATAAAAAAGCGGTAAAAAATTAAAAATTTCCATGCTCTCGGTATTCACAGATGGAGTTTTTAGCAGCTCAGAATACACAAATGGATTACCTACATTGTATTGTGAAATTTAAAAAATACATTAAAATTTTCCAAACCCGGAAAAATTTAGCTTTGACCCGGAGACCTGGAAATCATCCTTCAAACCCGGAGTCTCCGGGTGTAACCCGGAGAGTTGGCAACTCTACTTCAGTGCCAAATGTAAGTTTGTCTGGAGGTGAAATCCTGCGGAAGATCCTCTACCGGTGGTGCTTATAGTAAGGATTGGGGTCATTTACAAATTTTCCCAATTCTCGGGAATTCCCCGGAAAAAGAAATTTTAGTTCCCGATTTCCGGGAAACTGAAAACCCCGCGAACCGGACACGTCTAGTTACAGGCTTCCAAAATCCCGAAAAAGTTACGTAGATATGACCTTGAGCCTATACTCTATATACTCTGATGGCCTATACTCTGGCCATTGTATGTTCATACCACAAAAATTAGAAGACTTAACAAAAATTTATAGCAAGATAGATGGATAGACAGATTTGGCGCAAAGGGTCATGTAGGTCCTACCAAAGAAACCTTTGGTTAGGCTTTCTTTTACGAATACGAATGTAAGTACGAATGTTTTATACGAATGTGAATGAATATTATCCAAATTATTCGTTCACATTCGTATTTCACATTCGTGAAAACATTCGAATGTTTAAATGAATGGAAAAACATTCGAATGTTTTGTCCCATATAAAAACATTCGAATGTTTTGCCATTCGTTTAAATATTCGAATGTTTTGTCACGAATGTGAACGAATAATTAATGTGAACATTCTTATTCGTATAAATTTCATTCGGATGTTTGCATTCGAACAGAAACCCTTCCTTTGGTTTCTCCAAACATAGAGCAGAAGCTCTTGGTTTCTTGCAAAGTTACAGATCAAATGCAGTTGTTCGGCCAGAACGAACGAAATTCATTCAATACGATATGGTATTTGATTTACATTTGCCATAAATCATCATCAAGTATGTTGCGTTTCTGTATAAGACGTACGTTTTGCTATAAATACATTGTCATGTACATACAACGAAAAGTTGTGTATGCTGTGCGCAGTGTATCTTTCAAAATCGATAATTTTTACATTATAGAAGACAAAATAAGTTTGAAATAATATGGGCATGGACAAAAATATTTCCTCTAGCTCTTGCACCTTTTGGGTCCTAAGTTATTTATTACTGGCAACATGTTTGTGTAACATAACAATGACATTTTATTTATTCGGTGTTTTTGGTGTTGGGAAAGGAATGAAACATCTTGAAGTCATAGGCTCGTTGACAAATAAATTTTATGGTACAATTGATTTTGGTCACCTTATCAAACCCGATGGACTGGTTGAAAGTTTTACGGATCCCATCGTCATTGATAACACTAAGAACAACTTAGATCTTCAGATGATAAGTCGAATCAAAACAGTTCACAAAAAGTTTCAACATACTCTTAATGGAACATTCATTCACAACCTAAACAATTTCGAAGTAACATCTGAAAATAACCTAAAACAACATTTTACAATTCAAAATCCCAATCTTGTAGTAAAAGAGGTGCCTACTATTATTTCTAATGTAATAAATTTAAATGGTAAAATAAGTAGTCCCTTAATTGAACCATTACTAGTGGTTGGTAAATCGAACATCGAAGTCAATGGTAATGAAGGAACACTTGTTTTTGGAAAAGAAATATTTTTAACAGCAGATAAAACAATAAGTTTTTTTGCTGAAAATTCCTCAATTTTGATTAGTGGAGCAGCAGGAATTTATGTTGATGTAGGTAGATTTCCGAAGGCTGGCACAGAAAATGGATTAAGAAAAACTCATGTACAGTATAAAATATGTGTTTGTTATCCAAATGGAAAACTTTTCAAGGTTCAAGCTAGAGGTCGAGATACAACATGTGCTGCTAAGCATATTAATCCTTGTTAAGACTTTTTAATAATTGTCGCACATTATCATGTAATCGTTAAACCGAATATGAAACATTTTCATTTAAAGAATTATGTAGGTATAGCACTTAAAATTTAACAGTAAAAAGGTTGGAAACACCCCTCTAAAAAAACTTTATACTTTTGTATCAAAGTAAATGTATTTATTATTACCAATTCTAAATTTATTAACTTTATAATGGCTCTGTTTGTAATAGAATATATTTTTTAGGGATAAGTTTTCAAATATTTCAAGATATATTTTTTCTTTCTGTAACCCTTGAACCAATCTCTGAATCGTGTTAGCAAGCAAAAATTTAATAAACGATTAGGTAAAAATTATATGTGAATAAATAATTGAATTAAAGAAATTTGCATAAATGCAAAGTAAAGCATTTTTTTTTTAATTTAAAAATTTTAATAATAATATTCATATACGATCGTATTCTTCTTTGTTCGGCCTAAACTGTCTTAACGCCGCTGACTAAGGTAACTAACCTCTTTGAAAGACCTCTTTAACAATCACAACTGCTCATGTGCCAACTTGGAACGGGTAGGGTCTTGGTTAACTTACTACTGCTACTACGTCCATTCCCGCTGGCGCTATTACACAACCGAAATTTTCAAAGGGCTCAGAGGGTGACAAATGATACTTTTTCACAATGAGCGAAAACTTGAGCTTTCGAAAATAATACGATAAGCCGGGGTTTCTAGCGTATGGTCATATATTTTCATTGCCTAAGTGAAGAACACAATTTTGGTCGAATAATTTTATTTTTTTATTTCACCCTTAGTATTTATTTTATCTCAAAACTTAGTTCTATGAAATTTAGAAGAGGACAACCACTTTCAAAATATGCGTTGTTACTGATGCTCCCCCTCTTTCTGTCTGATATAAAATGGGTTAATCTCTGGTGCGTGCGAAACGCTAAAAAAAAACAAAAGTTTATTTACTCGCTTCACCTTGACAGGTAGGTTTTTTTAAAAGCCCGTAAGCTTTAGGGGCATATTGTTCAACTTCGGTTAGCTTAATATGTGTCTTACCGACTCCTTGAAGTGCGGTAAGCTTTGAGTCTCCGGGTTAAGTTTGAAAATAACACAACCTGACCGTTATGTGGGGTCAGTAGTCTTCTTAAATTTCATTTTAATACGGTGGTCTGGTTAAAGCTCAGTAAGCTAACCAAAGTTGAATAATACAAGTCAAAAACTTAGTCATGGGTGTTTTCTTCGTTTTTGGTCCAGAAGTCCTAGAGCATGGAAAAAAAAATTTCTTTCGGCCTTTTTATGGAGAAGGCGACTTCCCTTTTTCCCATACAAACCCGTGTTCCAAAATGAATCAACCCACAAAAAATGCACTTATGTGTTCGATTTGTTCGTTTGTTCGTTAGTCCGTCTGTCCGTCCGCCTGAGTCGCAAAGGTTCCGAAACTACAAGAGCTACGGACCTACGGTTTTTTGCATGTTGTCAGGTATTGTCTGGAGAGTGGACGAATTGTTTTGGTTTTTCCGTAAAACTGCCTGGGGGTAATTAAGGGGGTTTTCCCGTTTTATGAAAGTTCCATATACTTCGTCCGATTGAGCTGAATTTTGGTTATGTTATGCATTCTGTTAAATCCGGCAAATCATGGAACACATGTTTGCCCCTATCACTTAAGAGGTGGCGTGAGAGGCCTCAGAAGGGGTGAAAAATTTAGTTACTCCGATTGAGCTGAAATTCAGAACGGTCATGTAAAATGATAAAATAAACAACTTTTGTTTCGGGTAATAGTCTCAAAAATGTAAAGAAGTGGACCTGGGAGGTCAATAAGTGGCAACCCAAGACTTCCCTGGCGAACAGAGGGGCAAAACTTTTAATTCAACCGATTGAGCTAAAACTTTGGCAACTGTTAGATGGTATTAAATCCAGCAAAAAACAGTTCCACAGTAAGTCTCTATGACCCAAGGGTGCTTAAACTTGGGTACCTTAAACTTTGGCAAATGTTAGATGCACAGACTACCAAAGTACCTAGACACCCAGATCTCAAAAGTATGTAAATTTTGTTCGAAAAGTGGATTAACTTGGGTACCGTCGGATTTTCCTTTAAAAATGTAAAAACGTTAATATGGTAACTTTTTCCCTGAGATCTACCGTTCTCGAGATATTGGCCTTCAAAGTTGGACCTTTTGGCATCCTCTGTGGGAGGAGTCAACTTCGACCGACCATAACTAGCTTATAATTCAAGCTTTTGGTCTAATTTTTTTATATGTAGTCTGTGTAGACTACGACTTATTAAAAAAATATAGCTTTGAGGAAGAAATATAAAATTCCATTGAAAAAATTTTTTTTTGAATTTTTACCAAAAATTCAGACTCGCTTTGGTCACAGCGTAAGAGGAGATAAGGAGGCAAGAAGGACAAGGCTGGTCAGCAGAAGGGAGAAGTTAAGTGCTATAAGTGTAAAGAAGCAGGTCACATATTGCGTAGATTGTAGATTGTACTGGGTGTTAAAGGTCACGGAAGACCCGAAAGTCCTATTGTGACCCCATCTTGACAAAGAAAAGGTTTCCTCAAAAGCAACCCCACATTATACTACCGAGCGCTTATTGGAAGTTGCCTCGGCCGAGAATCGAACATACGACCTCTCGATTAAATCGGATTCCAAGGGTTCCAAATCCCAGATTTCTCCCTACCAGCTTCATCCTAAGACCGAGACCATTCTAAAGAGGTGTCACTCGGGTATGTTCACTCAGAAGCCCTCCAGGGCTATTTTCAGTTATCAGGAGTTCCGGAACCCGGATTTCTGCCTACCAGCTTTATCCTGAGGCCGAGTCACTTGAAGGTTTTCGGATCAAAAGTGAGAAGGATGAGTCCTCAGATAAGAATTTGCATTTGTGGAATACAAGTGCCTATACATATATCTTTCGTTATTGGGAACAGTCATCCAGTTGCACGGACCTACGAAATTAGCGAGTCTGTCCGTCTGAGTTACAAAGGCTCCGAAACTAGAAGAGCTAGAGACCTGCGGTTTTTTGCATATTGTTACGCATGGATTGTAGGGTGGGAAAAAGGATTTGATTCTCCCGAAAAACTGCCTGGGGGGTAATTAAGGGGGTTTTCCCGTTGTATCAAAGTTCCATATACTTCGTCTGATTGAGCTAAATTTTGGATATGTTATACATCGTAAAAAATCTGGCAAATCATAGAACACATGTTTGCCTCTTTCACTTAAGGGGGTGGGGTGAGAGGCCTCCGAAGGGGGGAAAATTTTAGTTGCTCTGACTGAGCTGAAATTCAGAACGGTCATGTAAAATGACAAATCAAGCAACATTTTTTTGGGATCATGGTCTCAAAAATGTAAAGAAGTGAACCTGGGAGGTCAATAAGTGGCCACCCAAGACTTCCCTGGCGAACAGAGACAACCGATTGTGCTAAAACTTTGGCAACTGTTAGATAGCATTATATCCAGAAAAAAAAAAACAGTTCCATAGTAAGTCTCTATGACCTAAGGGTGAGAAGCTGAGAGCTCCCAAAGTTAGTATGAGTCGAAAATTTACTAACTCCAATTGAACTAAAACTTGGGCAAATGTTAAATGACACTAAATTTAGTAAAATATCCTTTTTTATTAAGGCTCTATGACCTCTGGGATCGAAGTCAGGGGTCCAATAAGTTTCTGCAGTGTCGGAATTTAGGACAAAATATTTTCACTTCGACTCAACTTTTGCAAGAAAGCGAATTGAAAATGTACTCACATTTGTTTGTCCCCGACTGGGCACACTCTAAAGTGCCCAGACGTCGCTGTCCAAATGGCAAAACTTAGAAATCACCCGGATCGTAGCCATTACAATTTTTCCGGATCGTAGCCATAACATTTCTGAAAAAAACAAGAGATTTTGTTCGAAAATATTTTGATTTAGGGAAATTAGCTTGGTTCAAAATGGGTGAAATTTCACCCGAACAGGGTATGAGGGTTATCTAAAATTCTCTCATGTCCCTGAGTAAAATTGTCATGTTTGTACTGATTTGTGTGCTAAGTACTGGTAAAATTTTGTGTCTAGTTATTTTTTGAAAATAAAGCCTCAATATAAAGTCGTATATGGTTGAGATACAAGGTCCCAAGTGAACTTCACATTTTTAAAAAGTTTAACTGATACAAACATAAGTTTTTTGAATAGAAATTTTAAATAGCAGAGAGAATAAAGTACGCTTTCATGCAGACTCACTTAAGTTGATATTAGTTTTGTGAACCGTGAAGTTACAGCTACTTGCCTTAGTAGCTTTATTTTATAAACACTTAATAGTAACCACTGTTCAAGAGTGATTGGTCAAAGACAGAGCTCTATAAATTTGTATCCCTTTAAAATTATTTATTCACTCATGAAGATAATTTTATTTTTGTTGGGGGTTACTTTGAGCAAAACCGAGGAAAGTTTTATTGAAAAAGTCTTAGATGAGAAAAATTTTCATTTAGGACCAGTTAAAAAGGTAAGCATTTTTAGTACATTTTCAGCATTATGCAAAACATGCACCATTGTGGCCGCTTTGCCGTTTGTCTGTCTGAAATTTCATAACTCAAGAACCAGAAGAGCTAGAGAGCTGCGGTTTTTTGCATCGTGTAGGACATGGTCTGTAAGAGTGTATGCTAACAATTTAAGTCCCCCAGCCCCTCTTGGGGTGGAATGGGGGGTGTTTTACGTTTGTATGAAAACTCCTTATATTACATTTGATTGAGCTGAAATTTTAGTATGTTGTAGTCTGTGCAAAATCTAGCAAATCATGGTACCACATGTGTCCCCTATCATGTACAGGAAAGAAGCTAGGGGCCTTCAATGTTTGGTCTTGTTAAAATCTTTGAAAATGCACTCTTAGCTTAATCTCCGATTTTGCTTTTATATATTTTTTGAGAGTTTTTTAGAAAATTAAAAAAGAATGCAGTCCTGTGCCATATAATATAAGAAAAACTACGGACTACTAAAGTACCTAGACACCCAGATCGCAAAAGACGGTGAGATTTGTTCAAAAAGTGGGTTGAATTGGATACCGTTGAACTCTCCTTTAAAAATGTGAAAAGGTTAATATGGGAACTTTTTCCCTCAGACCTACCGTTCTCGACATATTGGCCTTGAAATCTAGACCTTTTGGCATCCTTTGTCATAAGCATAGTCTGTGCAAAATAAAGTAAATTATGGTACCAAATGTGACCCCCACTTGTACAGCGATGGAGCCAGGTAGGGATTCTGCAAGAATATTTTTATTCGAATAAATCTTATCCGAATACGAATATCGAAGAATATTCTTGGCGGAAAAATATTCTATATTCGTATAACTTATTCGAATATTCTTAAAATATTCGAATAAAAATTTTATTCGAATAAATTATTTTATTCGAATAAGGTATGTTCACGAAATAACTTTTACACAGATTTTAGGCTGTCAGATTTTCAATTTTGATTAGATACATCATGTTATAATTTTTAAGCATGTTAGGAAAAATACCATTTCAACTATCCACTTCAATCTGAGAAAGATTCAAAAATTTCTGTTTTGGACCCCAAAAAACCTTTTTTCCCGACCCTCTGTCGTACTGTGAGCTACACTTTTTCACTTTCTCTCTAGATATTTCATATTTTTTTGAAGGCCTGAAGCCTCTCAGTAGATTTAGGTTGAAAATAGCCGGATACTTTTCGATGGGACGAAGTTTTGGTATATGAGTAGGTAAATCCTTTTAGAGAACGAATATGACTCTTTGGCTTAGAAATGAGCTCCAGCTTTTCTAAATTAATGAATGGAGGCAAGGTTTAGTCATAATGTTGGCTTATGGTTGTGATTATTATACGCGAGTGACAATTGGTTTCCCCAACAATTTCGGATAGAAATATGTTTCATCAATGTTCCGAAATTCTGCAAAATTGAGTTTTTTTGACATATATCCAGATGACTTGCTAAATCATGATTTTAAGTAAATTTTTTATGGCTATTTGAATTGTAAGCTTTTCTGTAGACCCCAAAAAAAGTTTCTGAAAAGAATTGAAGACCGGTTAAAAGGTTGCTTTCATGCTAGCGTATGTTTTTGTCCTCTATTAAAATTTAGCTTCGATTTCTGTCCTGCATATTCTTCATAAAGTTCCTGGGTCTTTGCTGTGCAGATTTTGGTTATGAAACGTCTTGATTTGATTTAAAATCACTTTGTATGACCTCTAACTAGAAGTTTTTTCTTATTTCACAAATTTAATTTGGAAAGCACCAGCCCACCCATAACCATCTCTAATATATTACCCTTGATTTTCCTTAAACAGACATAGAATCATCTTGGCAAACTCCAAATCCTGAAAACCTCTTTTTAGTCCGCCGTTTTTCTTTCTTTTTATTGATTTTGAATCCTTTAAACGGAAAAACAAGTTCCTTGTAGTTTATCGAAAGGATTTCGCGAAAATTTTAAGCGCTTTGTACGATTTTGGCTGATTTATTGAAAAAATGTGCATATGAATTTTTGGTATATATTCTTATTTGAAAGACATTTCTTACTATTCAATCAACATCCAAAAACAATTCCCACTAGAATTAACTGGATAAGTTCCTCTAACAGGGGAGTACATAACATATAATATTATTACTTAGGTACTATTTTTAAAAAATCGATTAAGTTGTAAAAGTTATTTCGTGAACATACCTTAAATTATTTTATTCGAATAAATTTTTTATTCGAATAAATTTTTCATTCGAATAAATTATTTTATCCGAATAAATTTTTTATTCGAATAAATTTTTCATTCGAATAAATTATTTTATTCGAATAAATTTTTTATTATTTTAGACGAATAAACTTTTATTCGAATAAATTTTTTAGACAAATAAATTTTTTAGAGGAATAAATTTTCTGTACGATCCGTTCACGATTAAAATCAAGCCCTTGGCTCTTTTAGCCTTCGAGTCGAGGTCCCTCGAAAGGCAGCTTTTTGGAAAGGTCTTGGCTTCAGGATGAAGCTGGAAGGGAGAAATCCGGGATCCGGAACTCCTGGAACCAGAAATAAGCCCTCGAGGGCTTCTGAGTGACTTAGACTAAAATTGCATCGATTTGGAAGGTCAGCACTTTGTAACTAAGAGATTCCTGAATAGCGACTTTTTTGGTCCTCGGAGTCCTGAAAACCCAGTCAGACCCCGAAAATAAAAGTCAGCCGAAAGTACCCAAGTGACACCTGTTTAGAAAGGTCTTGGCTTCAGGATGAAGCTGGTAAGGAGAAATACGGGATCCGGAACTCCTGGAACCAGAAATAAGCCCTCGAGGGCTTCTGAGTGAGCAAAATTTTGTATTCTTGAATATTTTCGGAAGGAGGCTCAAACCGGATGTGGGGTCGGTGGATTCAACCCTTTAGGTCAACTTTGACTCCCATAAACATGAAAACCAACTATGCTTAGATTTTCTTCCTGATGTCATCCCGGAAGTCTGTTGGGTTTGTGAAATTATTTCCTGCACCCGAGGTTTTAGGGGGTCACATGGGGTTAATAAAAAATTTATTCGAATAAAATAATTTATTCGAATAAAATTTTTATTCTAATAAAATATTCGAATATTTTCACGAATACGAATATCGAAGAATATTTTGGACGAGAATTTGTTCGATATTCGTATAAGATATTCTTATTCGTATTCGGATAAGAAACCCTAGAGCCAGGTGCCCTCAAAGATTGGTCTCCTCGAAACCTTTGAAAATGCCCTCTTTAGCTTAATCTCCGGTTTGGCTTTTTTGCATAATTTGTGCCTGTACCGTCAACGGCAACAAATCATGAAATATAAAACAGCATTTTAAAACAGACAAACATAAGAAAGCTTCAAACAATGCAGAAAAAAGGAGGAGAGCCTTCTAACCTTCGAGCATGGAAAATTTTTAGGTCGGTCGCTCTTTCAGGTCGGTCGCTCAAGAGCGACCGACCTGAAAAATTTACATGCTCGAAGCTTCTGACGAACTAAAAGAAATCAAGTGAGCCTGTTCATATGTTTTCGATAATTATATTTAAGAACTTTGAACAATACCATGCCATCTAAATAGGAGTATTAATCTTCAAGCCCCTCTTTTCGATGGCATGGTCTACGTAGTACATATTAGTGTCTCGGGGTAAAACCAAACATCGCCTGTTTGTGGCCACTTCAGTTCCAATATTGCTCCCTAAAATAGAGATGTTCTTAAAAATATTTTATAACCATACTTGAGAGTGAATGAGTATGATTTGCATGAACTCAATTTTCATGATTTTGTACATTTTCAATATCTCTATAGTACATGTAATATTTTGTATGTCTTCCATAAGAAAACTTAGAAAATTTGTAGATATGTTTAATAGAATGGGAGGTTGGTGAGCCGTACCAAGCGGCGAGCGTAGCACGTGTGAGCAGGGGTTTTCCCCTAGTTATAATTATTTCCTAATCACTAATAAATATCTTTGCCCTTGTGAACCTTCCTTTCGTTCATTACCTCCTTATTTAACTTCTTTAATTTAGCTTTCAAATATATTTTTTGAGTTAAATGGCATCAGAAATATGTCTGCTCATATTTTTCAGTTTGTCCGGGATGATTTATCATTATCTCATCTGAAAAACATTTCAACTGGTACCAACAGAGAAATGACTTCAACTGGGAATACTGCAGGGTAAGAAGAAAATATTTATTTTTAGACAAATGGGTTTAGGACTCCGTTTTGAGCCCAGTTATCTCTGGCTACCAAACAAGCTTGCGAGCTAGCGAGGTGAATCATCAAGCTGTAATAAGGAGTTGTGGCGGATGCACAAAGTTTAGTTTTAAAATCTGCTAAACAAGCAAGCGGTGAGATTTAAGCTAAGGGAGCAATAAATAAAACCTCCCCGGTGCGGTAATCGACTTCGAGCACTTAAATAGAAAGGCAGCAAAAAGCTGGCCTGCTAAATTAGAAAAAAAGAATAAATTAAAAATAGAAATACTAACCAAAAGGCAATTTCTATGTTGGTGACCTCGATCTGCAACAAAAAGTGAAACCTAGAAGCCTAGCAGTAGATGTCAATCTCCACATCCTCACTCTCTTATAAATCTTTGAGCAGAACTGAAGTGTTCTTGATTTCTCTCTCAGATTGTAACAGAAACCAAAATCTTTGCATTGCAATCGCCTAAATTGGCAGAAGTCGGTTTCAAATCTTCAACAAAAGAGGAGAACAAGAGTCCAAAGGTGAATCAGTTGATCGTTCCTGATTCCAAGAAACCCTGAAGCAAGCATCGAAGATTCCTGTTTGTCCAAAGCTGATTGTCCAGGACTATCAGGATCGGAACATTCTAGAATCCCGTATCCATAGTAACGAGAAGTTATTATTTTCTCAAGGAGGCTTTGAAATTTATCTTCAACCCTAAATTCCTTACAAACTACCAGGAATTTTTTAATTCAATATGAGAGAGAAACAATTTAACATACTTTTGCGGCAGCTTGGCTTTGTTTCCGTTTTTCATATCGTTCATTCAAATTTGAACTCAATTGGTGCCCCATCCCAACATCTTTGCCGAGGTGCCATATTGGAAAACTCAAGTCTGAGGAAACAAGCAACCACAATTGAGGAAGCAGCCACTCGTTCCTGAGACCTGCGGACCGCAAGAAGCCAAGATAACCCAGCAACACGCGTTTTTTTCTGTTTTGAGTCCCATTTACGCAAGTAGTTTCAAATTATTTATTGCTTTTTGATTAGGGTTGATCTTCGTATTTTTCCTTTGTCATTATGAATGAACAGAATAATTCTAACTCTGTACCTAGCACCACCACAGCTCCTTCTAATACGTCCAACGTTTTTATTCCGTTATTACCGAAAAATTTTTAACAACACAATGGGAGATGGGAACTCACACCATTTGAGGCTTCCGGGTTTCATGTCTGCGATTCCTGAAGCTTATTTTGAGATCGTCGAAACAAGTTCTAAGAGGACGCATCGCATCACGGATTTGCGGACAAAATACGACCTGCTCATTCAGGCTCTTCAAGTTACTGAGGCGCAGGACGAGGTTGATGTTATAAGGCGCTGTCGTGACTGAGACACGCCTAGTTCATGAAGGAGGAATTGATTGAACGGAATACGATAAGTGACTCAATGATAGTTAGGGGTAGAGGTAGCCTAATCGGTAGATTAACGGACTTGCGATCGAGAGGTCGTATGTTCGAAACTCGGCCGTGGCAACTTCTGCTCAACTGTGTTCTTAGTGCAAGCCAAGAATGCGACTGCTATGGCGCGTACGGTAGAATTAAGTGGGGGCGCTACTGAGAAACTCTTGACTCTGTCAAGATAGGTCACAATAGGACCTACGGGACCTCCGTGACCTTTGACTCCCAGTACAATCTACTATCTATCAATAATAGTTGAGACGTTGCTTTCCGGGGAGCAGATTGGGGATCGTACTCTTTTTGCATTTTTCCGTGCAAGCAGCTCCGTGACCGAGGATTTAGTTAAGTAGTTGTGGATGCGTCGTTTACCCAACCAGATAGAAATCGTTTTTAAACCTCTCGAAGCTCTAGGCACTGACACCGTCCTCTAGATCGCCGATTTAACACATGAGGAGGCCCAGAGGCGCCCATGCAGTGATTATCGAGCTTTGGACGCCGTGACTCTTCTAGACAAATATCCGGTCCCGCATATTCATGATTTTTTTCGAATCTCAGAGAAAAGAATATTTTCTTCAAAGTCGATATTGTTCGGTCCTATCATTTCATTCCAATTGCACCCGAAGACGTTTACAAAACGGCTGTGACAACTCCGTTTGAGTTATTCGAATTCACACAGATGCCGTTTGGTTTGAGGAATTCAGGAGAAACTTTTAAAAGATTCATATATGAAGTTTTGCATGGCTTCGACGACTTCACATACTCGTATGTAGATGACGTGCTCATCGCGAGTGAAGATAAAACTGAACACGAAGAACATCTTCGTAAGGTTTTCAAGAGACTTTTCGAGTGAGGACTGAAGATGAGGGCTTCATTTTCGTTGGGCGTTGATTCTCTAGAGTTTTTGAACTTCAGGATTTTGCAAGACGGCATTGAACCTACGGGCGACAAGGTTCAGGCGATTCGTGAGGCTTCTGAGTTTTAGAAGAGGCTCAGAGATTTGTAGACATGGCAAACTAAATATTATCATAGATTTGTTCCCAACCTCTTCACGTTCCTCATTCTCATTCACTGCCATATCGCAAAATTTTCCAAACGGAAGAAAGGATCTAAGGATCCCAGCCACAAGATTTTTTCACTGAAAACCAAGGATTTTTGGTTGCTTGATTACTGTTAAAAGGCCCTCGAGGAAGCAAAAGACGCCCTCGCGAATTTCGTCATGTTGTCTCTTCCATTGGAAAACGCCCCCGTCTTGATCGTCACTGACGAATCAGACTACGTTGTTGGTGCAGTTTTTCAGCAACAAGTTGATGAGCGCTGGGAGCCCCTAGCATTTTTCTCTAAGAAATTGGATTCCGCTCAGACGAAGTATTCCGCATTTGATCGAGAATTGCTAGCTGTTTACATGGCCGTGAAACATTTCAGGTACGTCGCATAAAATTTTGAGATTTGTTCTTGAAATTTCAAAACTTCCTGTGGGCTAATTAGAGCGCAAATTTCCAAAACTTTACATGTTTTGTTAATGACTAGTAAAGGACTACCTACACAAAAAATTCATCGGCTGAGTTAGAGCTCAGTCAATATTTGCACCCATATTTCACCGGAAATCAACTTTGCTGACTGAACCGGAAGCACAATTTCAGTTCCAAATGTGGTTTTAGGATTGGTCAAATGTTCTTTACATATTTCGAAGAAATTGGGCAATATGTGTAGAAAGTCGTACCCAAGTATGCCTGAGAGAAGAGCAAATATTGACTGAGCTCAAACTCAGCTTTCCCTAAAGATATGCCGTTGAATTTTTTGTGTAGGTAGTCCTTAACTAGTAATTAACAAAACATGTAAAGTTTTGGAAATACACCATCAAATAAGCCCTCAGGAATTTTTTGAAATTTCAAGAACAAATCTCAAAATTTTAGTTTTTGATTTTTCCTGGCCGCAATAAGCATTTTTTTTAGATGGTTGGTAGCATTTTCAAAAGGGATTGTTGGCATACAATTTTGGTTCAAGTGACAATTTTTTCCCTAAAAGAGGGTACCACCAGAAAATTAAGAAATTTTTTTTTTCGTATCTCAAAGTTTGCACGACTTTCACGCTAGTATCTTAAGAGCTATAACTTATCTAAGCATATCAAAAAATTGATTGAAGTTTTATATAAAAAAGCTGCCAAGCAAATAGGGTTCTATCTTGTAAGATAACGCGGTAATGAATGATTTAAAAGAATGGGGGCCTTCCGGGGTCCTTCGGGTCCTCCGGGGGGCCTCCGAGCCAAAAATTTTTTTCCGATTTCGAATCTTGTCACACTTTCCAGTCGACTGGATTGACAACAGCAAAAACTTGGCTTGATAATGAGTTACTTCCACTGTATTTTTTCCCTTCAGAAAACAGTATTTTATCAAAACACGAAATTCCTTTTTTTCCATTTTTTTCACAATAACAAAAGTTACTTCACAAAAGGCGCTCTATCTCACAAACTAATTGACTTACAGACGTCAAATTTTGACACGAATCATTTGAAGGTTGGTACTATATAAAAGTGATATGCATTTAATACTAGCGACGCCATCTATGTCTCAGACCGGGTACTTATCAGCCAACCTGTTATGCCCTTTCTTCCTAAAATATGCCCCAACGTCCAAAATATGCATTTACATATGCTATACTCAAATATAAGTACTGGTCTCCCCTTTCCAAAAATATGCTTTTTTTCCCGAAAAAATAACGTTAAGGGGGTCAAAACTGCGAAACTGCTTAAGCCTGGCCAATTATGTCCATGGCCAAATACGCCCATTCACCATAGTTTTACTGAGGCATAAAATTTTGCGAATGAACAAACTTTTCAATCTTGAGTCTTCTAGAGTACCACGAAACAGCTAACGAAAAAAGCGTTACCCACGGGGTTACGGGGTACTTCTTGACCAGTAACGACGAAAACACCCAAGACCAATTTTTCAGGAAACTTAAAACTCTAAAGCTTGTGGGCCTTTAGGGAAGCCTAACTGTCAAGGTGAAGCCAGTAGATAGACTTTTCTATTTTCTAGCGTTACGCACGCACCAGATCTTGACCCCTATAGTAAATCAGAAACCAAGAGAGGGAGCATGAGTAACGACGCATATTTTGAGACTTGTTGACCTTCTCTAAATTTCATAAAACAAAGTTTTGAGATTACATAACAACTTAGAGTGAAATCAAGAAATTAAAATTATTCGAGCAAAATTTTTTTTCGTGACTTAGGCAAGGAAAATATATTACCATACGCTAGAAACCCCGGCTTATCGTATCATTTTCGAAACCTTAGGACTGCGCTTGTTGTGAAAAAGTATCATTTGGCACCCTCTGAGGAGTTTGAAAATTTCGGTTTTGCAATAGCGCCAGCGAGAATGGACGATTAACTGTTTTGCTTGACTAAGAGCCTCTCCATGTTTATATCCAGAGTGAGGCAATCAAAGCCAAATGCAGAAAAATTCTCTCCCATAAACAGGCCTAAAAGATGCAAAATTATCGAGAGGTCGTTATACTTACCATCTCTGATTATCTGCCTAAAATTCTTTATCTGACCCAACCTTTCAACCTAATAATTAGACCTCCAAAAAATTGTTAAATTGGCATCTTTTGAGATTTACAACTCCTGTTAGTCCTTAAAACTACCTAATCTTTTTTATTTTTCCGAGATTTTCGTTCAAAATAAACGGATTCCAAGCTTCAAACTTGACCAAATCATATTTCTTATAGATGATCCACGAAAGCATTTAACAATTTTTTGTAGGTCTACTAATAATCGATGAAAGAAGTTTCTGGAAGAACTTCATTGAGCCTACGGGTGATAATTGCATTCTTTGGTATACTAATGGCTCAAAAACGGTGGTGATCCAATTGATATGAGGAATGGAAGATCCGTAAAAATGAGGCTTGACGAGCACTCTACTGTTTTTCTTAGTAGAGCTCTATGCCATGGACAAAAGTGTCAAAATCAAACTACAAGAAAGGACCACGAACAGGGTAATTTTTATTTACTCAGATAGTCAAGCGGCCTTGAAGGCACTTTCTTCTCAGCTCTGCACCTCCAAAACAGTCAGGGATACTAGGGAAGCTTTGTTTTTACTAGCTGAAAGTAATTCAGTCACGCTCAGCAATATTCCATCGCACTTAGGTTTTGAGGGCAACGAGAAAGCGGACGATCTTACCAAAAGAGCAGCAAATTTTAACATTAGAAGAAAACCAGAGGTGCCTCCATTGACCTATCACCCAGCCGTGGGGATGAAAAAAGTCATAGCTAGCTTATCTAGAATAATATCTAAAGAATACTGTTACAGCGTGCCACGCATTGAACACTCTAAAACTTTACTGTCGATTACTTTACCGAAAAGGCAAAGGATTTGCTGGGACTACACAGGAAGCAGGCAAAACTGGTAACTGACTTCTTGACGGGCAATGTCAGGTTAGGCACATGCTAAAATACTGGAATAAACTTCCAACAATCACTTCTGAAAATTGTAGGCACTGTGGGGAAGAAGTAGAGACATCATAGCATATATTGACTGAATGTGAAGAACTCGGCCGCAAGTAGAGTTGCCAACCCTCCGGGTTTTCCCCGGAGACTCCGGGTTTGAAGGGTCATTTCCGGGTCTTCGGGTCAAGGCCATTTCCTCCGGGTTTGGTAAAATTTACTTTATTTCTAAAATTTCACTATACAATATAATTAATTCATATGTATATTCTCACTGTCAAAAGTTCAGCGCATGGCATCCCTGGCCATCACAGGATGTCGAAGGAGCACTCCTTCTATAGCCCTGGACACACTGCTGGAGATGCCACCTCTCCACGTCCAAGTGGTGAAAGAAGCAGCTCTTACTGCGTATAGACTTCTCGCTCATTTGAACCTGAGGCCTGGAGACCTCAGAGGTCATTTGAAGATATACGAGAAGTTTCCGAACATGACAGGCATGAAAGCAGTGTCAGACGTGGGCGTCAGAGAACTGACGTTCGAGAAGAAGTTTGACACAGTCTTTCCTGGGAGGGCAGAATGGCAGCAAGGAATTTGCACTAGAGGATCACCACCGGATGGAGAGGACATATTTTTCTTCACCGATGGGTCCAGGAAGGACGGGAGGACAGGAGCTGGCGTGTATGGCCCTGGATATAGACTCCAAATCCCCATGGGGACCACGGCAACTGTCTTTCAGGCAGAGGTACTTGCAATACTTGAATGTGCAAGAAGGTGCCTGGTGAGAAGAGACCTGAGGCGGAAGCACTTGGTGATAGCATCAGATAGCCAAGCAGCGTTGAGAGCCCTAGATGCCTCGACAATCAGGTCCAGACTCGTTCTGGAATGCCGAAGGACTCTGGATGCGCTAGGAGGGATGTCCAGGCTGACGCTGATGTGGGTGCCGGGACACGAGGGAGTGCTTGGGAATGAAGCAGCCGACATGTTGGCAAAGGGGGGTTCGGGGAAGGACTTTGTCGGCCCTGAACCCTTCTGTGGCTTCAGCCTGGGTTGTTTCAGGAGGGAGATGGACAGATGGGAGGGGAAGTGCATGGAGAAGTACTTCCACGGTCTGTCAATCGACTCCCACTCGAGGAACTTCCTCTGGGCAGGTGAGAAGAGAGCTAGAGAGGCACTCGGACTGAACAGATCCGAACTTAGACTCTTGGTTGGCATTCTCACCGGGCACTGCGGATTGGGGGCCCATGAGACCGGCCGTATCGGCCGACCCGGGGACCCCATGTGCAGGTTTTGCGGTAAGGGCGGGGAAACCCCGGTTCACATTCTATGTGAATGTGAACCGAAGATGAGGGCCAGATGGAACTTGTTGGGAAGGGGATTCCCCACCTTGTTTGACATTAGACAGATGAGCTTCCGCCTGATCTTGGACTTCTTTGCGAGACTTGGTCTAGGAATCATCTGCTCATAAACAATGAATGGGTTTTTCACAAAAGATCTTCCAGGTCGAAGTGAAGAAGGGAGAGGTACATGTCTTATTGTGCGTCTCTCTTCACCCCACACACAGAAAAAAAAAAAAAATATGTATATTCTGAGCTGCTGAATCCTCCAGATTTGGATACCTAGAGCATGGAATTTTTATTTTTTTCTACTTTAATGTGGAGAAGGCGAATCAATGATTTTCGTGTTCCAAAATGATTCAACCCATAGATTGCTCACTACTTGGATCGAAAAAAATCGGGTTTTTCCCCATCCACTAAGGGGGTTTAAAGTGGTATCAATCTGTTTGCTAGGCTCCAAGGATTCTAAAATACTATTACTTGCCAGGAACAACAGGCTGGAAGCCGCGCAATCAGCTTCCAAAGTTGGTGATTTTGAGTGATTTTTCCTCTGGAGGCGCGTCGACATGCTCGCTATTTCCAATTCTCCCCGACCAGCTCCCCCCCCGGTTGAATGCGGTATCGGCAAATTTTCTAGGCATTAAGGATTCTGGAATGCTATGCCTCGCTAGGAACAACAGCCTGATAGCCTCGTAATAAGTCTCCAAATTTGAGGGTTTTTAACATATTGTGAAAATCACTCCTCAGAAAAGACTCAAAAATGAGCACATTTCAGAGGGTTACTAAACTGAGTAAATGCGAAACGCGAAAAAAAAATCTTAGGGCTGAGATCTGGGTTTAAACCCGAGACACCCAGTTTACCCAAATCTATAAATTCATACTTTAGCTATTTCTTCACCTATTTCGATGCGGGGAAAAGCTAATAGCATGGTTTGCGACCCCGGAGAAGGTTCGGACACAGGTTCAAGACCTCAGGAGTCGAATTTTTGTGAACCAAAAAAATTAATTTTCACCAAAATTCGATATCGCGAGGTCAAAGTGTGCGACGAATATTATTGATTAGGTTGTGTATTAAAGCGGCCCTTAATTACAGCCTTTTTTACTTCTGCTGTAAATTATAGCAGTTTTCAACACTCACACCGGAAATTTACTGTTTTCCGCTTATAAAAAGTAGGTGGAAAATGAACTTTTGCGTAATGTTGATTACTTTCCGTAACGATTGTACGAATTGGCAGTTAAGAAGAACTTAAATGCGGTAAAATGAACAATTGATGACGTGAATATGCGCCGTCATACATCAGATGCCCTCTGCCGCATTTTTTATTAAATTAATCAAAACCCTTCAAAGTGTAATATGGTGTCAAAAATCGAAGAAAATGTCCAAAAAGCCTATGAAAGGCTTCTTCCCGACAAGTCAAAAGAGCGATATGACCGGACTTACAACTGTTTTATGCAATGGATGGCTTTAAATCAGGAAATTACTAAATTTTTCAAGAAACTACGAAATCTACCCTTTTCATGATGAATGGCAGGTTGAAAAAATCTCTGAAATGGTCCTACTCGCATATTTTCAAGAGCTTTCGGATTCGCATAAGCCAACAACACTATGGAGCACTTATTCCATGTTACAAGCAACCGTACAAACGAAACAAGGCATCAATATTTTCGACTTCAAGCCTTTGATAGCATTCTTAAAGTCAAACGGCAAGGGGTACAATCCAAAAAAAGCTCCCGTTTTTACTACTGAAGAGCTCAAAAAATTTCTGGATGAAGCTCCTGATGATAGTTATTTGACTACGAAGGTGGCACTAGTTTTTGAGATTACTGGCGCGTGTAGAAAGGTTGAATTCGCCAATATTGATGTGAATGATGTAACTCGCAACGGCCCTGACGGAAAGACTATTATTGTGAAGATTCCCTACACGAAAACGTATGTTTCGAGAACTTTTGTGGTTGAAGGACGGTTTGCAGACTTTGTTGTTAAATATATGGACAAAAGACCTAAGAATGCAAAGAGTGCCCGCTTTTTCCTTAAATTTCAAAATATGAAATGCATGAACCAACCAATCGGCATCAATACATTTGGAAAAATGGCACAAAAAATAGCAGAATTCCTGGAATTACCTAATGCAGAAAGTTACACAAGTCATGCTTTTCGTCGTTCATCAACAACTATTTTAGCTGATTCTGGAGCTGGAACTTTGACCATCAAGAGACATGGTAGGTGGAAAAGCCCATTAATCGCCCATTATTGATTCGGACGATGATTGTCATCCTAATATTGCTCCGGAGAATCCAGGACTTGTATAAACAACATATGATGATGCCGGTGGCAAGATTATTTTCAATAATTGTGTCATTAATCATCTCCATACAAATTAAAATAAAATTCTGACATTATTTTTGAATTTTATATACGTACATATATAGATAATGTTAAATTTTTTCCTTTCTATGAGAGGGTTAACTAGGTGGCGCTGCTTGTGTGGAAAAATATCGTACGTAACTCGTACGAAAAGAAGTTGTGTGCAGCAAAAGGAAAATTGTTTGCAACTTTTTCCCATGCTGCAAACGACTATTTTCCGCACTAGTTTCGTAATATACTATTTTTAAGAGTAGTACAAAATTTTATGGGGCAACTTTCTGACCATTGATCTCAGCTCCCAGGGCACGTAGAAAACCGAATGATGACTCTATAGATGTGCACACTCTTCAAAGGATGCACGAGCTATAGTTTGGTCCTGAGTTTTAAGTGGCTTCGGAGATCTGGGAGTTCCCCTGGAGGCCTATCAAATAGGCCCGTTCTCCACTTTTGGGGCAACTTTCCGACGGTTTATCTCAGCTCTCAGGGCACGTAGAAAGACGAATGATGGCTTGAAAGTTGCGCACACTCTTCAAA
Source organism: Forcipomyia taiwana (assembly GCA_963930915.1). Taxonomy (NCBI): domain Eukaryota; kingdom Metazoa; phylum Arthropoda; class Insecta; order Diptera; family Ceratopogonidae; genus Forcipomyia; species Forcipomyia taiwana. The sequence goes on from CAWVOI010000005.1 coordinate 399,068, forward strand.
GGCTGCACGAGTTATAGTTTGGTCCTGGGTTTTAAGGGGCTTCGGTGTTCTGAGAGTTCCCCTGGAGACCTATCATATGGTTCCGTTCTCCACTATTTCCTTCCGGACCCCCAGATATTATACTTTTTACAGATAGTCCGTGAAAAATAAAGGTCACTTTGCCACGAAAAACCCTATCTTCGGGGGCTCCTTCTATTTATTTTCGATCTTTTTCTGAAAAAATTGTCCGTCAAAATTCACGGTAGCCATGACTTTTGAAAATTGAGGTTACTTTATTTCTATAAATTTTAGCAGTTTTTTAACCTTTTCACCTACTACTCAATTCAAAGATAAATAAATTTTAGAATAACTTCAAACTTCAAATAAAAAACAATCTACCAACATCGGCCACATTAGCCCATAACCCCCCCCCCCCCCCAACTTGAAAATCTCCGGGTCTGACTTCAGCCCGAGTTGGCAACTCTAGCCGCAAGCGCATTCATTACGTTGGTGATGTCAGACCTAATCCGGAAAACTTTATTTATTTACCTCTTATTAGTATATACAGATTTCTGAAAAGTGCAGGGTTTTAACTTGCAGCTATGAGGTAGTCGTGTATTCATATTAGCAGAGCGCCCGCTACTGCAGGATTTCCTGCAGTGGTTTTTGGTGCGTCCAGTCTGGGTGAAAAACAACGGGCTACAATCAAATGCTTAAGGAACTGCCAAAACCACTTGCCTCAAGCTATAAAAAAATAACATAAAACCTTTTATGCTACTAAGAATTTCTTGCCTATATGAAACCTTGCTCGTTAATTAAGGTTTCCTATCCGAAAAACTAAAACTCCGTAGACCACGCCATTGAAAAAGAGTTGCTCGAGGATTACTAACAATTTTCCGTAAACAGAAGAAAGTGTTAACCGATTTATGTTAGTTTTAACAATAGACATATAATAGAATAGACTGGACATCAGAGCATTTTAGCTTGGCCACCACCGCTGTCACTCTTCGAAATTTTTAGGTCAGATTGCATTGAAAATTTTAATCGAATTCATAAAAATCTCTTATTTCAGCCCAAAACGGCCTCCAAACACGAAAAAGAAGCCTCAGGATGGCTCGGAGGGACTAAAAAAGAATGCAGCCGAAGTTTGAAGCAGTTTGGAGCTGAAATAAGGAAATTAGAATGGCCGACACCCGACTTTGGCGCAGAAAAGTGCCTGTTTTTGTCTTAACCTGCTGGTTCCCGGCTAGATTCGGCCCCTCTCGGCTTCCTGAGGCCTTAAGCTTCCCAAAAAACCTAGTCTCGGGCCAGGAACCAGCAGGTTAAGAGAGAATTTCGATGAAATTCTCACCAAGTCCCGAGTTTTGTCGTTTCTCAACTTCCTTATTCAGGCTCCGATCAGCCTAAAATTCCCCCTGCTTCCATTTTCGGGCTCTCCAAGCCTTCCTGTGGCCTCATTTCTGAGTTTCGAGGCCATTTACAGCTGAAATGAGAGTTGTTGATAAAAACTGGTCTCAATTTTCAATGCAATCTGATCCGAAAAAATCGGATTTTGACAGCGGTGGTGGCCAAAAATCTCCACAAAGGAAATGTATGGGGATGTCCACTCTTTTATATTATATCTCTATTGTTTTAACACAAATCGTTTTACACTTTCTTCTTTTAAACGATTTGTGAGAAAATTAACACAAATCTGTTAGAACTTTCTTCCTTAAACCAAACATTGTTAGTAATCCTCCCACTTTGATGGCGTGGTGCTCCTACCATGCCGAAAACATTTTTCTGAAAAAAAACTTGTTTTCAGGTTTCCTCAACTATTGAAAGAGGGCTTTGCAATGTTGGAAAAGGATATAATAGCTACAATGGATGTTTTGAGTACTATTAAAACCTTCACAAACTACCGAGTGAACGAAAATCAACATCAGTGTAAGTTTAATAGCATTTTGCAATGCTTCGAAAATCGCACTATTCTGGCCGCTTTGTCTGTAAGCCTGTTTGTTCGTGTTATTAGTAAGGTTTGACATTTTAGAACCCTATAACCCCTACTGTCTTTGCACGTTAAATGGCCCTTATTTGAATTAAAACCCAGGGTAGGCCTTAATTCTAATGAAAGCCCATTGGGCCTTAAGTATATAAAATTTGACAAATTTCATGAACAGAGCGATCATGAACAAAGCCTTGAAAAGTTGCAAAATATGCCATTAAATATTTTCCATATAAAATTACTGATACAATACAAAAACAGCAAAATTAAGTAGTCTGAAAAATATTTTTCACCACTCCTTATACAAAATTTTTGGCGATTAGAGGGAAATAATAGGAAACGGCAAAATTACTCCCGCAAAATTACTCTCACCAGCCATCTTGATTTTTTGTATATAACACTGACATTCTGGAACTCCTTTATCCTTGGGGGGATTTTGCTAAGATTTTATATGGGGGTGTATCTAGGCCCCCGAACGTCTTTTACCAAACCGAAAGTGGACCCGCCGCCGTCTTGGATTTATAGCCTTATAAAAGGACAAAATAGGGTTTTCAGTGGAAAACTGCATTTTGCCGAGTGACCCCGATTTTCAAAATGGCTGCCGGAAAAAAATTGTAATTTTTAGTGCATTTTCCCTCAAATGGAGAAAAAATGCACCATTGCATCTGCTATGTCCGTCCGTCCGTCTGTCCGTCCAAAACTTTATAACTCAAGAACCAGAAGAGATAGAGACCTGCGGTTTTCTGTGTCGTGTAGGACATAGTCTGAAGGGTGGAAGGTTAGACATCTTAGACCCCCATTACCCCTAGGGGGGGAGTAAGGGGGGTAAACCCGTTGTATGAAAGTTCCTTATACTTCGTTCGATTGAGCTGAATTTTGGATCTGTTATATATCGCGTCAAATAGATATTTTTATTGTGTTTTCATCAATTTTTAAAAAATGCACTTATGTGTCCGATATGTCCGTCTGTCCGTCCGTCTGAGTCGCAAAGGCTCCAAAACTACAAAAGCTAGAGACCTGCGGTTTTTGCATGTTGTCATGTATGGTCTGGAGGGTGGGTGAAAGGCTTTGGTTTTTCCGAAATAATCGCGACAAATCTAGCAAATCATATAACACATGTTTGCCCCTATCACTTAGGGGGTGGGGTGAGAGGCCTCCGAAGAGGGGAAAAATTTAGTTGCACCGATTGAGCTGAAATTCAAAACAGTCATGTAAAACGACAAAAAAAGCAACTTTTGTTTCGGATTATGGTCTCAAAAATGTAAAATAACGGACTTTGGGGATCAATAAGTGGCCTCCCAAGACTTCCCCTGGTGAACAGTAGGGCAAAATTTCAAATTCAACTTATTGAGCTTTAACTTTGGCAACTGTTAGATGGTATTAAATCCAGCAAAAAACAGTTCTACAGTAACATAAGTCTCTACGACCCAAGGGTGTGAAGCTGAGGGTTACCAAAGTTAGTATGAGGCGAACATTTTCTAACTCCAATTGAACTTAAACTTGGGCAAATGTTAGATGACATTAAATTTAGCTAAGTATCCTTCTGCATTAATGCTCTATGACCTGTGGGATCAAAGTCAGGGGTCCAATAAGTTTCTTCAACTTTTGCAACAAAGTGTATTAGAAATGCACTCAAATGCGTTCGTCCCCGACTAACCTTTAAACATGTTTTATTAAAACCTGTTAGAGTATTATTATTTTATAGACGCCTCAACAAAACAATTTTCAATATTTTTTCGAAGAGCTTTTTACACACTTAACTAAGCAAAATATTCTTCTACATTAAGGTTCTTTGACCTGTGGGATCAAACTCAGGGGTCCAATAAGTATCTTCAGTGACGGAATTCCGGACAAAATATTTTCACTTCGACCCAACTAAACTTTTGCAACAAAGCGAATGAAAAATGCACTCAAATGCGTTCGTCCCCGATTAAGCTTTAATCATGTTTTTTTAAAAGAATTCGATGTGGGCACTAATTAAGGGATTGCACTGCTTTACTTTGTAGAGAAAGCTGACTTCAGCTTCTTGTGTTGAAAACAAAGCCGGTGAATCGATTTCAAATTGCTGCAAAACAAATATTTGCAAATCATACCTCTTTCTTAACATAATTCTAATATCCTCCACCTCTTTCATGAACAATTTATCTTCAGACACTCAATTAAAACTAAGTTAGCGTAGAAACATAAATTTGCATTTTATACGCTGACTTTTTTTCAGTTTTAGCACAGAAACTACAAAGTAGCACGAAGCTGCGTCGGCTAATTTGAAATTAGAGTGTAGATTTCCCCTAAAATTGGTCAAATAAATAATTGAATGAATAAATGAATCCAATTCTAATTCTTTGTTGTTCTGATATAAGCTTTGAAAATACATGAACTTAAACAACTTCAAGAGTGGGTAGATCAACCCTTTATTGAATAATATGAACATCACATGATTTTTATTTTTCCAAGATGAAAACTTTGATGTTGAACTAGAGAGAGAGACTTAGTAAGGCTGCCCATTCCTTTTATTTTTGTGCGTGTAAGTTTCGATGGTATTAAGTTGGGGTTTTAGCCCCGTGTCTCCCAAACTGGCAAACGGGGGCTACATTCCCAACATGGTCTTCGGGAGGCCTCATGAACTTTTTGAGATGCTTCCGATGAAGCTCCAATATCGACCCCGGAAGATTCTGGTGAGACGTTAGAGGGCTTTTCTTCGGTTAGAGGGGATTCCAGACATAGAAAAATTTTATGGTGAAAAATTTTGCATGGAAATTCTAACTTTGAGGCCGAATATCTCCGAAAGAAGGGTTTGCACCAGCAAAAATCAACAAAAACTCAAAGTTATCCTGAATTCCTTCAGGATAACTTTGAGTTTTTGTTGAAAGGGCTTTCAAATTACCCTGAATACGACGTTTTTATGGTTTAGACCCTATTAGAATTGTAACCCCGGTCCTGGAAAGTCGTTTCCAACTAGAAATTTTCTTCGTTAAGCCTCAGAAAGAAAAAAACTTAAATCAAGCAAAGTGGGTTATGGGTGCGTTTTCAAAATGATAAGAAGGAAGGTAGAAGTAAGTAAAGTAAAAAGTAAAACCCTACCCGTTCCAAGTTGGAACATGGGCAGCTGTAGTAGAGTAGCCTATCTAAGGACCGTACGGCGGGATTTGGAGGCTACGTGGTCAGCGTCGCGCTCCGGCCGGATTTACTCCAAAGAGCGCGCTTTTTGTACTCATTCCGTTACACTCAGGCTGGGTCGGCCTCAAGGCAGTTCGAGCAGGGCAAAGTAATTTGCCCTGCCAGGTTTGAACCCAGGATCTCTCGAGCGCTAGTCGAAGACTCTACCCCCTCGGCAAGCTCCTGCCCCAAGAAGGTAGGTACATTTTGTAAATGCACCCATAAACTATTATATATTATCGATTTCGCTTGATTAAATTTTTAAAGTTGAGGATGTCCAAGATGGGTTGGGTTTTGTTCCTAAATGACGTCACGGTAAATATCGAGATTTTAGACCCCCCCCTCCCCTTTGTCACGGTTTGTACTATATAACAGAACTTGAGTTTGTACCGGCTGTCGCGGACCAGTGTGTGGATTAACACTCATCTTCCGTTCAGAAAAAGTTACAAAAGTTCCGTTCCCAGCGAGCAGAACATTTGCAACTTTTTTTGTTGGGGGTCACACACAAATCATATAACAAATTGATTCATAAATTCTTTATATATAACACAAATCAGTCAGTGAGCCAAAAATTCAGCTAATTTGGACAAATATATCATATAAAAAAATCTATTTGAAATCCGAAATTGGGTCAATTTGACCCAACCAGAAGATGAGTGTTAAATAGAGCAACAACTCACTTTCACTGTCAATATAGTATTGAATCATCAACGTTATCTTTGATATTTCCAATTTAAATCAAAACAGATTCAAATGTTTTAGCCAGATTTTTAGTTTCCTAGGTTAGGTTATTATGCTACATACATATGTTATCAACATATACCTATTGATTGAATTCTTTTAGATTCATCACCTCGACATAGAAGAAGACATCAAATGTTGCCCATGATGATCTTAGGCATAGTGGTATTTGGTATCATTGTTATTCCATCAGGTTTTCAGTTTTTAGCTGTTCTTGGAGGAAAGGCATTTCTAATGGCGAAATTAGCTCTCTTATTGGCATCTGTCAATGGGCTTAAAAGAGTTGCTACAAGCGGTGTTCATTATGGATTGTATCACACAGATGGACCTCACTACCCTCATTATGGACCTCCTGTCGCTCCCATTGCTTCTCATTACTGGCATGATCGTGAAGGAAATCCATAATAATTGACGTTCAATCATTAGTGCCAACGCTTCGTCTTGGCAAAACGTTTTAATTTTAGTTGCTATGTTATTTAATGCTATGTAGAATCAGATCGACCACTGAATGGAAAAATTAAATCAATAAATTACCAAAACAAAAAAAAAACAGATTTTATCCAACAGAAATAATCTTTTTGCCGGTAATTTTCCGGACATAGAGGGGTTCTTCTTTGCACTAAAAACTACAAAACTATCCGACTGGCGTGATGAAGCAGCGGGCTAACGAGTTGGACTGACGCGACACATCAAGAGTCGCAGGTTCAGGTTGCAGCACCGGAAAGTTTTGTTATCCAACTAGCGGTGTTGACTTCTCTGTAAAATTGTAAGAAGTCACAACAATAACAGGGTCGTTGCCTTGAAGAAGTACATCGTTCATTAGCGCTTCCCAAGTAGGGTTGAATTGTAAAAATTCTATGCGCCAAGTTTGTACTGATTGATAGATTATACTGGGAGTTGATGGTCACGGAGGTCCCGAAGGTCCTATTTTAAAGGTGCATTTTTTGCAAAATGCTGAAAATGCACCAAAAACACTGGCGTAAGAAAATGAGGAGTGAGGTGACGGCCCTGGAGCCCATTGAAGAGGCCCCTAAAAGAGTAAGCCTGCCTTTTTAGCCCAAGGTGACAAACTAAATCGCCAAGAAACTCCGGAAGTTCGGCTTTGAGGGGGTTTTTAGGAGCGAAAACACACTAAAGAGTCTCATTTGCAACGCTAAGGACCACTTAAAATCTTAAGACATGTCAGGTATTTACTATGTGCGATGTGGGGATTGCCCGTCGTTATATTTCGGCCAAACAAAAAGGTCAGTGAGAACGAGATTGAAGGAGCACAGGAGGGCTACGATCAACCGGAAAGTGGAAAACTTCAGTCTAGTCGCCAATGCTCAAAAATCGGGACATGAAATTAATTGGGAGGACTCAGGACTGGTACGAGCTGTGAGGAGACCTCACCTATTTGACGCGTTGGAGAGTGTGTTTATCTACAACTCAGACATACTGCTCATGAATGAGGCTGAGCCCCCGATTAGCTCTTCGTTGTTCTACTTGGCTGAGAACACATTTCCTGACGCGAAAAGAACAGTGGATTACCACACAGGACGCGTACGAGCAGTACAAGATCGGATTAAGAGACCAGTTGGACACCGCCCAGCAGATGAAGCGCTAGCTTCGAAACGCGTCGGCGAAGGCAAATCTTGACAAAGTAAGAACTATAAGGTGTTGTGTTTTTGTCCGCGAAAACTTAAAACCGTCGTAAATAGAGCTCGTTATCAAGCACTTATCAAATATTTGCAAATATCTTATCAAATATCAAACAAATAATGGGAAAAATATTTGATTGGAGCAAATATTAAATATTTGCAAATATTTGCAAATATTTGCAAATATCCCCCAAAAATCTTTTTTATAGAAACTAATTTTTATTAACATGAATATGAAAGGACATGAATAATAAATACAAAGGTACTTAATTTTAGTTTTTGAACCAATGTTTTAAGCAAATCAGATTTCTGAGAGTTTCTGAATTTAACGAGCAGCATTTTAATGTTAAAATGTTCCCCCCATCGGAAAAAGCTCGTTCAGAATCTACAGAGGTGGCAGTAATCCCCAAAAAGTCTCTGGCAATGTTGCTCAATATAGGGAACTTCTCCGAGTTAGAGCGCCACCAAACCAGTGGATCAACGTTTTCGTGCTCACGGGGTAGAGCTAGATATGAATGAAGTTCGCTCTCAGCAGCAGAAATGCTCTTAAAGATTCCCACTCCAAATTGTTTTCTTGGAGGTTCTTTAAGCTCGGCTGTGTCGTTGTTTTTATCATTATATTTACTTAAATTTTAAAAAATACACTTGGTAAAATATCAAATATTTGCAAATATCAGAAAATATTTGATTAAAAAAATTAACAAATATTTGCAAATATTTGCAAATATTATCAAATATTGGGAATTATTTGCAATCAAATATTTCCGAAAATTATTTGATTGTATTTGTTTATTTGCAAATATTTGATAATTTGATTGTTTGATAACGAGCTCTAGTCGTAAATTTGTTCTTACGTTACACTGCTCGTTAATTATCACGTTTAAAGTGATTTGCTCCAATTAATGCCGTCTAAAAGTTTGAAAAGTTTCAGTTTAAAGGAAAATCTTAAAATTCCTCGGTCTCGGTTTTACCCTCACAACTCTCCAGGTCCGTTGTTTTACGTTTTTGAGGCCATGTTATGTAACAAAATTTGATGATGATGTTTTGAATTTTAGCTAGATCAGAGAAACCAAATTTTTCCTCCCTGTATACTTCGGGGACCCCCCACTCCACCCCCTTAAGAGATAGGGACATATTTGTTGTCTATGATTTACTGCATGTAATGTGGTGTATAACATATCCAAAATTTGGCTCATTTGAATGAAGTATAAGGAACTTTCATACAACGGTTTAATCTCCCGTGCTCCCTCTCGTAAGTTCATGCAAGAATCCCCAGCTCTCTATCTTTTCTGGTTCTTAAGTAAGGTAAGACAGACTGACAGACATAGTGATTTTTCTCTATTTATGCTTACTATCTATGCTATACTGGTCTGTCTGTCTGATACTGTTTGATTGGACTTTCATTCACCAAAAAATTCAATATTTAAATAATTGTATTAAAATACAAATAACTAAATAAGTTTTTCTATTAGCCACCATTTAATCTTAATCTAAAACAATCAACATATGGCATGATTCGTAAAACAATGAAAATTAGTCAGGGGTAATTCCTAAGTTTTTTCAATTTCAGGCTTTTTAAAATACCCGGGCCCGCCCGACAAGGTCCGAAAAAAGCCCGGGCCCGCCCGCACCCAAAAGTAGCAATAACGACACCGTTCGGCATGTTTGGTTTCCGAAATGCCGCCCAGACTTTCCAAAGGTTCATGAACCAGGTCCTCCTTGGACTGGACTTTGCAAACGTCAACATTGACGACATTTTCGTGGCAATTTAAACTCCCGAACAGCATTAAGAAGACTTACGAAAACTTTTTGAGATACTCACAGAGTACGGTCTGAGGATAAAAGCCTCAAAATGTCTTTTTGGCGTCACAGAAATGGTATTATCATTTGCGTATGTTTCACAAAATGCTTTTCATAAAACTACATTCAAATGTTTAAGCCACGTCAAAGCACCATCTTTACAATTGTTCAGTTTGGAAAGGGCTCCTTCAAATTTTCTCTTTGGGCAGCTGGACACAATATGTTCTATTGACTGTGTGATAGGTCCACAGTCACAATACTCGGAATCAGTTGCACCCCAACGATACAAAGTCTGCGCACATCTTCCACTATTTGTTCGTATCTTGTTGAGGGTACACCATTCGCGTCGTACTAGATTAAACCCTTGGAGCTTCTTGGCAGGATCTCGAACAAGGTCTCCGTTCACAACATTAGATGTTATACATTCTTCCATCCATTTGACCTTCACGTTGAAATTTGAGTCAATAAGCTCTTCGTCAAGAGCGTAATGGGGGTTTTCTGGTGAGCCTTTGTGTAGGTTTGTTTTGCAAGAACTCGAACAAAAGCGAATTCCAATCTAATTGACTCTTTTGCACTGTTCTCACCAATGCATTTCTTCATTGTAAGTTTGGAGGTTCAACATTGCACAAAACCGGGAGCCAAGGAAGGGGAGTTGGCATAATTGTACCACGAGATTTCAAAACCCGGCGTTAGCTATTAGTAATTTTTCATCTCCCCAGACTTTCAAATAGGCGCAGCGTTTTAAAGGAATAATAAATTATCATCGTCGTTTTTAGTGCATTTTTAGCATTTTGGCGTCTGTGGTTTCTTACATCGTGTAAAGCATAATCTGTAGGAGTAAAAGCAACAATTTTAGATCCCCACCTCTCTTGGGGAGGGAATGGTGGGTGTTTAACGTTTGCATGAAAACTTCTTATATTACATTCGATTGAGATAAGACTTTAGTATTTATGTTGTAGTCTGTGTAAAATCTAGTAAATTGTGGTACCACCACAGACTACTAAAGTACCTAGACACCCAGATCGCAAAAGTATGTAAATTTTGTTCGTAAAATGGATTAAGTCGGGTACCGTCGGACTCTCCTTTGAAAATGTGAAAACCTTAATATGGTAACTTTTTCCCTCAGACCTACCGTTCTCGACATATTGGCCTTCAAAGTTGGACTTTTTGGCATCCTCTGTGGGAGGGGTCAACTTCGAACGACCATAACTAGCTTATAATTCAAGCTTTCGGACTAATTTTTTTTATGTAGTCTGTGTGGACTATGACTTATTAAAAAAGTATAGCTTTGGGGTAAGAATCTAAAATTCCATTGAAAAAAAAATTTTTGAATTTTTACCAAAAATTCACCTTTTTCATAAAATAGCGTAGAGCCGCTGCGTTACAATGAGCTGGGCTCTAGTATTTTATGTAGAGGTTAAGTCAAGGTATCTGAGGTACAAAGGGTTTTTCTTGTTCTAGTGCACTTCTCGACAAAATTGGGATTAAGTGTGTGATTTATGAAATTTCAATGAAAGTGAAATTTCTTTCAATTAGTTATCGACCTAAAATTGATTCAATGAACTTAATTTAACTATATCAGATGCATTTCGCAGTTATCCAGACAATAAATGCAAAAATAGCTCGAAAAATTTTATTTTGTGCCCAAAAAGAGCATATGATACGGGAATCTCGTCGTTTTTGTGAGGTTTTGAGTTGGGGTTTTACCCCCGTAGCTCCCAAACGAGGGCTCTGATCTCACAATGGTCTTTAGGAGATCCCCTCAACTTTTTAAGACACTTAAGATGGTGCTCAAATTTTGTCCCCGGAAGCTCTTGGTTAGGAGCTAGAGGCCTTTTTTGGCTGATTTTGAGGGGTCCAAGCATAGGAAAAAATTTTCAAGAATTTTTTTTGTTGAAAATTCCAAATTTGAGGCCGACTACATCCAAAAAAGAGGCTCTGGCCAAGAAAATCAGGTTTTCCAAAAAAAATTTTTTTCCACCGAATTTTTCCTATGCTTGGACCCCCCAAAGTTGGCCTTAAAAGCCCTCTAGCTCCTTACCAAGAGCTACCAGGTCAAAAAAAAGTCAGTATCAGATACATTTCAAAGAGTTCTAGCTACGGCTAGAACATTATTTTGCCCTCCGAGATACTCCAGAGGAGCTACAGGGATTTCCGTAGAATTTCGTTGCATTGTAGGTAACATTGTATGTCATGACCTACAATGCAACGAAATTCCGCGGGAATCCTTGTAGCTGAAGGCTTGAGGGCAAAATAATGTTCTAGCCGTAGCTAGAACTCTTTGAGATGTATCTGATGCTGACTTTTTTTTGACCTGGTAGCTCTTGGTAAGGAGCTAGAGGGCTTTTAAGGCCAATTTTGGGGGGTCCAAGCATAGGAAAAATTCGGTGGAAAAATTTTTTTTTTTGAAAACCTGATTTTCTTGGCCAGAGCCTCTTTTTTGGAGGTATTTGGCCTCAAATTTGGAATTTTCAACAAAACAAAATTTTTGAAAATTTTTGCCTATGCTTCGACCCCCCAAAATCAGCCAAAAAAGGCCTCTAGCTCCTAACCAAGAGCTTCCGGGGACAAAATTTGAGCACCATCTTAAGTGTCTTAAAAAGTTGAGGGGATCTCCTAAAGACCATTGTGAGATCAGAGCCCTCGTTTGGGAGCTACGGGGGTAAAACCCCAACTCAAAACCTCACAAAAACGACGAGATTCCCGTATCATATGCTCTTTTTGGGAACAAAATAAAATTTTTCGAGCTATTTTTGCATTTATTGTCTGGATAACTGCGAAATGCATCTGATATAGTTAAATTAAGTTCATTGAATCAATTTTAGGTCGATAACTAATTGAAAGAAATTTCACTTTCATTGAAATTTCATAAATCACACACTTAATCCCAATTTTGTCGAGAAGTGCACTAGAACAAGAAAAACCCTTTGTACCTCAGATACCTTGACTTAACCTCTACATAAAATACTAGAGCCCAGCTCATTTTAACGCAGTGGCTCTACGCAATTTTATGAAAAAGGTGAATTTTTGGTAAAAATTCAAAATTTTTTTTTCAATGGAATTTTAGATTTCTACCCCAAAGCTATACTTTTTAGTGCATTTTCATCAATTTTGAAAAAAATGCACTTATGTGTCCGATATGTCTGTCTGTCCGTCCGTCCGTCCGTCCGTCCGAGTCGCAAAGGCTCCGAAACTACAAGAGCTAGAGACCTGCGGTTGTTTGCATGTTATCAGGTATGGTCTGGAGGGTGGGCGAAAGGTTTTGGTTTTTCCAAAAAACTGCCTGGGGGGTAATTAAGGGGGTTTTCCCGTTGTATGAAAGTTCCATATACTTCGTCCGATTGAGCTGAATTTTGGATATGTTATACATCACGTCAAATCTAGCAAATTACTGAACACATGTATGACCCTATCACTTAAGGGGGTGGGGTGAGAGGCCTCCGAAGGGGGGAAAAATTTAGTTGCTCCGATTGAGCTGAAATTCAGAAAGGTCATGTAAAATGACAAAATAAGCAACTTTTGTTTCGGGTTATGGTCCCAAAAATGTAAAATAATGGACCTGGGGGTCAATAAGTGGCCACCAAAGATTTCCCTTGGCGAATAGTAGGGCAAAATTTCAAATTCATCCGATTGAGCTGAAACTTTGGCAACTGTTAGATGGTATTAAATCCAGCAAAAAATAGTTGTACAGTAAGTCTCTGTGACCTAAGGGTGTGGAGCTGAGGGCTCCCAAAGTTAGTATGAGGTGAAAATTTTTTAACTCCAATTGAGCTGCAACTTGGGGAAATGTTAGATGACATTAAATTTAGCAAAATATCCTTCTACATTAAGGCTCTATGACCTGTGGGATCAAAGTCAGGGGTCCAATAAGTTTCTGCAGTGACGGAATTGGGAGTAAAATATTTTCACTTCGACCTAACTTTTGCAACAAGCGAATTGAAAATGCACTCAAATGCGTTCGTCCCCGACTAAGCTTTAAACATGTTTTAATAAGTCATAGTCCACACAGACTACATAAAAAAAATTAGTCCGAAAGCTTGAATTATAAGCTAGTTATGGTCGTTCGAAGTTGACCCCTCCCACAGAGGATGCCAAAAAGTCCAATTTTGAAGGCCAATATCTCGAGAACGGTAGGTCTGAGGGAAAAAATAACCATATTAAGGTTTTCACATTTTCAAAGGAGAGTCCAACGGTACCCGACTTAATCCATTTTACGAACAAAATTTACATACTTTTGCGATCTGGGTGTCTAGGTACTTTAGTAGTCTGTGTCAAGTACTATTTTTCAAAAGAACAACTTATTGTGAGCATACACACAAAAATTTAGCTCTCTAAAGACATTCACTAGTGTTTTATTAGTGAATGAGTGAAGCTAGAATGGGGCAAAATTAGCGTATTTTTCTGTCCAGGGGGATTAGTTTTGACATTTGGACTAAAACTATTTTTTCTGCATAGCCTAGACTGTAAAGTTTCAGACAAGACCAAAATGAGCCCCGTAGGTTGAGTCTACGATTTGTGACCGGCTTTTGAGTTGCCCGAGTCATCACATCCCTATGCGGGGAAGGGGCCAATTTATTGAAATCGATAAAAAATTTAGTTTTCAAGCTAGAAAAGTGTTTTTGGACATTTTGGAAAGCCAAAAATAAAATACAAAGGAAAAACAATGTTATGAGTCTTATTGACCTTATTATAGTTATGTTATATATATTATTTATGTTATGTATTTTAATTATTGTTTAAAAAAATTTTTTTCCTCTTTATTTTATTTTTGGCTTTCCAAAATGTCCAAAAGCTTTTTTCTAGCTTGAAAACTAAATTTTTTATCGATTTCAATATATTGGCCCCTTCCCCGCATAGGCATGTGATGACTCGGGCAACTCAAAGACCGGTCACAAATCGTAGACTCAACCTACGGGGCTCGTTTTGGTCTTGTCTGAAATTTTACGGTCTAGGCTATGCAAGAAAAATAGTTTTAGTCCAAATGTCAAAACTAATCCCCCTGGACAGACCCTGGACAGAAAAATACGCTAATTTTGCCCCATTCTAGCTTCACTCATTCACTAATAAAACACTAGTGAATGTCTTTAGAGAGCTAAATTTTTGTGTGTATGCTTACAATTAGTTGTTCTTTTGAAAAATAGTACTTGACAACCCTTAACTACTTCGAGTGGCTCAGAAAATAAATAAATATCGAAAAAATGACCCCCTCAAAAAGTGTCCAAGTGGCCTAACTCGGCCAAAACAGCAGCTAAGAGGCTAAAAACTTGCAGGCTATCTAAAAATTAAATGTAGATCACGATTTGACACCCGCCGCGACAAGTAGATGGCTTATTTTGCGGTAGGACATCTGGACAGAATTTCGAGGGCCTCAGGACAGTCTGGACAAACGCTCTAGCTCAGCCATTTTAAGAGCTACGGACCTGGGAGGGGTGTCAAAAGAAGCGTCTTGACGAGGGCTACAACAATTTATTTACGCCGTGGTCCTAGCACTTAAGGGGACAGAGCTAGAGCTGGTTGGACATTTTGTCCAGGACCATTTTGTCCAAGTATGTGAATCGACCTTTATTTTTGATGAAAATCAGAATCTTAACTTTTGCTTTAATAACTCTTGGAACACACTTTGTCACAGTCGAGCACCAACTGCTTGTTCTTCGCTGTTCCACCGTCCTCATCGTGCCGCGCGTCCAACCGACGCGCTGCAGCGCGGCATCACCGGCGATTATGGCATTCTCACCGGCCGCTCTCGCTCATCTTTTTGAATCCGAGCTTTGCGGCCGTTGAGAATGTCACAATTCTGGCATCCCTCAAGGGGTTGAACCCGCTTTCGATGCTTCCGTCCTCCGCGTCGACCTCTCATCCGTTTAGGCAGTGGGCCCAAACGATCCTGTACCCGTCTCTTGGGTGTCTGAGCCACGATATCGTCATCTGACGGTTCCAAATCGATCAGTAGGATATGCTGGTCAGGAGAATCGCTGCGCAAGGAGGCAAAGAAGGATACGATGAAAAGGAGTGGAGGACTAGTGTGGAGCAGCGAGGAGATGTTGAGAAGGGCCAGCTCTAGAGGATTAATCAGTCGCGTGGGTTGCCAGGGATGCACCGTGGAGTAGTTGAAGTGATCGCCTGGAACCCCAGCGTGCCTTTTAGGAAAGTGTAGGAAAGTTAGCAAAAGAATGAAGGAATTTTGAAAGAAAAAGGTGAATTCATAAATCCTTCCCAAAACGATTTCCTACGGAATTCATGAAGCTTCATAAAGATTTCTAAAGGATTGCTTTATGCTTCATGAAATGAATTCCTTTGGAAGGTTTCAGTGAAGATTTAATGTTTCATTTATGATACTTTTTTCTTCATTTAAGATGCATTTAGGAAGCTTTAAATGCAGTCATTTAGATTTCATTTATGAAAGCTAAAGCATTCATAATGCTTTCATTATGTATCATTTTTCCTTCCTTTTCCCTTCATAAAATGACTTCCTAATGAAATCCGTGTGAAGTCTCACAGTGAATAAAGCTTTCACAATTACTTCCTCGACGGAACTAAAAATGAAAGTTATAGCTAAGAATTCCTCAGTATTTGGCATCTTTCAGAAATTGATGAAAATGTGCTTAGAATGCGTCAGTGTGTGAGGAGAAAGCAGAGCGTCGAGACGTGTGTCGCAAGTTAGCGGAGCGCAAGATAAAATTTTCGAATCAGGTAAGATTTAAGCTGATTTTTAGTGAATTCCGTAGTGATTATTGACTATTATTAACTATAAAAAGTGTTATAGCTTGTCATAAAGCCAAAATATTGCTTTAGTGTTGCAGTTTTTATTTACATTTTTGGTAGCTTTTGTTTATTTATGCACTCATGCACTTGCCTATGTGCTTACCTTGGAGAGTCGCTAGCAAATAAGGACACTAAGGGATCATTTAATTTTTCAAAATTCGTTACTTAATCCTCGAGCCCGTTCCGAAAAGCTATTACGAGCTCTATGGACTCTTCAAATACTTTTGGCCCCCTTCCAGACAATTGTGATCAGAGTACAATTTTAAATTATTTTTATTTTTGTATTGTTTATAAAATTTAATGAAAAAACTTTTAGAATGGGCCGAAAAACGATCTCTGAATGTACCAAACGTCACATATTTCGTGTTTCAAGAAAAAATCAACGTCGATTACCTACATTATCTCAACCAACTACTTCTCAAAATGAAATCAATTCTATCCAAGAAGATACTAATTTATTACCTCTATTTAAATCGATTAAAAAGGCTGATGTGCCGAGAGTGTTAATTCAAGAAAATGAAAGTCAAAAAAATATTTCGTTGGATGAATACATAGACCGACTTGCAAAATGGTCCTTGAAATACAATATTTCATGCTCAGCTCTAAACGAGTTGTTGAAATTAAATAGAGAATTTGGAGTTAATACTCCTAAGGACTTCAGAACCTTACGAAAAACTCCTAGAAATATAAAATTGGACCCTCTCGCTCCTGGAAAAGTTTACATTGGGGACTTAAAAAAAATCGTAATGGAAAGCCTCTTAGCTTTTAAAGGCACTCTTCCTTCTGTCATCAAATTGTCTCACAGCACGGATGGATTGCCTATGACTAAGTCATCAAAATCTGAGTTTTGGCCGATACAAGTTAAACTTGATCTTAAAGGAGCTAAGCCCTGCTTTTTCCTAATTTATGGAGGAAATAAAAAACCTGCGAACTTTGATGATTTTTATGCCCCTTTTGTGATGCAGGCATTAGCCCTTACTAAAGAACCCATAATGGTAAGGGGTCAACAAATTCAAATTGTGCCTGGAGCGTTTTCAGCAGACACACCAGCAATTGCTAACGTTTTAAGCATTAAACATCATACTGGTTACGACAGTTGCATAAAATGTGAAATACATGGAGAATACCCCGAAAATAAAGTTATATTCAAAGACACAAATGCACCAAAAAGAACTGATGAAAAATTTCGTAATCGAGAGTATGGAGGAATCAACAAGACTGAAAACTTAACAAGTCTAGAATTCTTTCACCAAAACATGATTTCTGCAACAACTATAGATTACATGCACATTGTTTTGTTGGGTGTTCAACTCCTTTTAATCAGGAAATGGGTGGAAAACGGACCACAGCAGGTTAAATTTTCCGCCCAAACACGAGAAGAAGCATCTGATACCATTCTTTTATTTTGCTCCACAATGTCCAGCGATTTCAACAGAAAATTTAGATGTCTAGAGGATTTTGGCAGACTTAAGGCAACCGAGCTCAGAAACATGCTACTTTATATTGGTAAAAATTTCAAGTATTAGAGCTTTAAATAATTGTTAAGTTGTCAACTTTTGAGCTTCACAATTTCTATGAGTCTTTTCATTTTTTTCTTTTCCTTTTTTTAAAGAAATTTTGACCAAAGTAAACGGACTCCGAACTGAACACTTGGCCTTCATTTAGTTTTAATAGCTGATCTACAAAGGCATTTAACATTTTTTGGAAGCTCTATTTATCGCTTTATGAAACGACTAAGGAGTAGAGTGGATAATTCCTTGATCATTAAATTAAGCTTTTATTAATCGATGAATTTATTTTAACTTTAAAAAAAATTTTAGGACCAATAGTGCTGAAAGACTTTCTATCAAACGATCTATACGAGCATTTTTTACTTCTCCATTGCGCATTAAAAATTTTATGTCATGAAAAAATGTCATCAGATGAGTATTGGAATCGGTTGGCAAATGATTTACTACATAAATTTGTTAAACAGGTACGAAATTTGTAGTTTAAGTGAAGAAAGCATGGAATTCTTCATTGTTAGGATTAAAACTAAAATTCTTTTCCTCTCACTATCCTAACACATTTTCTAATTAGTTCAGTGTTTTCGTCCTTTAGCTTAAAATTTAGACTTTACTTTAATTTGTATTTAGATGGGATCTTTTTATGGAGATACTAGTTATACACCAAATGTGCACAAATTGATCCATTTAGCGGATGATGTGATGTTGCATGGCCCACTAGACGCATATAGCTGTTTCCAATACGAAAATAACCTTTACAAACTTAAGCGGTTATTTAAACACAATCAGTTTTGTCTTCAACAAGTTGTGAAACGAATCAAAGAACAAGAAAATTTCAAAATGTTTGGCCCTCAGTTCGTCATACAAGACGAGAGCATAAAACTGATCTTGAGAAAAAAATTTTCCAAAGAAGAAATGATTGAAAAGCACCTTTGTGACTCGGACGAACACGACTCATGTGAATTTTTTCAAGGATTGATAAGTGGAAAAGGATTCACACTACGCACCGATTCAAAAGATCAATATTTTCTTTCAAAAGACAAGAAAATTTTTAAGTTTGTCGTCGCTCGCGTTACAGAAACTGGAACTTCTTTATTTGCAAAGGAGGTACTCATCCTGGGCAACATTTATGAGCTCCCAGTTAACTCGTCCGAATTTGGTTATTTTAAGGGAATGTCAGAAAATACCAATTTAATCCGTCTAAGCCTGGATGTAGTACAGAGCAAAATAGTTCATTTTATCCATAAAAATGAACACTATTTTTGTTTGGTATCCCATACAGGTAAAAGCAAGCCATTAACATGTTTTTACTTGCACTATCTTTAAAGACTAATAAAATTTAAATAATATAAAATCTTCATGTTTACTCGGGCATACGCTGGCCCAAAAAATCTGAAAAGGAGTAAAATATTTTACCCTTCTCAAACTGCCTCGAAGCAGAGACGTAACTAGGATTTGAAACTAAAGGACTAAAGGCTAAGGCAATTTTGGTATAGAAATAAAAAAATTCGGGTAGCTTCGGGAAACTTTTTTAGTATTTGTCAAGAGTTCAGGGCCCCTTTAAAAATATCAGCCCCCTCTAAGTTACGTTTTTGCCTTGAAGCACACCTAGCTTTTAAATAATGGAATAAACGTGCTCCTTGATGTAAAACTTCCTCATTAAGTAGCCTCTAAATTTCACTGCATGATCATTTTCTACCTTTCTATCTATTAGCTCGAAGTGGGTTAAACATTTCGCAAGAATGTTAACACCTTTTTTTCTTCTTTTTCCTTTAGACGATGAGCCAGGAGATTTTTTCAATGAACAATTTTAGAGATTCTGCCTTGCCGATTGTCACTATGGTTGATAACGATGCATTACAAGAAATTAAAATACAACTAGCAAGAGTAGAAAATAAAGTAGACGCTGTGGATACGAAAGTTAATAGTCTCGAAGATAAAATTAACGAAATGCAGCGTTTGATGGAAACAGTAATGGGACTTGTCTTTGATATTAATTCGGCAGTTGCAAAAAATAGTCCTGCACAAAAAGGAGACTACAGAGTTATCCAGAAACTTATTGAAAAAAAATGCGAGACGGTAAAAGACGTAGAAGATTTTAACGAAAAACTTGGACAAAACAAAGACCATGCTGTAAGAAACCACAACTTTCTAATTATATTTAAAACAACTCTTAAATTTTTTAAAAATTTTACTCGTTTAGGGGGAGCACTTAAATGCGTTCTTTTCCGACAAAGCTTAAATCATGTTCTTTTTTTATTCTTTAGATTGCCTATTTTGAACGCTTTACGGACAGGGATACGTCGAAGACTGTAAGAGTCTCTTTAGACTCCTTCCTTCATCCCTCGGCCCATCAGTACTTTACTGCGTTTGGTTTCGGCGAAAAATCCTCAATCGCCGATATGAAGGAGATCAAGGATGCAATTATGGCTGCTAACAGTGACATGACCATCAAGAAGTATAATGCTGGGCTGCAAAGCTTCTTCAAAAAATGCAGCAATGACAAAAAAGCCACAAAAAAGAAGAACGGCGACAAAGACAATTAGTCTTTTTATTGCTTTCATTTCTCTATTCTTTGTCTTTTTCTTTCTTTATTACTTTCAATTCTTAATTATAATTCTTGATTTAAATAAATATTAAAACAATCAAAAAATTAGTATTATTAACAAGTTCACATTATGAAGGATTAATGAAAGCTTTTTAGCTTTCATTATTGAGTCAAATTGTGTCAGAAAATAGTCTCATTGGGAAGGATAAATGAAAAGATTTGAACTCATTCGGAAATCATTTAGGGAAATCATTATGACTTCATTTTTTCTTCATTTATGTTGCATTTCGGAAGCCTAAATGAAAGAAAAGGGATTCCCGTAGCTTTCCGTTTGCTTTCACTTTCGGAAAGATTAGGAATCCCTATGAAGGAATTATGAAAGCTTTTGGCTTTCACTCCAGATTTCAGAAAGAAAGAAATATTATTCCGAAAGGAATCATTTAGGACTTTCATTTGCCGTGCTTTGCCTGCTTAAATCCGGCAATAGGAATGCATAAAGAAAGATCCTCGGGAAGTTTCCTTGCTGTAAATGAATTCATAATGAAAGCATTATGAAGAAAAAGTCACGCTGGGACGCCACACGATGAGGCAGAGGACGGAGCTGGTGTCTGTGGACGCGCTGGATCGGATCGTCAAAGGAAAAGTCCTCCCTCCGGGTTCAGTCTCCTTTAAGGGATGCCAATTGTGACGGCTCTCCCCGACCCAAACCCAGCACTGCTCCACCGCTGATTGTGTTAGCGGTTCAACCGGAGCAGTGCTGATAATCGGCAGTGGGTCTCGAGTCACCGTCTTGTAAAGTCCAACCGTTGTTGTTTAGTTTTTAAGTAGTCAGTGTTTTCAAGACCCACCCAGAAGCCCCGTGTTTGGATTATTTGGCTCCTGTGACTTCCTAGTCCCTCAGCTTGTTCTCACAGTCCAAGAAGCAATCTGCTGGCATTCCATCACGACACAACTCTCACAAGATGAATCACCGTTGGTATTGCACGTCAACAACCAGAGTGCAATCGCATTGGCAAAGCATGGCGCTACCAAAACACGCACAAAGTACATTGATATTCGCCACCATTTCACCACCATTTCCATCTCGAAAGAGGCAGACTCCAAATTGTTTACGTTCCGACAGCCGATCTAGTCAAAGTTGTCCTTACGAAGCCACCACAGCGATTTAAGCAGCAGTTCTTCCACAACCATTTGGGTCTGAGGGGGTGTAAAGAGAACTAAGGTTCCTGGATTTTATTGACAAAACCAATCTTATACAGATCGTACCAGATCTTTTTCATTCGTGAATAAAACTTGCTCTGTAACAGTTTTATATTTTATTCACAAAATGCGTCATTTTAATTCACATAAAACTCATTCGAAATACCATTGTAGGCTGTTTTTCCTGATAGTAAGGTCTGGTAGTAACCAGTATGCTGTACACGGTAAACACCAGATTGAACGTTGAAAGGGACTTCCCATTTTACTGTTGCTTCACTGTATGCAAAAACAATATTAGTGCGTCTCCAATGAAACCTATGAATAAACATTTATACATTACTTTAGCTTCAATATAACAATACGACTGGCATTATTTGGTCTGGATTTTTACCTTGTTTCCCAATTAGCATCAGTAAATAAAGTTTTCCATGACCCATCATTGTGTTTTCTTTCTACTTTGATGTAAGAGTCACCACGTTTCAAATGATTACGTGGATTTCCCGAAATAAAACTAACTTCAACAGTTTCATTGATCAAATATTTGCTTTTAGGTTGCAAAGTTACGAAACCGAATTCTTTTCCTACTGGATGTCCATCGAAAATTACGGGAGGATTCAGAGAAATTTGTTTGTCATCAAGAAAAGGTTGGTCTGGACCAGGTTCCAAAGTAAGATCCTAAAATCATAGTAGGTATTATATTAGGAGCGTTTCGATAGGTTGACACATTCATCGGCTTTCATTTCTAAACCACTTGACAAAGAATTTTGAAAACTTGCACATATTTTTTTGGATCAAAATGAGAGGGACTGCGAAAGGATTGAATTGTGTGTAAAATGTCCATTTTCCGATACAAGAGGGGCCTAAATCTTTGAATTGTGATATACAAAAAAAACAAATTATGGTAGCTTCATTACAGTTGGCACAAGTGTTGAGTTAGATGAGGTCCTAAAGCTCCTTGAAGGACTCTTGGATAGCACTTCTAGAAAAATAGTTATAAGGGGGAGAAAAAATACCTCCTTGCAAAAATGCAATTTCTTCGCTTAGGGACAACAGAACTCAAAAACCACCGAGCCAATTTAAGTGTGGATTCGTACACGCGTGTTTCTTAATACAAATAGATGCTTTAAGAAGCAATTTTGCGATATCTTTTGTGAGAGGTTAGTTATGGGGATAAACCCCAAAATCACCTTTTTTCGGACACATTAGTTCCAATAGTGCTTCTCAAAATTAAGATGTCCCTAAAAACATTTAATAATCTTACTTGGGAGTAAATGAGTATGATTTTTGCAATGTTTCAGCTTCCTAAGTCAAGTTTTCATGATTTCGTACATTTTCAATATCCATATATAATAGTATTAAATCACAAGGCTTATTTCAACTGACTCATTCGTCACCTCCCATTCCCAAACCACTTTACGGGGAAGTCTGACTTTTGGTACACATAATTTATGGCTCAAAGTGAGTGGATATCTGAAAAAATTGATTTTTAGCGCCCACTGCGGGGAAATTATAAACAAAAAAATCAATTTTTCCATACAAAAAGGGCCTAAAATTTAAAAATTCGGTATAAAAAAACAACTTATGGTAGCTTCATGACACTTGGCACGAGTATTAAATTTGATATGCTCTTAAAACTCCTTGAAGGACACTTAGTTAGCATTTCTAGAAAACATGTTTAAAGCTTAGTCGGGGACGAACGCATTTGAGTGCATTTTCAATTCGCTTTGTTGCAAATGTTGGGTCGAAGAGAGAATATTTTGTCCCGAATTTCGTCACTGTAGAAACTTATTGGACCCCTGACTTCAATCCCACAGGCCATAGAGCCTTAATGTAGAAGGATATTTTACTAAATTTATTGTCATTTAACGTTTGCCCAAGTTTCAGTTCGATTGGAGTTGCAAAATTTTCCCCTCATACAAACTTTGGGAGCTCACAGCTCCTCACCCTTAGGTCATAGAGACTTATCGTAGAACTTTTTTTTGTTGGATTTAATACCATTTAACAGTTGCAAAAGTTTCAGCTCAATCGGTTGAATTTGAAATTTTCCCCTCATGTTCGCCAAGGGAAGTCTTGGGTGGCCACTTATTGACCCCCCCGGTCCATTTCTTTACATTTTTGAGACCATAACCCGAAACAAAAGTTGCTTATTTTGTCATTTGACATGACCATTCTGAATTTCAGCTCAATCGGAGCAACTAAATTTTTCCCCCCTTCGGAAGCCTCTCACCCCACCCCCTTAAGTGATAGGGGCAAACATATGTTCTATGATTTGCTAGATTTGACATGATGTATAACATATCCAAAATTCAGCTCAATCGGACGAAGTATATGGAACTTTCATACAATGGGAAAACCTCCTTAATTACCCCCCAGGCAGTTTTTCGGAAAAACCAAATCGTTTGGGCCACCCTCCTGACCATACATGACATCATGCAAAAAACTGCAGGTCTCTAGCTCTTGTAGTTTCGGAGCCTTTGCGACTCGGACAGACGGACGGACGGACGGACGGACGGACGGACATATCGGACACATAAGTGCATTTTTTTCAAAATTGATGAAAATGCACTAAAAAGTTATGAGGGTGGGAAAAATTTCTCCATGCAAAGTTCCATTTTTAGTGCATTTTCAGCATTTTACAAAAAATGCACTATTGTGGCCGCTTTGCCGTGTGTCTCACAATGAGAACTTTTGACTGATTACGAGGTCAAAATTCAAAGAAAGCTTAGATCGAGCTGAAAACTGGTTTTTGGGGGTTTTTGCTGTCGAGAAACCTGAATTTATAAAAAAAATTGGAAATTTCATCATCTTTAATATGCTCTCTTGGAAAATTTTGGAAAGTTTATAAATTTTTCATGAAAAGTTCTTTTTCACCACTCTTCATACAAAATTTTTGGCGATCAGAGGGAAATAATAGGAAACGGCAAAATTACTCCCGCAAAATTACTCCCGCAAAATTACTCCCGCCGGCCATCTTGCTTTTTTTGTATAAATTCCTGACATTCTGGAACTCCCTTATCCTTGGGGGGATTTTGCTAAGATTTTATATGGGGGTGTATCTAGGCCCCCGGAAGTCTTTTACCAAACCGGAAGTGGACTCGCCGCCATCTTGGATTTTATAGCCTTAATAAAAGGACAAAATGGGGTTTTTCAGTGGAAAACTGCATTTTGCCACGTTATCCTTCATGTTAGAGTGCTATAATCTTTAGAAAGTTTTTAAAGGACATTATAAGGATTCCATATTGACTTTTTAAAATGAAATAGCTCTTTTGGTTAAGCCATGACAGCCATCCGCGTGCGAAGTTTTTTTTCAAAAATATTCTTTGAGCTCTAGCTCAGTTGTCTTAAGGCCAGGGTGAAAGTGAATCCCAAGGCACCCTATGACATGAATTCAAATTTTGCAGGAACAATTCCCGAATTTTTCTATTTCCTCATTTAGGGCTTCCCGGAGGCTGGAAATGATTCTAAATCATTCTCCTGCTTCCCAAAACATTACCCCAGTACTTTGAATGACTCAAATCGGTCCAGAAATAGCTGATTTAGGTCATTTTCTCCTGCCAGTCGCCAACCTGTCGCCAATAGAAATGCATTCATTCAAAAGGTTCTGAAGGGTCAGAAACTGAACGCACAGACATGATTGAGGGCTTTTTGGATTCGTAATTAAATTTCAAAGGGCGTAACGGAGCCTTTTTTTTGATTTTCAGTCTGTGAAAATTATATAAAATAAGAACAGAAGCCTCCATTGTCGACCCTTCCGAAAAAAGGCTCACAACTTCACTTGTGGGCCAAAAATCAAAAAAAAGGCTCCGTTACGCCCTTTGAAATTTAATTACGAATCCAAAAAGCCCTCAATCATGTCTGTGCGTTCAGTTTCTGACCCTTTAGAACCTTTTGAATGAAAAAAGGAGAAAATGACCTAAATAAGCTATTTCTGGACCGATTCGAGTCATTTAAAGTACTGGGGTAATGTTTTGGGAAGCAGGAGAATGATTTAGAATCATTTCCAGCCTCCGGGAAGCCCTAAATGAGGAAATAGAAAAATTCAAGAATTGTTCCTGCAAAATTTGAATTCATGTCATAGGGTGCCTTGGGATTCACTTTCACCCTGGCCTTAAGTGATAGAAAGCTCAAACAATTTTTAAAAAATAGTACTTGATTGAACGCTTCCAAAATGACATCAACCTTTTCAATCGAACTTACTATGCGCTCAAGAAAAAATAAAAACGAAATTTCCCATTTTATCTCTTGAAAAAAGAAAAATTTTTCCTGAGCAAACTACAAGCCCAATCCTTGCCACTTGTTTTTCTTATCAAGGTTCTCACTAATGACTATTTATGTAAAAAAAATCAAAACTCCAACTTGAAAGGAAACGGAGCCAGTGCTTGGGAAAAATTTGCGAAGAATTATTTTAAGGAATCCAAGATGGCGGCTGAAGTAAAAATTCGTGAGCATTTTCAAAAGTGTTTTTAGAATTGGTCAAGTGTATTTGGCATATGCTCAAAATGACAAATTTTTATCTTAAGAGGGGACGGAACAATCGGGTGTTAAGTCTAGGTAGTCGTACCCAGGTATGCCTGAGAGCGGAGCAAAAATATTGTGTCGCCTAGAAATGTCAAAAGATGACATTTTATCGAAAACTTTTCTTCTGAGACCCACCTTAAAAAAAATTTTTTTCGGTACCATTTTTTTCAAAATGGCCGCCAAAAAAAAGAAAAACGTTTTTCTTGGTTTTTTAAAGATGGCGGCCAATTTTTCCAAAATGGCCGCCGCCAAAATATTTGCAATTTTTTTTTAGTGGGGGTCACTGAAGAAAGTTTTTGGATAAAAGGCCGTTTTCTACGTTAAAATCGCAATCAAATATATCGTATTATTCGTATTAAGGGCGTTTGTATGTCTCGTGGAGAAAAGTCCTATGTGCCACCTCGGGAGCAAACTAGAATATTTCTGCCCTCGAGTTGTTGCCGCCCTCGCTCCTACGTCGCTCGGGCGGTCAAAAAAACTCTCGGGCAGAAATATTCTATTTTGCTCCCTCGGTGCACAATGTACTATTTTTCATTGATTTTAAATTTTTGTGCTCTAAATAGCCTAAATCTAAAATATTAGACTTTACTAAAGGTTTAAAGGACTTTACTTGGCTTTTCCTTTTGTTTTGATCATAACTTTTAACTTGAAAATTAAATTTACCATATGATTAAGTTATAAAATAAAAAATTATATACCAATCGTTCAGAAATTTAGTCAGGTTTTCGAAAATGTGCCATTTTATATAATTTAGTTGATAAATAGAAAAGTTTTCCCCAACCATGTCTGAAATGCGTGACAGACAAATGGACCGACACACGGACAAACTGACACACAGACAAATGGACGGACAAATCAAGCATAAAAATGCATTTTATTTCCAAATTTTGTCTCCCTAAAAACCTTTGAATATTTTAAAAAGTAACGAACTAATTGAAGCAGAATCGGCAAAAAAACATCTAAAATGCACTTTTGAAAATTAATTGCGCCGAACAGAAATTTTCATGAATATTTACCACTATTTTTTTGACTTTTCTATTTATAAAGAATACAGGAAAAAAATGAAAAAGGAACAGGAAAAAAATGAAATGATTTTTCAAACATGTTAGACGACTGAAAAAAAAATCAATTTTTCTAGGAAAAATTTTTAAGGTTCAACTTTGAACAGGCGTACCATAGGACGCAAAATTCCTTCACGAATTTTGAATTTTTGCCCCGTAATCAGTCAAAAGTTCCCATTGTGTATAATTGTCCTCGAAAGTAAGAAATACTCTTTTTCAAATTGATTCAAATATTTCATTTTAATGAAAAATTCTTTTCGATAATGTTTGCTATACATATGATTAGTAATCATATTGGGAATATCATATCATATCATTGATTACCAATTCCCGGAAATTTCCAGAAAAACTACGTTTTTACTCCAGGGGAGCTGAAAACTCCGGAGACCGAACTAACCGGAAGCAAACTAGAATATTTCTGCCCTCAAGTTTTGTAAAAAACGCTCGGGCAGGAATATTATAATATGCTCCCTCGTTGCACTATGCACCTAATATTTCTACATATTAAGATATTATTTATCACCTTTCGTGCAGTTACGTGTCTAAACGTAACTGTTTGCTATATGGCAGGCTGGGATAAAAATGATGCATACATACATATACTTGTTGAACTTTTACTCACATTTACTAGTGCTTTGATTAACTCCTCGTACTTTTTTAGATAAATTGTGAGAGTTTGTGGTCCATAAAGGGTTGAAGCACCTTCATATCTTTGTATTTCATATTCTTCAGGAGTAGATATGTAGTTTGTGTACAGATTTGATAACCCTGCAATCACTACTTCGGGGATTTTTCCTGTCAAATCCTTTACTGTTTTGGCAATACTATTTCTCAATCTTCGCCCAGACATCGTTGTAAATTCTCCCGGTACAGCTGCTAAGAATAAATTTCCAATTTGAATAAGCTGAACAGGGACAATTGAGGGAATCCATGAATATGGAAAAACAGCTCTCCCTGCAGCGAGCAAAATGGGTTTAGGTGCTTGACAACGTTTATCCAAAACTGTTGGGGGAGCAATAAAATCTCTTACAAGTTCCCAAAGAGGATTTTCTGTTGTGGTGCCTTGTTGAAAGTCAAAAACTCCTGGCCCATCAGTTGTGCCTGCTGCAAAACTATATCCCAGAGAAGGAGAGCAGCCATTGTAAAATATGATTTTTCCACTGTCATTGAAAAATCCAACTTGTTTTGTCATATCAACGTTTTGAACAATATACTTTATAGCTCCTTTGACTTCAAAACCCCTTTTCTTCTGTAGGAGGTTTGATGCATGTTTGTAAATTCTTTCACCAATGATCTTGGTACTCTCAAACATATCTTTGCCGGGTCCACTAGAAAAGCACTGCCCATCTCCTTCAGGACATGTGGATGTTAAAATGTCACAACTTTCTTGAGTATATTCACATTTAGGTCCCATAATATTTGGCGACACATCACCGAGATTAGATGATGCAAAGGCTCCAACAAACGTTCCTTTTCCAATCATATCGTTCACATTATATTCTTGTTCAAGAAGAATCGAAGCATATCCTAAAAAAATGTTGACATAAGATATGAAGCAACTTTCACAGTGCCAGAAAGGTTTTTTTGATGATTGGGTTAGGTTTAGAACGGATGGACGTTACTAAAAATTATGAAACGGAAGATTGAAGATTGTACTGGGAGGAGTTAAAGGAAACGCACCTTGTGTGACTCACCTTGACTACCATGCTTGCCGTAGCAGTAGCTAAGGGATCATTTTTTGGAAAATCTATTTTGAAATCAAAGTAATATGTAAAAATGACAATATTTTACACTAGTATAAACTCTTTAATGATAAATTGATAAACTGACTTTTCGTCCAAATTTTAATTGATATAGATTTATTAGATCTGAATAAGAAATCATTTTAGCATGTAATCATTATTGGAGACATCTTGAGCGGAGGTGGAGGCGTTAAGATCATGTTTTCGGAATGACCAAAAATCTTCGAGCATGGAAATTTTTCAGGTCGGTCGCTCTTTTTATGGAGTGGACAAACAGAAAAAAATTTTCAGCCATTTTCGTGGAAGTTTGGATTTGAGACGACTTGGATCTCCCAAAGTACTTATGCTACGGTTTGCTAGGAAAAACTGCCTGGGAGCCGCGATATCAACCTTTAAAGTTCGTGATTTTTCTTCTGGAGGCACCTCGACATTCTCGCTATTTTCGGTTCGCTCCGGCTATGAAGGGGATTGAATGTAGTATCAGCAGACTTTCTAGGCCTCAATGATTCTTGAATGCTATAACTCGCCAGGAATAACAGCCTGGGAGCCTCGCAATTAGGTTCCAAAGTTAAGGGTTTAGGATTTCTCGGAAAAATTCCCGGAAATATCCGCAAAAAATCCGGGAAAATTCCGTGAACGCCCCTTGACCGGAAAAGTTTCGGGAAAATTCCGAAAAAATCCCGGGGAAATTTCCGGGAACGCCCCTTTGAGATAAAAATGATGGGAAACTCAGAGTTTTTTCAGGAAAAATTCCGGGAAATCCAGGTATTTCCGGAAAGTCTCCGGGAAAGTCCCTTTTGTGGGAGTTCCCGGATTCTTGAGTTTTCGAAACAACTTCAGACTAATGCTTTCAATTCGCAAACTTGCGATATTTTTCCAGGCTCATCAGATCTAAAAATGTACTGATATAGTGAATGAGAGGCCTCTCACCAAAACAGAGTGAAGATTTGCCCCAAAGAGTGAAAAAAGTCTGAAAAAGCAAGGCTACATCAAGCGGCCTTCAAACTGACGAGTCGTGTGTACGTCTTATCAGCTACAGCTTTCTGACGCAGGATTTTGAAGGGATCATTACAGTCTAAAGTGATTTCGGGAAGGCAGGCGGAAACACCTTGCAGCTTGATTGCAATGCAAGCTGCGGATAGCGGAAGATGTTGGCAGCTGCACAGTCGGGATGTTTGGACGCTAGGGGCCCTCTATGGCCTTTGTGTTCAGGCCTCGGACCCATCCTCTTCAGGGACCGGTTGAGGAAAGTATTGTAACTTGACTAGAAGCTGAATAAAAGTATTGATTCAAATTTAATTGGCTCGTATACAAACTTCATCTTAAACCCCCGTAAAAATTTTTCTCGGCAGCTCGATTTCTATGCCCGTGAAAATAGCTCAGAATACGGCCGTCAAAGTTTGAAAAGTAAAAGTTGTCCGAAAACCACTTTTACAATGTCCCCTTAGTAATTTTTGAGAAGGCAAAATGCTGTCATCTCAGATAGACGAGTTCTCAGTATGTTGGCATGGCCATATAAAGCCCGCCACAGGTGCGAATTTTTAGTGCATTTTCGGCATTTTGCAAAAAATGCACTATTGTGGCCGCTTTGCCGTCTGCCGGTCTGTCCGAAATTTTATAACTCGAGAACCAGAATAGCTAGAGAGCTGCAGTTTTTTGCATCGTGTAGGGCATGGTCTGTAGGGTTGCAGGTTGACAATTTTTTGTTAACAAACACTATTTACCCATACTTTCTTGGGGTGGAATGGGGGGTGCTTTACGTTTGTATGAAAACTCCTTATATTACATCCGATTGAGCTTAAATTTTAGTATGTAGTTATGTATGTATTCTGTGCAAAATCTAGTAAATAATGGTACTACAAGCGACCCCTACCATGTACAGGGATGGAGCTAGGAGCCCTCCGATTTTGCTTTTCATATATTTTTTGCAATTACATTCTTTTTTCAATGTAGGAATAGAATCAATTTTAAAACTCATAATTGGTTAAGATACAAAATATTGTATGATAATTAAACAGGCCACAAATAAAAAAAAATAAATCGCATTATCCTTTTTAATTAAAGCTTAGTTAAAAGCTAATGATTGATAAAGATAGAAATAATGCCCAACATTTTAAATGAGGGCTAAAATAATACGTTAAAATTTAAAGTTAAAAGAACGATCGCGCACACTATTTACATGTCAAGACAATTTAACTTACGAGTTCAAAGATCTGAATTTCGATGACTCTTTCATCATCATCAGTTTTGCGACGATCATTCTTAAATTTTAACGTAATTTCATGTCAAGGTCGTAGAACTTTTAATTTGTTAAAGGGGCAGAGGTAGCCTAATCGGTAGAGTAACGGACTTGCGGTCGAGAGGTCGTACGTTCGAAACTCGGCCGAGGCAACTTCTGCTCAACTGTGTTCTTGGTGCAAGCCGACAGTACGACTGCTATTGGCGCGTACGGCAGTACAAGATGGGGGACGCTACTGAGGAACTCTTGACTTTGTCAAGATGGGTCACAATAGGACCTTTGGGACCTCCGTGACCTTTGACTCCCACTACAATCAACAATCATTTTAATTTGTTAATAAAATAATACCCTTTCAAATTCATCAGACTTCAAAATTCCGCCTCTCTTGAGCAGCTCATTAACAATTTTGCAAGGGCAAAAATCCCCCTCCCTTAAACGACCTCTAAATTTTATAAGCTTAGCTTTTTTGTGATTTCCTATGGCAAAATTCCGCATGTTTTAGGCATTTTTAAGATGTGAAGATTTTAAAAATTTGGGAGCCCCCCACTCGACCTCCCTGGCTCCCTTTTAAATCAGCCGTGTAAAAATTACTTGGGAAAACGACTAAGTTTTTTTAAACACTGCTTAAAAATATACAGCTGTTTATTGGAAATAAGCATACGGCTAGTATTTTTAGTGCATTTTCATCAATTTTGAAAAAAATCCACTTGTGTGTCCGATATGTCCGTCTGTCTGTCTGTCCGTCTGTCCATCCTTCTGAGTCGCAAAGGCTCCGAAACTACAAGAGCTAGAGACCTGTGGTTTTTGCATGATGCTATGTATGGTCTGGAAGGTGGACAAATTGTTTTGGTTTTTCCGAAAAACTACCTGGAGGGTAATTAAGGGGGTTTTCCCGTTGTATGAAAGTTTCAAATACTTGGTCCGATCAAGCTGAGTTTTGGATATGTTGTACACCATATCAAATCTAGAAAAACCATAGAACACATGTTTGGCTCTATGACTTAAGGGGGTGGGGTGAGAGGTCTCCGAATGGGGGAAAATTTTAGTTGCTCCCATTGAGCTGAAATTTAAAATGATTATGTAAAATGACAAATCAAGCAACTTTTGTATCAAATAAGGGTCTCAAAACTGTAAAATTACGGGCCTGGGGGTCAATAAGTGGCAACCCAAGACTTCCCTTGGCGAACTGAAGGGCAAAATTTCAAATTTAACTGATTGAGTTAAAACTTTGACAACTGTTAGATGGCATTAAATCCAGCAAAACCCAGTTGCACAGTAAGTCTCTATGACCTAAGATAATGGAGCTGAGAGCTCTCAAAGTTAGTAAGAGGTGAAAATTTTTTAAACTCCAATTGAACTGAAACTCGAGTAAATGTTTGATGACACTAAATTTAACTAAATATCCCTCTGCAGCTCTATGACCTGTGGGACAGATTCAGGGTTCCAATAATTTTCTGTATTGACGGAATTTGGGACAAAATATTTTCACTTCGACCCAACTTTTGCAACAATGCGAATTGAAAATGCACTCAAATGCGTTCGTCCCCGACTAAGCTTTGAACATGTTTTACTGTTATCATCAGGTAATTTTGAATTACCAAACATCTCCCCCTCTCTCCATTAACCTAAGTTTGGTTTTTTCTTACTTACCCATATTGTCTGAACTAACAAACACGTTTGTGTTGTTCATTGAGACAGGATGAACAGCAAACCAATTAATCGCCCCCAAAACTTTGTTTGATTCAATATCCATAATTCGTAACTGTACAAGCTTTTTATCAACATTGTATTTGTAAGCTTCTCGTTCCATGGTGGGATTGTTTTCGTAAGCACTAGGGCTACGATTGATGTTTACATCAAGAATTTCGGTCTCATCGATAAAAATTTTAGCTTTTTTTTTAGCCTTGTGCGCTTCACTTATACTTTCATAGATTCCTTCGACCAGCGATGTATAACTATCACGAACAAATCCTAGTATTGAAAGATCGTAAAGTAGATAAGTCATGAAACCACCAGGACCAGAATGCGTATGTGTCGCACTTATGACGACATTTTGATGTGAATATTGACTGTCAAAGTTGGCCTGTAATTTGTTGATTACCTGCCATAAAAGTAGGTTAAGTTTATAGCTGATCGATAAGTCTAAACCTTATATTAATTAGATAAAGATATTCAAGCGTAGAAAACGTATAGCTTACCCAGGCCCTCAAATAAAAATGATTCGGAGGGCCCTTCTTCAGGACTTTTAAGCGCATTCTCCCCCAGATAAAGAAAAAATTAAAGTAAGCAAAATTTATGATTGAGCTTATGGGTGCATTTTGCAAACGATGAGAAGGTGTTCAAGCAAAAATCTATGCACTGGATACTTATGACATCAGCCCTTCTTAACATTTTGAAAATGCACCCATAAGCTTTATCATCGATATTGCTTGTTTTAATTTGATTTAATTTATTTTTCCAGTTGTCCAACCTGTCATTTTTCTAGTAATTTTAAAATAAGTCAAAAATCAAAAAACAATTTTAAATTTTTTGAAAGCATTTAGAAGTTAAAATATAAAAAAAGCTAACACGCTTGTAATTTTTGAAAAAGATTCACTCTCTGGTGCAAAACAGTGGTTCGAGGCAAGTTTCAGTCACATCTTAGAAAGTCTCGTGAGTCCTCTGAAGCCACAGAAAACACCAAAATGACTGCAAGGGCAACAAATTGATTTTGGAGGAAACAATTTTTGCCACCTCCCAATGCTATAATCTGTCACAGGCCCTCAATTCCCCGGATCACGAAATGGTCTATGTATAAAGGTCATACTGGTGATCCTTAGGGGAAAAATAATAGGTTTTAGGACACAAAATTTGTTGGAAGTTGTCAACTCTTATGCAACCAGGTTCCATCTTCCTGAGCTATTAGAAGGGATCTGACAGTACTTAGGTCGCTACTCTGACCTAAAGGCCTGCAGACGCATTTCTATTACTTTATTAATTAAATATAATTACTAAAATCCAATCAGTCTTTTGCTCCAATTCCATTACCCAACAAAATTTTGGTCTAAGAAATGTGAAATTTCTAAGTTACACTTTATGCGCAAGGCCTGGGGAGGCAAAAAAGCAAGAAAGCTAATTTAGTTCAACCCCATCCCATTCAAGTCAAAATCGTTTTTTGGAACAGATGGATAGCTGTAGACAGTAGGCCGTAAACGGCGGAAGCAGTAGACAGAAAAATGGACGTAGATCTTTGTTGCAAAAAAAGGGATACATAACTGAAGCATTACCGCTTTACCTCTCTTTTAACAGAATGAGCCATCATTGCACTATCCACACTGACGAATACTGTACTCTTAGCTGTAATTTCATCTTCGAATATAAATGCTCTTGAAAATTGTCGCAGATGTATTCCTTGACCTCTTTGCTGTAAGTTTGCATACCCCATCTATATAAAGAAAATATGTGTATATGAAGCTTAGTTGGGAGAAGCAAAGGTAGCCTAGAGATGTGCAGTAGGTACCCGATACCGAGAAAAATCCAAAAATCGCCTGCCCACCCATGTCTTCCCCTATTATATTTTTAAGCTGAGCATGTATGTATGCATATTTTACTTAGAGCAAAAATCCATTGATAGGTCTACAGGAAAATTTATTTCTCAGGTAAACCTAAGTTATAATTTTTAAAAAATCAAATCATAATACAAAATCTAAGGTCAATTAGTATTAAGAGCGATTATGGAACACATTCAGGCTTGTAAGCTAAATGTGGAACACCTATACATTTTCCATGGCGTGTTCCACATTTCGCATGTTCAACATTTCGCTCATGACTCTATAAAAATTGCGCTTTCCCCAATTTTTTTGAGGAAATCTAATTACATATGAAAGTTCAAAAAGGTATTAGGTAAGGTAAGATTTCCTCTAAATTTAATCAGGGAATTTGCACTTCCTACACTTGACCTTTGATTTTGTATTTTAATATGATTTTATTATTTCGGCAGGCTGACACATTCATCGACTCTCATTTTTAAACGACTTAACGTAGAATTCTAAAAACTTTCACATATCTTTTTTGGCTCAAAATGAGAAGGATTATTAAAGAATTGATTTTTAGCGCCTTCTGGAGGGAAGTTATTGACCAAAAGGTCCATTTTCCCATATAAAATGGGCCTAAATCTTTTAATTTCGGTTTAAGAAAAACTAATTATGCCAGCTTAATGAAACCAGGCACGAGAGTTAAATGTGATAAGGTCCTAAAGCTCCTTGAAAGACACTTAGATAGCACTTCTAGAAAAATAATTGAAGGGGGAGAAAAAAAAATTCGCTTGGGGACAACGGAACTCAAAGACCACCGAGCCAATTGCAGTATGGATTCATACACAAGGGTTCCTTAATACAAATACGTGCTTTAAGAAGCGATTTTGCGATATCTTTTGTGGGAGGTGAGTTATCGGGGTAAAACCAAAAATCACCTTTTTTGGCCCATATAAGTTTCAATAGTGCTCCCAAAAATAAAAATGTCCCTATGTTACATCAAGCTTCTATACAAAGTTTTGGGTGATGGGTTCTCCCAAAAGATTCAAATTCCGAAATCCCAAATATAATGAAATTGGCGGTTTGAAATAATTTTTTTTTAACATATGTATGTAGTTGCCTAATTTTCCAAAATGCTATCAATTATTGAAATTAATTGATTAATTTTTAAATCATTTTAACAAAAACCAGCTTTCTCTTAAAAGTGGCTAACGCTATAGGATGTCTGACCTAAAGTCTACAAGTTTTATTAATAACTCTTTCATACAAATGTTATTTCAACAGATGGTCCAGTACAATCAGCTCTTCCAATACCAACAATGTAACAACGGACGTTCACTAAGAGCACTCCAAAGGTTATTAACAAAAATTGCAGGAGCATATCTGAAAACCTAAAAATAAACGTAAAAGTTAAATATCAGAAATCAATCAGAGGTAATAAAAAAGTACATGGTTCTATGATTGCACTAGTCAACACAAAATGTCTACGGAGTTGGCTGTATTTTTTTCGATGGGGTCTTGGAAGAAAACAAATTAGTTGAATACTAGGGGGAGACTCCCTGCTCGCACCTCGCTTCGCACGGCTCACCAACCCCCCATTTTGCCTACGGTAAAATCTGCTGGCGCTACGCGCCACTTTTATAAGATTTTATGACATTGAATACGCCGTTGGTGTTTGGTGAAAAGAGCTTTGACCACGTGAAGGTACACCATTTGACTTGTTGAGGAGAGGCTTTATCGCTTGCACACAACCGTTCCCTACTCTCGCTTGACACGCTCGACAGGGGCTCCACTGCGCTTCTTGCTTGTTCCGCAAGGCTAGCCAATCCCCCTCCCTTTTGCTAACCATTGGTTTTAAACAACCCAAATTCATGAGTTTTTTGATGGAGTACATAAGAAATTTATCATAAATATAGCTACACCATAACATGAAGATTTTGAGATTGCGCTGCATATTGAAAAGTCGACTTAGGAAGCTGATACTTGGCACAAATCATCTTCATTTACTCCCAAGTAAGGTTTTTAGAAAGTTTTTAGGGACTTCTTAATTTTTGGAGGGCACTATTGGAACTTATGTGGCCGAAAACAGGTGATTTTCGGGTAAACCCCCATAACTCCCCCACAAAAAATCGCTTCTTAGAGCACATCTTTGCATTAAAAAACACGTGTGTACGAATCCGCATTGAAATTGGCTCGGTGGTTTTTGAGTTCCGTTGTCACCAAGCGAAAAACTGCATTTTTGCAAGGAGAAATTTTTTCTCCCTCTAACAGAAGTGCTATCCAAGTATCCTTCAAGGAGCTTTAGGATCTTATCAGATTCATCACTCGTGCCAAGTTTCATGAAGTAGTTTTTGCAAGGAGAATTTTTTGTCTCACTCTTATATCGTTTTTTCTAGAAGTGTTTTTCAAGTGTCCTTCAAGGAGCTTTAGGACCTCATTAAACCCAACACTCATGCCTGGTTTCATAAGTAGTTTTTTTAAGACCGAAATTCAAAGTTTTAAGCCCATTTTGTATGGGAAAATGGACTTTTTGGTCAAAAACTTTCCTCCAGGGAGCGCTAAAAATCAATCCTTTCAGTCCGTCTCGTTTTGAGTAGATACTGCGCTCGAAACTGCTGTCGAATAAGACAAAGTGCACCATCTACAAGACCATCATCAGGCCAGTGCTGATCTGCGGATGCGAGTCGTGGCCGATGCAACGCAGTGATAAGCAGCAGCTGCGCTCCTTCGAGAACAAGGTCCTCCGAACCATCTTTAGACCGAGGAAGGAGGGAGACAGATGGCGCCGCAGGTATAATTTCGAGCTGCGGAGGGACTTTGGTGACGCAGACATAATTGCTACCGTCAAGACGCAAAGATTACGATGGGCAGGCCACTTTGCGCGGATGGGAGAAGGTCGAGCCCCCAAAGCACTCTCTGCGAATGATCCAGTGGGGCGTCGTGGTGTGGGACGCCCCAAGAACCGCTAGATTGACGGGGTACAACAGGACCTACGTACCCTGAATGTCAGGAACTGGCAAAGGAGAGCACAGGACCGTACCGACTGGAATCGAATTCTTGACTCGGCCAAGACCAAAAATTGGTTGCAGCGCCGGAGAAGTAAGAAGTAAGTAAGTCGTTTTGAGTCAAAAAAGATGTGTGCAAGTTTTCAGGGCTCGACGTCAAGTGGTTTAGAAATGAGAGCCGATGAATCTGTCAGCATGTCGAAACGCTCCTAATTTAATTCTATGGTTAGGGAAATCTAACGTAGGGTTTGAAAGATATAGGGCCTGTTCACATATTACGTAACGGTAAAAATCGAGATTTTCGACCCCCACCCCCCCCCCCTCTGTCACGGTTTGTCCTATATAACAGTACTTGAGTTTGTACTGACTGTCACGGAGCGGCCGACGCCCCCCCCCCCCTTGGACCGTGACGTAATATGTGAACAGGCCCATAGAGCACAAAGTAGTTTTTCGGACTTTCTTTACTCTAGGAGGCCATGTGAGCTTGAGGTAAATTCGATTGACCTCAGGTTTAAATATTTTTCTTTGTTATTGAATTTACTTTCCATCAAGCATACCAACTTTGAAATCTCCAAAGTTGAAAAACTTTGGCATATTTGGCACTAGGGTTGAATTTGGAAAATTTCTTCGGGTTTCCTGGTGGGTTTCCACCTATACTGTGTAACAATTATAACTGCAAAATTTCATAACAAACTTAAAAATCTTATATGAGGTTTCTGCGATGAACAAAACTCCCAAAAACCTTCCAAAAAGTGAATGTTAACCGAATTTCCTGGAATTTCAATTTTGGTGTTTATTTTTATTCTAGAGATCTGAGGTTTTGGCTACCTCCTCCCCCCCTAAAATAACCACGGCCTACATCGTGAGAGTCACGAAAGATTTCTAGTCCCAGAGTTAGAAGGTGCTGCTTTGAAAAAAAAATCGAGTATTAATATGACTTTTAGAACTTTTTTTTTTTTCTGTGTGTGGGGTGAAGAGAGACGCACAATAAGACATGTACCTCTCCCTTCTTCACTTCGACCTGGAAGATCTTTTGTGAAAAACCCATTCATTGTTTATGAGCAGATGGTTCCTAGACCAAGTCTCGCAAAGAAGTCCAAGATCAGGCGGAAGCTCATCTGTCTAATGTCAAACAAGGTGGGGAATCCCCTTCCCAACAAGTTCCATCTGGCCCTCATCTTCGGTTCACATTCACATAGAATGTGAACCGGGGTTTCCCCGCCCTTACCGCAAAACCTGCACATGGGGTCCCCGGGTCGGCCGATACGGCCGGTCTCATGGGCCCCCAATCCGCAGTGCCCGGTGAGAATGCCAACCAAGAGTCTAAGTTCGGATCTGTTCAGTCCGAGTGCCTCTCTAGCTCTCTTCTCACCTGCCCAGAGGAAGTTCCTCGAGTGGGAGTCGATTGACAGAACTTAATTTTAGAACTTAATTGACGTTTTTTTTGTTTTAACAGGGCTTTTTAGCACCGAATTGTGACATAGCAGACTCAATAAGAGTTGTT
The DNA here is from genome assembly GCA_963930915.1 of Forcipomyia taiwana. Classification (NCBI taxonomy): domain Eukaryota; kingdom Metazoa; phylum Arthropoda; class Insecta; order Diptera; family Ceratopogonidae; genus Forcipomyia; species Forcipomyia taiwana. Next base: position 437,964 of record CAWVOI010000005.1, read on the forward strand.
GTAATAATTTAGATAAGTTAAAAGAAAAATATATAAAAAGCAAAATCGGAGATTAAGCTAAAGGGTGCATTTTCAAAGATTTCGAGAAGCCCAAACTTTGAGGGCCCCTAGTTCCGTCCCTATACTTGGTAGAGGTCACATGTGGGACCATGATTTGCTAGATTTTGCACAGAATACAACATACTAATATTTCAGCTTGAGCGGATGTAATATAAGGAGTTTTCATACAAACGTAAAACGACCCCCTTCCCCCCCACCCCCCCCCCCCAAGAGGAGATGGGGGTCTACAATTGATATCCTGCACCCCTACAGACCATGCTCTACACGATGCAAAAAACCACAGCTCTCTAGCTATTCTGGTTTTTAAGTTATAAATTTCGACCACAGGTCCCCAAACGAAGAATTGCCTCAAAGATTTACGTTTTTCGAGAGAAAAGTGGAATTTCGGTTTTCCCATACAAAATTTCACGAAAATTCGATTTTCTCTAGCTCCCAAAGTACGGGGGCTAGAGCTCCCATCTTTGGGGACGATCGTTAAAGGGACCCCTAGAAACAGCCACCAAGAAATGAGCCTCCAGACTTAAGTACTTTGGGAGATTTTTTTTTTCGATCAAAGTAGGTTTGAAACCCCTACCCCGAGCAAAATTGGCTAAAAATTTTGCTCAGTTTGTCCACTCCATAAGAGAAGCGGACGACCTGAAAAATTTCCATGCTCGAAGTGCATAATGCTCCGAAACTTTCAGTGCCTTATTCCGGAAAGAGATCTATGGGATACATTCAGGAGAGAGATTGTGAGTGGGAACTCTGTCATTTGTTTTACAGATGGCTCTCTGATGGATTCTGGTTCTGGAGCTGGAGTCTATGTGGAGAATGGGGACATCAACCTGTCCGTCGCCTTGGGCAAGAGAGCCTCAGTGTTTCAAGCTGAGGTGTATGCTATTGTAGAGGTGGCGTGCAGACTCTTGGGACAAGGGACGACTGGCAGGGAGATTTTTGTGTTCTCAGACAGTCAGGCAGCCCTGAATGCGCTGTCGGATGTGGACATAAGCTCTCGTTTAGTAGAGGAATGTGTCCATAGGCTGAATGATCTGGGAGTGGCTAACCGAGTGACCCTGGCTTGGGTGCCTGGGCACTCTGGTGTGGAGGGTAATGAGATTGCTGATGCCCTTGCTCGAAAGGGCTCAGGAACAGCGCTCATTGGACCGGAACCTGCCTTGGGATGGACCTACGCCTCTCTTAAAGCACACCTACGGTTGAGACTTCGGGAACAGCACCATCGGTACTGGACGGGGCTTAAAACCTGTAGGAATACTAAGAGATTTGTGCTAGGTCCAGACCAGGACAGAGCCAGGTACCTGCTTTCAATGAGGAGACAGGAGATCCGTCTGTTGATGTTTGCTATCACGGGCCACAGCCCATTGAACAGACATCTGTACAGACTGCTCAAGACTGATTCTCCTGTCTGTCGGAGATGTCAGAGTCAGGTGGAGGAATCCCCTGAACACTTCCTTCAGGATTGTGACGGCTACGAGGCTTCGAGGCGCAGGATTTTTAAGGGACCGTGCAAGTATGGCGATCTCAGGAAGGAAGGCGTGGATACTCTGCTGAGATTCATCAAAACGACTAAGAGATTCAACGACTGATGGCTGCCTCTGATTGCTTCAGAGGCCACTCTTTTCGGGATGTTTGGATGCTAGGGGCCCTAGATGGCCTATGTGTTCAGGTCTACGACCCATCCCCTTCAGGAGCAACTTATGAGACTTTCATTCGATTGTAACTTAAGAGCCACCTGAATAAAAGTATTGAAGTATATTGAAGTACAGCTTTGGGCTCGTTCAAATATATCGTCATAGTGAATATCGAAATTTTAGACCCCTGCCTCCCCCTCTGTCACAGTCTGTCACGTTCACTCCACCACCCCTGTCGCTCCCCCCGTTGTGATGTCACCGTATGCTAAAAAAAAACAACCAAACCAAAAATATATTTAAAGCAAAGTCGGGTGCATTTTCAAAGATTTCGAGAGACCAAACTTTGAGGGCCCCTTGTTCCGTCCTTGTACATGGTAGGGGTCACATGTGGTTCCATGATTTGCTAGATTTTGCACAGACTACAACATACTAAAATTTCATCTCAATCGGCTGTAAAATAAGAATTTTTCATACAAACGGAAAGCACCCCCCATTCCCCCCCCCCAAAAAGGAGATGAGGGTCTAAACTTATTAGTCTGCACCCCTTCAGACCATGGTCTTCTCGATGCAAAAAACCGCAGCTCTCTAGCTCTTCTGGTTCTTGAGTTATAAAATTTCAGACAGACAGACGGCAAAACGGCCACAATAGTGCATTTTTTGCAAAATGCTGAAAATGCACTAAAAAAAAGAGGAAAATCATTTTCGATTTTCCCAAGGGTTCATGGAAACAAAAGCTAAGAAACCAAAAATCCTTGTTCAAAGCTTGATAAAAAATAAATTAAAGTTTTTTTTATAAATAATAAATAAACCCTAATTTTAACCTATTGTTATGTTTTTCGACGGTTTTCGGAGTCAGCTAGCTCGGGCAGCAAGAAGCCCTCACAGTGGCTTCCCTTGCGGGGATTTCGACGAGAAAAGGCCGCAACGATTAAGTAAGTGGGACACGTGATATAGGGATTTTTACCGGTGCCCGAGCGAGTTCTTTGATACGGGGTGGAGTTGCCTTCAAGACCGCGATCCTGCGGCTCTCTGAAGCGCAGTCGAGACGCGCAGGGCTTGACTCCCCTCATGCTAGGGCTAACGCAAGTCGAAGAAGAACGGATGAGGCAGCGAAGGACGTCTAGCGGAGTGGCTCGCAAAGAGCAGGTCTGGTGTTCCGGATCATGACATATGCCGGATTATGTGAGTCTTCCCTTGTCTGCGATCCCGCACTATTGCATAGCGCGGTGGATGAGCGCGGGGGATCGACTCATCGGAAGGAGGTATGACAGCCATAATCTTAGCGGTTAAAGACGAGAGACTGAGAAGGGAGTGAGGAGTAAGAGGAGGTCGGAAGTGGCACAAGTAGAGAAGGTGGGAGGCTCAGTTGGCTCCCGATAAGCTGTAGCTGGTGGCTGGGGCACCCAAAGAGGGATAGAGAGGGATACAGCTGGATGGTGGAAGAGCCTGGAAGCGGACGAGGGGCCTCGGGTTGGTGGGTGGTAGAGCTGCTGTGTCACTGACAAGAGCGTCTTCCCCGCCACCCAATGGCTGGTGTAGGACCCCGCTGGAGTGAGCCCCGCCAACGTGGATACGGGTACCGATCCTACTTAGTCGTAGGCCGGTGGACCCAGCATGAGGTAGCCATTTTCGTCTGGCCTCCCAAACGTGATTCTTCTCAGAGTTGGACGTGGCTGGAGACAATTGGAAATACAAGGAGCAATGGCGGTGGATGAAAGGACACGGACCGAAGCGGACCCTAGGACTAGATTGCATCGGCTATTTGAAGATTTTCAAAAGGATGTCTGCCGAAGAGACACAACGTTGGGTGGTGTAGCAGCGAGCGGGTTCTCCCCAGGGATGCCAATTATGACTGTCCTAACGGCCGCCGGTTGAGTTTTGAACCAAACGGTCCGTTAGGAGAGTCACGTTGACAGCCAAATGGAGATAAGGGCGAAGAACAAGGAGAGCGAGATCTCTCCTTTCGACCTCTTCTGCACCAGCACGCCGTTCACTTCGGACGTGCGTGCACAATTAAATATAAATAAACCCTAATTTTAACCTATTGTTGTGTTTTTCGCCGGTTTTCGGAGTCAGCTAGCTCGGGCAGCAAGGAGCCCTCACAAGCAACCGAGGATTCCTGTAAGATTAGTATTAAATAAAGCTTTCAGAAGGATCTTTTGTGTTTTTATTAAATAAAACACCATATTGATATATAAAACCTTCAATGGACAACCTGAAATGACATCCATTGTACATCCAGCCGATCAATTTCAGGAGATCAATTGGACGTCAAAGATGTACATACATGTGTACATCCATTTTCATATAAAACGATTTGAGACTGCCGTACCTACGGATGGATCTCCAGAAATGAGAGAAATGTACATCCAGTGGTTGTGGCGGGTTGAGATAGGGTCTTGACTAACAATACTTTGGAATTGATGTAGATTAACACGTTTCAGGCCATTTTAAGGCCATACCCGAGCATATAAAATGGTCCATGGCCTACCGGAGTGAAAATCGACTTTGACAGACCCAATTTAAACGTTTGACGGGGGACAAACTCCCCCGCCAATATTTGCGGTTTTGAGTTGTGGTTCTAGCCCCGTAGCTCCCCCTCAACTTTTTGAGACGCTTCTGATGGCACTCAAACTTTGACTCTGAAAGCTCCTTGTGAGGAGCTAGAGGGTTTTTTCGGCTGATTTTGGGAGTCCAGGCATAGGCAAAATTGATGGGGAACAAACTCCTTGTATGGAAATTCCAAAATTTTGAAATTCCTGAAACTCCCTGGGAAACTTTGACTGGGACTATATCGAGAAAGGAGGAAGCTCCCCACCAAACCGGAAGTGGACCCACTGCCATCTTGAATTTTTTCCCTTTATATATATTTTCATTTTAGTTGGCACGGATAATCGTGTGTAGCCGCGTTATCCTGGGAGAAAGAGTCAGACTTTTTTAAAATGATTTTTAAAGGAGACCCTAATCAATCTTTTGATAAGCAAACTAATGGTGTATGTTAGCTTAAAAGGTTCGAGCGTGAGAGACCGAAGTCGAAGTCGAAGAAAAAAAAATTTTTTTTCTGGTGGCGCCCCCTGTTGAAATAAACAAATTTTACGTTTTCTTTCCAAAATGTTATAAGTCATTTCGGTCGTACTCTTAATGCGACTAGGAAAAATCAAAAACTTAAATTTAGGATTTTGTTTTTGTAAATTTTCAAAAAATTCCTGTAGGCTCATTTATAATCAAATTCCCAATAGTAAGTATTTTTCAGGTAAAGCTTATCAAAGACTATCTACACAAAAATAGTCGTTAACCTAACTTAAAAGGGAACGGAGTTAGATCCAGGGAAAAATTTGCGAACAATTGTTCAAAGAAATCCAAGATGGCGGCTGAAATAAAAATTCAGGAGTATTTTCAAAAGTGGTTTTAGAATTGGTCAAGTATCCTCTACAATTTCAAGGGGGGCTATGCCCACTCTGGTAACGGCTGGTCTTTTCCCTCGAACCGTCGGAGTTTGAAAAATTGTAGAAGAAGATCTTGGGATTAGGAGAGTGAATGGCTATGCAAATTTTTCCTCACAAAATTCGCCACAAAACTCCTTAGAAGACACAAGAAGAAATCTAAGCTGAGTGACCTTAAGTGAGTTCCTGCAGATCGCCAGACTTTTAGGAAGATTTTGGACGTGTTACCTGAGAATTGACGGGACCTTAGACCGTGAGGTGAAGGTAGGAACTGACTGAGACCCCTGGCGGGTGAAGGGTACGACTTTTTACTGGCCAGAAGCGGAAAAACTGGCGGGAAAGCTGGTGAAGAAACTGAAGTGAACGATCGTTGCTATTTATAGTACCTATACATACGTCGCACTGCGCATTTGGTTCTAACGGACCACTTAAAGCAAAGAGCTTTTATGTGTGGGGCGGAGATAGATGATTGCACAGCTGAAGCTCAACTGAGTGATAATTTCTTCTTCTTCGTTCTATTATTTTTTTAAATCGGAAAATCTGACTCTTTTTGGCCGGGATCTGGTGACAAGTCAATCACATTTTGCTTGATTAAAAGATCTTCTCTGCTTCATAATTTTTCACGGTTTTTTTTTGTACTTTATTATGACGCGAAAAAGCGGCAATGAGTGGTGACAATCGGGTGACGTGCTGGTCACGCGCGACGACAACATCTCCAGTGATGGGTATCAGGGCATCCCAAGTCCAATGTCTCGAGACGGAGAAAGAGAACCCGAGAGAGCACCTGAGAATGCAGCAGTAAACCGAAGACTCTTCCGACTGACTCCAGGGAGTCATGAGAGCGAGGGCGGTGATACGAGCTGCCAAAAGAAGAAAGCTCTTACTGGCGACCTGTTGCCTAATGTCAAGGGCACCAGAGAGGACGAAAAACCTGCTGTAGAGCCTGAGGGGCAACCAGAGGAGGCAACGGAAGCTTTGGAGGGTGAAAGGATGAGTCGCGTGGCTCAGCATCCTCCAACCGATAGCCGCCCCATATCGAGGCGCAAGCAACCCAGATTGAAGAAGAAGGTGGCTGGGGGCCAGCTGCAGGGGGCAGGAGCCGAAAACGAAAGGTGGCCAGCAATTTGGGTGCCCACGGAGCGTATCGAAGGTCTCAGGATCAGCAGGGCTCGGGAAATCCTGAGCAAGAGGTGCTGGTAGAACCAGCATCTGCGTCCGGAGGGCCCGAATCAAACAAAAGTCAAATGCCTCCGATTCCTCTCCACTCCTTCATTGGGGTTTGAAATTTCAAGCCTTAATTATAACTCTTGACGCCTGACGCGATGCAACAAACCGCAGCCGTTTATATAGTTCTAGAGTGCGTAACTTTAAAGTTTCTGATAGACAGACAGGCAACAAACAAAGCAATAGATACAAAGAGAGCCATAATGGTGCATTTTCTTCCAAAATGTTGGAAAACGCAGCAACAAGCATTTTTTGAAGTATTCATATCATAAATTTTCCTTTATTCATACTTTCGCACACCCCAATTAACAGCCGCACACTGATCCATTTCACGCACAAAGAGTAAACTTTTTAAAGTTTTTTTTTTGGAAAGCTTATGAAAATTCCCATCTTTTGATATTTTTAGTGCATTTTCATCAATTTTGAAAAAAATGCACTTATGTGTCCGATATGTCCGTCCGTCCGTCTGTCCGAGTCGCAAAGGCTCCGAAACTACAAGAGCTGGAGACCTACGGTTTTTTGCATGATGTCAGGTATGGTCTGGAGGGTGGCCCAAACGATTTGGTTTTTCCGAAAAAATGCCTGGGGGGTAATTAAGGGGGTTTTCCCGTTGTATGAAAGTTCCATATACTTCGTCCAATTGAGCTGATTTTTGGATATGTTATATATCATGTCAAATCTAGCATATCATAGAACCCATGTTTGCCCCTATCACTTAAGGGGGTGGGGTGAGAGGCCTCCGAAGGGGGGAAAAATTTAGTTGCTCCGATTGAGCTGAAATTCAAAATACTCATGTAAAATGACAATTTAAGCAACTTTTGTTTGGGGTTATGGTCTCTGAAATGTGAAATAACGGACTCTGAGGGTCAATAAGTGGCCTCCCAAGATTTCCCCTTGCGAACAGAATGGCAAAATTTCAAATTCAACCGATTGAGCTGAAACTTTGGCAACTGTTAGATGGCACTAAATTCAACAAAAAACAGTTCTGCAGTAGCCTCTATGACCTAAGGATGAGGAGCTAAGGGCTCCTAAAGTTAGTATGAGGCGAAAATTTTTTAACTCCAATTGAGCTAAAACTTGGGTAAATGTTAGATGACATTAAATTTAGCAAAATATCCTTCTACATTAAGGCTCAATGACCTGTGGGATCGAAGTCAGCTGTCCAATAATTTTCTGCAGTGACGGAATTTGGGACAAAATATTTTCACTTTCACCCAAATTTTGCAACAAAGCGAATTGAAAATGCACTCAAATGCGTTCGTCCCCGACTAAGCTTTAAACATGTTTTAAACCTTTTTTTAAAGGAAAGTTATGGACAATACTTTTAACCTACTTACTATTTATTCATTTTCCACAAATTACCTTAACAACGCTCAGAGACGCGAAGAACTTTTTAGGTATATTTTTCTACCCGAGGCTCACAAGCTTTTAAGCTTTGAGTTGTTCATAACCCAGGTGCTACCGTGTGTAGTTTCCCTATCAACACAAAGGATACCCTGAGACTCCTCGAATATTCGGGTATACACAAAATTGGCTGTAGAGACTTCCTAGTAGTATATTGCGGCTAGACGAGGATATTTATTACGACTTGCTTCAAGGAGCGCTTCTCTATGGTGAGACAATTAAGTGAATGAATCGAGTTTGGCATTGCACACTTTGCCATCCCATCACGAGATAATTCGGAATAATATGAAAAAAAGTCATTAATGTATAACCTCAACGCTAAGGAATCTCTGTTCTTAAACTACGCCACAGAATCTCTTCTGAATGAGGGCGCTCCTTCGAGCATGGAAATTTTTCAGGTCGGTCGCTCTTTATATGGAGTGGACAAACAGAGCGAAATTTTCAGCCAATTTTCGTGGAAGTTTGGATTTGAGACGACTTGGATCTCCCAAAGTACTTAAGTCCGTAGGCTCATCTCTTGGTGGCTGTTTCTAAAGGTCCCTCTAGTGATCGTCACCAAAGATGGGAGCTCTAGCCCCCGTACTTTAAGAGCTAGAGAAAATCGATTTTTTGTGAAATTTTTGTTTGGGAAAATTTCACCAAGATTTGGTTTTCTCTAGCTTCCAAAGTACGGGGGCTAGAGCTACCATCTTTGGTGACAAACACTAGAGGGACCCCTAGAAACAGCCACCGGAACCTCCGGACTTAAGTACTTTGGGAGATTTTTTTTCGATCCAAGTAGGTCTCAAATCCAAACTTCCAAGAAAATTGGCTGAAAATTTTGCTCTGTTTGTCTACTCCATATAAAGAGCGACCGACCTAAAAAATTTCCATGCTCGAAGGGGCGCTCCGCCGATCGTAACGACACAACACATTTGAGTAGTTTTGGTGTTTTTAGTAAATATATAAAGTTTAACTCAATAACCTTTTCAATATTTTAATTTTCTCAAACAAAAATGGATTTGAAAATATTGTTACAGAATCAAATGTATCACAGGTCAGTTTGCACTTTTAACCTTAAAATATAATTGCTTTGAATTAATTACTTTGTTTTCTAGTCAAGGAATGCGGAATATGCTTCACTTTAGAGGAAACCAGTATTAAAAATGATCAAAACAGGCAGGTTGACTTTATATATGTTCCAGTATCAAGATACTTTATGAAAAATAATTGTCTATCTAAAATATTTTATCGACTATTCGTATTTAATCAGTTAATTACGGTTATTATTTGGTTTCTTATCTCTTTATATATCTTTATAAGTACATATGTATGGACTATGGAGTAGTAATCGAGTACTGTAAAGTTCACCTAATATGACTCAAGAGCGAAGGAAACATAGAGGATATTTACACGCCCCAAACCATATCAATAGCCGACACATAACTAGGATTTGAAACAGGAGGGCAAAACCTTGCAATGGGCGTCCTCCATTCTTACACCCCCTCCCCCCACTCTTGATTTTTAGTGCATTTTCATCAATTTTGAAAAAAATGCATCTATGTGTCCCAGAGACGTAACTAGGGATTTGAAACTGGGGGGGCTGAACCTTGAGAGTGGGCCCCCTTTCCTATCCCCCCTGATACCTAATAAGTAAAAGTTTCCAACGTCAAAATTTTAAATCGGTGAGTTTTGTTCACTTTTGACGTAAATATTGCCGCTTTACATAAAAGTGACTTATAACGGTTATATGGTACTGTTTGTTTTAAGCATATTAAAAATCAGAAATGCATAAAAAAATATAAATCGGGCGCTGAAAAGCGAAAAGACTGTGTCCAGCGAGCACAACAGGCTCCTCAGCTCAGTGGCAGCTTAACAGCTTTCCTCGTCAAAAAGCCCAGAATCGGAGAGGAGCTTGGACTGGCTAGGGCTCAACTTTTAAACGACTTCTTCCAACTTCTTGATATTTCGGCCCCTGAAAACAACTCTGAATCAGGAAGAACGTTGGGAAAGGCCTCTGCAGAAGTTTTTAACCCTAATTTGGAAGCTGACTGGAGCAAGATTTTAAAATTATCCAAGATACGTATCCAACGCTAGACAAATTTTCTATATTCTTTTTTTTAAACAGAGTCACTTTTTTCAAATTACGAGTCAAAGTAGAAGCCGTAATTTTGAATGCTCTTGAGTCTGATTCGGAGAAGGAAAAGTTTTGGTCGCGGAGTCAGAGCGGATATTCGGCAAAAATTTTCAACTTTGCATCCCTGATTTCAATTAATCTGAAATGAGTCATCTAATGAATTTTGAGCACAGACTACTAAAGTACCTAGACACCCAGATCGTAAAAGTATGTAAATTTTGTTCGTAAAATGGATTAAGTCGGGTACCGTCGGACTTTCCTTTGAAAATGTGAAAACCTTAATATGGTAACTTTTTCCCTCAGACCTACCGTTCTCGAGATATTGGCCTTCAAAATTGGACTTTTTGGCATCCTCTGTGGGAGGGGTCAACTTCGAACGACCATAACTAGCTTATAATTCAAGCTTTCAGGCTAATTTTTTTTTATGTAGTCTGTGTGGACTATGACTTATTAAAAAAGTATAGCTTTGGGGTAGAAATCTAAAATTCCATTTTTAAAAAAAATTTGAAATTTTACCAAAAATTCACCTTTTTCATAAAATAGCGTAGAGCCGCTGCGTTACAATGAGCTGGGCTCTGGTATTTTATGTAGAGGTTAAGTCAAGGTATCTGAGGTACAAGGGGTTTTTCTCGATCTAGTGCACTTCTCGACAAAATTGGGATTAAGTGTGTCATTTATGAAATTTCAATGAAAGTGAAATTTCTTTCCAATAGTTATCGACCTAAATGTTGATTAAATGAACCTAATTTAACTATATCAGATGCATTTCACAGTTATCCAGACAAAAAATGCAAAAATAGCTCGAAAAATTTTTGTTTGTGCCCAAAAAGAGCATATGATACGGGTATCTCGTCATTTTTGTGAGGTTTTGAGTTGTACATATGTCATGACCTACAATGCAACGAAATTCCGCGGGAATCCTTGTAGCTCCTTTGGAGTATCTCGGAGGGCAAAATAATGTTCTAGCCGTTGCTAGAACTCCTTGAGATGTATCTGATGCTGAACTTTTTTTGACCTGGTAGCTCTTGGTAAGGAGCTAGAGGGCTTTTAAGGCCAATTTTGGGGGGTCCAGGCCCCAAAATTTTTTTTTTGAAAACTTGATTTTCTTGGCCAGAGCCTCTTTTTTGGATGAATTTGGCCTCAAAATTTAAATTTTCAGCAAAAAAAAAATTGAAAATTTTTTCCTATCTTGACCCCCCAAAATCAGCCGAAGAAGCCCCCTAGGTCCTTACCATGAGCTTTCGGGGTCAAAATTTGAGCACCATCTTTAGTGTCTTATAAAGTTGAGGGGACCTCTCAAAGACCATTGTGAGATCAGAGCCCTCGTTTGGGAGCTACGGGGGTAAAACCCCAACTCAAAACCTCAAAAAAATGACGAGATACCCGTATCATATGCTCTTTTTGGGCACAAAATAAAATTTTTCGAGCTATTTTTACATTTTTTGTCTGGATAACTGTGAAATGCATCTGATATAGTTAAATTAAGTTCATTGAATCAACATTTAGGTCGATAACTAATGGAAAGAAATTTCACTTTCATTGAAATTTCATAAATCACACACTTAATCCCAATTTTGTCGAGAAGTGCACTAGATCGAGAAAAACCCCTTGTACCTCAGATACCTTGACTTAACCTCTACATAAAATACCAGAGCCCAGCTCATTGTAACGCAGCGGCTCTACGCTATTTTATGAAAAAGGTGAATTTTTGGTAAAATTTCAAAATTTTTTTAAAAATTGAATTTTAGATTTCTACCCCAAAGCTAAACTTTTTTAATAAGTCATAGTCCACACAGACTACATAAAAAAAATTAGCCTGAAAGCTTGAATTATAAGCTAGTTATGGTCGTTCGAAGTTGACCCCTCCCACAGAGGATGCCAAAAAGTCCAATTTTGAAGGCCAATATCTCGAAAACGGTAGGTCTGAGGGAAAAAGTTACCATATTAAGGTTTTCACATTTTCAAAGGAAAGTCCGACGGTACCCGACTTAATCCATTTTACGAACAAAATTCACATACTTTTGCGATCTGGGTGTCTAGGTACTTTAGTAGTCTGTGAGTAATCTAGGTGACTCTTCAAATAAGAAGGTTAGCCCATTGATTCAAAAACAATTGATAACAACATAATATGAAGATTTTGAGAATGCGTGAAATAATGAAAAACATGTTTAAAGCTTAGTCGGGGACGAACGCATTTGAGTGCATTTTCAATTCGCTTTGTTGCAAAAGTTGGGTCGAAGTGAAAAAAATTTGTCCCAAATTTCGTCATTGCAGAAACTTATTGGACCCCTGACTTTGATCCCACAGGTCAAAGAGCCTTAATGCAGACGGATATTTAGCTAAATTTAATGTCATCTAACATTTGCCCAAGTTTCAGCTCAATTGGAGTTAGAAAATTTTCGCCTCATACTAACTTTGGGAACCCTCAGCTCCACACCCTTAGGTTATAGAGACTTACTGTAGAACTATTTTTTCTGGATTTAATGTTATATAGGGGCCGATTCACATACTTGGACAAAATGGTCCTGGACAAAATGTCCAACCGGCTCTAGCTCTGCTCCCTTAAGAGCTAGAGCCACGGCGTAAATTAATTGTTGTAGCCCTCGTCAAGACGCTTCTTTTGATACCCCTCCCAGGTCCGTAGCTCTCAAAATGGCTGAGCTAGAGCATTTGTCCAGGCTGTCCAGAAGCTCTCGAAATTCTGTCCAGATGTCCTATAGCGAAATAAGCCTTCTGACTGTCGCGGCGGGTGTCAAATCGTGATTTACATTTGATTTTGAGATAGCCTGCAAGTTTTCAGCCTCTTAGCTGCTGTTTTGGCCGAGTTAGACCACTTGGACACTTTTTGAGGGGGTCATTTTTTTCGATATTTATTTTTTTCTGAGCCATTTAAAGCATTTAAGGGTTGTTGAGTGCTATTTTTCAAAAGAACAACCTATTGTGAGCATACACACAAAAATTTAGCTCGCTAGGTACATTCACTAGTGTTTTATTAGTGAATGAGTGAAGCTAGAATAGGGCAAAATAAGCGTATTTTTCTGTCCAGTGTCTGTCCAGGGGGATTAGTTCAAATATTTGGGTTAAAACTATTTTTACTGAAAAGCCTAGACCATAAAGTTTCAGACAAGACCAAAACGAGCCCTGTAGGTTGAGTCTACGATTTGTGACCGGTGTTTGAGTTGCCCGAGTCATCACATGCCTATGCGGAGAAGGGAGCAAAAATATAAAAATCGATAAAAAAATTATTTATCAAGCTAGAGAAGTGGTTTTGGACATTTTGGAAAGCAAAAACTAAAAATACAGAGGAAAAAAAATGTTATAAGTCTTATTGACGTTATTATAATTACATTATATATATTTTTTATGTTATGTATTTTAATTAATGTTTTAAATTTTTTTTTCGATGTATTTTAATTTTTGCTTTCCAAAATGCCCAAAACCACTTCTCTAGCTTGAAAACTAAATTTTTTATTGATTTTTATATGTTTGCCCTCTTCTCCGCATAGGCATGTATGACTCGGGCAACTCAAACACCGGTCACAAATCGTAGACTCAACCTACAGGGCTCGTTTTGGTCTTGTCTGAAACTTAGACCATGATCCGGAACAAATGTTGCTTGATTTGTCATTTTACATGACCATTCTGAATTTCAGCTCAATCGGAGCAACTAAATTTTCCCCCCTTCGGAGGCCTCTCACCCCACCCCCTAAGTGATAAGGGCAAACATGTCGTCTATGATTTGCTAAATTTGACATGATGTATAACATATCCAAAATTCAGCTCAATCAGACGAAGTATATGGAACTTTCATACAACGGGAAAACCCCCTTAATTACCCCCCAGGCAGTTTTTCGGAAAAACCAAAACCTTTCGTCCACCCTCCAGACCATACATGACATCATGCAAAAACCGCAGGTCTCTAGCTCTTGTAGTTTCGGAGCCTTTGTGACTCAGACGGACAGACTGACAGACATATCGGACTCATAAGTGCATTTTTTTCAAAATTGATGAAAATGCGCTAAAAATAAATATAAACTTAGTAACTGAGATTTTACTCACAAGTCTCCAGATCCATTGTTTTACGTTTTTGAGGCCGTGCTATGAAACAACATGACTATTTTGAATTTCTGTATGTATTTATGTATTCTGTATTCTGTATGTATGTATTTATTTATTTTGAAATGTATGTATTTACTAGTGTATTTCATAGTGTGAAATAATTAGCTGTGATTTGATATCAAACTCTGCAGTAGAAAATATTGTACAGAATGTGATTATCCAACGTACATAGGAAAAGGTTGTACATAAAGTTGAAATGAATTGTTGCAGTGCTGATGAAGTAATGCCGTCCATACGTCTAAAGTAAGAAACTCTTCTTGCACCATGCAGTTTGAATCTCTTCATCCTGAATTTTTGCCACAGCCGAAACCATTGAGGTAGAGATGTGCAAATTTGAAATTTTAGCTGCTGAATTTAGGCCAGCCTCTACCCGCTATACCCAACCCTCCCATACTCTCCCCCTCATACTAATACCCGCCCAGAACCTGGGCCAGCCCATACCCACCCGCCAATTTTCGGGTATCGGGTACCCACCGCACATTTCTATATTCAGGTGCTGTAGATTTGGCATTTAACTTTTCCTACGTGCGAAAAAAGCAGATGTCGTATATCATCATTTTTTATTTACCCATTGTGATCAACATCACTAACAGATTCTAAGCTAAGGATTCCATTATTTTATTTGTTCATCAGTCATCAAAAAAATTTTACAATCGTGTAGTTTTTCTTTCCTACCCTTAACAGTGAAACTCCATTTTTCAAAATGTATTTTTTGTAAATAAATGATTCATAAAACTTGTCTATGCGTTTTTGATTGATGTAAAACCCTCCAGCAGATATAATTCGTTTAGCATCTTCTAAAAATATAAAATGAATTAATAAAGAAATTGTTTTGAAATTTAGTAGAAATTGTAGCAGTCATTGCTTTCGTTCTTTAGTTAACCGCAGTTTTAGACCAGATGATGTTACATTGCATGAAAAAAGCTTAGGTAGTAGAAGACAAACGCATTTAAGTGCATTTTCAATTGGGCTTCGTTACAAAAGATAGATCTAAATGAGCATCTTATGCCAAAAATACGTTATTGCAGACATTTCTTAGACGCCTAGATCCAAGTTCCAACCTTTCAAATCATAGGGGATTACTGTAGAGGTAACGACTGCATTAGGCTCTCACGCCAAGTGTCTCGGGTTCAAATAGCGTGGTCGATCAGAGAACAAAAAAAAATTAAATCAAATCAAATCAATCAATCAAATCAATCCATTAATCATCAAATCCGAATACAAAATCGACGATCAAATATAAGAAGTGCATTATCAAGAAGTGCAAATTTTATTGTACATTGTTGAAGAATTCAGAAATTGACTGTAATGAATTCAAATATGATGTGACGGCTCCCCCCCGAACCAAACCCAGCACTGCTCCACCGCTGATTCAGCCGGAGCAGTGCTAATAGTCGGCAGTGGTTCTCGAATCATCGTCTTGTAAAGTCCAACCGTTGTTGTTATTTTTAAGTAGTAAGGGTAACAAATTACAAATGAAGAAGACCCACCCAGAAGCAACGTGTTTGGATTATTTGGCTCCTGCGACTTCCTCGTCCCTCAGCATGTTCACAAAGATTCCCTTAAATATAAACCCGGGAAAATGCACTTCTTATACTTGATCTTAGATTTTATATGTTGATTTGATTTGATTTAATTTAATTTAATTCAATTTGATTTGAAGACGGTGTTTTGAAGTAAAATTTTTTTAATGTAATTTTACGTGACTGTTTTAAATTACAGCTTAATCCGAGCTACTAAATGTTTCCCCTATAAAATCTTCGGGGTCCCCCAATCTGCCCTAGGGGCAATATTTGTGTTGTATGATTTGCTAGATTTAATGTGAACTACAACATATCCTCCATAATTCAGCTCAATCGGACGAAGTATAAGGCACATTCATACAACGAAGCTTTCTGACGCAGGATTATGAAGGGATCATTACAGTCTGAAGTGATTCCGGAAGAGCAGGCGGAGACTTCTTGCAGCGTGATCGGACTAGCGACTGAAGGAAGTTGCTGATAGCGGAAGATGTTGGCAGCTACACGGTTGGGATGTTTGGACGCTAGGGGCCCTAGATGGCCTATGTGTTCAGGTCTCAGACCCATCCCCTTCAGGGACCGGTTGAGGAACGTATTGTAACTTGACTAGAAGCTGAATAAATGTATTGAAGTATTGAAGACCTCTATACAAGAACACCTTTATATAAGAACACCCTCTATAAACGTACCCAATTTTTATTCCCTGTCATAATAAACGGCTCTCTGTATAAGAAACACTTCAAAAATTGTTCAAATCTTGTTCGAATCTCAGTTTTCTTGTATGTGTTGTTATTTGTGTTTCAATTTCAGCATGTTAATGCGTATACATACGAGCTCAACCCGTTTTTGAACAAATTTTTTCCATGTAAATTTTAAGACATTTAACAAACCTGGTTCGGAACAGGGTAAATTGTAACGGGTACAAGTTAGTTAAAATGGATTAAAGAAATCGAGCTATTACGCTATAATATACCATCGCCCATATTCTAACTGAAATATTTGGTACCATGTTTAAAAGTTTTCTCACCTCCTACCAAAAACATGTTTAAACCTTAGTCGGGGATGAACGTATTTGAGTGCATTTTCAATTCGCTTTATTGCAAAAGTTGGGTTGGAGTTGAGTTTTGAAGGTTTTTGGCTCAAAAAAATACATAACTCAAAAATTGATAAATTTTTGTATGGAGAAATATTGACTTTCGCCCTTTATTTTCCCATATCTCGAAAACTAAGATCTGAAAATTCATGAAATTTTGTGTGAATGTTTGCTCTCAAATAAGACACAAAATAACAAATTTTGACATTTTTCGAAAAATATCGTTTTTTGATATTCAAAAAATAAATATTGATTTTGATATACGTATATGAAGATATATTTTGGAAAATTTTTTTTTACCCTCAGTTTGTTTGAAATTTAATGCAGTTTCTAAAAAGTATTCACTTATTGAAATCGGTTAATTGGTTCGGGAGAAACAAATGCAAATGTGAGGGCAGAAAACCACAAATTTTCGATAATTTCGCATTTTCAAGGTGACCTTAAGGGCAGCCATGATGGAATTTAAAAAAACTAAAAACGCAGAAAATTTTCTTTTCCAAAACTGAACAAATGTGCCAAGTTTCATTGAAATCAAAAATCCAAAGGTTCAAAAGTTTTTACTTTTGTTTGAAATTACCCAACAGCTATACCGCGCACTCACGAGGAACGGTGTACATTGCAGAACCTGTGGACATCGGCTACGTTGACATCTCCTTGCAGTACTAGGACTCAGTGCGGCACGTAGCCTTCACATTGCGGAGGTTTCTCAAGTTAGTAGAAGGAAGCAAGTGTGGCCGATAGGCAGAAAGAGTAGGTCGAGGACATGTAAATACTTAGATATATGCTATATAAATAAATCCCCAAGTTTCAGCTCAATTGGAGCACAAATTTTTCGCCTCACAAAGACTTTGAGAGCCCTCAGCTCCACACCCTTAGGTCATATAGACATACTGTTCAGATATTTTTTGTAGGATTTAAGGCAATCTAACAGTTTTCAAAGTTTCAGCTCAATCGGTTGAATTTGAAATTGACCATGATCCGAACTTTTGAGACCATGATTCGAATCAAAAGTTGCTTAATTTGTCATTTTACATGACCATTCTGAATTTCAGCTCAATTGGAGTAACTAAAATTGTTTCCCATTCGGAGGCCTCTCACCCCACCCCCTTAGGTGATATGGGCAAACATGTCGTCTATGATTTGCTAGATTTGACATGATGTATAACATATCCAGTATTCAGCTCAATCGGACGAAGTATATGGAACTTTCATACAACAGGAAAACTCCCTTAACTATCCCACAGGAAGTTTATCGGAAAAACCAACGTTGTTCCACCATCCTTCAGACCATACATGACTACATGAAAACATGTTTAAAGCTTAGTCGGGGACGAACGCATTTGAGTGCATTTTCAATTCGCTTTGTTGCAAAAGTTGGGTCGAAGTGAAAATATTTTGTCCCAAATTCCGTCACTGCGGAAACTTATTGGACCCCTGACTTCGATCCCATTGGCCATAGAGCCTTAATGTAGAAGGATATTTAGCTAAATTTAGTGTCATTTAACATTTGCCCAAGTTTCAGTTCGATTGGAGTTACAAAATTTTCGCCTCATACAAACTTTGGGAGCTCCAAACACAGCTCCTCACCCTTAGGTCATAGAGACTTACTGTAGAACTGTTTTTTGTCGGATTAAATGCCATCTAACAGTTGCCAAAGTTTCAGCTCAATCGGTTGAATTTGAAATTTTGCCCCACTGTTCGCCAAGGGAAGTCTTTGGTGGCCACTTATTGACCTCTAGAGTCCGTTATTTTACATTTTTGGGACCATAACCCGAAACAGAAGTTGCTTATTTTGTCATTTTACATGACTGTTCTGAATTTCAGCTCAATCGGAGCAACTAAATTTTTTCCCCTTCGGAGGCCTCTCACCCCACCCCCTTAAGTGATAGGGGCAAACATGTGTTCTATGATTTGCTAGATTTGACGCGATATATATCTTATCCAAAATTCAACTCAATCGGATGAAGTATATGGAACTTTCATACAACGGGTAAACCCCACTAATTACCCCCCAGGCAGTTTTTCGGAAAAACCAAATCATTTCGCCCACCCTCCAGACCATACATGACATCATGCAAAAAACCGCAGGTCTCTAGCTCTTGTGGTTCCTGAGCCTTAGCGACTCAGACGGACAGACGGGCATATCAGACACATCAATGCATTTTTTTTCAAAATTGATGAAAATGCACTAGAAACCTGGCACACAAAAAATCTAGACTTCACCTTCTGGAAAACATTTGTGAACTTTAAGTGCGGCTAAAATTACGAAACAGAGTGTAAGAGAGTTGTAAGTTCAATTCAAAATTGACCGTGTATTAGAAAATTCGGCCATCGGGTTATTGACGTCTCTTTTTGTTTGTACGCGGATCATTTGATTAATTATCTTTGTCACATTTTGCATATGACGGTCTTGATTAAATTATTGTCTCAAATGTCGCTAAAAATGGCTTTACACAAAATACCTAATTGTAGGCTAAATGAACCGATACATCTTAGGAAAAGGGCATGAACAGTTGTATTAAATAAATATCTTGCTACTAAAATTTTTTCAGCACAATCCAAGGCACAATGGGAACTTTTGACTGATTACGGGGCCAAACTTCAAAAAGAGCTTAGATCGAGCTGAAAATTGGTTTGTGGGGGTTTTTGGTGTCGAGAAATCTGATTTTATGAAAAAAATTTGGAAATTTCACCATCTTGAATAGGCTACCTTGGAAAATTTTGGAAAGTTTATAAATTTTTCATGAAAAGTTCTTTTTTTTGGATTCGAAATTTTTGTGCTCTAAATAGCCATAATCTAAAATATTATACTCCTACTAAAGATTAAAGGGGCCTTAATTGGCTTTTCCCTTTGTTCTGGTTATAAATTTTACATAAAAAGTTAAATTTACTCTATGTTTAAGTTATAAAATAAAAAACTAATACACCAATCGATCAGAAATTTTATCAGCTTTTCGAAAATGTGCCATTTTCTATAATTTGATTGAGAAATAGAAAAGTTTTCCCTGGTTTTCCCCAACCATGTCTGAAATGCGTGACAAACAACCGGACCGACAGACGGACAAATTGACACAAAGTCAAATAGACGGACAAATCAAGCACAAAAATGCATTTTTTTCAAATTTTGACACCCTAAAAACCTTGGATTGTCTTAAAAAGTAACTAACTTATTGAAGCAAAATTGGAAAAATCATCTAAAATGCACCTTTGAAAATTGATTGCGCCGAACAGAAATTTTCATGAATATTTTACCACTATTTTTTTGATATCTCTATTCATGAAGAATACAGGAAAAAAATCTGTTCACCAACTGAGGCCGAGGGATATTACTTCCGATCCAAAATTTGTTGATTTTCAAGGTAAAAAGGGCTTTTTTCAATAAATCATAAATATTATATATAGCAATATTTTTTAACAAAGCATATTTTTAAAAAATAACAATAATATTATATGACATTTTAAAAAGAAAATGGAACAAATAACTTAAGGACGCATAAGAGAAATGATTTTTCAAATATGAGCGACTGAGAAAAAAATCAATTTTTCTAGGAATAATTTTTAAGGTCCAACTTTGAACGTGCATATCTCAGCAACCGAAAGCTCGATCAAAAACCAAAGATACCGGAGGACGCAGGATTCCTTCACAAATTCAGTGACCCCCCTTTTGGCCTCTTTGATCAAGCTTTAGTGTTTTTGAATTTTGGCCCCGTAATAAATCAAAAGTTACCATTGTGCAAGGCCCCTGGTCTGAGAAATCGGGATAAAGAGAGGCCAACATTTGTTAGGCCCTATAAGGTGTACCATAAACCCTCTTTACTTTATTTAGAGTTGCATTGTCATTAAACCAATCCTGGGTTGAAAATAATGTGAAATTCACATTTTATTTTTATAATTGGATAAGAACACCACGTTTTTAACATATTGAAAAATAATTTAAAAATTTCAGATTTTCTAATGTTTAAGACTCCATTTATGTCAGAAAACTTGCCGACGTTGTGTTTTAGTTACTAAAACTCTGCAGAAAACAAATGACTTTGCGTAACTTTTTAGATATAACCTCATGCTTATAAGTCATAACTTACGTTCAGATAGGAAGCACTTAGCCTTCAAAGCCACGTCCAGGATAGAAGTGCAACCATGGCTTTCTAATTCCACATACTGCGCTCCGTTAAAAAGTTTCTTCAACTTAGCTGGTTCTGCTTTTTCAAATTCCCTTAAGTCATTCTCATACAAAGCAGACGTCAGAATCTGAGCGTGTCTTAGCTCGTCTTGACCATGAGCCAACAAGGTAATGTGATCAGCTAATTTTTTCTGCGGAAGCCGTAATTCAGGAGTTTTCTTATGTTCTTTCATCAAATGTTCTATTTCATCTAAGGCTAGAAACGTGAATAACCGTAACAGCTTTTCTACATCATCATCTTCTTGACGAACAAAAAACTGGTAAAATTCAAAAGGTGTTGTTTTAGTGCTGTCCAACCAAACGGCGTTTCCTCCTGATTTTCCAAACTTATTTCCTTGCTCATTTGTTATTAGAGGAATGGTCAAACCGAATACCTGGTCGTGCTGTTTTTTGCTTATATAGTCATGACCCGAGTGAATATTTCCCATTTGATCGCTACCACCTAGTTGAAAACGACAATCAAATTCTTTGAATAGGTGGTACCAATCATAAGCTTGAAGAATTTGGTAACAAAACTCAGTAAAACTCATTCCATTACTTTCAAGGCGACTTCGGACTGATGAACGTCCTAACATCTCACCCATCCGGAAAAGTTGCCCAATATCTCGGATAAAGTGGATAGAACTGATTGAATTGTACCAATCTGCATTGTTTACGATTCTGTAAGAATAAAAAATCGTGTTTAAAGATTAATCGTGGACGAACGAATTTAAGTACATTTTCAAGTCGGCATCGTTAAAACATGTTTAAAGCTTAGTCGGGGACGAACGCATTTGAGTGCATTTTCAATTCACTTTGTTACAAAAGTTTGGTCGAAGTGAAAATATTTTATCCCAAATTTCGTCACTGTAGAAACTTATTGGACCCCTGACTTTGATCATAGAGCTTTTATGTACAGGGATATTTTGATAAATTTAATATCATCTAACATTTGCCCAAGTTTCAGCTCAATTGGAGTTACAAAATTGTCGCCTCATACAAATTTTGGGAGCTCACAGCTCCTCCCCCTTAGGTCATAGAGACTTACTGTAGAACTGTTTTTTGCTGGATTTAATGTTATCTAACAGTTGCCAAAGTTTCAGCTCAATCGGTTGAATTTGAAATTTCGCCCTTCAGTTCGCCAGGGGAAGTCTTGGATGGCCAGTTATTGACCCCCAGAGTCCATTATTTTACATTTTTGAGACCATGACCCGAAACAAAAGTTGCTTAATTTGTCATTTTACATGACTGTTCTGAATTTCAGCTCAATCGGAGCAACTAAATTTTTCCCTCCTTCGGAGGCCTCTCACCCCACCCCCTTAAGTGATAGAGGCAAACATGTGTTCTATGATTTGCTAGATTTGACATGATGTATAACATATCTAAAATTCAGCTCAATCAAACGAAGTATATGGAACTTTCATACAACGGGAAAACCCCCCTAGTTACCCCCCAGGCAGTTTTTCGGAAAAACCAAATCATTTCGCCCACCCTCCAGACCATACATGACATCATGCAAAAAACCGCAGGTCTCTAGCTCTTGTAGTTTCGTAGCCTTTGCGACTCGGACGGACGGACAGACGGACAGACAGACAGACGGACAGACGGACAGACGGACATATCGGACACATAAGTGCAGTTTTTTCAAAATTGATGAAAATGCACTAAAAAATTGATGAAAATGCACTAAAAATTTGGTTGGAGTGAAAATCTTTGGTCCGAAATTCCGTGTCTTAAGATCCGTCCCTGGTATATGCAGAAAATTCAAGACCTAAATTTGCCTCAAGAATGCTAATTTTGTTCTATATACTTCAAATTTAGCGTTATCGACAAAAATTTTGCCTTGTTGAAAGTTACTAAAAATAAGGCAAATTTCATTTGAAAGTTAAATCATAGTATTAAATTAGGAGCGTTTCGACAGGCTGATGTATTCATCGGCTCTCATTTCAAAACCACTAGACGTAAAGCCCTGAAAACTTGCACACATCTTTTTTGACTCAAAACAAGAAGGACTGTGAAAGGATTGATTTTTAACGTCCCCTGGAGGGAAGTTTTTGACCAAAAGGTCCATTTTCCCATATAAAATGGGCTTAAAACTTTAAATTTCGGTCTTAAAAAAACTACTCATGGTAGGCTTCATGATACCAGGCATGAGTGTTGGGTTTAATAAGGTCCTAAAGCTCCTTGAAGGACAATTGAAAAACACTTCTAGAATAAAAGATGTAAGGGTGAGACAAATCGTAGACTTAACTCACGGAATTCGTTTTGGGCATTTTGGATGGATAAAACTATACTCTATTCAAATAAAATAAAATAAAGTGAATTTTGTTAATTTTTATGTTCACTTTTTAGTGCATTATGCATCTTCGATGGTGATTGTGGAGGCCAAATCAGTTAAACCTATTTCCGGTTATCCAAATTGTCTGAATTTTTTATGGCACACTAGAATTGTGGTCCACTAACAGACCCTAAAACAAAAGACGCCACATTTCAGTTTTACGGAAATTAAAAATCCTTAAAAAAGCCAAAAATGTCTATTTTCGAGAGAAAAAATTCCCCTAAAAAGTAAAAATTTTTGAATTTTTAAGTTGTTTACTAAAGTTTCACTATTTTTACTGATTTTTAAAAATTACTTGGTCAAAAAGGATCTATCCGCTTAGGAAATATGAATTTTCAAAGTTGACCTCTTCGGCCTTTTTTTCACGAATTTGAAGTTCCCAACTTTAAACCCTCATAACTTCTGAACGGATAGGTATTTTTTTATGATTTAAAGTGCTGTGAACTTGCAAAAGTTTGCTTGTTCTAACGGTATCCGTTTGAGTTATCTTTGTACTCGGAGAGGAGAAAAAAAGATATATTTCGCGTGAAATGACCAAAATTGACCATTGTGCTCCAATTGACCTTAAACTTGGGCAAATGTTAGATGACATTAAATTTAGCAAAATATTCTTCTACATTAAGGCTCTATGACCTGTGAGATCAAAGTCAGGGGTTCAATAAGTTTCTGCAGTGACGGAATTTGGGACAAAATATTTTCACTTCGACCCAACTTTTGCAACAAAGCGAATTGAAAATGTACTCAAATGCGTTCGTCCCCGACTAGGCTTTAAACATGTTTTTCATTATTTCGCGCATTCTCAAAATCTTCATATTATGTTGTAATCACAGACTACTAAGGTATGTTCACGAAATAACTTTTACAACTTCATCGATTTTTAAAAAATAGTACCTAAGTAATAATATTATATGTTATGTACTCCCCTGTTAGAGGAACTTATCCAGTTAATTCTAGTGGGAATTGTTTTTGGATGTTGATTAAATAGTAAGAAATTTCTTTCAAATAAGAATATATTCCAAGTATTCATATGCACATTTTCTCAATAAATCAGCCAAAATCGTATAAAGCGATTATAATGTTTACAAAATCCTGTCAATAAACTGCAAGGAACGTGTTTTTCCGTTTAAAGGATTCAAAATCAATAAAAAGAAAGAAAAACGACGTACTAAAAGGAGGTTTTCAGGATTTGGAGCTTGTCAAGATGATTCTATGTCTGTTTAAGGAAAATCAAGGGTAATATATTAGAGATGGTTACGGGTGGGCCGGTGCTTCTCTAATAAAATTTGTGAAATAAGAAAAAACTTTTAGTTAGAGGTCATACAAAGTGATTTTAAATCAAATCAAGACGTTTCATAACCAAAATCTGCACAGCAAAGACCCAGGAACTTTATGAAGAATTTGTAGGACAGAAATCGATGCTCAATTTTAATAGAGGACAAAAACATACGCTAGCATGAAAGCAACCTTTTACCTGGTCTTCAAACCTTTTCATTATTTTTTTTTGGGTCTAAAGAAAAGCTTAAAGTTCAAATAGCCACTAAAAATTTACTTAAAATCATGATTTAGCAAGTCATCTGGATATATGTCAAGAAAGCTCAATTTTGCAGAAAGTCGGAGCATTTATGAAAAATATTTCTATCCGAAATTTTTGGGGAAACCAATTGTTACTCGCGTATAACAACCACAATCATAAGCCAACAAAATGACTAAACTTTACCTCCATTCATTAATTTAGAAGAACTGGAGCTCATTTCTAAGCCAAAGAGTCATATTCTTTCTCTAAGAGCATTTACCTACTCATATACCAAAACTTCGTCCCATCGAAAAGTATCCGGCTATTTTCAACCTAAATCTACTGTGAGGCTTCAGGCTTTCAAAAAATATGAAATATCTAGAGAAGAGTGAAAAAGTGTAGCTCACAGTATGACAGAGGGTCGGGAAAAAAGGTTTTTTGGGGTCCAAAACAAAAATTTTTGAATCTTTCTCAGATTGAAGTGGATAATTGAAATATTGAAATAGCTTAAACTCAAAAAAATTATTACATTATGTATATAATCAAAATTAAAAATCTGACAGCCTAAAACCTGTGTAAAAGTTATTTCGTGAACATACCTTATAGTACCTAGACACCCAGATTGCAAAAGTATGTAAATTTTGTTCTCCTTTAAAAATGTAAAAACGTTTATAACACTTTTAACAAATGAACAAGTAAACCAGTAAACATAACAGGTTGGCTGATAAGTCCCCGGTCTGAGACATAGATAGCATCGCTAGTATTAAATGCATATTATTTTTATATGGAACCAACCTTCAAATGATTCGTGTCAAAATTTGACGTCTGTAAGTCAATTATTTTGTGAGATAGAGCGTCTTTTGTGAAGCAACTTTTGTTATTGTGAAAAAAATGGAAAAAAAGGAATTTCGTGTTTTGATACTTACTTCTTACTTCTCCGGCGCTACAACCAATTTTTGGTCTTGGCCGAGTCAAGAATCCGATTCCAGTCGGTACGGTCCTGTGCTCTCCTTTGCCAGTTCCCGACATTCAGGGTACGAAGGTCCTGTTGTACCCCGTCAATCCAGCGGTTCTTGGGGCGTCCCACGCCACGACCCCCCACTGGATCATTCACAAAGAGTGCTTTGGGGGCTCGACCTTCTTCCATCCGCGCAAGGTGGCCTGCCCATCGTAGTCTTTGCGTCTTGACGGTAGCAATTGTGTCTGCGTCACCAAAGTCTCTCCGCAGCTCGAAATTATACCTGCGGCGCCATCTGTCTCCCTCCTTCCTCGGTCCAAAGATGGTTCGGAGGACCTTGTTCTCGAAGGAGCGCAGCTGCTGTTCATCACTGCGTCGCATCGGCCATGACTCGCATCCGTAGATCAGCACTGGCCTGATGATGGTCTTGTAGATGGCGCACTTTGTCTTATTCGACAGCAGTTTCCGATGATGACGTTGATGACGAGGCCGAGCCGCTCAGCCTCGTCTCTCAACCTGGTGAAAGTATCGGAAACCTCAAAGTGACGCCTTCCCACGATGTCCAGATCGTCCGCAAAGCCCAGGATCTGGGTCATCTGAGTGGCCAGCGTCCTCGCTGTTTGGATGCCCGCGCGTCTCATGGCACTCTCCAAAACCACGTTGAGGAGGAGGCAGGATAGCGCGTCGCCCTGTCTGAGCCCCTCACGAGTTTCAAAAGGTTCCGATAGGTCATTCTGCACTCTGACCCGACACTTAGTACCATCCAGTGTCGCTTTCACCAGTCGGATAAGTTTAGTTTCAAAGCCCAGCTCCTTCATGACTTCGTACAGTGCCTTACGTTTGGTCCTGTCGTAGGCTTGTTTGAAGTCGATGAATAGGTGGTGCGTCAGGACTTTGAATTCTCTGCCTTTCTGCAGGATCAGACGTAGATTGAAAATCTGGTCGGTTGTCGATCTATTCCGTTTGAACCCGCACTGATACTCCCCGATCAAAGTCTCCGCATGAGGGAGCAGCCTGTTGTAGAGTACACGCGCAAATACCTTGTAGGCTGCGTCCAAGAGGCAGATGCCTCGGTAATTGACGCACTCCAGTTTATCTCCCTTCTTGTGGATGGGGATCAGCGATCCCTCCATCCACTCTTCAGGAAGTACTTCTCGCTCCCAGGCTGTATGCCGGTATATTGTCGGGACCCGCGGCTTTGTTGTTCTTCAAGGAGTTAATGGCTGAGGAGACTTCCTGACGTGTTGGTGGGGTTACTGACCTTCCGTCGTCCTCGAGGAAGTTGATGTCCGCTGAATCACCTTCCTCTTGCCCCTCGTTCAGCAGCGTCCCAAAGTGCTGGGCAAAACGACCAAGGACCTCGTCCTTGTTGGTCAGCACTCTGCCATCGGCACCTCTGCACATGGCCGTTCGAGGGTTGAAGCTCTTCCTCTGGGAGTTGGCGTTCTTATAGAACTTGCGAGATTCGTTTGCGTTGCGGAGTCTCTCGAGTTCACACAGCGTCCTGTCCTCGAACTCTCTCTTTTTTCTCCTATGCAGTCTCTTCTCTTCTCGCCTCAACTCTGAGTACCGCTTATTTGCGGCTCTCGTTCTCGAAAGCAGCTTCTGGACACGGGCTTCGTTCTTGGCGTCAGTAACCCGGGCGCAATCCTCATCGAACCAGGTCTTGTAGTCGTTTGGGGTCCGATACTCCAAGGTGTTAATCGCTTCCTGCTTAACCACCTCACTTACAGTTCGCCAATCTGTAGTCGTGGCCCCTGGTCGGGTTCTAAGATCCTCGATTCTTGCGCCCACTCCTTCTGCGAATGCCGATGCTACCTGGGGGTCCTTGAGCCTGGAGGTGGCTAACGCCTTAGCTCCCTCGTAGCGTCTATTGTGGAATCTCGCAAGCCGAGCTCTCACAACTACCAGCACCAGATAGTGATCGGAATCGAAATTCGCTTTCCAACACGTCTTAACATCTATACGTCTGAGAAATGCCTGCCGTCCACCAGACAGTGGTCAATCTGGTTTTCGACATTCAGATCGGGGTCAGGGTGTATCCAAGTGGCTAGGTGTCTTCTTCTGTGCTGGAAGAACGAGCTCTTCACAACCATGCCTGTCTCAGCTGCGAAGTCAACAAGCCTCAGGCCGTTCTCGTTCGTCACATCATGAAGACTGTGTCTTCCTATCGTTGGTCTGTAGACTTCCTCTTTGCCTATCTGGGCGTTGCAGTCACCCAACACGAGTTTGACGTCGTATCTTGGGCACTGCGAAAAGAGGTCGCGGAGTCTCTCATAGAAGGCACCTTTCTCCTCGTCAGGAGCGCCATTATGAGGGGCGTGCACATTCACGATGGAGTAGTTTTTAAAGCGTCCTTTAAGCCTCAACACGCACATCCGCTCGTCGACCTTCCGGAAGTCCAGAACCAGGTGTTGTATCCTCCTAGCCACAAGGAAGGCAGTACCAAGTACATGATCTGTTCTGTTGCTGCTATTATAGATCATGTAGCCACCGCTAACATAGTTTGGAGAATCTCTGTTGAACCGTGTCTCCTGAATAGCAGCAACAGAAACATGAGCTTTTTCAAGCTCTCCTGTCAGTAACCGGAGGCCACCCGTCATGTAGATGGATCGTACATTCCAGGTGGCCAAGCGTAAGTCTTTCCGACGTTTTCGTTTCGTTACCGTAATTCCAGTCCTGTTTCCTTCTTCTGTTCCATTCGTTGCTGAAGGGTTTTCAGTGGCAGGTCGCAAGCCTCGCGCACAACCAACTGTTCACCGTCGGGCCAAGGGAAGCGTTTAGGGTCCCAATCTCAAGACCATACGCAGTCATTGAACAGCAAAGCCATAGTTTCATCCTACTGTCCTCCTGCACGCAGTACACTTGCTAGCCGTAATTTCGCATTGACTTGCGGCGGGTTGCACCACCCATATGCTGATTACGTTCCTAGTCCCGCCACGAAGAGGCCAGTGACCACTTGGTGTTTATCCCACTGACTGGTGCGCCAGCAAAGGAGAGCACCCAGGGACCTTTGTATTTTGATAAAATACTGTTTTGTGAAGGGAAAAAATACAGTGGGTGCAAGAACTTGGCTTGAAAAAGAGTTTCCGGACTCTGCCCCAGGGAAATCAACAATAATTGAGTTAATCAAAACACGAAATTCCTTTTTTTCCATTTTTTTCACAATAACAAAAGTTGCTTCACAAAAGACGCTCTATCTCACAAACTGATTGACTTACAGACGTCAAATTTTGACACGAATCATTTGAAGATTGGTACTATATAAAAATAAAATGCATTTAATACTAGCGATGCTATCTATGTCTCAGACCGGGGACTTATCAGCCAACCTGTTATAAACAAAATTAAATTAAATTATATCAAATCAAATCAAAATACAAAATCGAAGATCAAGTATAAGAAGTGCATTTTCCCGGGTTTTGAGGAATCTTGAGGTTTGAGGAATTTTGAGGGAATCTTATTGTTAATTGTTCAAGAGTTCAGAAATTGAGTATTATGAATTCAAATAAGATTCCCTCAAAATATAAACCCGGGAAAATGCACTTTTTATACTTGATCTTCGATTTTGTATTTTGATTTGATTTAATTTAATTTGATTTGATTAATTTTTTAGGTTTTGAGTTGGGGTTTTAGCCCCGTAGCTCCCAAACGAGGGCTCTGACCTCAAAATGGTCTTTAGGAGGTCCCTCAACTTTTTCAGACACTTAAAATTATGCTCAAATTTTGACCCCGGAAGCTCCTGGTGAGGAGCTAGAGGGAATTTTCGGACGATTTTTGGGGGTCCAGGCATAGAAAAAACTTTTCAAAAAATGTATGACATGACCCACAATGCAACGAAATTGTAGCTCCTCTGGAGTAGCTCGGAGGGCAAAATAATGTTCTAGCCGTAGCAAGAACTCCTTGAGATGTATCTGATGCTGAACTTTATTTGGACCTGGAAGCTCCTGGTAAGGAGCTAGAGGGCTTTTAAGGCCGAATTTGGGGGGTCCAGGCAAAGGAAAAATTCGGGTAAGATTTTTTTTTGGAAAACCTGATTATCTTGGCTACAGCCTTTTTTCGGATGTATTTGGCCTCAACATTGGGATTTTCAAAAAAAAAAAATTTTTTTTTGAAATATTTTCCTATGCCTGGCCCCCCAAAATTGGCCAAAAAAGCCCTCACCAGAAGCTTCCGGGGTCAAAATTTGAGCACCATCTTAAGCGTCTTAAAAAGTTGAGGGGACCTCTCAAAGACCATTTTGAGATTGGAGCCCTCGTTTGGGAGCTACGGGGCTAAAACCCCAACTCAAAAACTGACGATTTACCCCTATCACATGCCGTTAAGGGGGTCGAGCTAGAGCCGGTTGAAAATTTTGTCCAGGACAATTTTGTCCAAGTATGTGATTCGGCCTGGTCGGTAAGGGTAGGTTAAGCGCAACACATCGCCTCGGCGACATAGCCTCTGCCTGTCAAGTCAACCCCACGTCCACGTTCGTACCGACTGGGGTGTATTCAGCAATGATTGCATGCATACGGGGCTCTGACATGAAGGGCGACTCAGGGCGCCCCAAAACCCTCTCTTATCATCTCCGGATATAAGAGGGCGTAGGAGGAAATGGTCTACGCCTTGGCCCTCCGGTAAATTAGGGGGTTGGGACCGAGGCTTGCAACCTGGTCCCAGGACACACTAGCGCGAGCGAAATGTGAAAAACGCCCCGCAACGAACGGAAGAAGAGAAGAAGAAACCGGACCTTCAATCGGGCGACCAGGAGGTCGCCCGAGGCTATCGGCAACGAAACGGAAACGAAAAATGGACATGAGAATTGGAACCTGGAACGTAAGGGGTCAGAATTACAGACCAGGAGGACTGATTATGCTGACCAAAGAGCTGAAGACAGCCAAGATCGACATTGCTGCTATTCAGGAGAGCGGATACAACAAGGACGCCCAGAACACCCGCTACAACGGATACCTGATCCTCCATAGCAGCAGATGTCGAGGACATGTACTTGGCACTGCCTTCCTCGTAGCCAGGCGGATGGAACACCTGGTCTTAGACTTCCGAGCGATCGATGAGCGAATATGCGTGCTGCGAATGAAAGGCCGCTTCAAGAACATCTCCCTCATCAACGTGCACGCACCTCATAATGAGTCACCGGATCCTGACAAGGATGCCTATTATGAAGCGCTCTCAAGGGCCTACGACGAACTACCGGCACACGACGTCAAAGTCGTTTTGGGAGACTTCAATGCCAAGGTAGGTCAGGAGGAAGTCTATAGACCAACGATAGGGAAGTACAGCCTGCACCAGATCACGAACGAAAACAGACAGCGCATGATCTTTTATGCGGCTGAAAGGAATTTAGTAGTGAGGAGTACTTCCTTCAAGCACCGACGCAGGCACCTGGCTACGTGGAAACCCCCCAATGACAACTTCCCTGATAACCAGATCGACCACCTGCTTATCAGCGGAAGACACTTCTCGGACGTCATAGACGTCAAAACATGTTGGAGAGCAAATGTTGACTCTGATCACTATCTTGTGGTGGCGACAATGAGAGCGCACCTCGCTCGGTTCCACAATGGCCAACGCGAAGCCGTAAGGCGATTCGCAGTGAACCGACTGAGAGACCCACAGATAGCTGCAACATTTGCTGGTAATCTCAATGCAAGGCTTCAACAACTACACCAAGCACTACCAGAGGACAGCCCTCCCGACTGGCAATCGGTGAGCGAGGCTATCAAGATTGAAGCAACCGACACCTTAGGGTATCAGAGCCCTAACGACTTCAATACCTGGTATGATGCGGAATGCGGAGAGATTACCGACCGTAAGAACGAGGCCCGACTCGAGAGAGAGACAAGAAGGACGAGAGAACGAAAGAATGCGGCGACCGAGCGCTACAGAACACTCCGGAGGGAGGCAAAGCGTCTGCACAAGCGCAAGAAACGAGAGCTTCAAGACAGGACGCTGCTTGAGCTCGAGAGGCTCCAAAGCGCTAACGAGTCCCGCAAGTTCTACAAGAACATCAACCACCAACGGAGAGGCTTTAACCCCAGGCTGAACATCTGTAGAGCGGTGGACGGTACCCTGCTCACCGCGAAACAGGATGTTCTCGGGCGTTTTAGGGAGCATTTCAACAGCCTCTATAACGGGAGTCTGGAGGCCGGCGACAACGATGTCTCTCTCTTGAACGACGACGGTCGTGAAGTGGCCACTCCAACACGAGAAGAAGTCTCGGCGGCCCTCTCCTCACTCAAAAACAACAAAGCCCCCGGCCCGGATAACATCCCAGCAGAACTGCTGAAGCAGGGTGGTGAGGAGGTGGAGAACGTGCTGTACCAACTAGTTCGGAATATCTGGCGTGAAGAGTCGCTGCCCAGAGAGCTGCTAGAGGGGGCCATTGTACCTCTGCATAAGAAGGGCGATAAACTGGACTGCGAAAACTACCGCGGGATTGCTCTGCTCAACGCGGCGTACAAAGTTTTCGCAAAAGTGCTCTACAACCGACTAGTGGCACGCGCCGAGACAGTCATTGGGGAATATCAATGCGGATTCAGACGTGATCGCTCAACAACAGATCAGATCTTCAATCTACGTCTGATCCTGCAAAGAGGCAGTGAGTTTCAAGTCCAGACGCAACATCTATTCATTGACTTCAAACAGGCCTACGACAGGGCCAAACGTAGAGAGTTGTTTGTTGCAATGAAGGAGCTGGACTTTGAAACGAAATTGATTCGGTTGGTGAAAGCGACACTTGATGGTACCACGTGTCGTGTCAAAGTGCAGAACGACGTATCCGATACTTTTGCAGTCAGAGAGGGACTGAGGCAGGGCGACGCCCTTTCATGTCTGCTCTTCAACCTCGCCCTTGAGATGGCCTTTAGACGTGCAGGCATCTCAACCAGTAGAACGCTAGCCAACGGGCTGGTACAGATTCTGGGCTTTGCAGACGATCTGAACATAGCCGGTCGGACGAAATCTGCGGTATCGGATACTTTCACCAATCTCAAGACCCAGGCGGAGAGGATGGGTCTTGTGGTCAACGAATCAAAGACCAAGTACATGTCAGCCACGCCGAGTTCGGCCTCCAATCAGCGGAGCAACACCATAGACATCGGTGGCCATACCTTCGAGGTAGTTGACGAATTCATCTACCTTGGAGTGCTGATGCGGCCTGACGGTGACACGACACCCGAGATCAAGCGTGGTGTCATGGCAGCCAGCAGATGCTATTATGGTTTGCTCAGACATCTACGCTCGAAATTGCTATCCAAGAGGACGAAGTGCAGGATCTACAAGACGCTCATCCGTCCAGTACTCATGTACGGGTGCGAGTCCTGGACGTTGAAGAGGAGCGATGAGCAGATGCTTCTCGTCTTCGAACGCAAGGTGCTCCGTACCATTTTTGGGGCGGTGCGTAAGGACGAGAGCTGGAGGAGGAGTTACAATTTCGAGCTAGTCCAGTAAAAGTCCAGAGGTTGAGGTGGGCAGGGCACCTGGCACGTATGGACGAAAACAGAGCCCCCTCAACATTATTCCGGCACGATCCAGGAGGGCGGAGGGGCCGCGGCCGCCCCAAAGCAAGATGGATAGACGGCGTACAAGCCGACCTACGTGCGCTCGGAGTAAGGAACTGGCAGTCTTCAGCCCAGGATAGGACCGGATGGAGAACGACTCTCGACCAGGCCAAGGCCCATAGATGGCTGTAGCGCCGAAAAAGTAAAAAGTAAGTATGTGATTCGGCCTTAATTTAAAATTTTTTAAAAATTTTAATTTTTCAAAAAGCCGTTTTTGGGGCGAATTATTTATAGAGGCCATTAGGTAACTCGGGCTTTATTATCCCATCAGCAATGGGTTTTTCCTCTATTTTATTTAAAGACCTCATAGATTCTTTTAGACATTGAAAGGATGAGTTTTTGATGATGATCACTTATAAAATTTCAAAAGGCCGTAACATCGTTTAGAAGTCCTTTAACATCAAAAGATTAGCAACCCCCTTCATTAACTTTCCTGGCTAAATTACTTAATATGTTTCCTATAAGATTTAGGTCTAGGAGATGTTTCCTATAAAATTTTGGTCTGGGCTGGTGACCGGCCACTGAAGTACGACGAAATATTTATCTTAAAGCCATTTCCTGTTTAATTTTGAGGAGTGAATCGCAGCCTTATACTAATGAAAAATAACTTGTTGGCCCTGCCTCCAATGTGATGTCCGGGCTCTGCGTCCAGAACAAGGACGCTGGCTGGAGTTGAGCACGCTTACTCCTAGACGTCAGAAATTCATATGACTTGGCAAGTTAGGCATTTGGTTGCTGAGTCTTGAGAAGAGATCAGATTGTGAAATAATTGGAAAAACTTGTGAAATTGTAAGCCCTTCAGGTAGAAAATATTAGTACCCTGTTTCAATGTATTAGTATATTGTAGAATTGTGGAATTAAGCCCAGAAATTGCAGTAGTCCTTGCTTTACGTTATTCTGACGTAACCGAGAAAATTGTAAGTTGCTTGAAGAAACCTAATTGCAAACTGATTGTCTGAAAATTGAATAGATTGGAGATAGAGATTTTATAAAGAGCGACCGACCTGAAAAATTTCCATGCTCGAAGACATATACACGTACCTCCAAAAGATTTCGGTTTTTTTTGTACCTTTTTCCAGGTACCTGCTACTCTGGAAAAAATCCGGATTTCAGTTCAAAAACAACGCGTTGTATATTGCGTGTACGACAGGTACATGGAAACAAAGCAATACACTATTAAATTATTTTTTTAACTGGAGTGGAATTTTTGAGTTCAAATTTTATATTATTTTAACTTTTTAGTCTTAATTTTGAAGTTTTGAAAAAAAATTTATAGAAACCTGAAAGATGAGAATCAAATCTTTTGATTTTCAAAATTTTACACTTCTCTCACCACCCATAGCAAAGTTATTGAAAATTCTAAAAATTTCACTTTAGAAAATATTACCGTCCAAACTAACCATTTGACAGTGTACTCCTTGTTCTACGTACGTCACAACTTGAACCAAAATCCGGGTTTTTTCCAGAGCAGCAGGTACCTGGAAGAAGGTACAGAAAAAACCTAAAACTTTTGGAGGTACGTGTATTACAAACTAACCCCTCCCCCCGTTCAAGAAAGAAATGTCCCGCTTTTTTCTTAAAGGGACCTGGCAACCCTCAATAAAGTAAGTCTCTTTTTTTGTCAAAGTTCTCAGTCAAACGCAGTTCTTTTGGCTTATGATACATGCGAAACAAAGTATTGAAAATATCATAAGATAATTTACTTACAAGAGATTAAGATTTTCTTCCTTTTCCTTACAGAAATTAATTCGATGGTTGAAAAATACTCTTTCGATTTGTTTTTGTATTCGATTGGTATTTTGGGCACAAATTTCATTAGATAGCGAAGTTCTTTCTGTTTTCCTTCCGGTTGGATCTCCGACTAAACCTGTAGCTCCTCCAATCTACAATTAAAAATATTTTCATCACTCCGGGAGTAAATGCATAAAAAGTACTATACTGACCTCGGGAGCAAAGGAGATGTTTAAGCTACCTTGACTGAAAAATCTCCTTTGCCCCCTTGGTTCGTAATGTACTATTACGTATCAAGTTAGGCAGAAATAGCTTAATCGATACAGTAACGGAATTGCGATCAGAGGTCGTACGTTCGAAACTCGACCGAGACAACTTCTGCTCAACTATGATCTTGTTGTAAACCAAGAATGCGACTGCTATGACGCCTAAGGCAGTATAAGATGGGGGCGCTACTGAGGAATTCTTGATTCTGTCAAGATGGGTCACCAAAAATTTCTTCTCACATGTACATATTCTTACGGAAATTGGTCCCTCTAACCAACTTCATGATCCTGTCCAATAAATTATACGCCTGCAATAGCACACTATGCAAGTTTCAAGCCTAAGGAAGCGCTTAAAGAGCTAAACAATGAACCGAGTGCAATGACAAAATGCAAAAAACCGTAGGTCTCTAGCTCAGACCACCATATATGTATGTACCTCAGCTTGGAATAAATTACAAAAGCAACCAACGCTCTGTGGATCACCAGGACATGGGGACTGAGACCTAAACTAGCTCACTTGTTCTACACAGCCATAGTGAGACCAATTGTTTCATACGCAGCTGTTAATCGGTGGCACAGAACGACTAAGCCAACAGCCAGAGCCAACTGGCCTGATCAACTATTGCGCCAACTCAAAGGTCAGCTTAAACTAGTGCACCCGACCCAGGAACTGTCAAATTGCTTTGGAACTGTCAAATTTGACAATCCCTGGGGGCAATTTGTTTTAAAAATTATCGATATATGAGTATGTCCACTCTTTGTATTTTTATCTCTTGTATATATAGTAACCTCAGACTCAAACTTTCCTAGACCAAGTCAGGAATTTTGCCAGGTTCGCGTATCGCACTCCCATGCCTCCAAGTGTCAAATAGGAGTTTTGCTTATTTTCATTGATGTTTGTTTATTTAGCTTATAGCGGCCTTATTAGTCTGTTTCACGAGTACTTGCTGTGCATAAAAGTTTCATCCCTTATTTCATCCCCGTTCCGTCCATTACAGGTTCTCTAAGGTTCCGTTCGCGTTTTCATATCGAAAACGGCGATTACATTTTAAAGATTTTATCAGGAGAGGGTTCAGCAAACATTTATTTTTTCTAATAATGTGCTATTGTCGGAATCTACATTAAATTCCCCGTCTTGCAATACCATTTTGTGCCACTATGCGATGTCTGGTTGCGAAATGGTGGACCTGAGAAGCCAAAAAAGGGCTCTTATACTTGAGCTAAATAGGTAAATATATTTATTTCATCCGAATTTCATATTACACCCGAATCCCGAAAGCACGAAAAAATACTTCGCTACTTGTTTACTTTTTTAGTGCATTTTCAGCATTTTGCAAAAAATGCACTATTGTGGCATATTGTGCCGTCTGTGCGAAATTTTATAACTCAAGAACTAGAAAAGCTAGAGAGCTTCAGCTTTTTGCATCGTGTAGGACATGGTCTTCTTATGGAGTGGACAAACAGAGCAAAATTTTCAGCCAATTTTGCTCGGGGTAGGGGTTTCAAACCTACTTTGATCGAAAAAAAAAAATCTCCCAAAGTACTTAAGTCCGGAGGCTCATCTCTTGGTGGCTGTTTCTAGGGGTCTATTTAACAATCGTCACCAAAGATGGGAGCTCTAGCCCCCGTACTTTGGGAGCTAGAGAAAATCGAATTTTCGAGAAATTTTTGTATGGGAAAACCGAAATTCCACTTTTTTCTCGAAAAACTTAACAACGAGGGTCAGTAAGGATTAGAATCGCCTCTGGGGATGACCACAGGTCCCCCAACGAAGAATTGCCTCGAAGATTTAAGTGTATCAAGAGAAAAGTGGAATTTCGGTTTTCCCATACAAAATTTCACGAAAATTCGATTTTCTCTAGCTCCCAAAGTACGGGGGCTAGAGCTCCCATCTTTGGTGACGATTGTTAAATAGACCCCTAGAAACAGCCACCAAGAGATGAGCCTCCGGACTTAAGTACTTTGGGATATTTTTTTTTTTCGATCAAAGTAGGTTTGAAACCCCTACCCCGAGCAAAATTGGCTGAAAATTTTGCTCTGTTTGTTCACTCCATAAGAGAAGCGGACGACCTGAAAAATTTCCATGCTCGAAGGTGAAAGGCTTTGGTTTTTCCGAAATAATCGCGTCAAATCTAGCAAATCATAGAACACATGTTTGCCTCTTTCACTGAAGGGGGTGGAGTGAGGGGGCACCAAAGGGGGAAAAATTTTAGTTTCTCTAATTGAGCTGAAATTTAGAATAATCATGTATAATGACAAAATAAGCAACTTTTGTTTCGGATCGTGTTCTCATAAATGTAAAATAACGGACCTAGGGAGTCAATAAGTGGCAACCCAAGACTTCCCCTGGTGAACAGAGGGGCAAAATTGTACATTCAACCAAACGAGCTGAAACTTTGGCAATTGTAAGACGAAATTAAATCCAGCAAAAAACATTCCTACAACAAGACTCTATGATCTAAGGGTATGGAGCTGAGGGCTCCCAAAGTTTTTATGAGGCGAAAATTTGTTAACTCCTGATCTTCGGGACCTGCGTGACCCTCTGCCCCACCCCAGATCTATCTATCTTGTTAACTCCAATTGAACTGAAACTTGGGCAAATGTTAAATAACACTAAATTTACTGAAATATCCTTCTACATTAAGGCTTTATGACCTGTGGGATAAAAGTCAGGGGTCTAATAAGTTTCTGCAGTGACGGAATTTGCGATAATATAATTTCTCTTTGACCCAACTTTTGTAACAAAGCGAATTGAAAATGCACTCAAATGCGTTCCTCCCCGACTAAGCTTTAAACATGTTTAATTTATTGGGCTTAGGCCCGTATTGTTCACGGTTGGGCAAATACGCCTTTCCCAACCGATAGTGTACCCAACTGATAACTTTATCGCAACGATTATTTCTGTTGGGTAAAATTGTTCACTCTTGGGTACCGATTTATCACATCTCGGTAAGTTATCAGCTGGTTTGAAATATTTTCCAATATTCTTCCATTATAACAAAGTTATAACACAAAACATTCCATATTTTACCCAACCCTTGGTGTCATTTCGAGCTTATTTTCTCTCAAAAAGTGAATAAACCTGGAAAAGGTTATTCAAAACTGTGAATAGCAGCAAGATACTACAGCATAAGGTAAGATTTTCTTTTTTTAACCCGGAAATATACGAAAAAACTGTTAAAATATGTTTCGTTTTCAACTTGTTTTGATTTCTGCTAACTCAAAATTTCGTAAAAAGACCTATTTGGTCCCTTTTTAATGTTTAAAATTACCAAAAACTTGATTTAGGCGTGAGAACTACTCACCAGGATGAAAGTGCAACCACTGGGAGCTGAAGGGCGTCCCCATTCGGATTGAGTTGGGTCCCAAGGATGTCCAGAACAACCAGATTGTGGCAGTGCGGAGAGACAACGGGGAGAAACTGGTGATCCCGAGAGGGGACGTAGCCAAGAAGATTCCAGAGCTGCCTTTGACGATCCAGAAGGCTATGTTTGAGCGCGTCAAGCCTGACTTGGCGGCCCATTTGAAGGTCACGAAGAGCTGGAGGGAGTTCACAAAGCTGTTGGACGCCAAGAACATCATCCAGGCCCCTTTCTGCGGTGTCAGCGAGTACGAGAAGCTCATAAAGGCCAACAGTGCGTGAGACGACACTGAGGCTGATGCAGGAGCACCTGCCATGGGAGCGAGCCATTCAAGCAGCCAGCGGAGCGCAAGGCCGATGACAAGTGCATCCACCCGAAGTGCTTCACGAAGCCCCAGTTCTACTGCCTGTTCGGAAGGAGCTACTAAGAACCGTATTTTAAAGAGGAGGTTCTTGATCGTTTAATAAAATACTTCGATCAATGACTCAATGACTTTTCTTGTTATTTTTTTGTAAAATTTATTCATTTAGTAACCAAGACATTCAATTTGTAATTTAGACCTCGTATTATTATTTCGTCTGAAATATCGTCATTATCGCTATCGCTCTCGTCCAGAATGTCACGCGTCGTTTCGTAGTCGAGCATTTCCTCGTCGCGCTGATGGGAGTCGCCCTCCACGAAACTCGCGAAGCGCGACGATCCCGAAGCTTGAGTCTCGTTCTCCACGGCTTGGGCTCTGGACTTGAGTAAAATTCGCGAAGCTCTGCGAGAGCTTTTGTCGTTTCATGGACACCCTGCTCATAGAAGAGCGTCTCTTGGGGGGGAATCTGCGACGCCAAAGGTCTCACCTCTGACGATGAAGCGGCGGGGGAAGTGGAAAATGAGGCAAACTAGGATGTTGATGTCTACTGTGGTCTTCTGGACGTGGCTGGAGTAGAAGATCATGAGCAGGGCAACGAGCTGGAGTCATCGACCCTGGAAAAATAAATTTTCCACAAGGGAGATTTTATTTTTCCAAGGTCAATTGGCTAGAGTCCCAATCGGATGAGGTTCTTGCTCCGGGGGTTCTTAGGAGGCGCTCTGAAATTTTGTATTGACGGCGTTGAGCAACAAAAAGGTCTTCATCCTCATCTTCGGAGCTCCAACGGTCCCAAATGTGTTCACAAGACATTTTATTTAACCTTTTTAGGCGAATAGTTTTCAACATAACAAGTAAACAAAAGAAAAATATACAAGATTTGACTGTTCTAAAACACTGATAAGTTCTTACCCAAACCAAATCGGCTGGTTAAATTTTGGCTGGATATCTCTAACCAACTGTTTCGAAAACCAATGAATCGCTGGGTAAAAACACTATCCAAACGTGAACAATAGCAAAATCACTACCCAACTGGAATTAACAGTTGGGTATCGATACCCAATCGTGAACAATACGGGCCTTAAGTTGATTTTATATAATTTTGAAGGTGTTACTCTTACCAAAACAATCGGCTTGTGCCCTGCTTGTTGAAAATGAAGCAATCCAATCAAAATGAGAAGGTTGCCTATATGGAGGCTTTCAGCAGTTGGATCAAAGCCCGCATAAATAGTTTGAGGTTTTTGTAACAACAATTGTTTGGCTTCGAGCCTGAAAAAAAAACAAAAAAACTCCATTTTAGTGCATTTTATCAATTTTGAAAAAATGCACTTATGTGTTCGATATATTCGTCCGTCCGTCTGTCCGAGTCCCAAAGGCTCCGAAACTAGAAGAGCTAGAGATTTGCGGTTTTTGTGCATGTTGTCATATATGGTCTGGAGGGTGGCTCAAATGATTTGGTTTTTCCGAAAAACTGCCTGGGGGGTAATTAAGGGGGTTTTCCCGTTGTATGAAAGTTCCATATACTTGATTGAGCTGAATTTTGGATATGTTATACAACATGTCAAATCTAACAAATCATAGAACACATGTTTGCCCCTATCACTTAAAGGGGTGGGATGAGAGACCCTTCGAAGGGGAAAAAAATTTTAGTTTCTCCGATTGAGCTAAAATTCAGAATGGTTATGTAAAATGACAAATTAAGCAACTTTAATTAAAATAATAGGCTCATTTATGTAAAATAACTGACTTGGGGGGTCAAAAAGTGGCAACGCAACACTTCCCCTGGAGAACAGAGGGGGGAAAATTTCAAATTCAACCGATTGAACTTAAACTTTGGCAGCTATAAGATGGTATTAAATACAGCAAAAAACAGTTCTATTGTAAGTTTCTATGACCTAAGACTAAGATTGTTGAGTTAAGGGCTCTCAAAGTTAGTATGAAGCGAAAATTTTATAAATCCAATTGAGCTGAAATTTGGGTAAATTTGAGATGATGTCAAATTTAGCAGATTATTTTGCTGCAATAAGGCTCTATGGCTTTTGGAATCAAAGTTAGGGGTCCAATAAGTTCCTGCAGTGTCGGAATTTTGGACAAAATATTTTCACTTCGACCCAACATTGGCACTAAGCTTTTAACATGTTTTTTTTTTTTTAAATTTAAACATTAATACATATTGGGTAGCTAATATGTAGCTGTGATCAAAGCTGGTTTTACCTCTAAGAATAGAAGTCTTTAAGCTTTCTTGCAAAATTTTGGATTGACAAAGATGGTATTTGGCTTTTAAAAATGTAAAATGATGATTCCAGTTTTAGATTTTGAAGTCCAACCTTATCTGTGCAACTTTGCTCCGAACTTGGACGGCTTTGTATTTTTCTCCAGAGAAGAATATCATTGCGTCTCACTACAAATTTAAAAACGACACAAAATATATTTCAAAGCTGTCTTGAAACAAATGCATTTGACTGTATTTTCAAGTTTGTCTTCTTGCAAATTGCAACAAACTTTAAAATGAATCAAAACCACTCAAAGTTACACCCAAGATCACAAAACGTAAACAAAACTTTAGTACTTGGGTGCCAAAATAGTTGACCTATCATCATCGTGGCTTTAATAAATCAGTAATTTTTTAAGTAGTCAATTAAAAATGCTGTCGTAAGAATTATGGGATAAAGTTCTACCTTTCAGCATTGATAATTAGAAGTATCAGCCTTTCTTTATTTTTAAAAGTCCTAAAACTTCTTGAAATCAGCAATACCTGTTATCCTAAAATTAATGTGTCCAACTAAATTAAGTGAATAGTCATCTATGGCGTGCAGAAAAGAAGGACTCAGAGGCGTGATAATGTTGATAATGTTCAAGCCTTAAGGGGACTCAAATTAATTAAACTAATTGATTAGTCTGAAGTTGGGCTGAGAACCACCCGCAGAGGTAGCCAAAAAGTCTTCGCCAAAAAGTAGCCAACTTTGAAGACCAATATCTCGAGAAAGTAGGTCTTAGGGAAAAAGTCCCCAAACCTTATAAATGTTTTTAAAGGAGAGTTCAACAATACTCCACTTAACTGAATTTTACCCATACCGAATTAATTTAGCGGTGTTATAAATATCCATTCCTCTCTCTGTACACACAGCACTCCTATTGGCATAAATCCAAAACTTGCCTATGAGAAAACTTAATCATTTCGGCTACCCTCCATGCCACGACTGCCAACGAGCAATAAAATGCAGGTCTCTAAGTCCTACAATTTCGGACTTTTTACGAATCAGACGGACAGGGAGATGGACAATTCGTATACATAAGTGATATAGGGTGAATTGAGAATTGGCGAATGTGACCACATCTAAAACTTATAATATTGTTTTCTTTTTGCTGTCGAATATCTCAGTTTTGGAATTTTGGATCAGACTCATTTAGATTCTGATCAAAAGGTCTTAGTTTGAGGTATCCAATAATACCCTTTACTTGACGTTAATTGTAAAAGCCTAGGAAAAAATTCTTAAAATTAATTTGGACGTGTTTGGTCACTGTACTTAGACAAATTTGGCCATCTACTGCACACAATTGGGCAACCTAAAAAGAGTGCTGCAAATTATCGAAAATGTTAAAAAATGGACCTCTAACAAGGAGAGAAGTGATCTAAAGAGTGTCCGGAGGTCCATGGAAGTCTTCCACCAAACCGGAAGTGGGCTCGCCGCTTTCTTGGTTTTTATATCCTTAAAAAAAGTCAAAATGGTGATTTGAGTAGAAAACCGCATTTTGCTGCGTTATCCTTCATGCTAGAGATTTGTTAAGGACATTCAACTACAGCCGGCCGTGTGCAAGTTGTGTTTCAAAAATTTTCTCTAAGCTCTTTTTCAGTAATTTTAGAAGCTAGCGAGCTCAAATTATTTTTTTATTTTATTTAATCTGAGCCCAAGAAACGCGGCGACGAGGCCATTATGTTCCTGTTCAAATTAATTTTAAAAATTACACCTAAAAGACACGTTCCTTAAATGATTTCAACTTTTCATCAGATTAATTATGCGCTCAAGAAATGTATGTAGCTACGTTTGTGAAGCGGCTATTACCTACCGCTACTAGCACAAACTTGTACACCAGTGCTGCTCTTGCAGCACTTTTCAGACACTGAACATGTGGAAGAGAGATTTCTGATCGTATATCACCGTAGAGGCCTACGATTTGGTTTAATTGAATTGAATTTAATTAAATGTTTTGCTAGAATTGATGCTCTCTATATGTTTTCAAAGGGCCAATTTGAATATTTCACGAAGACCGAATATGTTACTTCTGCCAGGCACACGGTACGGTACCGCTGGCCAAAGTTCCTTTGGTACCTAGTATTTTATGGTAAATGAGACAAATTTTCCATTGAAATTTAATTTTTTTTTTAAACCTAGAGTGAACGAAAACATTCAAGACCCATATTTTAGTAATGTCACTTTTGACATGTTTCTAAACTAAAGAAGATCGTTGAGTCGAAGAAAACGAAAAAATGACTGATTTTAGTGTATTTCTTAAAGAAATCGAGGAGTAGAAGACGCGGTACGATTGCATGCGTCATTTATAGTGCATTTTTCCTCAAAACATTATAAGACTCAAAAGACTTTAAAAAAAAAAAATTGGAACCAATATGTACCGCGTACCGCTACGCACCGCATACCTGTACATTTGCCAAATCTGCGGTACGGTCTGCATCATATTCCTGGTCCATTATTTTACATTCAAGACATCGTGTTACGGAAAAAGAAAATTCCTTTTACGAGAATTAGTGAATTTCAGTTCAATCACTAGCAATCAAAATTTTTCCACCGCACCTCGAAAAGAAACTAAACATAAAGATTGAATAATTCAGGCGTTTTAGAGAGAAAATATTAAGCTGATGCATCTTACTGCTTTTCTAAAGGAAATATTTGCTGTATAAAGCCTCTTGCTACTAAACTAGATAGATAATCAGTTTGTTTTACTCTGCTGGTAGAAAACAACCGAATGGTTAAAAATGGGAGACTTCTAAACATTTTTAACATTTTGTAAGCATCATTATAACACACATTATAGCATATGTTTTCATATATTTGATCGAAATGTGTGGTTCTAAATATTTGGTCGAAATGTTTTTGCAGGATCTTTGCATATTTTTGTACACACTGCTCCATATGGATCATTCAAAATAAACACGTCGACATAATAAATTTATTAAAATATGAGTATTACTGTAAATCATTAATTATCAAGTTGACAGAACTTATATTAAAATGCGTATCAGGAATGTAAAGCTGTTGCGGATATTTACGTGTTTTTTGATCATCATACCGATAATCATTTACATTCTTTTTGGATTTGGAGAAGATGAGAAAAGTTTGAAGTCAACCGGCATATTTTTATCTGATTCACTGGTGAAAGAAGCTCCTAAGTTAGTTGAAGGTAAGAAACGCAGACAACTAGAGCATCTAGATATTGAAAATTGGACTTTTTGGCAAACTCTCTCTAGCTTTAAGAGAAATCCGAAAGGGGTCAATTTTGAACAGTAATAAGGGCGACCAAAAGTAATTTAAATCAAATCGAATGAGTTAGGTAAATTTGGGGAAAATGTGAAGAATATGGGACATGGGCTTTCAGGGTCATGTGGCATATCAGGAGAAAGGTAATTTTATGTAGATGACGAATCTGTAAAAATCTTTTGGGGGTCACCTCCCCCGGGGGAGATAAACGCTTTCAAAGTTTTGAACCGTAACGGCTCCTTTGACGCTATTCTGAAGCGCAAAATGAGCGCAAATTATAACGGTTGCTTTTGTTGATAGCCAGTTAAGACTTTTGTGCTTATTTTCATTCCATTAATGACTAATTCAACTCTCTTTTCGTGTCTTTTAAGATAGGTCAAACCATTGATGAGTATTTAAAGGAGCTTTTCAACTTCCTCTTTGGAAATAACATAAAATTATTTTTCTCAATTCATACAACTTTG
Source organism: Forcipomyia taiwana (assembly GCA_963930915.1). NCBI lineage: Eukaryota > Metazoa > Arthropoda > Insecta > Diptera > Ceratopogonidae > Forcipomyia > Forcipomyia taiwana. The sequence continues at coordinate 482,777 of CAWVOI010000005.1, forward strand.
TATGAACTTTATATTTTAAATATAAAATTTTCCAAAATATACGAAAAATCTATAGCTTTCGGATCATTTTGCCGATAAATGATCAAGATTCCTCTTCATACTAAAATAAGGAACTCCTCAGATGCCGCTTAGCATTAAGAAAACTGCGCAAGGATGTAAAAACTTCATAGTTTTACATTTTTCAAAGTTAATTTTGATCAAATTCCACTTCATACTAAAATAAGGAACTCCTCAGATGCCGCTTAGTCTAGAAAAAGTATATGGAGCAAATGTTGTCAAACTGAGAGAATCAATTAAAAGTGCAAAAAATGGTTGCGCTTCGTTTGCGCTTCAGAATAGCGTCAAAGGAGCCGTTACGGTTCAAAACTTTGAAAGCGTATATCTCCCCCGGGGGAGGCGACCCCCAAAAGATTTTTACAGATTCGTCATCTACATGAAATTACCTTTCTCCTGATATGCCACATGATCCTGAAAGCCCGTGTCCCATATTCTTCACTTTAGCCGAAATTTAAATTTACGATGGTTTCTCTTAGTCACTTAGACGGACAAAAGTTAAAGACTTTATGTTGAATACTGAACATAATTTTTTTACATGTTCCAAATACATCTTTATCTCAACCCGCCACAACCGCTGGATGTACATTTCTCTCATTTCTAGAGGTCCATTCGTAATTACGGCAGTCTCAAATCGTTTTCTATGAAAATGGATATACATTTTTAACGTCTAATGGATATCCTGAAATTGATCGGCTGAATGTACAATGGATGTCACTTCAGGAGGTCCATTGGAGGTTTTATCTTCGAGCATGGAAATTTTTCAGGTCGGTCGCTCTTTTTATGGAGTGGACAAACAGAGCAAAAATTTTAGCCAATTTTCGTGGAAGTTTGGATTTGAGACCTACTTGGATAGAAAAAAAAAATCTCCCAAAGTACTTTAGTCCGGAGGCTCATCTCTTGGTGGCTGTTTCTAGGGGTCCCTCTATTGATCGTCACCAAAGATGGGAGCTCTAGCCCCCGTACTTTGGGAGCTAGGGAAAATCAAATCTTGGTGAAATTTTGTATGGAAAAACCATTTTTCCACTCTTCCTGGTCGTATTAAGAGTTCGATCGAAATGATTTAAAACATTTTGGAAAAGTGATGTAAGTTTATATTTTTGAGCAAAGTAAAATTTTTTATCTCAGCAGGGGGCACCACCAGAAAAAAATAAATTTTTTTCTTCAATTTTGTAGGTCTCTCACGCCCGCACCTTTTAAGCTACTGCATTTGTTTGCATATCAAAATATTGGTTAAGGTCTCCCTTAAAAATCATATCAAAAAAGTATGACTCAATCTCCCAGGATAACGTGACTACACTACAAAATTTTTATAAAAGGAGAAAAAATCCAAGGTGGCGGCGGGTTCACTTCCGGTTTGGTTGGGAGCTTTCTCTTCCCTCGATATACCCCCTGCCGAAATGGCAACCGGATCCACCAAAAATTAAGGAAGTTTCAGGGCTTTCAAAATTTTAAAATTTACCTAGTCCCCCAAAAATTTTGTCTATACTTGGACCCCCCAAAATCGGCAGAAAAAACCCTCTAGCTCCTCACTAAGAGCTTCCGCGGCCAAAATTTGAGCACCATTAGAAGCGTCTCAAAAAGTTAAGACCATTTCGGGATCGGAACCCCCGTTTGGGAGCTACGGTGCTAAAACCACAACTCGAAACCTAAAAAATAGCTGGGGCAGTTTGTCTCCCAGTCCCCATTCAATTTATATCTGTCAAAGTCGATTTTCACTCCAGGACCATTTCATCTGCTAGGGTATAGCCTTAAAGCTAAGTCGGAGACGAACGCATTTGTTTTCAAGTAGGCATCGTTGCAAAGTTGGGGTGAAGTGAAAATCTTACTTAAGGGGTCTTTAGCTCTGTCCAGGGTAGTGGTAGGAGTAAACTGTAGAACAGTTATTTGCTAGGTTTTAAAATTGCATCAACAAACTTAATTTTAGCTCAATCGGAGCAACTAAAATTTTCCCCTCTTCGGGTGCCTATTTGTAGAACAGTATTTTGCCACTTTTTCTCCCCCAGGTTGATTATTTTTCATTGTTGAGACCAAGTTACGAAGCAAAAGTTTCTAACTTCGTCATTTTACATTACCATTGTGAATCTCAGCGCAACCGGAGTGATTAAAACTTTCCCTTATCTGTGTTCCTCACCCTCTGACCCATACTACTAGACCAAGTCACAAATTTTTGCCAGGTATGCCCATCATAGTAGCCATGACTTTTAGTGTAATCAAATTATGTAGCCGATTTTTATGATATTTTTTTAAAAAGTATTCGTAGCGGCCTTATTAGGCCGTTTCACGGGGACTTCCTGTGTATAAAAGTTTCGTAATTTCTTCCCTGTTCCGCTCATTAAAGATTCTTTTAATAGTTCAGTAGTTTTATTCAGAGTAAGGTTTGTCACACTCGGAACAGCCTACGTATACCAAAAACAAATCGACAAGATTGTCAAAGCCTTCTTCGTTTCAGCCCGCTTTATCTAATTTTATCTAACAGGTTCTCTGGCGTAGATTGTAGATTGTACTGGGAGTCAAAGGTCACGGAGGTCCCGAAGGTCCTATTGTGACCCATCTTGACAGAGTCAAGAGTTCCTCAGTAGCGCCCCCCATCTTATACTGCCGTCCACGCCATAGCAGTCGCATTCTTGGCTTGCACCAAGAATACAGTTGAGCAGAAATTGCCTCGGCCGAGTATCGAACATACGACCTCTCGATCGCAAGTCCGTTACTCTACCAATTAGGCTACCTCTGCCCCTTCTCTGGCGTTCTGCTCGCGTTTTGATATTGAAAACGACGGTTCCATCGCCGTAGTCGTGGTTTTTATAAGTTTTATCAAGAGAGGGTTTAGCGAATATTAATTTTTTCAATGAAAACTTTGATATTTTGAATTTTTGTTCTCGTGATTTCCGTACGTCTGTACCTCCGTACATACGGATGACTGTCCCCAACAAAGAATGATATATAGGCGCTTGTATTGCACAAATGGAAATCCTTATCAGAGCACTCATCTTTCTCACTTTTGATCCGAGACCCCTTGAGTGACTCAGCCTCAGGATGAAGCTGGTAGGGAGAAATCTGGGATCTGGAACTAATAGAATCAGAAAAAGACGTCGAGGGCTTCTGAGTGACTTTGACTAAGATTTTATCAATTTGGAAGATCAGCACTTTGTAACTAAGAGATTCCTGAAAATTGCCTTTTTTGACAATGAAAGTTCTGGAATCACAGTGAGACCCCGAAACTAAATTTCAGCCAAAATTACCCCTTTCAAAAGGTTTTGCAAGAGCTAAGAAAAGCAAGGGGTCTAGAAAAGTTAAGAAAGGCAAGCGGTCGACTTCGTTCGGATGTGTTAGTAGTAAAAATATAAGGGAAATTTATCTTGTATGTACATGAATGCTGGAATTATGTACAAGTGCGGTTTAAATCACCCATACTTATATACATTTACTCTTTTTAAAATATTTATAAGAAATGTGCTTGCCTATGCCTCAAACAAGGTTTTTAGCACATTTTTTTCAAAAATGTGCTTTTGTCCGCGGTTTGCCAATAATGTCCCACTTTGGAGGCTTATAGCTCTGAAACTAAAGGTCAAAAGAGCCAAGTTGTCAAACCAGTCGACTGGAAAGTGTGACAAGATTCGAAATCGAAAAAAAATATTTGGCTCGGAGGACCCCCGGAGGAGCCTCAGAGGACGCCTAAAGGAGCCCCGGAGGAGCATTAATATTCCTCCCAAAACCCTCAACTTTGGAAGCAGGCCGTAGCATTCCAGAATCCTTGGAGCCTAAAGAATCTGCTGATGTCACATTTGACCCCCTTCATGGCCGGGGAGAACCGGAAATAGCGAGAATGTCGAGGCGCCTCCGAAGGAAAAATAAATTAAAATCACGAACTTTGAAGGCAGATTGCGAGGCTCCAAGATGGTTATTCCTGGCAAGCCGTAGCATTTTGGAATTCATAGAGCCTAACAAATCTGCTGATACCAATTTTGACCCCTAATGCAATATTTTTGAAAAAAATGTGCTTAACTTCGCATTTATGCAAGTTTCTTTAATTTTTTTTTAATTTTTCGTAATTGCGTGTGATTTTGTTAATGATTTAATGGTTATTTTAGGTATGGGAAACTTTGAACCCACGCCTATCACGGGAAGAGAAGGACCTGGAGAATATGGTCGAGCTTATCATCTTCCATTGATAAAACAAAACGAAGGATCTGATTCAGAAATGGAATACGGTAAGATTTTTTTTACAGGATACCTTAGGCTTAGGCTTTCTTTTAGTTGTTTTTTTAGCCGAAGAATATTTAAAAACAAGTTTCCAACGCAAGATCTCAATTGAAGACACCTATATAACTATATGTTCTTCTCTCAGTTGATTAGGGTCATTTTGCCAATTACGATGTGGGTTTTTGACTGCTTTCTGAGAAAAACTTCGTACAGTGAGCGAACTTGGGACAGCTTATACGAATTTTTGTATTGCTAAGCAGGAAAAAGTCGATACCTCTATCCCTCGCTATCCCTCGCATATAGGATGATTGCGTTTTTCCGTTCTGTGATTTGCTAAATTTGTACAGCATACCCTAAATTCAGCTTAATCGAATAGTGTATAAGGAATTTTCATACAACGGGTTTACCTTCCTAACTTTCTCCTAAGAAAAATCGGGATATAAAGTTCCTTTCACTTTATGGACCGTGTTTAACATGATTCAAAAACCGCAGCTCTCTATCTCCTCTGGTTCTTCAGTTATAAAGTTTCGGATAGGGTTTCTTTTCGAATGCAAACATTTGAATGAAATTTATACGAATACGAATGTGAAAGAATAATTTGGCAGAATTATTCGTTCACATTCGTGAAAACATTCGAATGTTTAAATGAATGGAAAAACATTCGATTGTTTTGTCCCATATAAAAACATTCGAATGTTTTGCCATTCATTTAAAACATTCTAATGGCAAAACATTCGAATGTTTTCCATTCATCTATAGACATTCGAATGTTTTTATGTGGGACAAAACATTCAAATGTTTTTATATGAGACAAAACATTCGAATGTTTACACGAATGTAAAATACGAATGTGAACGAATAATTTGGGCGAAATATTCATTCACATTCGTGTAAAACATTCATATTCACATACGTATTCGTATGAAAAAGCCTAGTTTTGGACAGACAGACAGATTTTAAGTGCACTTTTCCTCAGATAAAGAAAACATATTCAAACCTTAGTCGGGGACGAACACAGTTGAGTGCATTTTCAATTCAGCTTCGTTACAAAAGTTGAATCTGAATTGAATTGAATCTGCCCTCAAGCCTTCAGCTACATGGATTCCGGCGGAATTTCGTTGCATTGTAGGTCATGTCATACAATAGGACCTACAATGCAACGAAATTTCGGGGAAATCCTTGTAGCCCCTCCGGAGTAGCTTGGAGGGTAAAGTAATGTTCTAGCCGTAGCTAGAATTCTTTAAGGCCAGGGTGAAAGTGAATCCCAAGGCACCCTATGACATGAATTCAAATTTTGCAGGAACAATTCGCGAATTTTTCTATTTCCTCATTTAGGGCTTCCCGGAGGCTGAAAATGATTCTAAATCATTCTCCTGCTTCCCAAAACATTACCCCAGTACTTTGAATGACTCGAATCGGTCCAGAAATAGCTGATTAAGGTCATTTCCTCCTTTTTTCATTCAAAAGGTTCTAAAGGGTCAGAAACTGAACGCACAGACATGATTGAGGGCTTTTTGGATTCATAATTAAATTTCAAAGGGCGTAACGGAGCCCTTTTTTCGATTTTTGGCCCACAAGTGAAGTTGTGAGCCTTTTTTCGGAAGGGTCGACAATGGAGGCTTCTGTTCTTATTTTATATAATTTTCACAGACTGAAAATCAAAAAAAAGGCTCCGTTACGCCCTTTGAAATTTAATAACGAATCCAAAAAGCCCTCAATCATGTCTGTGCGTTCAGTTTCTGACCCTTTAGAACCTTTTGAATGAATGCATTTCTATTGGCGACAGGTTGGCGACTGGCAGGAGAAAATGACCTAAATCAGCTATTTCTGGACCGATTTGAGTCATTCAAAGTACTGGGGTAATGTTTTGGGAAGCAGGAGAATGATTTAGAATCATTTCCAGCCTCCGAGAAGCCCTAATGAGGAAATGGAAAAATTCGCGAATTGTTCCTGCAAAATTTGAATTCATGTCATAGGGTGCCTTGGGATTCACTTTCACCCTGGCCTTAAGATGTATCTGATGTCGAATTTTTTTTGACCAGGAAGATCCTGGTAAGGAGCTAGAGGGCTTTTAAGGCCAATTTTGGGGGGTCCAGGCATAGGAAAAATTCGGTGAAAAATTTTTTTTTGGAAAACTTGATTTTCTTGGCCAGAGCCTCTTTTATGGATGTATTCGGCCTCAAATTTGGAATTTTCAACAAAAAAAATTTTTTGAAATTTTTTTCCTTTGCTTGGACCCCCCAAAATCAGCCGAAAAGCCCTCTAGCTCCTCACCAAGAGCTTCCGGGGTCAAAATTTGAGCACCATCTTAACTGTCTTAAAAAGTTGAGGGGACCTCCCAAAGACCATTGTGAGAACAGAGCCCTCGTTTGGGAGCTATGGGGGTAAAACCCCAACTCAAAACCTCACAAAAATGACGAGATACCCGTATCATATGCTCTAATTGGGCACAAAATAAAAATTTTCGAGCTATTTATGCATTTTTTGTCTGAAAAACTGTGAAATGCATCTCATATAGTTAAATTAAGTTCATTGAATCAACATTTAGGTCGATAACTAATGGAAAGAAATTTCACTTTCATTGAAATTTCATAAATTACACACTTAATCCCAATTTTCTAGAGAAGTGCACTAGATCGAGAAAAACCCTTTGTACCTCATATACCTTGACTTAATCTCTACATAAAATACTAGAGCCAAGCTCATTGTAACGCAGCGGCTCTACGCTGTTTTATGAGAAAGGTGAATTTTTGGTAAAAATTCAAAATTTTTTAAAAAATGGAATTTTAGATTTCTACCCCAAAGCTATACTTTTTTAATAATTCATAGTCCACACAGACTACATAAAAAAAATTAGTCCGAAAGCTTGAATTATAAGCTAGTTATGGTCGTTCGAAGTTGACCCCTCCCACAGAGGATGCCAAAAAGTCCAACTTTGAAGGCCAATATCTCGAGAACGGTAGGTCTGAGGGAAAAAGTTACCATATTAAGGTTTTCACATTTTCAAAGGAGAGTCCGACGATACCCGACTTAATCCATTTTACGAACAAAATTTACATACTTTTGCGATCTGGGTGTCTAGGTACTTTAGTAGTCTGTGATCGATACCATTGTCGAATATCTAAATCCCTATATTATTTGTCTCAACATGCAACTCCACGGATTCATCCTCTAAGCTCCCGGTGTAAACCAAAATTTTCCAACATTTTGAGAAAAAAATCAAATTAAATTAAATTAAATCAAATCAAATCAAATCAAATTAAATCAAACCAAAATACAAAATCGAAGAACAAGCACAAGAAGTGCATTTTCTCGGGTTTATATTTTAACCCTTCGTCTAACACCTACTCGGTACACCTTCGGTTGCACACCTGGGTCTGGCCAGACCCCTATTTTAAAATGTAAATTTGATCAACTTAGACATTAATAATACAATAAGTAAATATCAAAATCACATTGTTGGTTCATTTTTCAATTTTTAGTTACTTTCAAAACTCAAAAATATTTTGCTTAAGACTTAGAAAGCTGCGAATTTTTTCTAAATTTTGCTCGTTGCCTAGTGAGTTGAGAACGAACGCAGCATTCAATCAAAATTTGTGGAATTAAATTGATATTTCTAAAGCCACAACATATAAAGAGTATTTAATTTCTTAGTTTGGTGACAAAACATATCTGTTAGTAAAATGCTAACTTAAAATTTAATTTTGTTGCCAACAATTGGAGATATTAATTTAATTCCGCCAAATTAAATGCCCACATGGGGAGGCGGCTTGAAGCTAGAATGAGGTGAAATTTGCTTATTTTTCTGTTAAGGGTCTGTCCAGGGGGATTAGTTTAAACCTTAGCGCTGAAACTATTTTTCCTGAATACCCTAGACCATTAACATTCAGAAATGACCAAAATGAACCTCGTAGGTTCAAAGTTGGATCGAACAACAAAAGTTGGATCGAAGTGAAAATAGTTTGTCCCTGATTCCCTCACTGCAGAAACTTATTGGACTCCTGACTTCGATCCCACAGGTCATAGAACCTTATTGTAGAAGGATATTTTGCTAAATTTAATGCCATCTAACAGTTGCCAAAGTTTTATCTCAATCGGTTGAATTTGAAATTTTGCCCTCTTGTTCGCCAAGGGAATCACTGGGTGGCCACTTATTAACCCCCAGATCCGTTATTTTACATTTTTGAGACCATGATCCCAAACCAAAGTTGCTTATATTGTCATTTTACATTACCATTCTAAATTTCAGCTCAATCGGAGCAACTAAAATTTTCCCCCTTTTGATGCCCCTCACCCCACCCTTTTGATGCCTCTCACCCACCCCTCCCTTAAGTGATAGAGACAATCATGTGTTCTATGATTTGCTAGATTTGACATGATGTATAACATATTCAAAATTTAGCTCAATCGGACGAAGTATATGGAACTTTCATACAACGGGAAACTCCCCTAGTTATCCCCCAAGCAGTTTTTCGGAAAAACCAAAACCTTCCGCCCACTCTCCAGACATATACGACAACATGCAATAAACCGCAGGTCTCTAGCTCTTGTAGTTTCGGAGCCTTTGTGACTCAGACGGACAGACTGACAGACATATCGGACACATAAGTGCATTTTTTTCAAAATTGATAAAACTGCACTAAAAATTGACTTTATTGACCTAAAAATAAAAATTTGACCTAACAAAAAAATTCGACTTTATAACTTTGCCTAGGGGGGTCAGAAATTCAAAATTCATGATTATTTAAGATTTTCAAACCAATTTTATCTTACTCACTCGATTTGACATTTTTGACTTTTGATAATGAAGGATGCTCAGTATTAATGAGAACAGTACATTCCATTATTAATAGAACAGCAAATCATCTTTTTTATAAAATACTTTTAGTACCTAGATTACTATTCGTTTTAATTAGTTTAATAATAATCATACTTTGTAGGAATGAACATTGCTGTATCTGATGCTATAAGTCTGGAGCGAGAAATTAAGGACACAAGATTAGAGGAGTGCAGACACTGGCATTACCCTGAAAATCTTCCAAAGACATCGGTCATCATTGTATTTCATAATGAAGGATTCTCAGTATTAATGAGAACAGTACATTCCATTATTAATAGAACACCAAATCATCTTTTACATGAAATACTTCTAGTAGATGACTATTCAGATAAAGAAAACTTAAAAGACAAACTAGAGCAATACATTAAAGGACTTGGTGGGGGAAAAGTAAAATTAATCCGGAATAAAGAACGAGAAGGATTAATTAGAACAAGATCTAGAGGAGCCAAAGAAGCCACTGGAGAGGTAATTTTAAGCTGTCTAGTTTGTTTTATAAAATATCCTAGATGCTTTTATCATTGCTCTTTCTCTGTTTTACTTTCTTATAATTGTTACAGGTTATTGTTTTCCTAGATGCACATTGTGAAGTTAACAAAAATTGGTTGCCCCCTCTATTAAGTCCGATATACCTCGATCATACAACGATGACAGTTCCCATAATTGACGGAATTGATCATAAGTCTTTTGAATACCGTCCTGTGTATGGCGATGGTCAGCATTTTAGAGGAATTTTCGAATGGGGGATGTTATACAAGGAAAATGAAGTCCCAAGAAAGGAACTAAAAAGGAGAAATGCCAATTCCGCACCTTACCGTAGTCCGACACATGCTGGAGGGCTATTTGCAATTAACAGAGAGTATTTTCTTGAATTAGGCGCTTATGATCCAGGTAACAAAGCATTCATAGACTGTTAAAACATTCGCCAAGCCTATCCTTCTAAAATCTGTCAGTTCATATATGTTCGTCGTTCAAATAACAAGTCCATTTATACAAATTTGTGACACTAAACAAGGTGTGCAAGAATTATTGGTAGATATTTTTAGTGCGTTTTCATCAATTTTGAAAAAATGCACTTATGTGTCCGATATGTCCGTCTGTCCGTCCGTCTGAGTCGCAAAGACTCCGAAACTACAAGAGCTAGAGACCTGCGGTTTTTTGCATGTTGTCATGTATGGTCTGGAGGGTGGGCGAAAGGTTTTGGTTTTTCCGAAAAACTGCCTGGGGGGTAACTAGGGGGGTTTTCCCGTTGTATGAAAGTTCCATATACTTCGTCCGATTGAGCTGAATTTTTGATATGTTATACATCATGTCAAATCTAGCAAATTATTAGGGCTCGATGACCTGTGGGATCGAAGTCAGGGGTCCAATAAGTTTCTGCAGTGTCGGAATTTAGGACAAAACATTTTCACTTCGACCCAACTTTTGCAACAAAGCAAATTGAAAATGCACTCAAATGCGTTCGTCCCCGACTAAGCTGTAAACATGTTTTGTTGTGAGAACCGGTAACAGTGTAATAAATCATAAATCATTTTACTTTTAGAAGAAAAAAAAGAATTATACATATTTTTATGTTTTGCAGGATTGCTGATTTGGGGAGGTAAGGCAAATTATTTGAGGTTGTATTACCAGTTTTCTAAGAAGCCTCATCTCGTCAATTTTTACATTTTCTTTACATTTTTTTCACTTCTTTATTCAGTAAAACAGATGAATAAGAAATAAAATATTGAATGTTTTTCCTATTTTAGGTGAAAACTTTGAGTTAAGTTTTAAAATTTGGCAATGTGGGGGAAAAATTGAATGGGTTCCTTGCAGTAGGGTTGGTCATGTTTATAGAGGTTTTATGCCATACAATTTTGGAAAACTAGCAAACAAGAAAAAGGGTCCGTTAATCACTATCAACTACAAGAGAGTAATTGAAACATGGTTTGATGATCAATACAAAGAATATTTTTACACTCGAGAACCGATGGCCAGGTATGTATGTGTTTTCACATAAATTTAACATCATATAGGACATATAAAATAGATATTTTTCTTCCAATGACAAAACTTTGACAAATTTTTTGCTATTTATGATGTTGTAGCTATGATTTACCTGATTGGAATCTTCTTTCGGGACGGTTGGGGTAGAGTAACTAGCACTACCCAGTACAGGATTCCTCTTGAAGACCCCGGTCCATACTTGGGGGTGAAACTAAAATTTTGATATCCGAGGCCAAAAAAGCCGTATTGTGGCGTCAGGGATAAGCTATTGAATTACTGTGGGTTCAAAAAGGTCGTTTAAGGCAGCTGATTGTAAAAAATTTTTTACATTTCTAAAATAAGTTCAAACATTAAAGTTGGATTTTTGGTTCGGAAGAAACAATTTAAAATGTAAGGACCATTTTTCCACAAATCTCAAATTTTCAAGGTATCCTTTATTGCGGATAAAATCTCTGCACTGGATACTTATGACATCAGCCCTTCTCAATAGGCTTTCTTATACGAAAACGAATGTGAATACGAATGTTTTACACGAATATGAATGAATATTTTGGCAAAACTACATATTCGTTTACATTCGTATTTCACATTCGTGAAAACATTCGAATGTTTAAGAGTAGTCAAGAATTTTATGGGGCAATTTTCCAACGGCTGATCTCAGCTCCAAGGGCACGTAGAAAGGCGAATGATGACTCTACAGATGCGCACACTCTTCAAAGGCTGCACGAGCTATAGTTTGGTCCTGGGTTTTAAGGGGCTTCGGAGTTCTGGGAGTTCCCCTGGAGGCCTATCAAAACGCCAGTTCTCCACTAGATAGATTGTTGGTGGTGGGGCAGAGGGTCACGCAGGTCCCGAGGGTCCTATTGTGACCCATCCGTCAGAGACGGATTGCCCCTTAGTTCTAATAGTTCTCCACTATTTTCCTCCGAACCCCCGGATATTATATTTTTCCCAGAAAGCCCATGAAAAATAAAGGTCACATTGCCACGGAAAGCCCTATCTCCGGGGGCTCCTTCTATTTTTTTTTTATTTTTTTCTGAAAACATGTTTAAAGCTTAGTCGGGGACGAACGCATTTGAGTGCATTTTCAATTCGCTTTGTTACAAAAGTTGGGTCAAAGAGAAAATGTTTTGTCCCAAATTTCGTCATTGCAGTAACTTATTGGACCCCTGACTTTGATCCCACAGGTCAAAGAGCCTTAGTGGAGAAAGATATTTTGCTAAATTTAATGTCATCTAACATGTGCTCAAGCTCAATTGGAGTTAACAAATTTTCGCCTCATGCAAACTTTGGGAGCCCTCAGCTTCTCACCCTTAGGTCACAGAGGCTTAATGTAGAACTGTTTTTTGCTGAGTTTAATACCATCTAACAATTGGCAAAGTTTCAGCTCAATCGGTTGACTTTGAAATTTCGCCCTTGAGTTCGCCAGGGGAAGTCTTGGATGGCCTCTTATTGACCCCCAAAGTCCATTATTTTACATTTTTGAGACCATGACCCGAAACAAAAGTTCCTTAAATTGTCATTTTACATGACCATTCTGAATTTCAGCTCAATAAATTTGTGGGCTTTATAAAATGTACAATATCCCCAAATTTGAACTTACTCGTGTGCATTTGTGCAATATAAGCGCCTATATATCATTCTTTGTTGGGGACAGTCATCCGGATGTACGGAGGTACAGACGTACGGAAATCACGAGGACAAAAATTCAAAATATCAAAGTTTTCATTGAAAAAATTAATATTCGCTAAACCCTCTCTTGATAAAAACTTATAAAAACCACGACTACGGCGATGGAACCGTCGTTTTCAATATCAAAACGCGAGCAGAACGCCAGAGAAGGGGCAGAGGTAGCCTAATCGGTAGAGTAACGGACTTGCGATCGAGGGGTCGTACGTTCGAAACTCGGTCGAGGCAATTTCTGCTCAACTGTGTTCTAGGTGCAAGCCAAGAATGCGACTGCTATGGCGTGGACAGCAGTATAAGATGGGGGGCGCTACTGAGGAACTCTTGACTCTGTCAAGATGGGTCACAATAGGACCTTCGGGACCTCCGTGACCTTTGACAGTACAATCTAATCTAACAATCTTGAACTTACTCGGGTGAAATTTGATAATTTTCCGAAAATGTTAAGCCTCCCTGGCTGCGTCTCTGGAGATTTTCCGGAATTTTTTTTTTTCTTTCTCAACTCACTAGGCAATGAGCAAAATTTAGAAAAAAATTCGCAGGTTTCTAAGTCTTACCGCTACGTAGAAATTTTATTTTGTATTAACAGACAGCAGACGAACATGCATACAGACGGACATATTGAGCCTAAGCAAAATAATTTTGAGTTTTGAAAGTAACTAAAAATTGAAAAATAAACCAACAATGCGATTTTGATATTTACTTATTGTATTATTAATGTCTAAGTGTATCAAATTAACATTTTAAAATAGGGGTCTGGGCAGACCCAGGTGTGCAACTGAAGGTGTACGGAGTAGGTGTTGGACGTAGGGTTAACCAAGAAAACTTTCCATCATCTCATTCGAAATGGAAAAAAAACCTAGAAAACGTTTTTAAGGAGACTTTTTTATGTTTTACCAGGACTCCGCTAGAAGGGGCTTAAGTTTTTCAGTTTTTGATTTTTTACGCCTAAACGTCTAGCTGCAGCTCAAAAACTTTTTCTTACTTGGAAAGGGACTGAATTTAGCCGTTTTTTAAAATTATACCGAGGTCAATTGGTGAAGCAAAAGCTGAGATATAGGTTTTTGAAAATTAAAGTTTTCAATTAACGCACGTTTCGACCTATAACTTTGCTTAGAGATTTTTTTCAAAAAAAAAAACGCTCCTTATGATTTTAGCCACGTCTTTTACGAGCAAAAAAAGTGCTCAACCATATTTCTACGATATATATCTGAGGAGGAGATAGCATTTGAAGGTTGCGGGAACGATGATCATTTTTACGTCATTTACAGACCTTGACCCATTTGAAGCCCCAGATCTCCGGATTGAAATTTTTGTGCGAATCAACCGAATAATCACTAGAAAGAAGACACTTGTGGGCTTTTAAAAAATGCTCATTTGAATTTTTACCATGAGCCTCTGGGGAGGGAGGGCCATATTCGGGGCCATGCTCGGGGCGCAGGCGAGCAAAAATTTTTATTTTTAAATCCATATCAAGAGTGGTGCTCTTTGAAATAATGACTTCTCCCTCATTTCTCTTGAAGTATTATTTCGATTGAAATTAAATTCGATCGAAGTATAATTTCGATCGAAACAAAATTCTTTCGAGTATTTGATTCGGTATTCGAGAGAAATAAGATCGAGAAAATTCTATTTCGATTGAAATAATACCTCAAGAGAAATGAGAGAGAAGCAGTCTACATAAGGAAGAGGAGCGCAAGAAAAACATCAGTTCGATGTAGGCTGATGAAGGAGAAGGCCGAGTATGCGGCCTAAATTGGCTCAAGTGCTGAACCAGTGGGGAGCCAAAGGTGAGCCGGGGAATAAAATTGGTTAGTCATTTTCAATTCGCTTTGTTGCAAAAGTTGAGTCCAAGTGAAAATATTTTGTCCCAAATTCCGTCAATGCAGAAACTTATTAGATCCCTGACTTTGATCCCACAGGTCAAAGAGCCTTAATGCAGGAGGATATTTAGCTAAATTTAATGTCATCTAACATGTGCCCAAGTTTAAGCTCAATTGGAGTTAGAAAATTTTCGCCTCATACTAACTTTGGGAGCCCTCAGCTTCTCACCCTTAGGTGATAGAGGCTTACTGTAAAACTATTTTTTGCTGGATTTAGTACCATCTAACAATTGACAGAGTTTCAGCTTAATCGGTTGACTTTGAAATTTCGCCCTTGAGTTCACCAGGGGAAGTCTTGAGAGGCCACTTATTGACCCTCAAAGTTCATTATTTTACATTTTTGAGACCATGATCCCAAACAAAAGTTGCTTATTTTGTCATTTTCAGCTGAATTTTAGCTCAATCGGAGCAACTAAATTTTTCCCCCCTTCGGAGGCCTCTCACCCAACCCCCTAAGTGATAGGATAGGGGCAAACATGAGTTCTATGATTTGCTAGATTTGACGCGATGTATAACAGATCCAAAATTCAGCTCAATCGGACGAAGTATATGGAAATTTCATACAACGGGAAAACCCCCCTAGTTACCCCCCAGGCAGTTTTTCGGAAAAACCAAAACCTTTCGCCCACCCTCCAGACCATACATGACAACATGCAAAAAACCGCAGGTCTCTAGCTCTTGTAGTTTCGGAGTCTTTGCGACTCAGACGGACGGACAGACGGACATATCGGACACATAAGTGCATTTTTTCAAAATTGATGAAAACGCACGTAAAATCTTGATTTTTACTTGATGTTATAAATAACCACAGACCAAGATGATCACAAGATCACATAAACATCCATATTGCGAGAATTCGCGTATACCCTAGATTTGATAAGTTTGGCCCCATCTTTTGTGTTAATAGTATTTTTACAGCACTGCTGAATTCACTCGGAAAGTGAGGAAAGAAGGGCTATAATTGCCCATGAGCGAGCTTGCGAGCGAGGGGAGGCAATATAGACCTACTTTCCGCAAGTCCGAGTGAATTCAGCCGTGCCTGTACAGTATTTTTTACAATTCCGCGGCCGCTGAATTAGCTGAATTTTGAAAACAGGTTATATTCAAATGGTGTCCGGTTGTAGTAATTTTTTCTTCGTTTCATAGTAAGGAGCTGTTCACATATTACGTCACGGTCCAAGGGAGGGGGGGGGGGTGTCGGCCGCTCCGTGACAGTCAGTACAAACTCAAGTACTGTTATATAGGACAAACCGTGACAGAGGGGGGGGGGGGTATCTAAAATCTCGATTTTTACCGTGACGTAATATGTGAACAAACCCTAAACAACAATGAACGATTACATTTTCGCTGTGAATTTACAGTACATGCAATTGTAAAGAAAATGCGACGTCTTTTAAAAGTTTAATAATTTTATTTTTAATCAGGTACTTAGACATGGGAGATATATCTACGCAGTTAGCACTCAAACAACGCCTCAAATGCAAAAGCTTCCAATGGTTTATGGACAATGTAGCATATGATGTATTTGACAAGTTTCCACAACTACCCCCCAACATTTATTGGGGTGAGCTAAGAAACATAGCAGCAGATGCTTGTTTGGACGCATTGGGTCATCAACCTCCTAGTTTGATGGGAATTCAACATTGCCATGGTTTCGGAAACAATCAACTTTTACGTTTAAATGCAGCTGGTCAGCTAGGAGTGGGAGAACGTTGTGTGGAAGGTGATACGCAAGGTATTAAGTTAGCAGTGTGTAGATTGGGTACCGTTGATGGGCCCTGGAGCTACGATGAAAAAACGTTTACTCTTTTACATAAAACCTATCAGAAGTGTATGTCTGTTCAACCGCAATCCAAACAACTAGTTCTATTACCATGTGATTTTAACAATGCCTACCAACAGTGGAAGTTCAAAAAATTCAAACCAAATTGGTAACAAAATTGAACATGTTAGTGCTGACTTGGACAAACCAGCTCATCAAAACACTCATCAAATAAATAAAATAAACTTCTTTATCTTACAATTGAACTGTTTCTTTCATTCTTAGGGGCGCCGAGAGAAATTCCTGAGCCCGGGACGAATTTTTCAATCCTCCCCCTCCCCCCTCACCCGACGAATCAATTTCATAAGAAAACTTTAATAACACTGTATGAACATTCGGAAAAAAATTTCTGCCTAGCTCCTGAAACCAACTTTTTTTCAGTAATTGGGGGTTCCTGATAACGAAAATCTAGTCCGTTTTAAAAACGAATGTTTAGTTTTTGAGATATAGCCCCCCTCTATCTCCCTAGGAGGGAGCGGTTCTTGCCAACTTTGAACGATCATAGCGACGTCAGTTCATGGCCGATTCCTCTGATCTTTTTTTGTTTTGTAGGTAATATCCTGAAGTTTCAAAATGTTCTCAGCACCAGGGCTCTCAGACACCGGGAAATGGGCTCAAATTGGCAAAAAGTTGAAATTTTTTTCCCAATTTTCAACATTTTGCCGATTTTGACCTAGTTACATTTTTTTTTGAACCCTCAAAGTAATGCATTTTTAAAACTACAGTTCATTACCTTTTAAATAAAAAAAATGAGGGGAATCGGTTGTACTTTAACCAAGTAATGGTCTTCCAAAGTCAAGAGTCCGTCGCGAGGTCTCAGGAAAATGGTACTACTTCGAAAAGTTTCGCTGCCTAGCTCCTAAAACCAACTTTTCTAGAATAATTGGGGGTCGCTGATCACGAAAATTTAGTTCGTTTTAAAAACGAATGCTTATTTTTTGAGATATTGGGGGGGAGAGGTGGGGGTAGCGGTTCCTATCAGCTTTGAACCTTTATTCAATATTCAACCTTTTGATCTGATTTTTTTTTTTAATTTAAAGTTTTTATCATGAAATTCAAAAAAGTTCTCAGTATCGAAGCTCTTAGATACCGGGATAGACTCGACAAAATGTTCACTCGGAACGGGTACCCGAGAAAAATGAGGCTAGATAATGGACGCCAGTTCATAAGTAGAGACCTAGACGACTACTGCTTGGAGAAGAACATTGTGTTGAAGTTTTCCACCCCATACGCCCCAGTGGAAAATGGGGAGTTGGAACGTCAGAATCGATCACTTCTGAAGAGAATTCGCATCAGTTATGCCCTTAAACGGGATTACAAGAAAGATCTTAGAGACTTCTTGATGATGTACTATACAACGCCTCATTCAACGACAAATAAGAGCCCGAGTGAATTGATGTGGGGTCGGCGAATCAGGTCAAAACTTCCAAGCTTGGCAGAATTGGGGTATCAACCGGCTCACGAAGAGGCTAGAGACCGAGACATGGTAATGAAGTTTGCCGGGAAGACGGCGGCCGACGAGAAGAGAAATGCCAGGCCCTCAAGTATTAGTATGGGGGATGAGGTGATCATGAAAAACTTTCACCGAGCTAACAAGTTGGAGCCCAACTTCGGGTCCGAGAAAGGGGAAGTCATCGACAAAACTGGTTCGCGAGTAACCGTGAGAATGAAGGAGGGTGGAAGGATTGTGAAAAGAAAATCCACGCATTTGAAAAAGACGGAAGGACAGAAGGAGGACAACATGGAGGATACTTCAAAGCAAACAGCCAGCCCGGAGGAGGAGCAACCTAACCCGAAGAGAACCAGAAGAGACACTCAGCAGCCTCAGAAGTTCAGGGATTATGTGACTTAGAGTCCTGAGGAAGAAAAAGGGAGATGTAGTGGGGCGCATCCAGTAGATGTCAGGAGTCAATAAATAGATGTATTCACTGAATCTTGTGTTCCTATTATTCCTTACAAATGCCATAGTCATGACAGTAACCGGTGGAAATGCGGCTTAAATGGTGGGAATATCCAGCTAAACTCGGGACACCTGACAACCCTGACCGAACTTAATCCATATTTGGAAAAAAAACCACGCAGCTTTTGCGATATGGGGGTTTATATATTCTAACAGTTGTCTGTGTGTAAAATATCTTTTGGATGAAGTTTTAATCTTTTCTGTTAACATTATAGGCTCAAGAGTCAAGGCTTTCATTAGCGCTTGAACAAGGCAAAACCTCAATTAAAATATGATGGAGCAAACACTTTAAAAATTGTGGTTTTTTGTTGGCTGATTGTAAACCTTATGGCTTGAGCAAATTCAATTTGACATTGGTAAAAAGACGATATATCATAAACATATTTTTCGTGTTTTTTGAAAAAAAATGGAAGAAAAACATCCACAGTGTGAAAGCAGACCTGAATCTCCGATAGAAACTCCAAAACAAGTTCTGAATCAGATTGATTTGCTTTCCATTCAAGATTGTATAACTCAAAAGTCTCACTCTTCAGTGGCCTCTTCTCAATCGTCCAGCATTGAATCACTTAACACAAGCGATCATGAGGAGACAGAAAATGAGTTTGTTCTAAAAAATTAGCGAAAGATGCAAAACTTATCGTATTATGTATTAAGCATGTTCGGAAGCACTTTTTTATTCCAATAAAATAAAAGTAATAAAATGTAAACAAAACTAAGTTTTCTCCCTTGGACCCATTACGAATATTGAGACCATTCTTATTCAATTATATTTTCAGCTCTGGTTCCTGGTGACGTTCCGTTACCGTTCTCCCAGGAGTATCATTCAGGTCTGGAACCTCCCAGTTGTTTTGACAAACCGCAGAAGAGCATCCACGTCCTCCCTCTTGAGATCGCCATACTTGAACGGTCCTTTAAAAATCCTGCGTCTTGAAGCCTCGTAGCCGTCACAGTCCCGAAGGAAGTGTTCAGGGGATTCATCTCTGGCTCTGGCATCTCCGACAGACAGGAGAGTCAATCTTGAGCATTCTGTGCAGATGTCTGTTCAATGGGCTGAGGCCCGGGATGGCAAACATCAACAGACGAATCTCCTGCCTCTTCATTGACAGCAAGTACTGGCCCTGTCCTTGTCTGGACCGCGTACAAGTCTCTTAGTATCCCTACGGGTCAAGAGCCCCGTCCAGTACTGATGATGCTGTTCCCGAAGTCTCAACTGTAGGTGGAACTTGAGAGACTTTAAAATCCATCCCAAGGCAGGTTCCGGCCCAATGAGCGCTGTTCCCGAGCCCTTCCGAGCCAGGGCATCAGCAATCTCATTACCCTCCACACCAGAGTGTCCAGGCACCCAATCAGGGTCACTCGGTTAGCCACTCCCAGATCGTTCAGCCTATGGACACATTCCTCTACCAAATGAGAGCTTATGTCCACATTCGACAGCGCCTTTAGGGCTGCCTGACTGTCTGAGAACACGAAAATCTCCCTTCCATCTGTCCCTTGTTCCAAGAGTCTGCACGCCACCTCTATAATAGCGTACACCTCAGCTTGAAACACTGAGGCTCTCTTGCTCAATGCGACAGACAGATTGACGTCCCCATTCTCCACATAGACTCCAGCTCCCGAGCCAGAGTCCATCAGAGAATCATCCGTGAAGCAAGCGATAGAGCCCTCACCCATGGTCTGCCCTCTGAAAGTGTCGCACAGATCCCTCCCTGGAATGACACACTGAAAGTTTCGGAGCATTATGCCATGCATTATGCATTATGCAGTAAAGCCTCCGTTCCCAACGTCCAGTAGAGATGCAGTCAGGGTCGATCTCTTGCCCTGCCCGTATGCCACCCTTCTTTCAAGCACCAAGCTGATCCTGCAGAGTGCCTTCTGTGCCTCCGTCTTCACGAAGAGATGGAGTGGGGGGAGATCCAGCAACACTTGGGGGTGGTCGGGTACCAAAGTGGGTGCTCATACTGAGAGAAATTTTCAGTGTTGACCCCGCATGTTCCTACTATGCAGCCTCCCCGTGGCGGCATCCGGGCAACGTTGATGCTGACGTGAAGTTAATGGTGAAAGCCCGTCGGGGGATCGTCGCACAACGGCTGATGCTAGGGGCTTATAGTGATCTGTGCTAGCAACTCATTTCCCGATACCAACTGTTCAAGAAACGACAATAAGGAAGAAACTGGAGGATAAAACGGCAACGACTTTTGGCAAACGAACAAGGACAAGATTTGGTACATGGAACATACGTACGCTGTATCAAGCTGGAAAACTGGCTCAACTGGCCGCGGAAGCAAACCGACTGAGTCTGGCAATTCTGGGACTGCCAGAAGTGCGATGGACGGACTCTGGAGAACACAAATTGGCGTCTGGACAAGTCCTGTTGTACTCTGGTCATCGTGGTGCAAACGCTACCCATGAGAGAGGTGTTGGGTTTCTTCTGAGCCCCACTGCCTATCGATCGCTAATGGAGTGGCAGCCTATTAGCGAGAGAAACATCGTGGCCAGATTCAGGGCACCGTTTAGAAACGTGACTTTTATCCAGAGCTACGCACTGACAGAGGACGCGCCTTCTGATAAGAAAGAGGCCTTCTACGATCAGCTCACAGCAGTTATGAACAACGTGCACAAGAAGGACATCATTATCCAACTCGGTGACATGAACACACAGATCGGAAGCGATAACAGAGACCTGAAGAATGTGATTGGAAAGCAAGCTCTAGGGGCTATGAATGAGAACGGTGATTTCTATACGAATTTCTGCCAAGAGCACGAACTTGTTGTTGGAAGCTCTCTGTTCCAATACCGCAAGACCCATCAAGTGACGTGGGTATCACCTGATGGAATCTGTAGTCGATTCAAAAGCTCATTGCTCGACGTGCGAAACAAGCGGAGCGCTGACATCGCATCTGATCATCACCTCCTGGTCGGATCGCTCATAGTTCGCATAGCCCGAGTGAAACAGAAGTTTGACGTTGCCAAGCTGCAAGACCCCAAGATTAAAGCTTCTTTTGTTGCGGAGCTAAGGTCCAACTTAGCAAGGACTCAACAAACCAATGCTGATGACAGCGTTCTGGGAACCGTGAGAGCGCAGAAAAAGGAATGGATATCTGAAGCTACGTGGAGTGTCATAGAAGAACGGAGGAAAGCGAAGAATGAAGTAAATGCAGCAAGAACACGAGGCAGCAAGAGAGCCGCGACTGAGAAGTGGTCGCAAAAGGAAAGGCAAGTCAAGAAGAGCTGCTAACAGGACAAGCAACTATGGGTGAATGGGCTCGCCACTGAAGCTGAGACTGCTGCAAGAGCAAATGACACTCGCAATCTGTTCCAGATCATACGTAGGCTATCAAGGAAGTGTGCATGTTCAGGCTTACCGGTGAAGGATAAGACCGGAAGACTGCTGACGAGCCACGAAGAGCAACTGAATCGATGGTTTGAACACTTTACTGAGCTCTTCACAACGACACCTGATTCTCCCGGCACTGACTTTGGGACAAGCCCACAGGTCGCGAAGATCCAGAGAGTGAGTTCGAATGCGCCCACCATCGAAGAGATCGAAGCAGCCATACTTAGCATGAAGTCGAACAAGTCGCCAGGCATCGACTAGATTGCCGCCGAGATGCTGAAGTTAGATCCTGGGCTCTCAGCGCTGGCCCTTCAACCACTCTTCTTGAGAATCTGTGAGGAGAAGACATTTCCTGAAGACTGGCTCCAAGGCATTCTCGTGAAGATCCCCAAGAAGAATGATCTTAGCCTGTGCGACAACTGGCGGGGAATCATGCTATTATGTGTTCCTGTGAAGGTCCTCTGCAAAGTCCTCCTCAACCGCATCGATAAGAAAGTTGAGTCTACGGTGAAAGAGAGTCAGGCGGGTTTCAGAGCGGGCCGGTCCTGTACGGATCACATCAACACTCTTCGCATCATCGCTGAGCAGATCAACGAATTGCAGCAAGGCTTGTACCTGATATTCGTGGACTTTCAGAAGGCTTTTGACCTTCGAGCATGGAAATTTTTCAGATCAGTCGCTCTTTTTATGGAGTGGACAAACAGAGCAAAATTTTCAGCCAATTTTTGTGGAAGTTTGGATTTAAGACCTACTTGGATCGAAAAAAAATCTCCCAAAGTACTTTAGTCCGGATGCTCATCTCTTGGTGGCTCTTTTTAAGGGTCTCTCTAGTGATCTTCACCAAAGATGGGAGCTCTAGCCCCCATACTTTGAGAGCTATAGAAAATCAAATCTTGGTGAAATTTTGTATGGAAAAACCATTTTCCCATACAAAAATTTCACAAAAATTCGATTTTCTCTACCTCCCAAAGTACGGGGGCTAGAGCTCCCATCTTTGGTGACGATCAATAGAGGGACCCCTAAAAACAGCCAACAAGAGATGAGCCTCCGGACTTAAGTACTTTGGGAGATTTTTTTTTCGATCCAAGTAGGACTCAAATCCAAACTTCCACGAAAATTGGCTGAAAAGTTTGCTCTGTTTGTCCACTCCATAAAAAGAGCGACCAACCTGAAAAATTTCCATGCTCGAAGCTTTTGACACTCTGAAGCACGGCAGCATCTGGTTGGCGATGGAAAGAAGAGGGATACCAAGGAAGCTACTGAACCTAACTTTAAGTGTCGTTTTCTACACAACGGTAGCTTGTCTGAGCCGATCGCCTGAACGAGCTGCGTTCGGCAGGGCTGCATCCTGTCTCCCCTGCTGTTCCTGATAGTCCTGGACGAGGTGCTCACTGTTACCCTCCAGGGCGAGAGGATGGGAATCCAATGGCCACTGCGATCGAGCAAGAACTTGGAGGAACTCGCATTTTCCGACGACATCGCTCTTCTGTCCGTCAGACACGATAACATGCAGAGGAAGATCGACTTGCTCGAGGCAAATGCAAGGACGGTGGGACTGAGGATCAATGCCAGCAAGACGAAGAGCATGACCATTGGGACTGGCAGAGAAGCAGCTTTTACACTCGATGGTACCCCCGTGGAGAGTGTTGATGACTTCACATACCTTGGTAGCCAGCTGACACCCGATGGCGGCGCGAGAAGGGATGTGGAGCTCTGCATCAGGAAGGCACAGTACGCGTTCGCGCAACTCAAGAACATCTGGCGCTCGAAGCATCTGAGCCGGCACACCAAGCTGCGCGTGTTTTACGCATACGCAAGCGTGAAACTTGTGCTACTCTATGGTTGCGAGACATGGCTGGAGGCAGACGACGTCACGAGGAAGATCCAGGTATTCGTAAATAGATGCCTGAGGAGCATCTGCAACGTGTACTGGCCGAATGTCATCAGCAACCATGACCTGCATGAGAGATGCCACCAAGAGCCAATCGACATAGAAATATGTCGAAGAAAATGGGGCTGGCTTGGACATACCCTGCGTCGAGATGCCAATGCCATCTCCAGGCAGGCACTCGACTGGAACCCGCAGGGCTCGAGGCACCGTGGAACACCCAGAAGGACGTGGAGAAGAAGCATCGAGAACGAATTCAGAAGGCTTGATGACAGCTACACCTGGGGAACAATCAAAAGGATGGTCGATGATAGAAGGGTCTGGAGGGAAATTATTGTCGCCTTATGTGATATGTTATATGATGATCACGAGAAGAAGAAAGAAGAAGAAGTGGGGTGATCCTCAGCGCACCTGTGATGCCTAGGCATGGAAGTCGCTGCAACTTGGCCAGCAGAAGCTGCACTCTCGGAATGAGAGCCCTGTGCCACCACACAACCGCTCCATAAACAAGGAACGGCCTCACTACTAGAGCTTCTGATTTCCAGACATTTTTTATTTCCCGAGATTTCGAGACCCGGTTTTAAAATTCGGGAACTTTCGGGAAATTTCGAGACTCGACTTTCGGGAAATAAATTAGGTATTATCCATAATAATTAAGAAAAAATGCTTTTTTTAATAATTTTTTTGAGGAATAAATCTATTAACTTTCCAATTTTCTAATAAACATTTCCTTTAAAAACATGTCCTTAAATTAGCATGTCCTTTAAAAAAAGCTTCTAAATGGCGACGAAGCCCACATGTCGATGCATTTTTGCAGCTAATTTTTTAATGCATTTTCATCAATTTTGAAGAAAATACTTGTGTCCGATTTATCCGTCTGAGTCATAGAAATTCCAGAAAATCATATGGGAGCCTGCTGTGGCTCTCAGGATGGTCGCAGCTAGCTCGTTGACCACTCAAAAAATCAGAAAAAATTTGAAATAAATTATGAATAAGGTTTTAGGCCCAAAAGTTCGAAAAAATTTTTCCATGGAATACTAAGCCTGCCTACCCCATCAGCTAACTAATATGATACTAATATGGCTCCCCCTCCCCAGATGCTCATGGTAAAAATTCAAATGAGCACTTTTTGAAAGCCCACAAGTGTCCTCTTTCTTGTGGTTATTCGGTTGGTTCGCACAAAAATCCCATTCCGGAGATTTGGGGCTTCAAATAGGTTCAGGTCTGAAAATGAAGTAAAAATGATCATCGTTCCTGCAACCTTTAAAAGCTATCTCCTCCTCAGATATATATCGGAGAAATATGGTTGAGCACTTTTTGTGCTCGTAAAAAACGTGGCTAAAATCAAATAGAGCGTTTTTTTAGATTTCTAAGCAAAGTTATAGGTCAATTATCAAAAGTCATGGCTACCGTGAATTTTGACGGACAATTTTTTCAGAAAAAAATCAAAAATAAATAGAAGGAACCCCCGGAGATAGGGATTTTGTGGCAAAGTGACCTTTATTTTTTAAGGACTATCTGGGAAAAATATAATATCTGGGGGTCCGGAGGGAAATAGTGGAGAACGGGCCTATATGATAGGCCTCCAGGGGAACTCCCAGAACTCCGAAGCCCCTTAAAACTCAGGTCCAAACTTTAGCTTGTGCAGCTTTTGAAGAGTGTGCGCAACTTTTAAGCCATCATTTGCCTTTCTACGTGCCCTGGGAGCTTAGATCAACCGTCGGAAAGTTGCCCCAAAAAACTCTTGACTACTCTTAACGTAAAAGGATACTTTCCTAAATTTAATGTTATCAAACATTTGCTCAAGTTTCAGCTCAATCGGGTTTAGAAAATTTTCGCTTCATACTAACTTAAGGCCGATTCACATACTTGGACAAAATTGTCCAGAAGGTCTCAAAATTTTGTCCAGATGTCCTATAGCGAAATAAACCATCTGACTGTCGCGGCGGGTGTCAAATCGTAAACTACATTTGATTTTGATATAGCCTGCAAGTTTTTAGCCTCTTAGCTGCTGTTTTGGCCAAGTTTGAACACTTGAACACTTTTTTTTCATTTTATCGATATTTATTTTTTTTCTTAGCCTCTCAAAGCCGTTAAGGTTAAGGTAAAAGAACAACTTATTTTTAGCATACACACAAAAATTTAGCTCGCTAAGTACATTTGATGGTGCTTTATTAAAAAATGAGTGAAGCTAGAATGGGGAAAAATTAACGTATTTTTCTTGACAGAATTTCGAGAGCTTCTGGACAGCCTTTACAAATGCTCTATCTCAGCCATTTTAAGAGCTACGGACCTTAGGGGGGTATCAACAGAAGCGTCTCAATGGCGGCTACAACAATCACTTCACACCCTGGTCCTAACACTTAAGGTAGGGTTACCATTATTCATTGAAGTTGAAAACTGGGACATAATATTCTGGAAGGGGGGGGGGGGGGGGGTTTGTAGGTATAAAGGACCTTAAATTTTAAGAAATTAATTTGAAAATTTGTAGTTGTTGACAATTTGATAATTTTTGCAATCCATTGATAAAACATAGGCAATTTTAAACAAAAGTGAAAACTTTTGAACCTTTAGATTTTTGATTTCGATGAAACTTGGCTCACTTGTTCAGTTTTAAAAAAGAAAATTTTCTGCGTTTTTAGTTTTGTTAAATTCCATCATGACTGCCCTTGAGGTCACCTTGAAAATGCGAAATTTTCTAAAATGTGTGGTTTTCTGCGCTCACGTAATTATTTGTTTCTCCCGCACTACTTTACCGATTTCTATAAATGGCCATTTTTTAAAAACTGCATAAAATTCCAAACAAATTGAAGGTAAAAAATAATTTATTCAAAATATATCTTCATCTACATAAATCATAAAAAATACTCATTTTTGAATATCTTAAAATGGTGTATTGTGGAAATTCGTTATTTTTTGTCTTATATTCAAGGACAAATCACACAAAAATTTCTGAATTTTCACATCTCAGTTTTTGAGATATGGGCGAAAGTCCATATTTCTACATACAAAAATTTTTCGATTGTATATTTTTGAGTTAAGAACCTTCAAGCCCCAGCCAGCCACGTTAAAGAAACTTTCGTAATGCACCCCTTTGTTAAATTCGAAGAAGAGACAGCACACATTTATGAATTGGCGAGGTTTAACGAGTACAGAACCTCAATGGTGGATCAGCTTATAAGACGTATTCAAACTCAGAAGAGAAAAAGAGACGCCACAACCCTCGAATTCGAAGAGAAGCCACGATTAAATCGGATTTCTGTACCCTTTAACCGATACACGAAGTCTCTAAATGGGAGATGCAGAGCGTTGGGAGTGGAATTCATTTTCAAGAGTGGTGAAAATCTGAGATCTTTGCTAGGATCTACCAAAGACCCCGTCCTCTCAGAAAGCCAGTCTGGAATCTACGAATTGACATGCCCACATTGCGACAGTAAATACGTGGGTCAAACAAAGAGGTCCTTTATAACAAGGATAAAAGAACACCAGACTGGCTGCTTTAAATCCCCTGACTAATAAACACACAAATCTTCAGTGGCCGCTCACATTGCTCAGGAAAATCACATTTTCCAGACAAAGGAAAACTTCAAAATCCTCCAAAAGACTTCAAACCCTTGGTTGTTGGGCGCGTTGGAGTCGATAGAAATTTTCCGGAGCCAGTCGAAGCTTAACGATAAGCCTGCCCCGATTAGCTCACCGTTATTTGAGCTGGTGGCTCGTACATCGCCAGTTGGAGCTCAGTCGCAAAACTGATGATGTTGACAAGAGTCATCGAAATTCGGATATTTTAACTCGTAAGTCAAATTGTCTTGACTTGTAGATGGTGTGCGCGATCGTTCTTAAATTTTAACGTAAATTCATGTCAAGGTCGTAGAACTTTTATTTCGTAGGTAACAATAGGATCTTGGAGGCCTACGTGACTTTCGACTTCTAGTACAATCTACAATCTGGTTTTTCTTTAAACCAAGATCTGCAAGCAAACCTATCTTCAGAGGGGGCAGAAGCCAAGTTTGAGGAAGTTTTCGTATCTCAGAAAGATTAGGAGTATGACCCAGATTCCAAGCATAGTCCAGGAACTTTCCTTATCTCTCTTACCTTGAGTATCTTTTGAGGAAGACACTCAAGAACGAAAGAAGACCATCTGGAGCAAAACTGATCTGAATTTTTCAAGAGCGCACAAAATTAGAGGAGGATTCAAAGTAAATATTTTATTGGTGTAAAATTATTTGTTATAATGCTTAATTGAATTCGTTGATATAAAAAGTGGTTACAAATAGTGGTTATATTATTGTATAAATAAATATATGATATTACTTAAGTTGCATCTTTGCTTGCATTTGAGCTAATATTTCTTGCATTCGTTTAAGTTCTGCTTCTTTTTCTCTTAAAATCTTATCTTTATCGGTAATATTAGCTGCGTTAGTTTCAGTACTAAGACATTTCATTTTAGCAAGTCTGTCAGAACGGAAGTTTTCATAGTGAACTTCCTGAGTAACTTCTTGCAAATCTTGCATGTGAGTTATCAACATAGTTCTCAGTTTTATGAAATCACAATGTTCAGGATTTTCAATTTCAACGATACCCTCTACTTTGACCCGGCCGCGAAGCTTTCGTCCCTTGACTTCCAAAATTGATGTTGATCCACATACAGCAAATGGAATCGCTTCTTTTAATTGACGTACTTGTTGTTTGAAGTCTTCATCTTCGTCGGAGTCACATTGAGGAATATTGTAAATTTTGATTCCATGAAGCTCAATTTCTTCTAAAACTTTAGCTTTTAAGCGCTGAACCTCTTTTTTGGTCAAAACGTCAGCTTTAGCAATTACTGGAACGATGTTGACCTTTTGGTGAAGAGCGGTTAATGCTTTAATATCAAGAGGCTTTAGACCATGTCCAAATGGCGAAATGAAGTAGAAACAACAGTGAATGCGATTGTCA
Organism: Forcipomyia taiwana; assembly: GCA_963930915.1. Lineage (NCBI taxonomy): Eukaryota > Metazoa > Arthropoda > Insecta > Diptera > Ceratopogonidae > Forcipomyia > Forcipomyia taiwana. The sequence continues at coordinate 511,368 of CAWVOI010000005.1, forward strand.
ACAATATTACGTCGATTAAGTCCAGTTTCATCACGCAAAAAGTTTTCGAATTGCTCATCAATGTAGGCTAATATAGAATTCAGATTATCTGAGTTGTTGATAGCATCTCCAAAACCTGAGAAGTAAAATATTAAGGAATCAACATTTTGATCACTATGTTTAAGGTTAGTTTCTATTAGATCTTTTAGATAATTGCTCTTACGTTGGGTTAATGATAATGAACACAAAAACTTCTAACTGTAATGCTGAGTAATTGTTACTTATGTTGATTTTTCTATATTCATAAACGCTATTTTACATACCAGGGGTGTCAACTACGGTGAGCCGCAGCTTAACTCCACGTTCTTCTATTTCCACAGTGGAAGCTAAAAAATTTTTTGTTTGGTATACATTTTTTATTCCTGCTAGTTAACACTTAACTTAAACTACCCCGAAGTCAATAGGATGTACTTTAGACTTTCTAGAGTGCGCAAAACCCGAAAAACCACTTTTTGCCCTATATCTCCCAAATCCTACGTTAGACTTCCCTACTAATGTGACGGGTTGTTTTTATTAAGATCCCACCTTAAAAATGCAACCGGCTCTGGGAAAATTTTGTGCTGACTAGAGTAACCGATTAAATCGGTTGACGCCGAACAATCGATTGTATTCATTTAATTGGAACCAAGAAAATCGATTAATCGAGTCAACCTATGGTCCCATTATAATATTAATTTACTCACCTTCCAAACTAACAGTTTGTTTCTGTTTTTCTGATGCTCCGATATCAGTTCTATCAGGATATAAATCAGTTAAAAAGAGGCTGTTAACTAGTGTACTTTTTCCCAATCCACTTTCGCCAACTACCATGAGAGTAAATTCAAATCCTTTTTTGACCGATTTTCGGTGAACTTGGTTTGGTAAATTGGCAAAACCGACATATCCGCTATTTTCCATTGCTGAGCTATTTCGTTCTGAAATGAGAAATAAATGGGTGGTGGGTCAGTTTTTCATATCGGGCCTGCGTTACTTGTGAAGTTTTTATTTAACCTATGTTATGACATTCATCTTCAAATCACTATGAAATGGAAAAAATTTTTGAAACTAACATATGTATTGAAATATGTTAGGAATTTTTCATTCTTTTTGTGTTAACATCAATACCTCACTAAATCAATACAATGTTAAATGTCAGGAATAATCAAACCACTATTTCCTATCGTTGAACATTATTACCTTTAAAGTTAGTTTAATGTAATGGCTACAGAAAGCTTCTGGATATATGTATATTGTTGACACATTTGATGCGTACCGGCTGCTATGCTTATAATACAGATTCTATCCTATACCTAAATAAACATATTAAATATACCATAATCCGAAAAGATATGCTCGCTGGGAAATATTTCAAGTCAATAAAATAGCACATGGACTAAGCGTTGCATTTTTCAACCAAAAAGTTTTATTTGCTGATTTAAAGCATCAAAATGGTAAGGTTTTTGCTCTCTTTTACAACATTCCCCATCCGAGGAATTCAAAAACGTTTGAGTTTCTTTTGAAATGAATACTATCTCTAAAATAATACATATTTTCACGTTTAAATAATAATTAAATAATTCAACACTTAAACAATCTTTGATGAAATCCTAATTTTAAATGTTTTTGTAATATTTGAACTTTAATTTGGAAGAAATTTGTGTTAAAAAAAGAATGGCAGACCACATGTTTTCTAGAGATTGTTTATTGCAGAACAGAATAATTAAAATGCAATGAAAAATCGCACAATACTATAATATCACTCCATCTATTCATTCTTTTCAGCCCCTGTTTGTGTTAACTGAACATGCAACTGGCTACGCCGCTTTCCAAGTAAAGGAAGTTGAAGAGTATTCATTACTTCTACCTCAATTGGAAGCATCCATAACAGATCTAGCAAAATTTGGATCTATCGTGAAACTAATAGCGTTTGCTGCATTTAAAAGTGCTATCGTAGCATTGGAAAATGTTAATGCCATATCCGAAGGGCTAGTTCCCGCTGAACTTGAAAGTTTTCTTGCAGCCAACGTACCCAAATCAAAAAAAAATACTTTGGGCGTAGCAGACAGTAAACTTGCAGCTGCTATCAATGAACGTCTTGGCATAACATGTACACACATTGGGCCAGTTCAAGAAATACTACGAGGCATTCGAACTCATTTTCACAATTTGGTCAAAGTGGTATCGAGCAAGAGCTGCGGTGTTGCCCAACTTGGATTAGGGCATAGCTATTCACGAGCAAAAGTTAAGTTCAACGTTCATCGATCTGACAACATGATCATCCAATCAGTTGCTCTACTTGATCAATTAGACAAGGATATCAATACATTTTCAATGAGAATAAGAGAATGGTATTCATATCATTTTCCAGAACTTGTTAAAATTGTTCCCGATAATCAAATGTTTGCACAGCTTGCTTTTGCGATCAAAAATCGTAAAAACTTAACGGAAGACAGTCTTAACACTCTTGAAAAGATAACTTTAGACTCAAATACAGCGCAAGCTATAATATCTGCTTCGAAAATGTCAATGGGAATGGATATTTCTCCAATAGATTTAATTAACATTGAAATGTTTGCTGCACGCGTTATCAGACTCTCAGAATATAGGAAAGAACTGGTGACATATTTGAACTCTAAAATGAATTCAGTCGCTCCTAATTTGCAAACATTGATTGGAGACCAAGTGGGGGCCCGGCTAATATCGAAAGCCGGGAGTTTAACCAATTTGGCCAAGTATCCTGCGTCGACAGTACAAATATTGGGAGCAGAAAAAGCACTCTTTCGCGCTCTTAAATCACGTGGCAATACACCTAAATTTGGCTTACTTTTTCACTCTTCCTACATCGGGAGAGCAGGATTCAAAAACAAAGGCCGTATATCACGATTCTTAGCCAACAAATGTGTTATTGCATCAAGAATCGACTGTTTTTCAGAAAAACCTTCAAAGATTTTTGGGGAGGCATTGAAAACGCAAGTGGAAGATAGACTCAAATTTTATGAGTCAGGAGAAATACCCCAAAAAAACATAGAAGTCATGAATGATGCATACGAAACTTCAATCAAAAAGGATAAAAAGAAAAAGAAGGCCAAGAAAACAAACGGATCAGTTGTTTTGTAACCATGAAAAAAATATTTTTGGCAGTACCATCTTTCATAATAAAACTTTTGCAGAATAAAAACAGCACATCTTACTTTGGTTTTCATAGAAGTGACTTTATATTTAACCAAAACTTACTACGTTGCTACATTGCTACTTTGACAATTCTTTCACATTCAAATAAGCGATTACTCAGTTGAGAATTTGCTCCAACAAAAACATTTTAAAATAAACTTCTTTTATCAAAACTCAGAGGACACGATTCATTTAAAAATGGATACGTATTTGTTTAGTTTATGGTTATCAGCTGATTCGTGATACTGATAAATGAGGCAACCAAAGGTCAATACACTCGACTCAAGCGAGATGGATAAGTCAGGTTAAGAGCACAATTTTTATTTATTAAAATGATGCTATAGTCCTCGTCATTTCCGTCCGGATGACAGTCTCCAATGAAGAAAGATATTGCTAGAGATGTCAACAGTTCCAAACCTGGTCAAAATTTGACCCCATTCGAGGCCATGCACATCTCTAGCTATCATAGTATTAAATCACAAGGGGTATTTTCCCTTGAAAATTATGAAGGTCTCCTTGCAAAATTGCAAGTTTTTAGCTTTGGCACAATGGAACTCAAAATGTACGCAGAGTGTGAAGTGGACACAGACCGTTCTAGACGCGTTTTTCTGAGCTCGTACTAAAAGCTTATTTTTGCCAAGTAAAAGGCTATCTTTCAACACAGAAGCCCCTCGAGGGGTGATTTTCAACGTCACTTCGCCAATATCTATTGGAATTTTCATCTGGGAAGTGTAAGCTTTCCCAAATTTTCGTCTTGAATTTGTTTTTGTTGGAATCAGTAACTCACCGGACCTTCTGAGGAGTGGTTCAGTACGGGAGATCTCGCCACGATGGCGGGCCAGCTGTGTGGAACGATGCCTACACACAAACGTATTCGGCTAATGGAGACCGCTATGATTAAAAACAATAATTTCTGACAACGTCATGAGCCATTCTTGAATGGATTGGAATTTCCATCGATTGTTGGAGGCTCGAAAACTACGAACCCAACTGGAGGAAAATGGGTGAAGTTGAGCCTTGCGGACGAGAAGCAGAATATCCACGACGCACAACCGTTTGTTCTGAGTAAGATACTGAAATCTAATTTCGAGGGCTACACCGAGAAGCAGCAAATCAAAGGAGCAATCATCTTGAAGACAAAGAACAAGGGCCAGTTTGACCGTGCCCTGAACCTGAAAGAAGCCCCAAAGTGATCTTGAATAAGACAGAGCAAGTAATAAGAATCGAAGACTACGCAGTTTAAAATATTTCGAAAGGTAAAATCACTGAGCGAAGCTGGAAACAACTCTCAGAAGACGAGATTAAAACAGCTCTGATCGGTGCCAAATGTGACGTGAAGGAAGTAAAAAAGATGACCCGGCGGAATCATGAAGGAAATATTGAAGATACAGCGACCTGTGTTTTAACCTTTAACCACTCAGAGCCTCCGAAGAAAATCGTGATCGAGGGCGAAGCATATCAAGTGCTTCCTTACTACCCTCAGCCTCTCTCCTGCGGGAAGTGCTTGGTCTTCGGGCACATAAAAGCCAGTTTTGAAGTTTGCCGAGACTGCGGACACGAGAAGCTAGAAGAGCACACGTGTGCTACTACGAAGAAGTGTCCAAACTGCCCTGAAGATGATAATTGCCACCGTCCAACAACCCAGAATGTCCTGCCATGATGAACGAACGTTTGATCGCCCAGTACCGCACCGAGCAAAGATGCTCATACTTCCAGGCCCGTCAGGCCATCTACGAGCTCCTGAAGAAAGCTGCTGGGCCTGCCCCGGTGGCGCCCACTTTTCTCCGCTGTTTCTGCCATCCCCGGGCCGTCCTGTGTTACTGCTGATTCTGCCGCCCCCGGGCCGGCGCGTGCTGCTACTGTTCCTTTGGACTTGATTCCAGGTGACGACCTGGAGAAAATGCAAGCATCGCTGGCTACGTACATAGCACTTCAGAAGGAGATAGAAGAGGCGAATGCACTTAGAGAAAAATTGGTCGAGATTACAAAGGCCCTCCGAAAGATTACAAAGGCCCTACGAACCCACGAGGTTTTAGAAAATGCCATTAAGATGCAAATTAGACAGTTTACCGAGGCAAAAACTTCAACAGTGGTAGCTGAGGCCATGGATATAAATCAAGCAAAGTTGAAGCGACATGGAGAAACTACAGTAGTAAATAAGATTAAGAAAAAAGCAGGAACTGGTTGATTTAAATGATCTTTTTCAATTTTCAAGATTTTTTTCATTTAGATTTAACATTCAGTATAACATTAAGATTCAGTATTTAACATAATATGACTCAAATAATTTCTATGCTGAGCATAACATGATTTCTTTTGAGAATTTGGAAATTTATTCAATTTCTGAGTAAGATTTGAACTGTTGAATTCTTTAGATTTTTGATTCCGATGAAACTTGGCACATTTGTTAAGTTTTGAAAAATAAAAATGTTCTGCTTTTTTAGTTTTTTTTTTTTTTTTAATTTCCATCATGGCTGTCACCTTGAAAATGCAAAATTTTTGGTTTTCTGCCCTCTTGCCTCCTCCTTGCTTCCTCTTCCTTCTTTTAACCCAAAAAATGTTGAGACCCCTAAGTCTTCCGAAGCCTGAGCTACGCATTCCTGAAAATGCTTGATTTAGCCCCATATCACCGCTTTATGTGCATATTTGAGTGAAAATAAAGGGGTGCATTACAAAAGTTTCTTTAACGTGGCTGGCTGGGGCTTGAAGGTTCTTAACTCAAAAATATACAAAACTCAAAAATCGAAAAATTTTTGTTTGTAGAAATATGGACTTTCGCCCATATCTCAAAAACTGAGATGTGAAAGTTCAGGAATTTTTGTGTGATTTGTCCTTGAATATAAGACAAAAAATAACGAATTTCCACAATACACCATTTTAAGATATTCAAAAATGAGTATTTTTTATGATTTGTGTAGATGAAGATATATTTTGAATAAATTATTGTTTACCTTCAGTTTGTTTGGAATTTTATGCAGTTTTTAAAAAATGGCCATTTATAGAAATCGGTAAAGTAGTGCGGGAGAAAAATACTATTACAGCACTGCTTAATTCACTCGGAAAATGAGGAAAGGAGAGCTATAATCGCACCCGAGCGAGCGAGAGGAGGCAATATAGACCTTCGTTCCTCACGTCAGAGTGAACTCAGCCGTGCATGTACAGTATATTTCATAATTCCGCGGCCGCTAATTTAGCTGAATTGTGAAAACACAATTTTCTCCCACCTTGCGCAAATAAAGTCACCATGCTTAGCGGCTCCTGAAGAGTTCTTTTCAAGAAGTATGAGAAACACGTTAACTTAGTGCAAAAATGGAAGAAAATCTCGTGACACAAAGCCTAACAATAATGTTTGCGCTAGAGAATGCTCCAAAAACCTTCAAATATGACCATTAAATCCGGAATTTTCGATCATCAATATCTCCGGCCTTGTAAGTTTGCGCGAGGGATAAATGTTATTTTCGTGATCCTAGGACTTCAAACAACGTAAAACGCAGGTATTTTTATTTTTTAAGCTTAAAAAAGTACAAAATGTCATTTAATTTTTGAGAAAAAACCAGGACATTCAAAAGAAAAACCTGGACGCCAGAACAGAAGGTCTAAAACCAGGACATGTCCTGGAAAACCAGGACGGATGGTCATGGTCATAATATTGGCTACCAAAATCGTCGATATCGGCAACAAATTTGAAAAAGTTGCCGAATTTTAAGGTGTGATACCACCATAGAAATAATTCATCCTTGAAAAGATTTCTTTAAAAAGAAAGAAAACTTTAAACCACCCAAATAAACATTTTCATCCAAGACTTTTATCATTTAGCGATGATCAAACGGACGTGGTATTTAATTATACGATTTATACACAGGTATATGTGAGATTGACAGCATATATGTACCATATAAGTTATATTTTAGATATATTTTCAATCATTTTTATTTATAATTTCATTGTTTTTGTGTGATTGGTTAACTCTCAAAACAAAAAATAATTGATTAAAAATAAGGAAGCTAATGCATTGAATAGACTTGCATAGACTTTTGCAGTGTTAGTTTGATTTCAGTCACAAGTCCTTAAGATGTCATTTCTTTTGTGAGTATAAATGTGTGCCTATTGTCCTCTGGATCAGAGATGAATAGAAATTTGATAATGACATCTTTTAAAAAGTTACTCTTACATATAAGTACGTTAAACATAAAAATTTAAAGGTTCATTCAAGGTTAATCCCCAAAAGTTTAGCTTACGTCCACATCTACCATTATTTAAAAATTGAGTCAATCCCTCCATTTTATTCATGTTCAGTGCATTTTCAAAGTTTAAAATACACGTCTTTGGCTCATTTATGTCTATCAGAGGAAGAATAAATGTAAAATTCAATGGTACCTTGCACCTCTGTACCAACTCTCCCGCTTTGGGTGGAAGATTCCCACTATCGAGAGCCGTCTCCGCCTTCGACTGAAATTTCCCCGCTTTTGTGAAACCCAATGGCGTAGAAAAGGGGGAAAGTCACCTTTATGCGTTGTGCCTATGGTGCGCTTCCCTTCTTACAAAAGATTTAACTAAGATTTACCATAGCCTTTAACAAACATTTCAAACTTAAATTTTAAGATTTTCAGCACATTTTTTATTTATAAATAAATGAGCTATTGCTAGCGTCTGCTTGACTTTGCCCAAAAACGATTTGGCGATTTTAACCATATACACTTTGCAAATGGTATAAAATCGTGAGAATGGGAGAGAAGTCCTTATTTCAAACAACACCACTCCTTGATATGGATTTTATAAATAAAAAATGTGCTCGCCTGTGCCCCGAAGAGGCTTTCTTTAATTTTTATTCTTTTCTTGTTTCTTGAAATTCTTTTCTTTAGTCATCTTGCTCTCCAAAGCAAGGCTTTTAACTTAGGGATTCCTATTAGTACTCAAAATTTTTTCGTTCCTATGGCGAGGCATATCTCGGTAAACGCATCTTCGATCTTTGTGATTTATATTTCATTCGGGCAAGTGCGCTGTCAATTTTTTTAAAGCAAAACGTAATTTGTTTATGTGTGGGGTCAAAAGTACAAATATCGAGCAAAATTGAGACTTGAGACAAATTTGAGAAAACTAAAAACGTCTACATGCAAATTTTCACGAAAATCGGAGATCAAAGGTTCCGACATTTTGCCTCCTACCCTTTTATTAAAATAAGCCCAAAGCTTGCCCTATTTTAAATAAGCTCTATGATCCCGGATCACAAAAGTACATTGTGCACTGAGGGAGCAAAATAGAATATTTCTGTCCCAGATGACCACCCGAGCGACGTAGGAGTGAGGGCGGCAATAACTTGAGAGCAGAAATATTTTAGTTTGTTCCCGAGGTGGCAAATAGGACTTTTCTTCACGAGAAATACAAACGCCCTTAATACGAATAGTACGTTATATTTGATTCCGATTTCAACATAGAAAATGGCCTTTGATCCAAAAACTTTCTTCAGTGACCCCCACTAAAAAGGAATTAAAAAATTTTTGCAGGCGGCCATTTTGGAAAAAATGGCCACCATATTAAAAAAAACGTTTTTCGTCCATTCTCGCTGGCGCTATTGCAAAACCGAAATTTTCAAACTGCTCAGAGGGTGCCAAATGATACTTTTTCACATAAAGCGAAGTCCTAAGGTTTCGAAAATGATACTATAAGCCGGGGTTTCAAGCGTATGGTAATATATTTTCATTGCCTAAGTCACGAAAAAAAATTTTGCTCGAATAATTTTAATTTCTTGATTTCACTCTTAGTTTTCATTCAATCTCAAAACTCAGTTCTATAAAATTTAGAGGAGGTTAACAAGTCTCAAAATATGCGTCGTTACTTATGCTCCCCCTTTTGGTTTCTGATTTACAATAGGGGTCAAGATCTGGTGCGTGCGTAACGCTAGAAAATAGAAAAGTTTATCTACTGGCTTCACCTTGACAGTTAGGCTTCTCTAAAAGCCTCAAGCTTTAGAGTTTTAAGTTCCCTAAAAAATTGGTCTTGGGTGTTTCCGTCGTTACTGGTCAAGAAGTACCCCAAAAAGTGCCTTCAAATAGTGTGCGTGCGTAACGCTTTTTTCGTTAGCTGTTTCGTGCTACTCTAGAAGACTCAAGATTGAAAAGTTTGTTCATTCGCAAAATTTTATGCCTGAGTAAAACTAAATAAAGATGAGGCTTTATCAAAATCGACCGATAAAAAAATTTTTTTTTGCCTCTCGGAGAGACATAGGAGCTGAGGACTTCATTCACTTAAAACCCTATAACTCTTCAACGGATTGACTTAAAAGGCTCATTGAACACATTTTTGAAAATTTTAAAAAATTTTAAGACTTAGATGACTGATAAACTCGACATTTACAATCCTAACCGCAATGACAAATTTAGAACATCAATTCTAAAAAATTGACCTACAGTTCTGCACTTAAAAGACTCCTAGATCCGTCATTTTACATTTTAGAGGATATATTTCTTGATTAATATTTCTCAGTTTGTCATTTTGCGTGACTATTCTGAGTTTTAGCCAATTCGGATGAAATAAATATATTTACCTAGCTCACGTATGGGACCCCTTTTGCGGCCCCTCAGGTTAGGAAAATTTTTACTTAGGCCACTCAAATAAATTTTTTTTAGTAATTTTCAAGCTCAGTAACATATTCAAGTCCTAAAACTTTGATGAAGAATGAATCCTGCTCCTCTGGATCATATGTTGAAGCGTGACGCAAGCACACCCAAAATAAAAATCAAAATGTGCGTGAGTAACGCTCTTTCTTGACTGAATTCCTCCGCAACCCTTAATTCAAAACCCAAGGTTACGGTATTTTTGGAAAGGGAATTTAATCAGCTTTCCATCATAGTACTTAAAATTTTCCTGTGCTGTTTTTTAGAAATAGAATTTGACTTTGAGTGTACTCAAGTCAAGATGGTGTGACAAAAAATGTGCGTGAGTAACGCTCACTTTTTCTCAATTTTCACCAAGAAGATGAGTAATGAAAAATCCAACCCGATGTTATTGTAGTACCTTTTAAAACAGCTGACAGTTCAAGCCCGAATTGGCTGCTGTAAGTTAAGCCCCTCAAGAATTAGAAGACCTCAAAGGGCACATTTGGTGCGTTCGTCACGCTGAGAATGGACGTTTTCTTTTTTATTAGTGAAAAACTTGAAAATAAATACAAGTGGCAAGGATTAAGCTTGTAGTTTGCTCAGGAAAAATTTTTCTTTTTTCAAGAGATAAAATGCGAAATTTCGTTTTTATTTTTTCTTGAGCGTATAGTTAGTTCGATTGAATCTAGAGCTCAAAGAATACCTTTGAAAAAAAACTTCGCAAGCGAGCTCAAAGAATACCCACTAGAGCTCATACGCACTAGAGCTCAAAGAGTTATTTCAAAAGAGAAAAGAGAATCAAAAGAGCTATTTCATTTTTAAAAGTCAATATGGAATTCTTAGAATGTCCTTAAAAAAATTTTCTTAATAATGTAGCCCTCTAACATGAAGGATAATGCGGAAAAATGCAATTTTCCACTGAAAACCCCATTTTGTCCCATGATTAAGGCTATAATATCCAATATGGCGGCGAGTCCACTTCCGGTTTGGTAAAAGACTTTCGGGGGCCCCATATAAAATCTAAAAATAAAAAAAATCTAAATAAAATTTTAGCAAAATCCCCCCAAGGATAAGGGAGGTCCAGAATGTCAGGATTATATACAAAACAACAAGATGGCCGGCGGGAGTAATTTTGCGGGAGTGCGCCAAAAATTTTGTATGAAGAGTGGTGAAAAAACCCTTGATTTAGTTTTACCATGCTTAAAGCAAAGATTTTTGGTTTTAAACTAACTTTTTTAAGCATTTTTTTTTGCCCGAAAAACTACTGATTTATAAAAAAAACTTGAAAATTATGTTAAAATTTTTATTGATATTTCAAACCGTGACGTGACGTCAAGGGTAGGGGGGATTGTTGTGAACGTGACGGACCGTGAAAATAGGGGTCTAAAATCTCGATTTTTACCGTGACATAATATTTGAACGTGCCTTGGTAGGAATCAAACCGTATATTATGTAGCTACATAAGTTAACTAAGTGATAGTTTAGCCTTATACAATCATGAATTGAATGAGATCTAAGCAGTAGATTGGTTTTGAGACAACTCAACTAGTTCATCTAACATGAACGAGGTTGCTTTACTCAAATAAAAGAATTATCGAGGTTTAATCAATACCAAAATTGGTTAAACTTGTATATATGAGGTTGGATGGACCATTTTGGATTATCCGTGACGGGTTTTGGACAAACTACTTTCACATTGATCCAATTTTTGCAAAAAAAGCCAAATTAAAAATGTACTTAAATACATTCGTCCCCAATTTTCAAAATATTGTAAGTTTGTTTTAGAAACCTCTATTAATTAACTTTTTTCTCCCTTTAAGCCGTTCAAGTAAAACATTTAAGCCAAAAAAAAATATTCCTGAAGGCACACACCAATATGATTTGATGAAACACGCTGCAGCTACATTGGGATCTGGTAATTTGAGAAATGCCGTGCAGCTTCCGGACGGAGAAGATTTAAATGAATGGGTTGCAGTTAACAGTAAGTTTCTATCTTATTATTTATCCATTACTTCCTGGCCGGCTTGGATTGTCTGTATAGAAAGTCTTAGGCCTGTATTGTTCACCTTCGGTTAGCTAACTGAGCTTTAACCAAAACACCGTATTTCAGCTATCGAAGCTTAGATTTTTGAACAAAATGAAATTTCACAGAACGACCCCACATAACGGTCAGATTGTGTTATTTTCAAACTAAACCCGGTGACTCAAAGCTAACTGCACATCAAGTGGTCGGTTAGACACATGTTAAACTAACCGAAGCTGAACAATACAGGCCTAAGTATCGCACTTATCGCACACAGTTATTTCAACAAAATTATTATCGTGTTCGATTGTGTTTGGCTAACTAAGACTCTTCCTAGGAAAAAGGAGTTATATGACTACAACATAATTGTAATTCAGCTCAATCAAAGCAAGAAATTTGTAAGTAGAAATCTCATGCGAAACCAAATGAAACGAGAGCAATTAAAGTTAAAGAAAGTAAAAAAATTCGGAGACTCGAGCTGGATTTAAATCAGTGAAATCAGAAATCTCTCTCCACATGTCTAGCGCCTGAAAAGTTCTGCAAGAGCAGTACGGGCGTACAAGTTTGTGCTAGTAGTGGAAGTAGCCGCTTCACAAAACTTGTTGACATACAGGCACCAACACGGTCATGGTGGAAGCGCGTACTCATGTCGGACGATTACATGTAATCGTTCACGAATATCCGTGCAGAGCGTGACTTTTTTCAGTGTTTTAACCCAGAATTGGCACTGATCTAGACGGCAAAAAAGTGAGAAGGTCAGAAAAGGGTTCGATAGCTCAGTTGATAGAATATTGGAGCGCATATCTAAAGGTCGCTGGCATGAATCCTGATCGAGTCCCCGAATTTTTTGACTTTGTTTAACTTTAAATGCTCTCGTTTTATTTGGTTTCGCTTAAGATTTTTACTCACAAAACCATGTAGGAAGTAAGAATTAATTCCTTTAGACATAACAGCCAATAAATCTCAGACAAAATAAAAAAAAAACTTGCTTGAATGCGAGGTTTAGCACATATTTTACAAAAATTTAGAAAATTTTATAGAATATTTAACTTTGCCCTTCTTGAACTGCCTTGAGGCCGTACCAGCCTCAGTGTTGTAATGAAATGAGTAAATTTTGGGTGACCACGTAGCCTCTAAATTTCGCCACTTGGTCCTGACTTACAATCATATTATATTTCTTTGACAGTAGGTTTAACAAAATATAGCTTAAAAATATTGATCTTCTTTGCTCCTCCCTGGATCCTCCGAGGCTACTCCCTGGCTCTTCCTTGGCTCCTTCCTGGCTCCTTGGCTTCTCCTTGGTTCCTTCCTGCTACCTGCCAGGACATACAGTTTGACATCATCCTACTCGACGCGTACTTTAGGGAAAAAAAACTGACCCTCAACGTAGGAAAGACCCAGATGATTCATTTTCGTGCCTTCTCAAGAAAGCTCCAGAAGGACACTAGAGTAGAACTCAATGGCGTGATCATCTCAGCTGTAGAAAGGATAAAATAACTCGGCCTGATCCTCGACCAACATCTCACCTGGTATCATAGCGACTACGTGTGCAGGAGGATAAGCTCCGTAGTGGGTGTCCTCTTCAAGCTCCGACACCGTCTCCCAAATGAAGTTCTCTGGCAGATTTATTACGCTCTGGCTCATTGTCACATCTCCTACATGTGCGAGATCTGGGGGCATGCAGCGGATCTGTACCTAAGGTACTCCAAAACCGAGCAGTCAAGGCCATTCTTAACCCTCCCTTCCTGACTCTATCCGCAAGACTACACTGAATTTGCACCCCGTCTTCTTCCTGTGAGAGGCGTCCACATGCTAGGTATCCTCAAGTATGTCAGAAAGTTACTGAAGGGAGAGTCACACAACAGCCTGCAATTCGAAGTCCATAACTTTCCCCAGTCAACAAGAAGCGCAGTGCATACCAGGCTGTCCCGACCAATCCCGAGGACCAACTTTGGACTAAAACGAATCCAATATATAGGGCCAAGAGAGTACGAAGGGCTCCCTCTTGACATACAGAATGTCGCCACCCATGCCATGCATTGAGGCCTTTCTCCACCCCGCATCTCAACGCTGATGTCTTCAGATTGAGCCCCCTTTTGTCGAAATATTAATATTGTTTTTTTTTTCTTTTGCATTTATTTTTGACAGCCACGAACCCGGAGATTTTTCTGTATTTGGGCTAGTACCCTTAGAGCCGCAAGGACTGGGGCAGCCCTCGGTATCTGTTGAGCCTGTGGCTCCACTGCTGTAAATTTTCAATAAAAAAAATATCCGGCTAAGGTGACTAGTAGTCTCGGAGCTATAAGCCTCCAAAGGAGGACATCAGTTGTTAAATGGCAAACCGCCCACAACATACAGCACATTTTTGAAAAAAAACCGATGTGGTGCCGAGTATTGCGTTATCGCAAAAAATTTTCGATAAGCCGTTTATAACACTATAAAAAGCTTTTAAAAATGGCCAAATATACCCTTAAATATGCTCTTAAAAGGTAGTAAGAAGGATGTCTTGCATAAAATACTATTTCACAATTCAGCATAAAATGCGCTCGTCTCCGACCATGCATTTAAGATAATAACGTGTTATATTTGTTTAGTTTTAAAAACTTATTTTCTTATTCATTTTACAGCTGTTGACTTCTTCAACCAAATTAATATGTTGTATGGAACAATCACTGAATTTTGCACAGAGGACTCTTGCATTGTTATGTCAGCAGGACCTAAATATGAGTATCATTGGGCAGATGGTCAAACTGTGAAAAAACCCATAAAATGTAGTGCGCCAAAATACATTGATTACCTGATGACATGGGTTCAAGATCAATTGGATGATGAAACACTTTTTCCGTCAAAAATAGGTGTTCCTTTTCCAAAGAATTTCTTAAGTATTGCTAAAACTATACTTAAACGGCTGTTCCGAGTGTATGCGCATATATATCATCAGCACTTTTCTGAAGTAGTAAGGCTTGGAGAAGAGGCACATTTAAATACTTCGTTTAAGCACTTTATATTATTTGTACAAGAATTTTCTTTAATTGAACGACGTGAATTGGCTCCGCTTCAGGAACTTATTGATAAGTTGACTGCAAAAGAAGTTCGATAAACATAAATAAACACTTTTAAGTACATAATTGTTTCATTTCTATGCTTTGCACTCATTTCGTGTGTTTAGTCTTGATCGGCCCCAAAGCACATCAGAAAAGGACCCACAGCAGCTCTAGACATATTGCTAGAAATGCCACCTAAGTCTTATGTTCAGCAAGGATGCTACTATAGTTGATGTTTCTTAAAACTTAACAGATAGTTTTTAGTAACTTAAATAAATCACAATCATAAATATCTTTTAACTCACTCAGCTAATTAAAAGAACCTTCACTCGCTTTGAGATCAGGACTGAATATAAATTTTTTATTCAACCCTTCAATTCAAACTATTATACGCAGATTCTCTTAATTCAAACTAACCGTTTTTATCCACCACCCCTTCACGTTCATGTGATTATGAAGACAGGTCTCACTGCCTACAGACTTCCGGGAACTTGGATCTCAGACAAGCAGATCTCAAGGGCCACACAGTGTGACTTTAGGGCGTCGTAGCGTCACTTTAATTAAAAGTTCTAAATGGCTGGCCGAATGTTTGAATATTTTTAATGCATTTTCATCAATTTCGAAAAAAATGCACTTATGTGTCTGATATTTCCGTCCGTCCGTCTGTCCGTCTGGTACTCTGCGATATCTGTCAAGTAAGGACGTGAAAATTTTTGCTCCGTAAAAATTTTGTGAAAAATACTTATTTCTAACGCAGAAGATAGATTTCAGCTGCCTTAAATGGCCTATCAATAACCTTAGTGGCTCAATAGCTTATCCTTGACGCCGCAACACGGCTTTTTTTCAGACTCAGAGATCGAAATTCAAATTTCACCCCAAATCAATTCAGCCAAGTATGGACCAAACTCTTCAAGCGGATCCTGTATTGGGTATTGCTAGTTACTCTAGCCTCAAACGTCCCGAGAGAATATTCCAATCAGTCGAATCATACCTAAAACACTTTAAATAGCAAATGATTTGTGGGAATTTTGTCATACGAAAGTATGACGGCGGTTTTTTGCATATTGTTATGCATGGTTTGGAGGGTGGGTGAAAGGTTTTGAATTTCTCGAAAAACTGCCTAGGGGGTAGAAAAGGGGGTTTTCCCGTTGTATGAAAGTTCCATGTTTTTCGTCCGATTGAGCTGAATTTTGGATATGTAATACATCTTGTCAAATCTAGTTATATTTGTGGGGGGGGAAGGGGCAGAGGGTCACGCAGGTCCCGAAGATCCTATTGTGACCCATCCGTCAGAGACGAATTCCCCCGTACTCAGGGTTTTAAAGCCCCAAGTCCTGTGAAAATCTTAACAGACTTCTCAGAGTTGCGTTCACGATATGTCTCGCGTCAGGAAAATGAATGCTAAAGTGCTTCTGACGCTTATGCATCAGAGGCAGACATGAACAAAGTAAGTGTCTTACGGTCTCACTTGCAACATTGCGGAATATGCAAAGCCCACTCACGTTCTGATTGAAAAAGCGAACTCGTGCATTCACAGGGTAGTGACCAGTTAAAAATCCTGTGATAAAGTAGGTCTCTTTTCTTGACATGTTGAGCAGGCCTTTGATCTACGAGCCTTGCAATCCTTTATGAATTCCTTTGGTTAAAGCATCCTGAGTTGATTGCGCCCAGACTCTTTAGATTTCCTAAGAAGATTATCTTTTATCAAGTTCTTAGCAAATGCTCTCGAGGTCCCAACAGTTCATCTTGTTCGTTTAAGACCAGTAGCTAATTAAGCAAGAATATCGGCAACTTCGTTGCCGTCATGTCCTTCATGAGCTGAATTCCAAACTAATGACAGTCTGTTGACTGTACCTAGTTCCTTCAAGATGTTGATTGTTTAATCTACCAATGCAGAAGTAATTAAGCTGCTATCCAAAGCTTTTAGAGCCGCTTGGCTGTCTGAGTATATGCAAATGTGTTTATCCTTTATGTTCTTAGATTTCAGAATTTTTACGCAATTTCTGTATAGCATAAACTTTTGCTTGGAATACGGAGACGTGAAAGTCTATGCGACCAGGCAGTCTAGAGGTGAAAAACACATCCATGTAGAGATGAGGTTGAGAAAAATTCTGAGGCAGAGGAAATAAAAGCAAAACATGTGTTTTAATTTTTTGAAAAGAGAGAAATTTTATCAATGAGTCATCACAAGTAAAATTTTTATACAGCTTATTTATTTTACGAAGTTTACAGCAAAAGTATAGTAAATCATTTTAAATTTAAATATAAACTCAGAAATTTCGCCCCTCTGACGGGGCCCTACGGGGTTGCCTCCATATAAATTAGCCCGTCCAATTTTTACACCCTGGTTCCGCCACTAAGTGTAGCGCCCTATGGTGTCCAGGACCGTGAAGTTGCCACCGTCAACGATACAGAGGAAGATGGCTCGGCGTGGAAATAGTGGGACTTACAGGTAATTTCTGTCTGAAAAACACCTCAAACGAGCATTAAGGGTCTTGGAGGCCATGTTCATGGACCAAGCGAGGCAGATCATGTTCAACAGTGCTACTAGAATCGACATTCAGAGAGGCAAATTGATCTACAGGTGCGTGGATCAACCTGCTAGAGACTGAGTACTGAGTGAAGCAATTCCTTAGATAAATAGAATGGAATCAAGTGTCAAGGGTTCTCCCATGATTATGGGCGGTGACTGAGGTTAAATGTCAAGTTACCCGTCGTCTCCAACATATCACTCCTCTTGAGTTCATGAGGAAAATAGAGAAGAGCAACTGGAGCATTGATTGTTCGCGGTGAAATCTGAGAAGGCAAAAACCTACGGACACCAAATACTACCTTGTGTTTTTAGTGAATTTTCCCTCAAATGGAGAAAAAATGCACTATTGCATCTGCTATGTCCGTCTGTCTGTCCGTCCGTCCGAAACTTTATAACTCAAGAATCAGAAGAGATAGAGACCTGCGGTTTTCTGTATCGTATAGGCCATGATCTGTAGGGTGGAAAGTTAGACATCTTAGACCCCCATTTCCCCTAAGAGGGAAGTGAGGGGGGTAAACCCGTTGAATGAAAGCTCCTTATACTTCATCTGATTGAGTTGAATTTTGGATCTGTTGTAGTTCACATCAAATCTAGTAAATCATAGAACACATAAATGCTCCTATCACTTAAGGGGACTGAGTGGGAGACCCCCAAAACTTTGGTTGCTCCGATTGAGCTGAAATTCAAAATAGGCACGTAAATTTACATTATTAGAAACATTTGCTTCAAAACATGGTCTCAAAAACGTTTTTCAAAATTTAACTAATTCAGCGGCCGCGGAATTGTGAAAAATACTGTACATGCACGGCTGAATTCACTCGGACTTGCAGAAAGTAGGTCTATATTGCAATTATATCCCTTCTTTCCTCACTTTCCGAGTGAATTCAGCAGTGCTGTAAAATACTAAAACTAGGAAACTTTTGAATATAATCTTGTGGCTCCCCTTGGAAGACAAATGGGTGAATTTTCAAGACCGTCCGATTGGGCTCAAACTTTGGTAACTCTTAGAGGGCTCTTATTTGAGCAAAAAACATTCCTATAGGATGCTCCTATCAACTAAGAGAGCGAAGAAGGGAACTCCCGAAATTTGTATGGGAAGCAAATTTATGTGGATTTGCCTTTTAGGCTGGAATTCAAATTATTTATCTAAAATACCGAAATAGATTAATAAAATGTAGGAGTTAATGTTTATTTATTATTATTATTTTATTCAATTTTCAATAGGAGTGCGCGTAAAGTTATGCTCCTTTAAAGTTAATATTTATGAGTGAAACTTGTAACCGTTTTCATTACCTCGTGTTCGTTTAATTTGAATATTTAAAATTCTACGAGATATTTTCTTCTCTCTCGACCGTTTCATAGGAAATGATATTTGGCCAATATTTGCAATCAACACGTTTAACAAATGAATAAGTGAACAAATAATAATTAAATTAAATTAAATCAAATCAAATCAAATTTAATCAAATTAAAATAAATCAAATCAAATTTTAAAAAAACAAAATCGAAGATCAAGTATAAGAAGTGCATTTTCCTGGGTTTATATTTTGAGAGAATCTTATTGTTAATTGTTCAAGAACTCAGAAATTGAGTATTATGAATTAAAATAAGATTCCCTCAAAATATAAACCCGGGAAAATGCACTTCTTATACTTGATCTTCGATTTTGTATGTTAATTTGATTTGATTTGATTTAATTTGATTTGATTTAATTTATTTTGATTTGATTTAATTTGATTTGATTTTTTTCTATTACCGGAATCATAGTAAAGGACGAGTTGCGGACACCTTATTGACTTTGCCGGTTTAACAGTAAGGTAACATTAAAACATAAAATTACGCTTACTTTACTGACGCGGAATCATAGACCTCGCCGGAATCATCGACCTCGCAAACTCTCAGGTATCGTGGTGGGAAATTGTTTCACGGCTCATGTAGATCTCTCAAGTTTAGGTAAGACAAGGAGGAAGTCTTTGGACCTGACACCAACGGTATGATTTTTCTTTACTTTACTTATGCTACACCTTTACTTAATTTCCCCTACAGAAGAATAAACTTTAGTGTTACCTGAAGAAACATTAAAGAAGCCTCCTCCTCGTTCCATGATATAATCTTGGCTAGGCTACAGGTCAACTTTCTCGTCCGTACATGAGCACTCCGTGAGAAAGGGCCTGAGTAAATGTGCTCGTTTGAAAGGAATAGTGTTTATTGAATCCAAAAAATGTTGTTTTTTATGTATGTATCTAGTTTATTGAGTATTTGAAAGGCTTAAAATAAATCACATGAAACTTCTTACGAGCTATGTACTCAAAAATTTTTTTAAAGAGAATTCAAATCAATTTTAAACATCAAATAATTTTATATCTATACTCGAGTTATTTTTAACTATAACATCAAATATTTGTTTATAAAGGTCTGATAACTAATTAAAACTTCATTGTTGATGTGGATGCAGAAAAATTTTTTCATCGTTTTCCATACGTGCTTGATCGATTTCTGAAACAGTTGGTTGTCCACAAGGCCAATTTAGTATATCTTCTTCGTGGTTCATTATCATTTCCGCTTCAGCATGTATCCTTGTATATTTGTTGCCATAAGACAAATCTCCGTAGTAGGCCAAAACAAATGTCATTGGAATTAAGGGAAATAAAATCCCCTTTCTTTTAGTTTGAACGTATCTCGAAACTAGTCCTCCAGAAACTAGAGTATAAAATGAGCTTAACCAGAAAAACAGCTCTCGATTTTTAGC
This sequence comes from Forcipomyia taiwana, assembly GCA_963930915.1. Taxonomy (NCBI): domain Eukaryota; kingdom Metazoa; phylum Arthropoda; class Insecta; order Diptera; family Ceratopogonidae; genus Forcipomyia; species Forcipomyia taiwana. The sequence continues at coordinate 531,502 of CAWVOI010000005.1, forward strand.
TATTTCAAGTGCCTTTTCCCGTTGTCTTATCTACAATGATTTAATTTTAAGAATTAAAGAAAAACAATAAAATTTTTGAACGATTAAATAACTAGAACGATTTGAGAAATATTGAGCCTGTACAGAACTTTTTCATCCCGTAGCAAAATTCTCAAGTAAGAATCAAATGACATATTTCTTAGAGAGAACCTTTAAAGAACCTCTTTCGTCCCATAAAAAGTTCTCGAGTAAGAATGGAATAAAATATTTCTTAAAGTTTTTATAGCGTAATTCAATATTATGTTGCATTTTGCTTCGTTGCAAAAGTTTGCCTTAAAAAATACTAAATTACGAGTTGCAGGCACCATATCGACCAAGCCAGTTAATAGATAGATAGATCTGGGGTGGGGCAGAGGGTCACGCAGGTCCCGAAGATCCTATTGTGACCCATCCGTCAGAGACGGATTGCCCCGGACTCAGGGTTTTAAAGCCCCAAGTCCTGAGCCAGTTAATAAAAACACATTAAGTTAAGTATAAATTAAGATAACAAATAAATTAAGTAAAATCGGAGAATAAGCTTAAGGGTGCATTTTCAAAGAGCCTCAAGGGCCTCTAGCTCCGTCTTTGTACATGGTAGGGGTCACATGTGATACCATGATTTAATAGATTTTGCACAGACTACATCATACTAAATTTCTTTCAGCTCAATCGGATGCTAAACTAAACTAAAATTTCAGCTCAATCGGATGTAAAATAAGGAGTTTTCATACAAACGTAAAACACCCCCATTCCCCCCCCCCCCAGAGGGAATGGATGTCTAAAATTGTTAGTTTGCACCTCTACATATTATGCTCTACACGATGCAAAAATCCGCAGCTCTCTAGCTATTATGGTTCTCGAGTTATAAAATTTCGGACAGACCGACAGACAGACTGACGGCAAAGCGGCCACAATAGTGCATTTTTGGCAAAATGCTGAAAATGCACTAAAAAAATTACTTTCGAGTTTTTGAGGTCGAGGGGGCCCTTTTCCAGGTGCCAGAGGCCGTTCTTTAATTTAAAAAGAGAAATTTTAAGTTTTCGAGGTCAAGTGGGCCCCTTTTCCAGCTATCAGAAGCCCCTCTTTGAGAATGAAAGGGCCCCTTTTTTGGCTAAGAAGCCCCTTTCATAATTTCTGCCTTTGGTACGTGCCTAGTTCAGGTAGTAGGTACGTTGTGGCTCGCCAACCCCCCATTTTGCAAAATCTGGTGGCGCTACGCGCTACTTTTTTATGATGCCGTTGTGAAGGTACACTATTCGACTTGTTGAGGAGAGGCTTTATCGCTTGCACACAACCGCTCCAAAGCCAAACGCAGTGATAAGATGATTGTTCAGTGGGCAAAACTGGCAAAATCTGTATTCATAAAAATTATATTTTCCTCTTATTACAAGTTATGTTATCACACACTTATCACAAGTTTTTAAGTTATAGTGATTGCACGCGACTTGAAATAATGACAGTTTGTAGTGAATTTTAAAGATTTCGAAAAAACTTCACTGTCCGATTTGCCCCTCCGTTTATCCGTTTGAGTCACAAAGGCTCCGAAATTGTAAGACTTAGAGATATGTGGTGCCTTTCATATAGTCGTGGATGGTCTGGGGGGGCCCAAAACATTTTGATTTTTCCTGAAAATCATGTGGGGTAGTTAAGGGGGTTTCCCGTTGTAAGGAATTTCCACAAACCTTATCCGATTGAGCTGAAAATTCAGTTTTTTGCAGTCCGTGTAAAATCTAAAAAGTCATGTAACCACATGTGCCCCCAACCTCCTACAGGGATGGAGCCAGGGGCCCTCACATTGAGGAAATATTTAAATACTCCGATTGAGCTGAAACCCAAACTGTTCATGTACAATGATAAGCCAAGAAGTTATCGATTCGAAACTTGTTAACAGAACTTAATGCTTTTTAGGTTCCTAGGGGTGGAGGGGGGAAATTTTAGTTGCTCGAATTTTAACATATAATGAAATTTAACTTATTAATATAGAGATATTGAGGATACACGAAATCATGAAAAATCGACTTAGGAAGCTGAAACTTGGCACACATCATACTCATTAACTCCCAATTAAGGTTAAAAAAAAGTTTTAGGGAAATTTTAATTTTGGGGACCACCATTGGAACTTATGTGGCCGAAAACAGGTGATTTTCTACAACTCACCTTCCACAAAAGAAATCGAAAAATCACTTCTTAGTGGAACTAGCGACACCAAAATTCATATTTATGTCGATTGTCAGTATAATCTGCCGCGCAGATTTTGAGTTCCGTTGTTGCCAAGCGAAAAATTTACTTTTTTGCAAGGAGAATTTGTTTCTCCCCCTTATAACTTTTTGTCTATAAGTGTTATCCAACTGTCTTTCAGGGAGCTTTAAGACCTTATCAGACTCAACACTCATGTCTGGTTTCATTAAGCTACCATACGTAGTTTTTTAAAGACAGAAATGCAAAGTTGTAGGCCCATTTTGTATGGAAAAATGGACCTTTTGGTTAATAACTTCTTTCCAGGAGGTGCTAAAAATCAATCCTTTCACAACCCCTCTCATTTTGAGTCAAGAAAGATCTGTGCAAGTTTTGAGGGCTTTACGTCTAATGGTTTAGAAATGAGAGCCGATGAATGTGTCAGCCTGTAGAAACGCTCCTAATTTAATACTCTGACTAAATTTTGTCAATACAAATTGAATCAAACCAAAATATAAATTCGAAGATCAAGTATAAGAAGTGCATTCTCCCGGGTTTATATTTTGAGAAAATCTTAGTACCTCATATAAATTGTTCAAAAATTCAAGAAATTAAGTCTTATAAATTTCAATAAGTTCCCCTCAAAATATAAACCCGGAAAACGCACTTCTTATACTTGATCTTCGATTTTATTTTAATATGATTTTATTTGAGTTTTTTTTATTTTTGTGGATTTTTCAAGGTTTTTTTTCATTTTTGAGCCACGTTATATGGGCATAATTACTCTTGGAGGACGGAGTTATTTTACGGGAGAAGGGATTTTCCCTTACCTATTTTTGCCCGCGAATCACCTGTCATTTTGTATGAAGAGTGGTGAAAATGTAATTAAATCACGGCAAATGCTCTGTCAAATTGCAATACTCTGTAAATTACTGTACCGCGAAAATCAACTCGTTTTAGTATCCGAAATAGATAAAACGTTGTCTTTTGCGCGAGAGTGGTTTTTGCAACTTTTGCAACGAAGCCTCTCAAACGAATTCGTTCTCGACTAAGCTTATCATGTTTTTCTTTTTGTGGGAAAACGCACTAAAAAAGAAAATAGGCAATCAATTTACCATAAAATGCATATGAATCCATCGTTCCATCTGAAAGAAAATTACATTAGATAAACGCATAAAATTGTAAGGTACGATTTCTAAATAAAAAAAAAGATAAGGGCTCGTTCAAATATAACGGCACGGTCCTGGGGGTAGGGGAGATGGGGCTTCGCCAAAAGAAAGGGGGCTCGGGCTACCCGAAAAAAGACTGGGCCCGCTCATCCCGGCCGGACTTTGGGGGGTTCGGACCTAACTTTTTGGTTGCGGGCGAGCCCGGGATTTTTCGGGGTATTTTGGGCGGGTTCGAGTTTTTAAAAAGCCCGAAATTGAAAAAACTTATGATTTGACTCAAACTAAAATTCATTGTTTTCAAATCATGACATACATACATAGGTACGTTAATTATTTTACATTTAGATTGAATGACAATAAATAGAGATAATTATTTTATTGTTTTTGATACAATTATTTGGCCGCGTCTGGCAGGCACAAAGGTAAAATTTAAAGGTTTTCTTTTGAATTGCAACTTTGATAACTTTTACACGGCATCAATTGGACCAATAAACATTCTTATATTATCAAGTCCCTATCAACAAGGGGATGTTGACAGAGGTACCTGAAGTCATTATGGGATGAAATACTGAAATTCTCCTATTGAGCTAGAATTCAAAGTAGTCATCAAATAAGAAACACTTGGAAAAATTAAATTAAGTCGAATTAAAGTAAATTAAATTACATCAAAATACAAAATCGAAGATCAAGTATAAGAAGTGCATTTTCTAGGGATCATATTTTGAGGGGATATTATAGCCTCATGTAAATTGAGTATCCAAGAAATTTCAATAAATTTCCTTTTTGTTTTAAATTGGCTGATGTTACTCCAATATTCAAATCCGGGGACAGAACTTTAGTTGAGAATTATAGGGCCATTAGCATACTTTGCTCTATGGGGAAGCTGTTTGAGAAACTGGTGGCTGAGGCGCTGTCTGAAGCCATTAGACCTCACCTGAACCCTGCACAGCATGGGTTTCTGAAGGGAAGATCAACTACAACTAACCTTATGGAGTACACCTGTAGGATTAGGAGGGAGATATCGGCGGGGAAGCAGGCTGATGTAGGTTATAACGACTTTGTGAGTGCTTTCGACTTGGTCAACCACGGCCTGGTGAAGCTCAAACTCTCTAAGAAGGGTATTGGTGGTAGCCTGCTTGAATGGTTTGGCTCCTACTTGACTGGACGCAGACAAAGAGTTAACGTAATGGGGCGTTTTTCGAGAGTTGCAGAGGTTGAATCTGGTGTGCCACAGGGTAGTATTTTGGGCCCCCTGCTGTTTGCGATTTTTATAGATGACCTACCCTCTGTGATGTATGCGGATGATTGTAAGATTTTTAGAACTGTGGCCGGAGAGGACGACTGTGTTCTCCTGCAGAGGGATATTGATCGCCTGACTGAGTGGTGCGTAAAAAATGGCATGCGGTCTAACCTTAAGAAGTGTGCAGTGATGAGTTTTTCGAGGAAGAGGGCAGGGGTTTTCCAATTTCCGTATGAGATGAATGGCGAGAGGCTGACAAGAGTTACAACTGTGAAAGACCTCGGTGTGTTGTTGGATCAGAGACTAACCTTTAGAGACCATGTGGAGCGGATAAGGGGAACAGCTAACTTTGCACTGGATTTTGTGAAGAGGAGGGTTCGTGAGCTGGGTAATCCATCGCTCTGTAAGGGGCTCTACTGTGCTCTGGTTCTGCCTTTACTGGAGTTCGCGAGTGTGGTATGTGCGCCTTATAGAGCTGTAGATTGTCAGAGGTTGGAGAGTGTTCAGAAGCAGTTCCTTCTTTTTGCCCTGCATGACCTGAACTTTGTCGGATACCGGTTACCTCCTTATCGGAGTCGCTTGCTACTTCTTCAGATGTTGACCCTGGAGCACAGGAGGGAGATTGCATCGACACTCCTGGTCTTCGACATTCTCAGGGGAAACATCGAGGTCTCCCCATCTCTTGACGGAGACTGTGGGTAGGACGGACTTTGAGATCAACGGCATTGTATCTAGGGGTGTGAGGGTTTTCAACAAGAATGCCGACTGCTACAAGAACACTGTGAGCAGGGTGACATTTAAGGACAGACTGAGAAGAAAGTATGGTAGGATTTTTGAACCATGACATTGTTCTAAGGATTTTTTTATGTTTATGTTCTACTAGATTTAAGTAGCTTAAGATATTTTTGTACAGAGTTTAATTGCTTCAATAAAATTCCCTCAAGATATAAACCCAAGAAAATGCACTTTTTATATAATACTTGAAATTTGATTTTGTGTTTTGGTTTTCTCTGTCTGTGGGAAAATGCAATGAAAAGAAATCAAAGTTTACAAAATTAATCACGGTTTTTTCACAAGGGCTCGGGTGGCCCAGGCCTGGAGTTTATGGCGTGGCCACCTCTGCAACCAAAATGTGACACGACCGTAACACAAAACAGGGGGAGGGTGGTTTCCAGCTACTCCGTTAGATCACGGTTTTTATTTAAAATAAAAAAATAACCAGTACCATTTAATGTGCCTAAAAAATCTAACATTTCCATTTTTGCCAAATCAGGATAACTTCAAACAAAAGTGAAAACTTTTGATCCTTTGGATTTTTGATTTCAATAAAACTTGGCTGATTTGTTCAGTTTTGAAAACAAAAATTTTCTGCGTTTTTAGTTGTTTTAAATTCCATCATGGCTGCCCTTGAGGTCATCTTGAAAGTGCAAAATTATCGTAAATTTATGGTTTTCTGCCTTTGCATTTGCATTTGTTTCTCCGAACCACTTGACCGATTTTAATGAGTGACCACTTGTTAAAAACTGCATAAAATTCCAAACAAACTGAGGGTAAAAAATAATCTATCCAAAAAATATCTTTATATACATATATCATAAACAATACTTATTTTTTGAATATCTCAAAATGGTACTTATTAAAAAATCTCAAAATTTGTTATTTTGTGTCTTATTTGAGGAAAAACATGCACACAAAATTTCATGAATGTTCAGATTTTTATTTTTGAAATATGAGAGAATGAAGGGCGAAAGTTCATATTTCTCCATACAAAAATTTTTCGATTTTTGAGTTTTGTATTTTTTTCAGCTAAAATTCTTCAATACCCAACCAGTGACGTTAAATTTAAACGTTTATGAAGAAACTTTCGTAATGCACCCCTTTGTCATACTCAAATATGCACTTAAAGGGGTGATTTGGGGCTAAATCAAGCATTTTCAGGAACGCCTTGTTCAGGCTTCGGAAGACTGAGGAGCCTTAATTTTTTTTTAAATTAAAACTCCACAACTGTGAGAGATGGAGGTAATATAACGTTTCATGATTTTATAGATTTTTTGACGTCGGTGCTGCTGTTTACTGAAGACCTCATTGAGCTCTATAGATATCTGAAACTAGTAGGGATTTACACCTCTCAAAACGAGGTTGTTTGCATTCCTTTTTCGCAACCTCGCCTTTGTCTGTCTCTGACAATTATCGGAAACTATGGGCTATGATAAGATCAATAAGGAACTTCGCTTGCTTCTTGCCTCAAACCTGTAATGCTGCCATCACACTACAGAAAATTGCCAGATTTTTGGCGAAATTAGTTGCTCTGATTCTGATTATTTGCTCTGGGCAAAAATTGCCGCAATTTTGGCCCAGAGCAAATAATCAGAATCAGGGCAACTAATTTCGTCAAAAATCGGGTAATTTTCTGTAGTGTGATGACAACCTAACTATCTTAATAATTTTTTTTTTGAATTCAAACATACTTAAATTTTGGTTCAACCGGATCATCTACAAGAAAGTTTTAAATAACGGGAAAACCGCTCTGGTTACCCCCCTAATGATTTTTCGAAAGAACCAAAACGTTTATAAAAGTAGTAAGGTGCATTCAGTTCATATAAAGCCATTCAGTATTTTTCAATTTTTCGAGTGTCGTCAAAGATTTTTCAAGATTTTTTTGTGTTTTGAACGGGAACCATGCGTTTTGTGAATTTTTAAATTGCCCAAAACTATTTAGAACAATAGAAGCAACTGTTGTAATCACGAACGGATTCAATTCTGCAACCATTTCCGGAATATGGAGCTCTTTTATTGATGGAAGGTTTAGTAGTCAAGCATGTAATACCTATAACTAAGATACACTTCTTGCCATTAAGCTTTTTTTTAGCTTTAATCAACTTGCTCCTCCAAGTCAATTTGGGTCTTCCTTTTCTTCTTGATCCTTGGGGATCCTACTACAGCAGGACTCTTCTTATTATTTCTGGATCTCTGCGGAGGGTGTGGCAGATCCTTTTCTATTTACGCTCTTTTTTATTGGTGAATTCCCAAAAGTCATAGTTTTTGATTACTTAAGGCCAGACCATACATGGCAACATGCAAAAGCCTCAGGTCTCTAAGTCTTACAGTTTCGGAGACTTTGCCACTCGGACAGACGGATGGACAAACCGGAAACAGGAGTAGATTTTTTTAAGAATGTTGAAAATGCACTAAAAATTTAAATAAGACAGTTACAACCAGTCATTAAACCAAGTAGATTTAAAAATTCCAACGCAAAACTAGCCAGAGATAAAAAATCATGCAGCTGGAAAATGTGGCTAAAATAACTTTTTGTTTTGGAATCTCATAAATCATAATTCAGTGTGCAAATGTGCAATGACCGATTGCGAAAATTGTTTTGTTCGTGAAAACAAGAAAATAGTTTTCTTACTTTTTTTGTGTTCATTTCAGAGATGTACTCCTGATTTTTTCTAAATGTTTCTTGAAATTGATAGTTACTTGAAAATATAGAACCCATTTTCTATCTTTCAATATTTTTTTGTGATCAATAATATTATTGTGACTTTAATTCAATAAAGCGAATGAGATTTATTGAATCCCAGATAAAAAAATATACACCGATCATATGCCAAATGAATATGTTTTTTGAAAAAGAATCCAAAATAATATTTTAGCGACCAAAACACTATGGTAATGTTTCAAATTGATTGAAAATTTGAAAATTGAAAAATTACAATACCCCCTCCATCCAACACCCACTAAATCTCAATATTTGCTCGTTCATAACAAAAATATTTGGAATCAGCGATTTTTTTATTGTACCGGAAGTTGAAGGGCACGCAAGTCGCGAAGATCCTATTGTGAGCCACCTTGACAGAGTCAAGGGTTCCTCGGTAGCGTACCCCACTTTTTACTACCGTACGCGCAATAGCAGTCGCATTCTTGGCTTGCACTAAGAACACACTTTCAGTGGAAGTTGCCGTAACGCTACAGATAAGGCTATCTCTTCGCCATCAGCGACCAAAAATTACTTGAAAATTTTCAACAAGAGTACATATATAAGTGCACAGATACGATTCTTCTGAGACCTCATGGCGAGCGCTAGATTCTTTTTGATTTCTTTTTAGCACATTATTCAGTCTGTAAGCCCTAAAAATAACATATTTCTGTTTTAAACCGGAAAAAAGCAAAAACAATAAGGGAACTATCCGACACTCTTCCAATTTTTCACGTGTTTTTCCGATAGTTTTTAGAAGTTTTAAAATAATTTTCAGATGATGTCCAATTTCTCGGCCTTTCCAGACAGATACATTTGAATACATGATACATTTAAAAAATCTCAAAAATTTTTATTTTGTGTCTTATTTGAATAACAAATTTTGAGATTTTTCAAAAAATACCATTTTTAGATATTCAAAAAATAAATATTTTTTATGATATATGTATATGAAGAAAAATTTTGGATTAATTATTTTTTACCCTCAGTTTGTTTGAAATGTTATGTTTATGTAGTTTTTAAAAGTGGCCTTTTATTGAAATCGGTTAAGTGGTTCGGGAAAAACAAATGCAAATGTAAGGGCAGAAAATAACATATTTTCGATCATTTCGCATTTTTAAGGTGACCTCAAGGGCAGCCGTGAGGGAATTTAAAAAAATTAAATCAAATCAAATTAAATTAGATCAAATCAAAATACAAAATCGAAGATCAAATATAAGAAGTGCATTATCCCGGGTTTATATTTTGAGGGAATCTTATTTAAATTCATAATACTCAATTTCTGAATTTTTAAACAATTTACAATCACCCCCAAATACAAACCTTTTTCGGTAATTTATATAAATAATTCAAATTTAAGCCCAAAAGGCAAATCTACATGAATTTGCTTCCCATACAAATTTCGGGAGTTCCCCTCTCCTCCCCCTTAGTCGATAGGAGCATACTATAGGAATGGTTTTTGCTCAAATAAAAGCCCTATAAGAGTTACCAAAGTTTGAGCCCAATCGGACGATCTTGAAAATTCGCCCATTTGTTGTTGTTGTTGTTGTTGTTGTTATTCATAATAATAAGGAGCGCGCCGAAGCATTTTGCTCCTTGAGAGATACATCAGTGTTTTACAATATTTTCATAACTAGAGCCCTAAGTGCGAAGGAAATCACAATTCGTTTCTTCATTTTCTCTCCAGAGATATTTGTGAAAAGCATTGCCGATTACTGATATTTTTCTATTCCTCCAATACGAGGACACAAGCAAGACATACGCGAAACAAGAAGGTACAGGATTTTCTGTCCAGGTTCAAAAGGTGAAAACGATAAAAATCAGGAAAAAAAGAAGTTTTCGTAACAAACCAACTCGTCAGATGTGCGTGTAGTAGCCTGCAGTTTTTAAAAAGTCCATGATATGTCTGAAAAGTCCAGGATTTCCAAAGTCCTTCAAGCTCCCGGTCAGTCCGTGGTCGTGTCTCATGTCGTCCAGTCCTTCGCAGTCAGCAAAGACATGTCTCACAGTCAAAGTGTCTCCGCAAAATTCGCACACTGGCCTCGTCCCGTCCCTTTCCATGAGCCACCCGTGTGTGAGACTCGAGTGGCCCACCCGCAAGCGTGTCAGGATCGTGTCGTCCCTGCGAGAACCCATTGCCTGCCTCCTCTCGGAGACTTCAGGCATCCAGCCCTTCAGGAAATTGGCGCTGTCGACCTGCCTCCACCTGGAGGTGATCGAGGAGTGAGTCTGTGTCCTGAACAGAGTCTTCGCGTCGTTCAGCGAGAGGTACGTGTGGAGGCTGGTGTCTGGGTTGCGAATATCTGCCTTGGCTAGCTCGTCTGCTCTCTCGTTCCCGGGGACACCGCAGTGCCCAGGAACCCACACGATATGGAAGTTCCGATGCTGCATGAGGATTTTTTGAATGTTCTGAATTATGGGATCTCGAGCCCTGAGCACTGAGATCGCGTTCACGCTGCTGAGGGAGTCAGTAGCGAAGGCTGTCGTGGAACCAGGATCGGGAGCAGATTCGGAGGCGTACTTGAGCGCGAAGAAAAGGGCGGCTGCCTCTTCGTGGAAGACGCAGGCTTCTCGCCTGAACCTTGCCTGGAAGGTCATGTCCTCAATATGGGCCGCAATGCCCACTCCCGTGTCGTCTTTTGAGGCGTCTGTGTAGACGACCCTTTGGAAACCCGACAGCACGGACGCGACTGCTGCTCTGAGAATCACAGGGCTCGTGTGGTCCTTTTTGGTGAAGTGGGCTTCCCGATGTCGAAGTTTGGTGGCAGCCATTGAAGTTGGTTCACTGAATCGGAAAGCGTCGGGGAGGAGCCCGAGGTCTCTCGGGGCTGAAACGAACCTGTCAGCAAATGACTTGGGGACTGGGTCGGCGAAGAACTCGAGTCGCCCATTTGTCTTCCAAGGGAAGCCACAAGATTATATTCAAAAGTTTCCTGATGCATTGTTTTACGTTGCTGAGACCATGTGTTGAAGCAAATGTTTCTAATGATGTAATTTTACGTACCTTTTTTCAGCTCAATCGGACGAAGTATATGGAACTTTAATACAACGGGAAAACCCCCTTAACTACCCCCCTAAGGTATGTTCACGAAATAACTTTTACAACTTAATCGATTTTTTAAAAATAGTACCTAAGTAATAATATTATATGTTATGTACTCCCCTGTTAGAGGAACTTATCCAGTTAATTCTAGTGGGAATTGTTTTTGGATGTTGATTGAATAGTAAGAAATGTCTTTCAAATAAGAATATATACCAAAAATTCATATGCACATTTTTTCAATAAATCAGCCAAAATCGTACAAAGCGATTAAAATTTTCGCGAAATCCTTTCGATAAACTACAAGGAACTTGTTTTTCCGTTTAAAGGATTCAAAATCAATAAAAAGAAAGAAAAACGGCGGACTAAAAAAAGGTTTTCAGGATTTGGAGTTTGCCAAGATGATTCTATGTCTGTTTAAGGAAAATCAAGGGTAATATATTAGAGATGGTTATGGGTGGGCTGGTGCTTTCCTAATTAAATTTGTGAAATAAGAAAAAACTTCTAGTTAGAGGTCATACAAAGTGATTTTAAATCAAATCAAGACGTTTCATAACCAAAATCTGCACAGCAAAGACCCAGGAACTTTATGAAGAATATGCAGGACAGAAATCGAAGCTAAATTTTAATAGAGGACAAAAACATACGCTAGCATGAAAGCAACCTTTTAACCGGTCTTCAATTCTTTTCAGAAACTTTTTTTGGGGTCTACAGAAAAGCTTACAATTCAAATAGCCATAAAAAATTTACTTAAAATCATGATTTAGCAAGTCATCTGGATATATGTCAAAAAAACTCAATTTTGCAGAATTTCGGAACATTGGTGAAACATATTTCTATCCGAAATTGTTGGGGAAACCAATTGTCACTCGCGTATAATAATCACAACCATAAGCCAACATTATGACTAAACCTTGCCTCCATTCATTAATTTAGAAAAGCTGGAGCTCATTTCTAAGCCAAAGAGTCATATTCGTTCTCTAAAAGCATTTACCTACTCATATACCAAAACTTCGTCCCATCGAAAAGTATCCGGCTATTTTCAACCTAAATCTACTGAGAGGCTTCAGGCCTTCAAAAAAATATGAAATATCTAGAGAGAAAGTGAAAAAGTGTAGCTCACAGTACGACAGAGGGTCGGGAAAAAAGGTTTTTTGGGGTCCAAAACAGAAATTTTTGAATCTTTCTCAGATTGAAGTGGATAGTTGAAATGGTATTTTTCCTAACATGCTTAAGGTATTTTAAACTGAAAAAAATTATAACATGATGTATCTAATCAAAATTGAAAATCTGACAGCCTAAAATCTGTGTAAAAGTTATTTCGTGAACATACCTTAGGAGGAATGGGGGTCTAAGATATCTAACCTTCCACCCTACAGACTATGTCCTACACGATACAGAAAACCGCAGGTCTCTATCTCTTCTGGTTCTTGAGTTATAAAGTTTCGGACGGACGGACAGACAAACGGACAGACAGACGGACAGACAGACGGACGGACAGACAGACGGACAGACAGACGGACAGACAGACGGACAGACAGACGGACATAGCAGATGCAATAGTGCATTTTTCTCCATTTAAGGGAAAATACACTAAAAACTAAAAACGCAAAACATTTTCTTTTTCAAAATTGAACCGATGTGCTAAGTTTCATCGAACCATTTCGAGCTTTTACAATGAGTGCAAGGAATTCCAAACGAAATATTGCAGAATAAAAAAATGCACTGGGTAAGTATCTAGAAAAAAGTTTATATGTATGAGCATAAATGTTATATTCCCTGGTCATATACACTTTATATTTACGTTTAACATATGAAAAGAAGATATTACTCCCAAAAATTTCGCATATTGACAGCATTTTTGTTATTATTGACACACATAGGTATTGGAGACAACCGGCATTTATCTTTTACAACCTTGTTGTATTGATACTTAAAACAAAAAGTAAAGTTGCATGTACCTATTTGATTCAAATAAGAAGAAATCGTGATTTGCTGTTTCAAATTGTGTTATTATTGTTTAGTAGCGACCATCAATCACTGATCGCATAATGAATAGGTAAGTTTTTTAGAATGAAAAATAATAATTATTGTTAGCAGAGCAGTTTATTAGCAACTAACTTCTTGAATGATTTACTCTACTAAGTCATATGTCACAGCCTTCTTTAATCTTTTATACGCCCCCTTGAAGAAGCTGGTCTAATTTTGATGTCTCCTTGACTGGCTTAGTCAATCCATCTGCCTTCATCATGTCTGTTGGAACGGGGTCCAGAACGATTTTCTCCTCCTTGATCTTCTCTCGGACAAAATGATGTCGAATGTCGATGTGTTTGGTGCGGGGGTTGTAAGAGCTGTTCTTTGCTAAACATAGTGCGCCTTTGTTGTCGCCGAAAATCTGCATGGGTCCTTTTACGGCTGGATCTAGTTCGCCTTGAAGTTGCTGCCACCACATAGCTTCTTGCGTCGCTGATGACAGAGCCATGTACTCGGCCTTGGTTGAAGAGAGTGCGACTGTTGTTTGTCGCTTTGATTGCCAGGAAATTGGTCCATCTGAAATCTGGAACAGGAACCCAGTCACCGATCTTCGGTCGTCTTCGCAGGAGCCCCAGTCTGAATCGCAGAAACCTAGAATAGATAGATTTCCGCCTCTTCTGAAAGAGATCTTCTTTGTTAAAGTCCCCTTCAGGTGTCGCAGGTTTCGCTTTACGGTCTAACAATGCGCTGATCCAGGATTCTCGCAGAATTTTGCAGCGTTGTTGACTGTGAAACTAATGTCTGGTCGCGTGCAATGAGCCGCAAATATCAAGCTCCCAATTGCCTCTCGGTATGGAACTTTTATCTGCTCAATGGTCTCCTGGTCCTTCGGGCACATATCCTTGGTGAGCCTCTGGTTAGGGTCAGCAGGCAAGCGAGCAGGGTTGTAATCTAGCATATTGTATTTTGCTAGGACCTCCTTGATGTATTTCTCCTGGTCCAAGTAAATCGCGGAGTCATCTTTGGAGATTCTGATTCCCAGGCACTGCATCGCTTCCCCCAAGTCCTTCATTTTGAAGTTCTCATTCAAACACTGCTTGACCTTCTTGGTAAGGTCATCGTTGTTTGAGAATATAAGGATATCATCTACAAATATGGCGACGTAAATGATTTTCCCCTTGCGTGCCGAAGAGTAAATGCAGGAATCTATTTTCGACTGCTTAAGCCCAATACTCTTCAGACGGTTGTCTAGCTTCTGGTTCCAAACTCGAGATGCCTGTTTCAGGCCATACAGGGCTTTCTTGAGACGACACACCTTCGCCCCCTGAAGCTGGAACCCAACCGGCTGCTCCATGTAGATCTCCTCGTTGTGCAAGTCACCTTGTAGGAACGCCGTGACTGCATCCATTTGATGGACTTTCAGGTCGTATTTAGCTGAAAGAGCCATTAAGTACCGAATGGAGGAGTACCTTACAACCGGAGAGAATGTCTCTTGATAGTCTACGCCCTCCTTCTGCGAACATCCTTTAGCTACCAATCTGGCCTTGTATCGTTCGATTGCGCCACTTGCGTCGCACTTGATCTTAAACACCCACTTTCATTTGATTGCTTTTCTCCCTGGTGGAAGATCGACGAGCTCCCATGTGTCATTCTCAACGTGAGAATCGAGTTCTTCCTTCATAGCTGTCATCCACTTGCTGGAGGCTGACAAGTTGACTGCGTCCTTGAAGGTTTCAGGTTCTGACTGCAACGGGTCGTGTGCCAGAAAACTGCTCTCGTTCAGCTTAACATGAGATAACTTGCCATGGTTTATGCGCTCTGTCGAGCTAGGCCTTTGAATGTTCCTAGGAGGTCCAACATTCAATTCATTGTGCTCGGGGAGCACGTTAAAGGTCCGCTCGGAGGTGTTGGGCTGTTTGAAAGAATTATGGGCTGTATAATTCTTATCAAGCTCAAAACTGATAGATTCGCCTGAGGACGGGCGCCCCCTTAGGCTTCGCCCTTGAAAATCCCCGGAAGGTGCAATTTTTTAATCATTTTGCCCGGGGAGCGCAAAATCTGGAGCTCTTGAATCTACCACCATCTTCGAGGAACTCTTCCTCGTCGGAGTCATCGTCGTCAGTGATGCAGACGGGTTCAGGTCCTTGCAAAATTCGGGGATTAGAAATTTGCTCGAAGTTTTGGTCGTAATTTAACTTGCCTGGAGGTCGGCACTCTCGACCACTGCGCCTGAACAATCCCCCTGGTGGTACAGATTGAAGATCTTTTTGCGGTGAGAGTGCAGTAGTAGGCTTTGCGTTTAACGACACAGCAGAAACAACTCCAACCTCGACATCTTGGATATCAGGCGAGTAACTTTTAGGTGCTGCTGGTCTTGGAGCCTCGACTGCTGCCTCAAGAACGACCTGGTGGATATAAATCTCCTCACAACCCTGGCATTGGGCTGGACTTCCGGACGAAACTGGCTTCTTTGGGTGATTTTCTTTGATAAAAATCACATCTCGGGACACGGTGATGACGCCTTTCACTAGATCGTAAACTCGGTAGTTTTTCGACGTTGCAGTGGAAGCGTGCTGGGCCCATAACCTGTTAGCAGAGCAGTTTATTAGCAACTAACTTCTTGAATGATTTACTCTACTAAGTCATATGTCACAGCCTTCTTTAATTTTTAATAATTATTAATCAGTGATAAGCCAATAAAATTCATTTTATTGTATTCTTTGTTTGATAAATTTATCTGTTACTATAAACAAGGGGGAGACCCCCTGCTCGCCGCTCCGCACCCATCGCTTCGCACGGTTTGCCAACCCGACAACCCTGGCTAGCGGTTTAGACTTCCCTGTACAAAATAAGAAGTCACAACCAACAGAGTAGTCGCCTTTAAGGAACTTCAAGGAAAAAAGGTTTAAGAATTAATTGTGGTTGTTACATTTCAAATAAGCTGCGTACTGCGTAAAACCACGAGGGAGCACCCAATCGGGTGCCTCCTTTAAAAAAAGGAACCCTGCATTCGGCAAAATGTGGTAGCGCTACGCGCTCCGGCTTTCAAACATTCAAATTTTCTAAGTTTTCTTATGGAGAACATAAAACTTTAAACATATAATACAGAGATATTGAGGATATACGAAGGACAAGGGCATAGCCAGGAACAAAGGTGAGGTGAAAAGTAGTCCAAAAGGTGCAGCTGTATCTCTTATATCTTGGTCACTTTATAAGAAAAAACAAGAATCTTTAATAAAAACTTTGATAAAAACTCGCAAAGCACATTCAGAAGAAATTCATTTGGAAATGAAAACGCAAGCTGAAGTTGATTCTAATGGCGAAAAACTGAAAAAACGAAAGCTACGGGAAGAGGAGCTGGAAGCCGAAATACTGTCAGTATCAGAAATTCAATCGGACTCCGAGGTACAAAGACAAGTTTGCCAAAATGACTCGGGGAATTTCGGTGGAAAAGCCAAAATATCAATAAAAAGGACCACGATAGAAAGCTGACTAAATGACTAAATGACCCTTGGGTTTTGGGTTAAGGGTTGCGGAGACATTCAGTCAAGAAAGAGCAATACTCAAGCCCATTTTCGTTTTATCAGTTTTTCAATTTTTTTTTCTTGAGTTATTGAAGATATATGACCAAACGCTAGAAAACTAGGCTTATGGTAACATTTCTAAAAGCTTCGGAATTTGGTTGTTTTGAAAAAGTAACTTTTGGCCTCCTCAGAACTGTTAAAAAAATTCAAATTTACGAATTCCGGCGAGAATGGACAAATAACAAAAGTATAAAAATGTAAAAATAGTTGTTAAAAATATGATTGTGCCTTCGGCAACCTTCGGCAAGCTCGCACCACATATTTACTTAACATCTTTATGCACCAACTCAATTTTGATCCTGGCTACACCCTTGACTAAGGAACCTGAAATCTGCACAAATCATACTAATTTACTCTCAAGTAAGGTTGAAACAAGTTTTCAGGTACATTTTAATTTTCGGGAGCACTTATGTGGCCGAAAACAAGTGATTTTCGGTTTTCTCTCCATAACTCATCTCCAACTAGAAATATCGCAAAATCGTTTCTTAGTGGAACTCGCAAAATCAAAATACATATTGTTAGTATAGGGTAAGGTTCGAATTATGAAACTGTTGAATTTTGGCTTAAGCTTGTAGTAATAGAGGTTTGTTTGCTCTTAAATACTACTTTATTCAGCGTTCCGAAAGGATGAAGAAATCCGTAGAACTTGAAGACGTGCATGCTGAAAATTCCGTCCACCCAAGCAGACCAAACGTGCCGCGCTGTTTGTGAAACACAACCGAGTCACAACGTTTGGCGACGTCTGTTTCCTGTATGTGTGCGAACTCACTTGCGCACCGATAGTGGAGAACGGAGATGTACGTGAATGCTCATGCGCGCACGGGAGACCGTTTGAAGCGCGTTTGAATGCGCCGGTACACCGTGCCACGTGACTTGCTGCAAACTGTGAGTTGCTGAGGAAACCGACTTGCTTGAGTATAAAATCAGAATGTTCTGCTGCTACAAGCTTAAGCAATTTTGCTCTTACGCCCTCAGTACTAAGTCTTACCCCCCTTCAGTTATATTGCTGAACTTGTAATTATTATAATTATTTATTCCAATTGAAAAAAACTTTCTATCTCATGTTGTTGAATGGTTGCATGAATGGAAATTTTTTTCAAAAAATAATTCAAATTTCTTAAGAAATGGCGAATTTTGATTATTTTTCTTAAGGTTTTTAGGTATCTATGTAAAACTAAAGTGTAAAGTAACAAATATGGTATCGTCGTTTAAGTTAGGCTCTGACTTTTCGATTATGCCTACTTTCAAGTGAATTGAGCCTATATTAAGGGAGTAAGGAATGTTCGAAAAATTCTTCACCATGTCGAATTGTGGAACATGGAAGGTCGAATTGTGGAACAAGGGAATTGATCCTTCGGGAATAGCTGAAAAAGTGATTCGGAAGGAACTTTTAACCTCTCCAACTGGATTGGCTTGGAAGGATTGAAAAAGCTCTCCACCAAATCGGAAGTTGGCCCGCCACCATCTTGGATTTTTATTCGTTAATAAATAAATGCATGGGGCTAAGCTGTAACTCATCTCTCCCTTTAGATAGGGCGTTGATTTTTTTTGTGTAGGTTCTCCTTAACTATTTCTTGACAAAACATGTAAAGTTTTGGAAATTTACGCTCTAATAAGCTCATAGGAATTTTTTGAAATTTCAAGAACAAATCTCTTAATTTTAGTTTTTGATTTTTCCTGGTCGCAATAAGCATTTGTTTTAAATGATTGATAGTCTTTTCAAAAGGGATTGTTAGCGTGCAATTTTGGCGCAAGTGACAATTTTTTATCTCAATTAAATGCGTCACCAGAAAATAAAGAAATTTTTTTTTTTCAATTCTTAACTTTGCAAGACCCTCACGCTAGTACCTTAAAAACTATATCAAAAAATTGATTGAAGTTTTCCCTAAAAAACTGTAAGATAACGCGACAATAAATGATTTTCTGAGCCAACTCCCATGCATTTATTTATTCACGAATAAACATCCAAGATTGCGGTGGGCCAACTTCCGGTTTGGTGGAGGGCTTTTCCAATCCCCTATGTACTCTTACCCTAAAAAATCCCAAGAGGATCCCCTTAATATTAAGGAAGTTAGACTGGTTTGCATTTCCTAGTGATTCCCTTGTTCCATTATTCAACCACCCCTGTTCCACAAATGACACTCTGTTCCATAATTCGACCAAAACCCAAAAACTTTAAAATTCACTTAAAACTCTTGAAAAAATTTTAGGCCCCTAATTTTTTTCTTGTTGTTTGTTAAATTATCTATCCACTGAAACCAAATTTGACCCTTTGGAATGCTGGAAAGCCAAGTTATAAAATAAAGAAAATAAATAAATAAACTAAGGCGTTAAGTGTTCTACAAACGAACTTTACCCTAATCGGCTCGTGGATTTTCAGTTCCGTTGTCGCATAGCTAAAAAATTGCAATTTTGCAAGGATAATTTTTTTTCCAACCATGATAATTTTTTTAAGGAATGCTATTTAATTGTCCTTCAAGAAGCTTTCAGATTTTATCAGAGTCAATTTTCGTGCCAAGTATCATGAAGCAACCATCAGCACTCAACTTTATAACTCAAGAACCAGAAGTCATAGAGGCCTGCGATTTTCTGCATGGTCCGTAGGGTAGGAGGTTAGACACCCATTACCTCTAGGGGGGGGGGGGGATTGAGGGAGGTAACCCCGTTGTATGAAAGTTCCATATACCTAATCCAAATTAGCTGAATTTTGGATATGTTGTAGTTCACATCAAATCTAGCAAATTATTTACCACAAATGTATACCCCTATCGCTTAAGGGGGCCGAATGGGAGACCGAGTGGGCCCCGAAGTTTGTATAGGGGAAAAATTAAGTTGCTCCGATTGAGCTGTAATTCCAAAGAGTCACGTAAAATTACAGTATAAAAAATCAAATTAAATTAAATCAAATCAAAATACAAAATCGAAGATCAAGTATAAGAAGTGCATTTTCCCGGGTTTATATTTTGAGGGAATCATATTTAAATTCTTGAACAATTTACAATTAGATTCCCTCAAAATATAAACTCGGGAAAATGCACTTCTTATACTTGACCTTCGATTTTGTATTTTGATTTGATTTAATTCAATTTGATTTGATTTTTTAACTCTTAAGTTCTACTCATACATGTCTACTTCTAAGCTTAACCAACCTTTTTCGGTAATTTAGATAAATTATTTGAATTTCAGCCCAAAAGGCAAATAAATCTACATGAATTTGCTTCCCATACAAATTTCGGGAGTTCCTCTCTCCGCCCCCTTAGTTGATAGGAGCATACTATAGGAATGGTTTTTGCTCAAATAACAGCCCTCTAAGAGTTACCAAAGTTTGAGCTCAATCGGACGATCTTGAAAATTCGCCCATTTGTCTTCCAAGGGGAGCCACAAGATTCTATTCAAAAGTTTTCTGATGCCTTGTTTTATGTTTTTGAGACCATGTTTTGAAGAAAATGTTTCTAATAATGTAATTTTACGTGAACATTTTGAATTTCAGCTCAATCGGAGCAACTAAAGTTTTCCCCGATACAAACTTCGGGGGTCTCCCACTCAGCCCCCTTAAGTGGTAGGGGCATACATGTGTTCTATGATTTGCTAGATTTGATGTGAACTACAATATATCTAAAATTTAGCTCAATCGAACGAAGTATAAGGAACTTTCATACAACGGGTTTACCCCCCTCACTGCCCCCCGAGGGGTAATGGGGGTCTAAGATTTCTAACTTTCCACCCTAAAGACCATGCTTTATACGATACAGAAAACCGCAGCTCTCTATCTCTTGTGTTTCTTGAGTTATAAAGTTTCGGACGGACAGACGGACGGACATAGCAGATGCAATAGTGCATTTTTTCTCCATTTGAGGGAAAATGCACTAAAACCGTATTGAATTAAATCAAAATACAAAATCGAAGATCAAGTATGAGAAGTGCATTTTCCCGGGTTTTTATTTTGAGGAAATCTTATTGTAAATTGTTCAAGAATTCAGAAATTAGTTATTTATTCTCTCCAAATAAATCGCTCGAAGGGTCTTAAAGGTCCCAAAAAGTCAAGGTTTGCTGTTTGGTGGATAGTCCAGCCCAGGGGACCTTGTTCTTCAAAAATTAGAGTCATCCGATCGCTATTCGAGAAGTTCACCTGCCGTTTTTGCAGGAAAAATTTAAAAAGCTGAAATTTCGGCAAAAATAGTACATTACGCGCCAAGGAGGCAAAGGAGATTTTTAGCTCCCGCGACTGGACATCAACCATATGAGCGATGTAGCAGCGAGGGCGTCAACTAGTCTAGGGAGTTCAAAAATCTCTTTGCCCCCGAGGCCTAGAATATGGAATTTTTTTTTTAAATTAAAAAAAAAAATTCCATGCTCTTGGCCCCGAGGTCCGTACAGTACTTTTCATCACAAGGTAATGCAAATCAAATAAGAAAATTTATTCCACATTTGCAACTAGAGATGTGCGGTGGATATCCGATACCCAGAAATACCCTAAAATAGGCGGTGCGCCATTATCCAGACTCAAACAAATCAAGTCGTATTATGTTTTGGTATATTAAAAGATCGTTTATCTGAGTTGTGCGGGTTCTTGTTCCCTCCAAATTACATATATGTGTCCTCTTTTGTCTCCACTATATACCACGGAGTCCCCTATGTAGTTTTGAGTCGCCTCAACGTTGTCTCTTTTTAGACGACAGCTGTTTGCACAACCGAGAAGAACGATCTTATGATTCTGTTCTCCTGGTACAAAACATAAGTCTTTGGTGCATTTTCTCATCAATTATTTTTGCTCCCTACTTTGCTCCCTCCTGGCCGATCCTGACCATTTAGAGGGACTATTTTTCCATTTCTAACCGCAAACGAACTGTCAATTTGTATGAAGAGTGATGAAAATATTATTTTTTCTGCATTGAGAAAAATGCAAAAAATAGCTTCCATGAAAATTAGGGTTTAACGATTCTCAACTTTTTTCAATTCTCGAAAATTTTTTGTTTACTTTGAGAACTTCTCGAGATTCTCGAGAATTTTCAAAAACTTTCCATTACTGAAATGTAAGATCTCAGACACAAAATTTTCAACCCTGAAACTTTTTCTTGTGGCATTTTAAATTCTCATAACTTTTTTCTTGATTTTTTTCCATTCAAAAAAAAAATCACGTAGAAAAGTTTTTAGTGCATTTTCATCAATTTTGAAAAAAATGCACTTATGTGTCCGATATGTACGTCTGTCCGTCTGTCTGTCTGTCCGTCTGTCCGTCCGTCCGAGTCGCAAAGGCTCCGAAACTACAAGAGCTAGAGACCTGCGGTTTTTTGCATGATGTCATTTATGGTCTGGAGGGTGGTGGAACCACTTTGGTTTTTCCGAAAAACTGCCTGGGGGGTAATTAAGGGGGTTTTCCCGTTGTATGAAAGTTCCATATACTTCGTCCGATTGAGCTGAATTTTGGATATGTTATACATCACGTCAAATCTAGCAAATCATAGAACATATGTTTGCCCCTATCACTTAAGGGGGTGGGGTGAGAGGCCTCCGAAGTGGGGAAAAATTTAGTTGCTCCGATTGAGCTGAAATTTAGAATGGTCATGTAAAATGACAAATTAAGCAACATTTGCTTCGGGTAATGGTCTCAAAAATGTAAAACAACGGACTCTGGGGGTCAATAAGTGGCCACCCAAGACTTCCCCTTGGCGAACAGTAGGGCAAATTTCAAATTCAACCAATTGAGCTGAAACTTTGGCAACTGTTAGATGGCATTAAATCCAGCAAAAAACAGTTCTACAGTAAGTCTCTATGACCTAAGAGTGAGGAGCTGTGAGCTCCCAAAGTTTGTATGAGGCGACAATTTTTAAACTCCAATTGAGCTGAAACTTGGGCAAATGTTAGATGACATTAAATTAAGCTAAATATCCTCCTGCATTAAGACCTTATGACCTTTGGGATCAAAGTCAGGGGTCCAATAAGTTTCTGCAGTGACGGAATTGGGAATAAAATATTTTCACTTCGACCCAACTTTTGCAACAAAGCGAATTGAAAATGCACTCAAATGCGTTCGTCCCCGAATAAGCTTTAAACATGTTTTATTATGTCTTAGAACGTCATAGGATCCAAAAATAAGAAATTGGCAAAATTTGGCGAATTCCAGGAGTGAAAGAAGACATTAGAAGACCTGAGGCTCCCCCACTCTTATATTGCTCAAGAGCAAAGGTGAACAGAATAGCTTGTGAAGACTTGCGAAAAAGGTCATCAGATGCCATTTTTTATAAATAAAAAATGTGCTAAAAAGACAAATAAGCGTCTCCCGAAGGATGCCAACATGCACTGCAGAATTTGCAGCATTGAGGTGGAGAACGCCGAACACATACTGATAGACTGTGTAGCGTTAGACAATCGTTGCACGAGGGCTCCACACACAGTACTTTATACATACTTGAGACGAGCGGGGTTTAAAGCCTCACAAAACGAGGTAGTTTGCATTCCTTCCCGTAATGCCAGGTGACAGTTTCCTGACAATTGTTGGAAACCAATGGAATTGTAACGGGATACAATCAGATCCGTAAAAAACTGCGCTAGCCACTTGCCTCAAACCCGTAACTAACTAACTAACTATAGGATGTTTTAGAATTCGGAGGTGGAAGTTGTGGCCTTTGCCTAGAGCCAAAAGATAAGTAAGAAGTAGACAGCATGCAACAGTTTTGCATACAACTTTCCTTACGACAGTAAAAGAACCTAAGATTTAACAAAAATTCTAAAAATTGATCAAAATACGAAGATTCGTTGGAAAGAGGTGTTTTCAGAGATCATTTTTTCAAAAGCATACATTTGTACAGTCTTGGGAAATCTAAAAATAGTAGAGATCTGGAGGTTTTTACGTGATTCCCGACATGTTTTTTTCACGTGAACTCCCAGGTGATTATTCCTGGCAAGCCGTAGCATTTTGGAATCCTTGGAGCCTAATGAATCTGCTGATTCCTTATTCGATCCCCTTAAAGCATTATTTTCGAAAAAATTTTGCTTAAATTCGCATTTATGCAAGTTTCTTTAATTTCGAGCGGGGCCGGCTCTTTTCGGGCTATTTTGGGCGGGATCGGGCTTTAAAATTTGAGCCCGTGCCCACGTCTAATATGTGATATGACAGAACGAAGGTGCTTAAAATTGACACTTTAGTTTTAAAACCTTA
The DNA here is from genome assembly GCA_963930915.1 of Forcipomyia taiwana. Classification (NCBI taxonomy): domain Eukaryota; kingdom Metazoa; phylum Arthropoda; class Insecta; order Diptera; family Ceratopogonidae; genus Forcipomyia; species Forcipomyia taiwana. The sequence continues at coordinate 555,336 of CAWVOI010000005.1, forward strand.
ACTTAGTTCGTGAAATAGCTTTGAGAAAAAATAAAATAAAAAAGTTCGTAAAAAACGAAATTGCGAAATGATTTGCTAGATTTGACGCAATATATAACATATCCAAAATTCAGCTCAATCAGACGAAGTATATGGAACTTTCATACAACGGGAAAACCCCCTTAATTACCCCCCAGGCAGTTTTTCGGAAAAACCAAATCATTTCGCCCACCCTCTAGACCATGCATGACATCATGCAAAAAACCGCAAGTCTCTAGCTCTTGTAGTTTCGGAGCCTTTGTTACTCAGACGGACAGAGGAACATATCGGACACAAAAGTGCATTTTTTCAAAATTGATGAAAATGCACTTAAAATAAATCAAATCAAATTAAATTAAGTCAAATTAAATCAAGCAAAATCGTTGATTAAGCTTATCGGCGCATTTTCCTTTCCCGGACATTTCGTCCAATATATTTCGTCTACAGATCAATATTGGCTTAAAGTTTTTTTCGTCTACTAATACCTGATTTAAAACTTAAAACCACCCATGGTTATATTTCAATGTTACGGTTTATGTCATGTCCTTTTCTTGTTTATTAAGAGCATGCGCAGTTTAATTCCTGATATAGGTTGTTTATAAAACGAAAGTATTTTCTTTGTAAAAATCATACGTTTAATTTAAAGGACAGTTGAAATAAGATGTTTCGCTGTTTTGGGGATGAATTCCCATATCAATGGTATGAATAATGGCAAAGCAACTCAGACATAAAAGATGTATTTTCAAGCTTAGAGCATTGGAACGAACATAGTGTTATTTTAATTTGGGGCGAAATTTTTATATCATGAATGAATATAAAAGTAATTTAGTAACAAGTTACTTCTTTATGATTTGAACAGAAAAACAATCATATGAAAAAGTTTCAAATGTAACCTTTAATGTGTTTTTCTAAAATTGCAGGAACTGTTTGACTGAAGATCAATGCAACCAACCAACATTTCCAAATTCAGCCTTTTGGCCACCTGAATTTAAGACTAAAAATCAGTTCAGATCCCAAGAGAAATTTTTAAGCGAGAATATAAAACATTCAACAGGATTTAAAACAACTATGTCAATGTTTGATGAACATAAAAAAAGTGTCTCTGGCACCATCAAATTTGATAATGAAGGATGCACAAGGAATAAAAACCTCATAGAATCGTCACATACAATGCATTTTTCTAGCCCGGACTTAAAGCTGAAAATGCAGTATCAAAAGCTGCAAAAAGAAAAATTTGAACAACAAGTTCAAGTACAAAATGAAGCTTTAGTACATCAGCAACAGACTTTTGCCTTGAGACAACAAATAAATCCACCCAGTGTTTGTTATCCTATTCCATCAAACTTATACTACCACGAGTGGCATAAAAATAATTCGTTAAACCCTAATATGTACCAGTATCAAAGTAAAAGCTCAATTTCGACGTTTGATGATTTTGGTGTAAGTGATCAACCACAAAATCACATAATTATTCAACAAAATCATCCTGGAACAGTAGTTAATCAAGCTTGCCAAACACAGTTTTTGGACACTGCATCAGCATGTAACAGCTATACATCCAAACAAAAGGAAGTAAAAGTAAAATCACCCATAGTAAAGCGAAATATGAATGCTAATACAGTAATTGAAGGATGGCTTTACAAACAGGGTTCCGAAGGCCTCAAGGTATGGCGAAAACGATGGTTTGTTTTATCAGAATATTGTTTGTATTATTATAAAAATCAAGATGAATCAAAGCTGTTAGGATCGATCTTACTACCATCATACTGTATCTCTAAGTGTACTGAAAGCTTTAAAAAGTATTGTTTCAAATGTGAACATGCAAACATGCGAACTTTAATCTTAGCAGCAGAAACACCAGAGCTTCAAAACAAGTGGGTCAAAGCCCTAACCGCTGCTGCCTTAATGGAAAATACAACAATGAAACAAAACTGCAATGAAATGGGTTTATTAGATTTGCAACCTCTCTATGTGAATGCTCCTCCCAAGCCTAGACGAACCATAGGCGATCTCAGGTTTATTTATAAAGGTCAAAATATAAGTTTAGACCCTTATATTGGTAGACCTTTTTCGGTTGGAAAAAGTTTTGTGAAAAAAGCCAAGGTATGATTGTTGTTTTATTTGTTATTTTTTGTATTTTATTTTAATTTTTTACAAAGTTCATTTGAGTTTAAAATAAAAAAAAATCAAATCCAACTTTTTGCACTTTGTTCGGAAGTGTCCAAACTTTTTTAACTATACTTATTTTAGTAAATTTTAATTTTTGTTTGATGTTTTTTGTCTGTCCGTTGAGTCACAATCGTTTTAATTTTTGGAAACAGTCAGACCATTGCTAAACAAAACCCCACTCGTTCCAAGTTAGAAGATGAGCAGCTTTTCAAAGGATCGTGCGGTGGGATTCAGAGGGTACGTGGTCAGTGTCACGCTTTGGCTGGTTTTACTCCAATGAGCATGCTCTTTGTACCCATTTCGTAACATTGAGACTGGATTTGCTTCAAGGCAGTTCGGCAGGGCAAAGTAATTTTGCTCGTCTCAGGGTTTTAACCTGGATCTGCCGTACGCTAGTAAAAGACGGCCTTAAAACAAAGAAACTTTTCTTAGTTTTTAGTGCATTTTCATCAATTTAAAAAAAAAGCACTTATGTGTCCGATATGTCCGTCCGTCCGTCCGTCCGTCTGAGTCGCAAAGGCTCCGAAACTATAAGAGCTAGAGACCTGCGGTTTTTTGCATGTTGTCATGTATGGTCTGGAGGGTGGTGGAACCACTTTGGTTTTTCCGAAAAACTGCCTGGGGGGTTATTAAGCGGGTTTTCCCGTTGTATGAAAGTTCCATATACTTCGTCTGATTGAGCTGAATTTTTGATATGTTATACATCATGTCAAATCTAGCATACCATAGATCATATATTTGCCCCTATCACTTGAGCGGGTAGGGTGAGAGGCCTCCGAAGGGGGGAAAAATTTAGTTGCTCCGATTGAGCTGAAATTCAAAATTGTCATGTAAAATGACAAAATAAGCAACTTTTGTTTCGGGTCATGGTCTCAAAAATGTAAAATAATGGACTCTGGGGGTCAATAAGTGGCCATCCAAGACTTCCCCTGGCGAACTGAAGGGCGAAATTTCAAAGACAACCGATTGAGCTGAAACTTTGCCAATTGTTAGATGGTATTAAATCCAGCAAAAAACAGTTCCACAGTAAGCCTCTACGACCCAAGGGTGTGAAGCTGAGGGCTCCCAAAGTTTGTATGAGGTAAAAATTTTCCAACTCCAATTGAGCTTAAACTTGGGCAAATTCTAGATGACATTAAATTAAGCTAAATATCCTCCTGCATTAAGACCTTATGACCTTTGGGATCAAAGTCAGGGGTCCAATAAGTTTCTGCAGTAACGGAATTCGGGACAAAATATTTTCACTTCGACCCAACTTTTGCAACAAAGCGAATTGAAAATGCACTCAAATGCGTTCGTCCCCGACTAAGCTTTAAACATGTTTTTCATAAGCAGTCTGAAGAGTGGTGGCAAAATCGTTTTGATGAACAAAAGAGAGTCAAAAAATCAAAATACAAAATCGAAGATCAAGTATAAGAAGTGCATTTTCCCGGGTTTAAATTTTGAGGGAATCTTATTGTTAATTGATCATACTCAATTTCTGAACTCTTGAACAATTTACAATTAGATTCCCTCAAAATATTAACCCGGGAAAATGCACTTCTTATACTTGATCTTCGATTTTGTATTTTGATTTGATTTAATTTAATTTAATTTTTTATTTGTTGACTTGTTTACTTGTTCATTTGTTAAACGTGTTGATTGTAAATATGGGCCAAATTCCATTTTCAAGCAAACGGTCGTGAGAGTAGAAAATATCTTATCTCGCGCCATTTTAAGAATTTCAAATATTCAAATCAAACAAACACGAGGTAATGAAAACGGTTACAAGTTTCACTCACGTACAAGTTTCACTCATAAATATTAACTTTAAAGGAGTGTAACTTAACGCGCGCTCCTATTGAAAATTGAATATAATAATAATAATAATAATAATAATAATAATAATAATAATAATAAATATTAACTTCTAAATTTTATTAATCTATTTCGGTATTTTAGATAAACAATTTAAATTTCAGCCCAAGAGGCAAATCCACATGAATTTGCTTCCCATACAAATTTCGGGAATTCTCCTCTCCGCCCCCTTAGTTGATAGGAGCATACTATAGGAATGTTTTTTGCTCAAATAAAAGCCCTCTAAGAGTTACCAAAGTTTGAACTCAATCGGACGATCTTGAAAATTCGCCCATTTGTCTTCCAAGGGGAGCCACCAGATTATATTAAAACGTTTCCTGATGCCTTGTTTTACGTTTTTGAGACCATGTTTAGAAGCAAATGTTTCTAATAATGTAATTTTACGTGCTTATTATGAATTTCAGCTCAATCGGAGCAACTAAAGTTTTCTCCGATACAAACTTCGGGGGTCTCCCACTCAGCCCCCTTAAGTGATAGGGGCATACATGTGTTCTATGATTTGCTAGATTTGATGTGAAATACAACATATCCAAAATTCAGCCCAATCGGACAAAGTATAAGGAACTTTCATACAACGGGTTTACCCCCCTCACTCCCCCCCTATGGGTAATGGGGGTCTAAGATGTCTAACCTTCCACCCTACAGACCATGTCCTACACGACACAGAAAACCGCAGGTCTCTATCTCTTCTGGTTCTTGAGTTATAAAGTTTCGGACGGACGGACGGACGGACAGACGGACATAGCAGATGCAATAGTGCATTTTTTCTCCATTTGAGGGAAAATGCACTAAAAAATTTTAAAATCATTCAACTACCAACCTTCGGCAAATGTCATTAACATCGCTAAGTACACTTATTAAACACTTGCTCTCTCCAAAGTAGCCTGAATGGTCCCAAAAAGTTTTATCTCATCTGAAAAGAGCGTAATTTTGTCGAAACAAAAACATTAGGTTCATTTAAAAAGTAAAAACTCTTTAATTTATAAATTTGTTGTACCTTTGTAAAACTTAAAAAATTCTTTGCTTTTCTTTTTACAGGACCGACAGCAATCTGGCAATAATTTAGACAGTGATGTACTAGCTTCATTGAAACAACGTTCTCTGTCAACACTTAATTTGCATGAAGGTCACTATTCTGAAGCAGAATATGCAGAAAAAATGAGGAACAGCTTTATTTATCTTAAAGACGGGTACTTACGTGAACTGAAGCCTAATGAAAGTGTCGGTACGTAATTTCACTAATTTGATTAACTTAACAATTCTTTCAATAAACTTACAATAAATAAAGGAGATATTGTCACTAGCGAGAAGGATAACGGGTTGACCCTGATGGAGAAGGACCGTTAGTGAACGCTAAGATGAGCAGATTTGCTCGCTTTAAATTCGAATAATTGCGACATTTTTCCGGGCTTATCAAACCTAAAAAGGTACTGAAATCCTAGAGCATGGAAATTTATTTTTCACTTTCATATGGAGTGGGCGAACATAGTTGAACCTGAGGTTTGCCCAGTTCCTTTACTGAAATGAAAATTTCAAAAATTTTCCTCAAAATTGCCCTGCATTTGTTAAATTTACTGAAAGTAAAAATCCCTTAAATATTTTCCCTTATATATTTAAAAAAAATTCAGCTTCGAAATCAAGAAGGAGACTGAACAACTTTTGATCTGTTACTCTTAAGAGTAGTACAAAATTTTATGCGGCAACTTTCCGACCATTGATCTCAGCTCCCAGGGCACGTAGAAAAGCGAATGATTGCTAAAAAGTTGCGCAAACCCTTCAAAGAATGCACGAGCTATAGTTTGGTCTTGGGTTTAAGGGGCTTGGGAATTCTGAGAGTTCCCCTGGAGGCCTACAAAACCACCCGTTTTCTCACTATTTCCCACCGGAGCCCCGGATATTATGTTTTCCCAGATAGCCCGTTAAAAATAAAGGTCACTTTGCCACAAAAAGCCCTATCTCCGGAGGCTCCTTCTATTTATTTTCGATTTTTTTTTTTTGAAAAATTGTCCGTCAAAATTCACGGTAGCCATGACTTTTGAAATTCGATTTTCGTGATTTTGGACTACTTTTTTCTCAATAACTACTGAACCTAGAAAACATTGCATTATCTCATTCAAAAGGGAAAAAAACCTAGAATACGTTTTCAAGGAAACTTTTTTATGTTTGACCTGAGCTCCGCTAGAGGGGGCTAAAGTTTTTCAGTTTTTGATTTTTCACGCCTAAACGGCTGGTAGCAGCTCAAAAACTTTTTTTTTATTTGGAAAGGGACTAAATTTAGACGTTTTTTAAAACTATGCCGAGGTCAATCGGTGAAGCGAAAGCGGAGATACAATTTTTTGAAAATTGAAGTTCTCAATTAAGGCACGTTCGACCTATAACTTTGATTAAAGATATTTTTCAAAAAAACGCTCTATTTGATTTTAGCCACGTCTTTTGCGAGCACAAAAGTGCTCAATCATATTTCTCCGAAGAATACCTGAGGAGGAGAAAGCTTTTAAAGGTTGCAGGAACGATGGTCATTTTTACGTCATTTTCAGACCTTGCCCATTTGAAGCCCCAGATCAACGGTCTCTTCTTCGGCAAATATATATAAATCTTCGGTCTTGGCTGAAACTTTATGGTCTAGGCTATTCAAGAAAAATAGTTTTAGCCCGAAGATTTAAACTAGACCCCTTGGACAGACCCTGGACAGAAAAATACGCTTATTTCCCCCTTTTCTAGCTTCACTCATTCACTAATAAAACACTAGTGAATGTACCTAGCGAGCTAAATTTTTGTGTGTATGCTCACAATAAGTTGTTCTTTTGAAAAATAGCTTTTAACAACCCTTAAATGCTTCGAGTGGCTAAGAAAAAAAATAAATATCGAAAAAATGACCCCCACAAAAAGTGTCCAAGTGGCCTAACTCGGCCAAAACAGCAGTTAAGAGGCTAAAAACTTGCGTGCTACCTTAAAATCAAATGAAGATCACGATTTGACGACCGTCGCGACAAGCAGATTGCCTATTTTGCGGTAGGACATCTGGACAGAATTTCGAGGGCCTCAGGACAGTCTGGACAAACGCTCTAGCTCAGCCATTTTAAGAGCTACGGACCTGCGAGGGGTGTCAAAAGAAGCTTCTTAACGGCGGCTACAACAATCACTTCACGCCGTAGTTCTAGCACTTAAGAGGGCAGAGCTAGAGCCGGTTGGACATTTTGTCCAGGACCATTTTGTCCAGGACCATTTTGTCCAGGACCATTTTGTCCAAGTATGTGAATCTACCTTTATAGTTGATCTTCGATTTTGTATTTTGATTCAATTCAATTTAATTTGTTGTAGACTTTGTTGAATAAAGTCACTCAATAGTGACGAAACGTCCCACGCAAACCTGCGTTTTATTATTCCTGAGGTGCACGGTCCACTTTCTAGTACTTAATTTGTTTGATTTGATTAAATTTGATTTGAGATAAATTAATTTAATTTGATATTTTATTATAGATTCTTAATTTGTATAAAATTACCTTTTTAATGATACCTCACTTGACCCCATGCATGAGGTTCCCATATTCTTTACTTTAACTAACCATTTTTTAGTGCATTTTCATCAATTTTGAAAAAAATGCACTTATGTGTCCGATATGTCCGTCTGTCCGTCCGTCTAAGTCGCAAAGGCTCCGAAACTACAAGAGCTAGAGTCTTGCGGTTTTTTGCATGATGTCAGGTATGGTCTGGTGGGTGGTGGAACCACTTTGTTTTTTCCGAAAAACTGCCTGGGGGGTAATTAAGGGGGTTTTCCCGTTGTATGAAAGTTCCATATACTTTGTCCGATTGAGCTGAATTTTGGATATGTTATACATCCCGTCAAATCTAGCAAATCATAGAACACATGTTTGCCCCTATCACTTAAGGGGGTGGGGTGAGAGGCCTCCGAAGTGGGGAAAAATTTACTTGCTCCGATTGAGCTGAAATTTAGAATGGTCGTGTAAAATGACAAAATAAGCAACATTTGCTTCGGGTTATGGTCTCAAAAATGTAAAACAACGGACTCTGGGGGTCAATAAGTGGCCACCCAAGACTTCCCCTTGGCGAACAGTAGGGCAAAATTTCAAATTCAACCGATTGAGCTGAAACTTTGGCAACTGTTAGATGGCATTAAATCCAGCAAAAAACAGTTCTACAGTAAGTCTCTATGACCTAAGAGTGAGGAGCTGTGAGCTCCCAAAGTTTGTATGAGGCGACAATTTTTAAACTCCAATTGAGCTGAAACTTGGGCAAATGTTAGATGACATTAAATTAAGCTAAATATCCTCCTGCATTAAGACCTTATGACCTTTGGGATCAAAGTCAGGGGTCCAATAAGTTTCTGCAGTGACGGAATTGGGAATAAAATATTTTCACTTCGACCCAACTTTTGCAACAAAGCGAATTGAAAATGCACTCAAATGCGTTCGTCCCCGACTAAGCCTTAAACATGTTTTAGATTTATTCTACAATAATGGTGCTGTTCCTCAGAGTTTGTCCATTGCCAATATTGCTGAGAAGACGGAAGAAGAACTTATGCTGGTAAGAGATAGAGAAATGTTATTAAACGAATGTTATTCGAAGTATTAGTAACCTGAGACCGTTCGCGGAGGTTCAATATGGCCGCCATTCAACTTGAAAATACAAAGGTTGATCTTAACAAGTGGTAACTGCCCAGTGATTCCATCCGCGGAACGTTCTGCAAAATTTGTTCTTTTGGAAATCTTTTCCAATAATTCTTTTGGAAAATATTTAATAATTACAAAATAATAATTAAATAATTCTAATTCATGATGGCCAAAAATATTGATTCGATATAACTATATGTATACTTAGATTGAAATATATTCGTCCTAGACCCATATTCCTAGACCAAACAAGAAATTAGTGTAAAGTGTGCAAATCACATTTCCATGACTTTCAAGTAGGCCTTCTTTTACGAATACGAATGTGAATACGAATGTTTTTCACGAATGTGAATGAATATTGCATCCAAATTATTCGTTCACATTCGTATTTCACATTCATGAAAACATTCGAATGTTTAAATGAATGAAAAAACATTCGAATGTTTTGTCCCATATAAAAACATTCGAATGTTTTGCCATTCATTTAGACGTTGCCATTCGTTTAAAATATTCGAATGGCAAAACATTCGAATGTCTAAATGAATGGCAAAACATTTGAATGTTTTTATATGGGACAAAACATTCGAATGTTTTTCCATTCATTTAAACATTCGAATGTTTTTTCACGAATGTAAACGAATAATCCTGCCAAATTATTTTACATTCGTATTCATATAAATTTCATTCGAATGTTTGCATTCGAAAAGAAACCCTAACTTCAAGTGTCAGATAACAATTTTGCCGATTCTGATGAATGTTTTTATTGCTCGTAGCGATCTTATTAGGCCGTTTCACGGGGACTTTCTGTGCATAAAAGTTTCTTTATTTCATTATAGGTTATCTTTGATGGGTTGATATCTATGCTTTGTGTGGGTAAAGCCAAGTGTTCAAAGACTTATTTATGATGAAGCTTTCGGCTTTTAAGCCATCTTCAGCATCTAAAATTTATTATTAACAACATTTTTCTAAGACTCAATTGATAAAATTTACCATTTGAAAGTAGAGGTAAAATTTAGAAAGTTTTCCAAGTGAAGAGGCAGTTGGAGGTTTATGATATTTCAATTTTGACAACTATTGGAGGGTTGCTTAGTCTGCTGATAATTATGGCAATGAATAATCTGTCTCGTTGAGTCGCAAAGAAATTGCATGATGATTTATAGCCTTCTTGAACAATTCGAGTTTTTCGCTTATCAGTATGATTTGAGACCATAAACGTCTGAGAATTCTCAAAATCAAACTGACTATATTTCGATTGCGTGTGACAAAATTACAGTAAAATAAGTCCTGTCTTTGTCCTCTTGTTAGTGTTGTTCATGTAGCCTTTGTAATTTCTGTTTGCAATTTTTGTCCACAATAATTCCAATGTTTTATATTCAGCTTCTCTATCTTTATCTCTCTCGTTTTTATTCTTAAGATCCCTTTTATAGTCGCCTAGTTTTCTGTCCTGATTTCCTTTTCATTTAATTTCTCCTATGTATGTTTTTTGGCAGCTTTTGCATTGAATCTTGTAAATGTATCCAAAATTGCCTCCAGAAAAATTACTTTTGGTGTTAGCAAAGAATTTTCTGAGGGGTCGTTAAGGTTTAAACACAAAATGCGCTTTAACATCAATATCTTTGCAATGTTTTTGTCTAGCATTGCTTAATTTTATATGTAGTTTCTCTGAGAGTCTGAAATAACTTGTAATGTTTAAATCAAACTGGTTAAGGACAAAGGTTTGCTTGTCTCGATTATTGATTTGATTAGATTTGTTAGAAAATTATTCTTGATTATTGTTATCTAGTCAATTCTAGAAGAATTTCTACTTTGGAACGACTTCTCACTCAAAAACAAAACTCTATTACAGAATGATATTGCTCTGTTTCTCTTTCTGAAAGGGTGTGATGAATAGCAATTCAATAATCGACCAGATGATGTTGGTTTCTGGTACCAGTCAGTGCAGTGCTGCGTTTACCATATGGGCAAATTAGGCACTGCCCAGGGGCCCCAAAATCTCAAAAAACTCAGTAAACTTTGAACTTTCCGTAAGAATGGCCTGGAAGGGGCCCAACATTCATGGCAGTAAGCGCCCCATTTTATTAAGCAAGAGACCCCACATTTATGTCTGTAGGGGCCCCATTTTAATAAGCAGGGGGCCCCACATTTATGTCTGTAGGAGCCCCCTGAAAATTCAAGGGGCCCTCTGAAAATTCAAGGGGCCCTCTGAAAATTCTAGGGGCCCCTTTTAAATCTTCGGAAGAAACAGATGCAAATGTAAGGGCAGAAAACCACACTTAATTTCGCATTATTTTGCATAATTTCGCATTTTCAAGGTGACCTCAAGGGCGCCATGATGAATTTAAAAACATGTTTAAAGCTTAGTCGGGGACTAACGCATTTGAGTGCATTTTCAATTCGATTTGTTGCAAAAGTTGGGTCCAAGTAAAAATATTTTATTCCCAATTCCGTCACAGCAGAAACTTATTGGACCCCTGACTTTGATCCCACAGGTCAAAGAGCCTTAATGTCGAAGGATATTTTACTAAATTTAATGTCATCCAACATTTGCCCAAGTTTCACCTAAATTGGAGATGACAGATTTTCGACTCGTACTAACTTTGGGAGCTCACAGCTCCTTATCCTTAGGTCATAGAGGCTTACTGTAGAACTGTTTTTTGCTGGATATAATGCCATCTAACAGTTGCCAAAGTTTCAGCTCAATCGGTTGAATTTGAAATTTTGCCCTACTGTTCGCCAAGGGGAAGTCTTGGGTGGCCACTTATTGACCCCCAGAGTCCGTTGTTTTACATTTTTGAGACCATGACCCGAAACAAAATTTTCTTATTTTGACATTTTATATGACCATTCTGAATTTCAGCTCAATCGGAGCAACTAAATTTTTTGCCCCTTCGGAGGCCTCTCACCCCACCCCTTAAGTGATAGGAGCAAACATGTGTTCTATGATTTGCTAGATTTAATACGATGTTTAACATATCCAAAATTCAGCTCAATTGGATCTAGTATTTGGAACTTTCATACAACGGGAAAACCCCCTTAACTACCCCCCAGGCAGTTTTCCGGAAAAACCAAATCAATTCGCCCACCCTCCAGACCATACATGACATCATGCAAAAAACCGCAAGTCTCTAGCTCTTGTATTTTCGGAGCCTTTGCGACTCGGACGGACGGACGGACAGACGGACAGACGGACAGACAGACATATCGGACACATAAGTGAATTTTTTTCAAAATTGATGAAAATGCACTAAAAAGGAGTTTTCAGGCAAACGTTAAACACCTCCCATTCCCCCCAAGAAGCGATGGGGGTCTAAAATTGTTAGCCTGCACCCCTACAGGCTATGCCCAACACGATGCAAAAAACCGCAGCTCTCTAGCTATTCTGGTTCTTGAGTTGTACAATTTCAGACAGACAGACGGCAAAGCCGCCACAATAGTGCATTTTTTGCAAAATGCTGAAAATGCATTAAAAACTTCTTATGGTAGCTTAATGAAACCACACATGAGTGTTGAGTCTGACAAGGTCCTTATGCTCCGTGAAGGAAACTTGGATAGCACTTCTGGAAAAAAAGTTATAAGGGTGAGAAAAAAAATCTCCTTGCAAAAATGCAATTTTTTCGCTATCCGACAACGGAACTCAAAATTGACAATCGGCAAACATACGTATTTTGGTGTCGTGAGTTCCACTAAGAAGCGATTTTTCGATATCTTTTGTGGGAGGTGAGTTATGGGGGTAAAGCCGAAAATCACCTGTTTTTGGCCACATAAGTTCGAAAAGTGCTCTCAAAAATTAAGATGTCCCTAAAAATTTATTAACCTTACTTGGGTAAATGAAGATGATTTGTGCCAAGTGTCAGCTTCCTAATACGACTTTTCATTACTTCCCACATTCTCAAAATCTTCATATTATGTTGTTAAATTTCTTATGCACTTCATAAGAAAACTCATGAATTTGAGTTGTTTGAGACCAGTGGTTAAGAAAATGGGGAGGGAGGTTGGCTAGACTTGCAGAGCAAGCAAGAAGCGCAGTGGAGCCCCTGGCAAAGCGGTGAGCGTTTCAAGCATGAGTAGGGAACGGTTTTGTGCAAGCGATAAAGCTTCTCCTCAAAAAGTCGAATAGTGTACCTGTATATGGTCAAAGCTGTTTTAAAGTAGGGGGTCTCACCCTAGTTTTGGTTAATAACTTCTTCCAGAGGCCGTTAAAAATCAAACCTTTGAAAAGCCCACTCATTTGGAGTCAAAAATTATTTGTACCAAAATTCAGACCTCTAACATACGTCAAGTGGTTTGGAAATGGGAGGTGATGAATGAGTCAGTTGGAAATATGTATGCATATTGATTTATTACTATGATAGTTTGATCTAATTTAACTTGACATTTGTTTAATTGATTGATACACTTTTTATTTCAGCTTCTTTTTGAACTAAGACGTGAACTGGTATTCATATCAAGAGAAATAAAACATTGCTACCAACAAATTTATTTAACTCAGGTAACTAGTAAGAGAAAATGCTTTGTTCCAATGAAGCAAATGGAACAGTAAAATATTAACTAAATTTAAAATTTTCAGAAACAAGTGTACAATGGTGAAAAGTCCCAGATTTTTAACAATGGCTCCAATCTTGAAGAAAAAGTTCTGAATTTAGAAAAACGAAAGGAAAAAATTCAGCCTATTCTACATTTAGTAGAAAACATGGTCGTCTTAGGTTCCTTTGAAAAGAATGTGCAGAGCAGTTTCAACTCACCTTCCATAAATTTGAGGATGCCCTACAATCATAACGAAGTATTGCTGGACATTGTTAGCCCAAATGTTTTGGTTTACAAGCCAGTGGAAGATTTGTCAGCGAAGGTTCGTAGAAAGAAAATTATAATACGAATTGAATTTACCTTTATACATAATATAATTTCCTTAAATAAATATTTAAAAAATAGTCGAACTTAAGTGCCTTCTTCAATAAACTAAAAGGTTAAGGCAATTTTTTAGCACCTGGGGCATGCTGCGATTTGTTTTTGAGCAAATTTTGAATTGAAACCAAACATCTTGATATATTTTTTTAGTGCATTTTCATCAATTTTGAAAAAAATGAACTTATGTGTCCGATATGTCCGTCCGTCCGTCCAAGTCGCAAAGGCTCCGAAACTAGATGAGCTAGAGACCTGCGGTATTTAGTGCATTTTCAGCATTTTGCAAAAAATGCACCATTGTGGCCGCTTTACCGTCTGTCTGTCTGAAATTGTTCAACTCAAGAACCAGAATAGCTAGAGAGCTGCGGTTTTTGCATCGTGTAGGGCATAGCCTGTAGGGGTGCAGGCTAACAATTTTAGACCCCCATCGCTTCTTGGGGGGAATGGGAGGTGTTGGGAATTCACCCCCTCAATAGCTCCCGCGCGCAAGGGAGACGAGCTGGGATTTGGGATTTTTGACAGCCGCCACCCAAATCCGCCATTGTTTCGAACCATCCAGAAGAGGACAGACGTGGAGAGCGGAAATCATCGAATATTTATAAGACTCGTAGATTGTAAGCGCGGAGGATAGTCAGTGGAGATTGTAGGAGCTAGGTGAGGTCTTGGGAGCCGCTATACGTAACTGGGCCTGGCATTACGTCCTATTTTGATTGTAGAGCTTACTCCACGTGGCCCCCAGAATTTTCCCATCCCAGACTGTTGCGGACCAGGACGACCCGAGAGGTTGTAGACAAATTGTAAGCCTTTTTGATTATTATTTTGAACCTGAGACTCATTGAAGAAGCAGTGGTATCAACGCAGAGTACTCATTGAAGATTGTCTAGGTTGAGTACATACTGATACACAAATTGTATTGCAACTATTGCCAAGCCAGCAAATAAAGCTTGAAGAGAGCCGAGTCTTTCATTGCACCAGGAGGCGTACTTGCGACAACGTCGTTGCTTTGGTTGATCCGATTCGTAACAGGAGGTGTTTTACGTTTGCCTTAAAACTCCTTTTTTTACATCTGATTGAGCTTAAGTTTTATTATGTTGTAGTCTGTGCAAAATCCAATAAATCATGGTACCTCATGTGACCCCTACCACGTACAGGGACGGAGCTAGGAGCCCTCGAAGTATGGTCTTCTTAAAATCTTTGAAAATGCACCCTCAAGCTTGATCTCCGATTTTGCTTTTTATATATTTTTTACTGATGAAAGAGTTGTACAAGTAAGCACATGCCTTAGCTGAGAGAGATGGTCTCAAAAATGTAAAATAATGGACCTGGGGGTTAATAAGTGGCAACCCAAGACTTCTCCTGGCTAACAAAAGGGTAACATTTTAAATTCAATTCAATTCAATTCAAAAATGGATTAAGTGTAGTACTGTCGAACTCTCCTTTGAAAATGTAAAAACGTTAATATGGGGTTTTTTTCCCTCAGATCTACCGCTCTCGAGTTATTGGCCTTCAAAATTGGACCTTTTGGCATTCTCTGTGGAGGGGTCAACTTCGACCGACCATAACTAGCTTATTATGCAAGCTTTCGGACTAATTTTTTCACAATTCAGCTAATTCAGTAGCCGCGGAATTGTGAAAAATACTTTACATGCACGGCTGAATTCACTCGGACTTGCGGAAAGTAGGTCTAGGTTCAGGTTCAGGTTCAGTTTGCGGTTGGTTGATATACAAACCAGCACCCCAGCCACATTCGCTTATTGTGTATGCCGCGTTCATCACTACCTCCCTTACTGGAAATTTCAGTTAACAAAAAGAAATAATAATAAAATAAAAATAAAAAAGTCAACTGAAATATCTCCAGCACTTGCCCAGTGGGTGTCGATTAAGCAGACTCCCACATCCAGGCCCTCCAATGCCTCAGGTCAAAATTCAGGATTTAGAGAGGCCTAACAGCTCATCCTGATTGACTCCCGAAGCCTCGAGCAGACGATGTGATGGCTCCGGCTGCTGTTAATCAAGCGCAACTCCGGAAAGCTCCAAAGCCCGTCAGAAGCACGCCTGTCCGGTTCCCATAGCCCAATCCCTTCTTACCTGGGAAAGAACCTTTTTTAGTGCATTTTCATCAATTTTGAAAAAAATGCACTTATGTGTCCGATATGTCCCGTCCGTCCGTCCGAGTCGCAAAGGCTCCGAAACTACAAGAGCTAGAGACCTGCGGTTTTTTGCGTGTTGTCATGTATGGTCTGGAGGTGGGGCGAAATGATTTGGTTTTTCCGAAAAAACTGCCTGGGGGGTAATTATGGGGGTTTTCCCGTTGTATGAAAGTGCTACATACTTAGTCCGATTGAGCTGAATTTTTGATATGTTATACATCATGTCAAATCTAGCAAATCATAGAACACATGTTTGCCCCTATGACTTAAGGGGGTGGGGTGAGAGGCCTCCGAAGGGGGGAATAATTTACTTGCTCCGATTGAGCTGAAATTCAGAATGGTCATGTAAAATGACAAAACTAGCAAATTTTGTTTCGGATTATGGTCTCAAAAATGTAAAAATAACCGACTCTGGGGTCAATAAGTGGCCACCCAAGACTTCCCCTTGGCGAACAGTAGGGCAAAATTTCAAATTCAACCGATTGAGCTGAAACTTTGGCAACTGTTAGATGGTATTAAATCCAGCAAAAAACAGTTCCACAGTAAGTCTCTATGACCTAAGAGTGAGGAGCTGTGAGCTCCCAAAGTTTGTATGAGGCAAAAATTTTGTAACTCTAATCGAACTGAAACTTGGGCAGATGTTAAATGACACTAAATTTAGTAAAATATCCCTCTGCATTAGGGTTCTATGGCCTGTGGGATCAAAGTCAGGGGTCGAATAAGTTTCTGCTGTGACGGAATTCTCGACAACATATTTTCACTTGGACTCAAATTTTGCCACAAAGCGAATTGAAAATGCACTCAAATGCGTTCGTCCCCGACTAAGCTTTAAAACATGTTTTTCCCTTTGGAGTGGTTTTGGAGAGGAATAACCATCTCTCCCACATCCAAATCTCAACACCGCCTCCAAACGTTGCGCCACTAAGTCGCTAGCCTCCAAAGAGCCGAGAAAGACATTCAAGTCGCCCGAAACTCTCCAACGATACGACTAGTGGGGTATTGCAAACGTTGAGCTGATTATGAGTGTGATGACGTCACTCATATGATGAGCGAGCCGCGTCAGTGCGCTCGATCTGCGATTCTTCCATCCCGGCCTTAGCCTTTTCACAGCCTTATTTTCACTCTTGGACACTTTTATTCACTTCACTGTGGTGGGAGACCTACTCATTCACCACTTCAAGCCATTTTCAGGCCTGAAAAGACTGCACATATGCGATTAAATTGCGAAACTAAGGCGACCAAAATCTCACGTATCGGCAACAACTAACGGACTCTCAATCTCGAGCTCACTTAGTTTTTCTTCTTGTAGTTGCGGAGGTTGATTGGAAAAATTAACGGACAGAAACCTACATAGACAGACGAAAAGACAAATTGGACACAAAAATGCATTTCTCCAATTATAGAAAATGCCCTAAAAATACTAATTTCAAAAGATCTTTTTTTCAAAAATAACAAGATTGTTAGTATTAGCCCATATTAAGTGCATTTTTAAATATTTCAAAAAACTGCATGATGTGTTGCTTTTTCTGTCTGTCTCTCAATTTGTAACTCAAGCAGAAGAGCTAGACAGCTGTATTTTTTGCATCGTGTCCATCGTGTTAAGCTGATGAGTGTGATTGAGTGTTGAGGTTAGATATGTGACACCGCTTTAACCCCCGGGGTGGAAATGGGGGTCGTTTTATTTTTACATGTATTAAAGTTCCATATATTTACTTCATCTTGATTGAGCTGAATTTTAGATATTTATGTTATAAACAAACACGCAAAAAATCCAAGGACTGAAATAAGCACTAATCACCTAAGAAGGTGGTGTAAGGGGCTTCCAAAATTTGTATGAAAAAAAAATTACTTTCTACGGTTGACCCTAAGTTAAATAAGATCATGGCAAAATTCAAAGTAGAGGCACGTTGGGACTGACTAGTATAATGAAAAATTAAATCAAAGTAAATCACATCAACTGAAAAGGAATCAAGGAAAATCGGTGATAAATAGGTGATATTATAGTATTCAAGTAGGGGGAGCCCCCTTGCTCACACATGACACGCTCGCCGCTTTGCACTATCCATAGTTCAACTTAGGTAGAGGGATTATAATTAAGTTTTTAACTCTTTCAACCTACTTTAGTACTCTTCTACGAAAAAAGCTCAATTTTAAATTTGAGTTAGCTCTGGTTATAGAAAATATAAGTAAAAACCTTTGTATGATTTCATTCTTAATAATTAACTTATTCTAACTAAAATCCAACAACAATAGTGAGAGGTACTCACAGGAACTTTGTCCCAGGAGGAGTGTATTATCAGTCATGTTGCCTTTGTATGAGTTTCTCAATTGTAGGAATGCCTGCCTGTTCGTTGAGCGGCGTGGTCCGTGTATACCTCAGACCCAAATCTTTCTAGACCAAGTCACTAATTTTTGCCAGGTATGCCCGTCCGCGTACTCCGCGCTCCAAATGTCAAATGCGTGTTTTATTTATATATGTGGAAGTTTGTTTATTTTGCTTATTGCGGCCTTATTAGGCCGTTTTCACGCGGACTTCCAGTGCAAAAAAGTTGCGTAATTTCATCCCCGTTCCGTCAATTATACATTGTCTGGGTTCCGCTCGCGTTTTCGTTATGAAAACGCGAGCGGAACCCCAGACAATGTATAATTGACGGAACGGGGATGAAATTACGCAACTTTTTTGCACTGGAAGTCCGCGTGAAACGGCCTAATAAGGCCGCAATAAGCAAAATAAACAAACTTCCACATATATAAATAAAACACGCATTTGACATTTGGAGCGCGGGGTACGCGGACGGGCATACCTGGCGAAAATTAGTGACTTGGTCTAGAAAGATTTGGGTCTGAGGTGTATACCAACGACGCGTACATGACAGTAGGTAGGAAACTCGTCTTATAAAGAAGCAGCTTGTGGGACAGAGATTTTTGACCGCCTATCAATCAGAAATTAGAATTCCCTAGCCAAAATCTGCCCTGTACCCAACACATGTTCGACATGGCTCTTGTAGGTCAATCAGGGAGTTAAGATTCAGACCAAGGTATCTAAAGGTCTTGCACAACTCAACTTGGCGTGATCAACAACCCCCCTGTTGTAGGCACGGTGACGGTAGGAAATCTTTCGGATGAACAACAAGGCTTCGGATTTTGGCCAACCTCCACCTTGTGAAGTATCTGACCATACCCTTGGCAGATTTTTTCAGTTTATTTAACACTGCACTGGTTCTGTAAGAAACTGCTGCCAAAGCAGTGTACCCTGCAAACTGAACCAGAAAAGTAACGTTGTCGATGTGGATGTCAGAAATGGCAGAATTCATAAGCGATGTTGTTTACACAGACCCAAATATTCCAACGCTGTGTCAAGGATCGCTATCTCCCCATTACTAGCCTAACCACCTTGACCACTATGCTATTCAAGCTCCGAGCATGGAAATATTTCAGGTCGGTCGCTCTTTTTATGGAGTGGACAAACAGAGCAAAATTTTCAGCCAATTTCCGTGGAAGTTTGGATTTAAGACCTTCTTGGATCGAAAAAAAATCTCCCAAAGTACTTAAGTCCGGAGGCTCCGGTGGCTGTTTCTAGGGGTCCCTCTAGTGATTGTCACCAAAGATGGGAGCTCTAGCCCCCGTACTTTGGGAGCTAGAGAAAATCAAATCTTGGTGAAATTTTCCCATACAAAAATTTCACAAAAATTCGATTTTCTCTAGCTCCCAAAGTACGGGGGCTAGAGCTCTCAACTTTGGTGACGATCACTAGAGGGACCTCTGAAAACAGCCACCAAGAGATGAGCCTCAGGGCTTAAGTATTTGGGAGATTCGAGTCATCTCAAATCCAGACTTCCACGAAAATTGGCCGAAAATTTTGCTCTGTTTGTCCACTCTATATAAAAAGCGACCGACCTGAAAAATTTCCATGCTCGAAGTATTCAAGCCTTAAAAAAGTTTTAGTTATGATTTTATTTTTCAGGTCGATGCTTTATTTGAACTCGACAATCTTTTGCAAAAAGAGTCTTTAGAAGTACAAAACTTGCAACATAGTAAGAAAATTCTAGAAAACGCGCTAAGTGAAGTTCACAACAAGCTTGGACGAGATATAACCACAATATTAGAGGAATATGGTTTGGATCAAAATATAAAGGACAAAACTATTTTGGAGTTGGAACTTTCAAAAGTTCATAAAATGTTGGCTGACAGTGCAAAGGTAAAGCGATAGAAATCAACACTTTTCTTTATTACTTAGAAGACGCATATCTCCAGCTATTTATACATTTGTCTTAACCCTTCGTCATGTTTACATAAAAAATATAACGTTGCGTAATATATAGCCGTATTTCCATTAGTAACAATCATGAGAAGAGCGAGTTTTTAAATGTAAATACATATTGCATATGTAAATGCATATTTAGATATTACGGCATATTTGAGGTTGAAATATCATATTTTAAGCTTTTGTTTTGCAAATCATTTTAATTTTACTTGTCATAAAATCAACAATATTGATTAGATATTTACTAGAACTTAAAATTAAAAACATAAACTTTGATTGGAATGGTTAAAAAGTAAAATTTCGTTTTTTATTTAGTGCATTTTTATTAATTTAGAAAAAAAATAAAGAAACTTGCATAAATGCGAAGTTAAGCAAACTTTTTTCAAAAATAAAAAATTATAGTGTCCATGGGTACTACTTTATTGCTCCTACAAGATGGAATTTTTTTTCCACTTTTTTATGGAGCAGCCGATTTGATTTTCGTGTTCCAAGATGATTGAAAAAAATATATAAAATGCAAAATCGGAGATTAAGCTTGAGGGCTCCTAGCTCCGTCCCTGTACATAATAGAGGATACATGTGGTACTATGATTTGCTAAATTTGATATAGACTAAAACATACTAAAATTTCAGCTCAATCGGATGTAAAATAAGGAGTTTTCATACAAACGTAAAACACCCCCCATTCCCCCCCCAGAGGGGGTAGGGGTCTAAAACTATTAGTCTGCACCCTTACAGACCAGGCCCTACACGATGCAAAAAAACCGCAGCTCTCTAGCTATTATGGTTCTCGAGTTATAAAATTTCGGACACACAGACGGCAATGCGGCCACAATAGTGCATTTTTTGCAAAATGCTGAAAATGCACTAAAAATCGGGTTTTTTCAACGACCCTTAAGGGGGTCGAAAGTGGTATCAGCAGATTTGTTAGGCTCAAAAGATTTCAAAATGTTACGGCTTGCCAGGAACAACAGCCTAAAAGCAGTGCAATCAGCCTCCAAAGTTTGTGAATTTATGTGATTTTTCCTCTGGAGGCGCCACAACTTTCTCGCTATTTCCGGTCCACCCCTGCCATGAAGGGGGTCGTTAAACTTAAAAACGTGAAACTTTGAGGCCTCATATCTCAGCTCCAAAACGTTTGCCCCAGAAACGAATGCTATTTTCGTGGCACTGGGACCTACACCTTTCCAATGATATCCCACACATACCCAAAACCCGATGTACGCTAAACAGAAAAATCACCTTTAAGTGCATTTTTATCATCTTGCAAAAAATGCACTATTGTGGCCGCTTTGCTGTCTGTTGGTCTGTCTGTCTGAAATTTTATAACTCAAGAACTAGAGGAGCTATAGAGCTGCGGTTTTTTGTTCGTGTAGGGTATGGTCTGTAGGGGTGCAGGCTAACAATTTGAGACCTCCATCCTCTTTTGGGGTGGAATGGGGGGTATTTTACGTTTGTATGAAAACTCCTTATATTACATCCGATTGAACTGAAATTTTAGTTTGTTGTAGTCTGTACAAAATCCAGCAAATCATGCTACTACATGTGACTCCTTCCATCTACAGGGACGGAGCTAGTAGCCCTCAAAGGTTGGTCTTCTCAAAATATTTGAAAATGACCCTTAAGCTCTATCTCCGATTATACTTTTTATATATTTTTCAAAATTGATGAAAATGAACTAAAAGTTAACCTTTAAAAGTTAAAATTTTGAGTTTTTTTTATATTTTTCTTAAAGTTCACTATTTTCACTGATTTTTAAAATTAATTGTTCAAAAAAGCTTTTCTCAATTCAGAAATAGGAATTTTCAAACCTGTTCGATCAATTTTGAGTGAAAATGGGGTTTCCAACTATAAATCCTCATAACTTCTGAACGAATAAGTCTTTTTTTCTGAGTTAGAGTACTACGAATTTTTGAAGGTTTGCTTACTTAACGATACCTGATTGAGCTATCTATAGGGACCAAAAAAGAAGAAATACAGTCAATTTTGCGCAAATATTCGAAAAAGACCATTGTGTAGCTTGTTTTGTGATAAGATATCTGGACAGAATCTCCCTAGCTAAGCTATTTTAGGAGCTACAAACCTGGAAGTGGTTTAAAGAAAAAAGTATCTCTACGGCACCTACAACAATCATCTCAAGTGGTGTCTTTAACATTTAAGGGGACGGAGCTAGAGCCAGTAGGACATTTTGCCAAGGACAATTTTATGATCAACAATGTGTTGTAGTGAAACTATATATAAATTATCTAATACCAAACAAATATTTTCCTTTTTCAGAAACTAGAAAAAACTGTAGCTAAAAATGCTAAGCTGGAATCTGAACTGATTTTGTTGCGTCAAAACCTTCAAGGAAAAAAGGAAAAATACGTTAATGAACAAACATGTGTACCAAATAATGAGAAAAGTGAATCTTTTGAAAATGGTATGTTATGTGATTAAAAATACCTATATATAAGTTTGAACTTGGAAAATTACTACATAGAAATTTAAAGTCTCACAGTATACAAACAAGTGAACTCTTGATCACAAGACTGCAACATGATTGAAAAGAGCAAATGCTTCAGATGTATGAGGGCGAAGTATACCCTGTGTCGAAGTATACCAATACTGTCCGCGGCCAGTATGGAACGGACACACTGTGGTCTGTCCGCAGGCATATAAGCGAGGCGAGAATGTTTGTTCGTAAGTCTTCTCGCGGGTCCTTCCACTTGGAAGCACGAGGGAAAACTTGGTCTGGCCGGGTCAATTTTGGTCTCCTCGTGCGGGGAAAATGGGAAAACTTGGTTAGGCCGGGTCAATTTTGCCCAGGAAGTCAAAACTAGAGGCAGAAATGCTTTCTAAATTTTACTTCCGGACTTCAAATTTGACGGGCCAAAAATGTAAACAAACCAAATTTTTTCACACAGGGTGAGCACGGACGGACGGACAAATCGGACACATAGTGCATTTTTTTTTAAATTGATGAATGCGCACTAAAAATGCACTTATGTGTCCGATATGTCCGTCTGAGTTACAAAGGCTCCGAAACTACAAGAGCTAGAAACCTGCGGTTTTTTGCATGATGTCATAAATGGTCTGGAGGGTGGGCGAAAGGATTTAGTTTTTCCGAAAAACTGCTTGGGGGGAATTAAGGGGGTTTTCCTGTTGTATGAAAGTTACATATACTGCGTTCGATGGAACTGAATTTTGGATATGTTATACATCATGTCAAATCTAGCAAATCATAGAGCACATGTTTGCCCTTATCACTGAAGGGGGTGGGGTGAGAGGCCTCCAAAGGGGGAAAAATTTTAGTTGCTCTGATTGAGCTGAAATTCAAAATGGTCATGTAAAATGATAAATCAAGCATCATTTGCTCCAAATCATGGTCTAAAAAATGTAAAGAAATGGACCTTGGGGGTCAATAAGTGGCCACCCCAGAGTTCCCCTTGCAAACAGAGAGCAAAATTTCAAAACTATCGGATTAAGCTTAAACTTTCACTACTGTAAGATGGCATTCAGTTCAGCAAAAAACAGTTCTACAGTAAGTCTCCATGACCTAAGGGTGAGGAACTAAGAGCTCCCAAAGTTAGTATGATGCGAAAATTTTTAAACTCCAACTGAGCCTAAACTTGGGCAAATGTTAGATGACATTAAATTTAGCAAAATTTTCTTCTCCATCAAGGCTTTATGACCTGTGAGATCGAAGTCATAGGTCCAATAAGTTTCTGCAGTGATGGAATTTGGGACAAAATACTTTCAACTTTTGCAACAATACCTAATTGAAAATGCTCTCAAATGCTTTCGTCCCCAACTAAGCTTTAAACATGTCTTTAAACATTCGAAAATTCAATGTAAACAGTTCAATTTAAGATAGACTAGGGGGAGACCCCCTGCTCGCACATGCTTCACTTGCCGCTCCGCTACGCGCTACTTTTATCAAATTTTATGACTTTTAATATGCCGGTGGTGTTTGGTGAAAACAGCTTTGACCATATACAGGTACACTATTCGACTTGTTGAGGAGAAGTTTTATCCCTTGCACACAACCTTAACCGTTCCCTACTCACGCTTGAAACGCTCACCGCTTCACCAGGGGCTCCACTGCGCTTCTTGCTTGCTCCGCAAGGCTAGCCAATCCCCCTCCCCCTTTTGCTAGCAACTGGTCTTAAACAACCCAAATTCATGAGTTTTCTTATGGAGTACATAAGAAATTTAACATATAATTACAACATAATATGAAGATTTTGAGAATGTGCGAAATAATGAAAATTCGACTTAGGAAGCTGAAAATTGGCACAAATTATCTTCATTTACTCCCAAGTAAGGTTAATAAATTTTTAGCGACATCTTAATTTTTGAGAGCACCTTTCGAACTTATGTGGCCGAAAACAGGTGATTTTCGGTTTTACCCCCATAACTTACCTCCCACAAAAGATATCGAAAAATCGCTTCTTAGTGGAACTCGCGACACCAAAATACGTATGTTTGTCAATTGTCGATTTTGAGTTCCGTTGTCGGATAGCGAAAAAATTGCATTTTTGCAAGGAGATTTTTTTTCTCACCCTTATAACTTTATAACTCTGTTTTCTTTTGTCAGACTCAACACTCATGTGTAGTTTCATTAAGCTACTGTAAAGGTTTGTACTGGAGAAAGATGTGTTACGTTTAAACACTTGAGAAGTCGGAGAAAGAATGATTTATTTATCTAATTCATGGTCAACAGGGCCTTAGTTTCCAGGGAGCAGCCTGCTAAGCTCGAACAGCTACTATAAGTAGAAATTCAAAGTTTTTGGCCCATTTTGTATAGGCAAATGGACCTTTTGGCTAATAATTTCCCCCCAGGGAGCGTTAAAAATCAATCCTTTCACAGCTTCTCTCATTTTGAGTCAAAACAGATGTGTGCAAGTTTTCAGGGCTTTACGTCAAGTGGTTTGGAAATGAGAGCCGATGAATACATCAGCCGGTCAAAACGCTCCTGATTTAATACTTTGATTGTGAAAAATTCATAGCTTCAAGGAAACAAATGTACCTTAGAATCTGTACCGAGTAAAAAGGTGGTAAAATCTGATTACATAGAGTTAAACATATTTGGCATAAGTATACATATTTGGCTAAAAGCGGGACATAAAGCTGAAAAGCGGGACACCTGACAACCCTGATCTAGGTAAAACTTACTCAAGCCCCACGTTTCGCCCGATTTAAGCCGCACACTAAGCACACAACTATTAAAGATCATGATCTTGGTCCTTCTATATAACAATTTGTACTGCCAGATTTTTCTCAGGGACCAAAACGCATACCCTGCTCTTTTGATTCGGTTTGTATGTCCTCATATTTTCCAGGCTATGTTACTGACTTCCAAACTATGTTACTGTAGCTCCAAGATATCAAAATTGATCTACATCCTCAATAATATGTCCATTTATTAATTTTGGCTGTTCGCTGACTGCATTTATGCGCATATCTTTTTTTTACATTTAGTTTCAAGCCTACTTTTGCTGTGTATCTATGCAAAGCTTCCAGATTGAATTGAATATCATCGCGAGAATGCGCAAGCAGACAGATATCATCGGCGTAGTCTAGGTCATG
This sequence comes from Forcipomyia taiwana, assembly GCA_963930915.1. NCBI lineage: Eukaryota > Metazoa > Arthropoda > Insecta > Diptera > Ceratopogonidae > Forcipomyia > Forcipomyia taiwana. Next base: position 580,898 of record CAWVOI010000005.1, read on the forward strand.
TAATATCCTTGGTCTTGTGTCCACTGGATTCCACCTCGTGCTTCAGCGTTTGTTCGAGGGCAATCCAAAAGAGTAAAGGTGAAAAAACGCATCCCTGTCTAACTCCTGAATCAAGTATGAAAACTTCACCTTCCAAGCCAGAAAATCTCACTTTGCTCTAGGCGTGAGCGTAAAGGCTCTTTATTAGATTAATAAAGTGCTGGGGGATCCCTATTCTCATCAAAGATTCCCATGAAACTCAGTAGACTACTCGATGATTATCCTCAAGGTATTGACTTGATCCGTGCAAGATCGTCCTCGACGAAGCCAGCCTGGTTTCGTTAATATTCTAAGCTAACATACTATGATATTTAAACTATTATAAAATATTTGTGTATGTATTAAAAACGATTTTTTTTCAGGCAAACTTTTTGGCAATCCTTTTGATAATTTTTTCCTTTATTTTTAGAACTGACGAAAGTTCAAAATTTAGTACACAATATGCAAGTACAACGAAACGAACTAAACAATGCTGTGGACCAGCTAACCTTTAGATCACATACATTGTACAACCACATTCAAAATTCAGGTATTTATAAAGATGCATGTAGCATTATTATAAGTGTTAATAGGTATAATGAATGTTTACAAAATAACCTTACAGCTTCAACAATTATTCTAAAATCAAAAATAATTTTTCAACTAAAATATGTATATAATGTAGGTACTCAACCTAAAAAGCGATGCGTGACCCTTAAAATTTCTAGGGGTCCCCAAAATATTTCTGGAGCCCCTAAACATTTCAATCGGCCCCTTAAAACTTGAAAAAGGGCCCCTATAAAGGTATGCTTGGATTTCCAAAATATATCTGGGGCCCAAAATATATCTGGTAATTTTTAAAATTGGAAATTGGGATTACCGACACGTCATGTTTCAATTTTGGAGGTGGTTGTATACCTTAAAACGACGTGAGGGCGGGGAAGATAGCTCGCTGTTCATTGTCGAAACAGTGGACGTCTCTAGGTTTTCGATTTCTGAGGAACTTCTCTAGCTCTGGGGAAGGAAAAACCGTTTCAAAGTTTCACATCACTCCCGAATCTTTACTTATAAAAGAAGTGATCAGGCCCGTACCGTGGTACATGCTAGGGGATGCTTAGCTGAAATTTTCAGGGCATCCTCTGAAAAATTTTCAAACTTTTAAAACAATCACTTCACATGATATTTTTTTAAATGAATGTTGCACTTAAAATTAAACAGCATATTTATGTTTTTTATATTTTTTTGTTGTTTTTAATTCGTTTCTAATTAAAAAGAATCGGTTGGTTTCTGCCCGAGAGTTTTTTTAACCACCCGAGCGGTGAAGAAGCGAGGGTGGCAACAACCCCCCACGAGCATTCATGACCTTTGGGCACGAGTTCAGGACACATGGAACACTATTTGAGCTGACTATGAACGTAATCTTTACAAAAGTTACCCTCGTTGGGTCCAATACTTAAGTGTTTTTAAATTAATTTTAAGAGTGGTGCCAAACTGATTCAATGAGGTCGCTACACTAAATGTTCTGCCAACAATTGAAATAAGTGATTTCAAAATGTGATTCTCTAATTTTCCAATAAACAAACTCTATTTAATACCGTTACTCTATTTAATACCGAAAAGAAGAAAAACCCCAAAAAATTTGCAAAGAGAAAAATATTCACACCATGAAAACATTAAATTAGTTTTGCTTCTCCTCAATACGAATCTCACGATAAATTTGATTCCGATTTCAACCTAAGAAATGCCCTTTGATCCAAAAACTTTCTTCAGTGATCCCCATACAAAATTAAATATTCTTTGCCGGCAGCCATTTTAAAAATTGGTAACCATCTCTAAAAAACCATAAAAAACGCTTTTCTTTATTTTTTAAAATATTTTTCTAAGAGGGTCTCCGAAGAAAAACTTTCCATAAATATCATCTTTTGACAATTCTGGGCGACACTAGATTTTAGCTCTGCTCTCAGGCATATGTTACCTGGGTACGCCTGCCTACACTTAACGCCCGATTGCTCCGTCCCATTAAAATATAAAAATTTTCCTATTAGAGCATATGTTAAGGGTAGTCAAGAATTTTATGGGGCAACTTTCCGACCATTGATCTCAGCTCCCAGGGCACGTAGAAAGGCGAATGATGACTCTACAAATGAGCACACTCTTCAAAGGCTGCACGAGCTATAGTTAGAGGCACTTGCCCCGTCCCCTTTCAAGTTGAAGTTGAAGCGTCACCTGAATCAAAAATTCAAAATGGCCGTCGGAATTTTTCAATATTTTTAGTGCATATTCATCAATTTTGAAAAAAATGCACTTATGTGTCCGATATGTCCGTTCGTCCGTCTGAGTTGCAAAGGCTCCGAACTACCAGAGCTAGAGACCTGCGGTGTTTTGCATGTAATCAGGTATAGTCTGGAGGGTGGTTGAACCACTTTGGTTTTTGCGGAAGCTGCCCGGGGGGTTATTAAGGGGGTTTTCCCGTTGTATGAAAGTTCCATATACTTTGTCCGATTTAGCTGGATTTTGGATGTGTTATACATCGTGTCAAATCAGGCAAATCATAGGGGGTGGGGTGAGAGACCCTCGAACGGGGAAAAATTTAGTTGCTCCGATTGAGTTGAAATTCAGAACGGTCATGTAAACTTACAATTTAAGCAACTTTTGTTTGGGGTCATGGTCTCAAAAATGTAAAGTAATGGACCTGGGGGGTAAATAAGTGGCAACGAAACCCTTCTCCTGGCTAACAGAAAAGCAAAATTTCAAATTCAACCGATTAAGCTGAAATTTTGGCAACTGTAAGATGGTATTAAATCCAGCAAAAAACAGTTCAACAGTAAGTCTCGATGACTTAAGAGTGAAGAGCTGAGGACTACTAAAGTTAGTATGAGGCAAACATCTTCTAACTCCAATCGAGCTTAAACTTGGGCAAATGTTAGATGACATTAAATTTAGCAAAATATCCTCCTGCATTAAGACTCTATGACTTTTGGGATCAAAGTCAGGGGTCCAATAAGTGCCTGCATTAACGGGATTCGGGACAACATACATATTTTCATTTCAACCCTACTTTTGCAACAAATCGGATTGAAAATGCACTCAAATGCGTTCGTCCCCGACTAAGCTCTGAACATGTTTTATTAATAAAAAACGAAAAAAATCAAATTATTATTATTAACAATGGGTGGCTGGTATATGGGTGTAGGTACTTAACTTTCTCTTCTTTCAAAAAACAAAACAAAAAGCAAATAATAAATTTTCATAAAATAGTAAAATATAGCTTGTCGCTTGCGCTTCTAATAGAGGCGCAGTGCGCCCAAATCTGTGCTCGGTTTTGAAATCGGTTGCCTATCTGCTGAGAAATCAGCGATTTTGCCTTGTTTCACTTCAATCTAGAGAAGTCGAGCTAGAGAGCTCAGATTTGGCTTAACGAGGACTTGACGGATAGGTAGGGTGAATGGGCGTATTTGGCCACCTCTAGAGACTAAATTGCTCTTTGGTTTTTGATGTCGAATATCTCAGCTCTGGAACTTTGGATCGGACTCATTTAGGTCTTGATCAAAAGGTCTCAGTTTAAGGTATCCGAAAATGCCCTTCACTTGACCTTAATAGCAAAAGCCTCCGAAAAAAAATATTTTTTCCAAACATTAGTTTTGGACATATTTGGCCACTTTGGACACATTTGGCCACCCACTGGACACAATTGGCCAACCTAGAAAGAACGCTGGAAAAAACCGGAAATCTCAAAAAATGGACTCCTAAGATCGAGAAAAGTGATTTAAGGGGTGTTTTGACGCTCCCGGAAATCTTTCACCTAACCGAAAGTGGAATAGCTGCCATCTTGGATTTAATAACATTAAAAATAGGAAAAATTGGGGTGTTGAGTGGAAAACCGCATTTTGCTGCGTCATTACCCAACCTACACAGTTACAACCAACAAAAGATTTTTAAAGGACATTCTAAGGCTTCCATTTTGACTTTTAAAAATAAGATTGCGCTTCCGGTTCAGTTATGACAGCCATCCGCGTGCAAGCATTTTTTAAAAAAATATTCTCTGAGCTCTAGCTCCGTTGTCTTGAAAGATAGAAAGCTCAAAATATTTTTTAAAAATAGTACTTTACAAAACGTTTTTAAAATGACATCAACCTTTTCAATTGGACTTACTATGCGCTCAGGAAAAAATAAAAACTAAATTTCCCATTTTATCTCTTGAAAAAAGAAAAATTTTTCCTGAGCAAACTACAAGCCCAATCCTAGCCACTTGTTTTTCTTTTCAAGGTTCTCACTTATGACTATTTATGTAAAAAAAATCAAAACTTCAACTTGAAAGGGAACGGAGCCAGTGCTTGCGAAAAATTTGCGAAGAATTATTTTAAGGAATCCAAGATGGCGGCTGAAGTAAAAATTCGGGAGCGTTTTCAAATGTGTTTTTAGAATTGGTCAAGTGTCCATTAAATATGTTCATAACGGCAAATTTTTATCTTTAGAGGGGACGGAGCAATCGGGCGTTAAGTGTAGGCAGTCGTACCCAAGTATGCCTAGTGCCAAGTATCTAGTGTAGCCCAGAAATGTCAAAAGACGACATTTTATCAAAAACTTTTCTTTGGGAACTACCCTTGAAAAAATTTTTAGAAAATTTTTTTCGCGGCCATAATTTCAAAATGGCCGCCAAAAAATTAAAGCCGTTATTTTATGTTTTTTAAAAATGGTGGCCGATTTTTTCAAAATGGCTGCCGGCAAAAAATAGTTAATTATTTTTAAAGGGGTGTCATCAAAGAAAGTTTTCAGATTAGATGCTATCTCTCACGTAGAAATCAGGTTCAAATACATTTATTGAAGGCATGTATATGAAATTTATAAATTTTAAAAAAGTTGTATTGAGGGTACCCCCAAAAGCTTTTTTTTGCTCAAAATTTTTTGTTTTCTTTGAAACTTTCTCATACCGGAAATGAGCTTTCTAAAGGGTTTGCAGACGAAACTCTCAAGTTTGGGGGGCGCTCGCCTAGAGCATGAAAATTTTTACTTACCTTCCAGCTAACATGGAGCAGGCGAATCCTCACTAACCGAGGTTCCAACATCAATCAACAAATGATTGCTCCAATACTTGGATCGAAAAAAATTCGGTTATTTTTTCGGCCCTGCAGCGGGGTACAAGTGATATCAGGAGATTCGTTATGCTCCAAGGATTCCAAAATGCCACGGCTTGTCAAGAATAACCACCTGGGAGCCGAGCAATCAGCCTCCAAAGTTCGTGATTTTTCGTGATTTTTGCTCTGGAGGCGCCTTGACATGTGCATTATTTCCGGCTCTCCCCGGTCATGAAGGGGAATGAATGGGGTATCATCAGATTTTCTAGGCTTCAAGCATTCTGCAATGCCACGGCTCGCCAGGATCTATGGCCTGAGAGCCTCGCAATCAGGTTCCAAAGTTAAGCATTTTTCACGCGCCCAAAAAAATGCTTAACTTTGGAACCTGATTGCGAGGCTCCCAGGCCATAGATCCTAGCGAGCCGTGGCATTGCAGAATGCTTGAAGCCTAGAGAATCTGGTTATACCCCATTCAACCCCTTTCATGACCGGAGAGAGCTGGAAATAGTGCACATGTCAAGGCGCCTCCAGAGCAAAAATCACGAAAAATCACGAACTTTGGAGACGGATTGCTCGGCTCCCAGGTGGTTGTTCTTGACGAACCGTGGCATTTTGGAATCCTTGGAGCATAACTAATCTCCTGATACCACTTTCACCCCGCTGCAGGGTCGAAAAAAAAACCAAATTTTTTTCGATCCAAGTAGTGGAGCAATCATTTGTTGATTGATTGTTGGAACCCGAAAAGACGGGATTCGCCTGCTCCATGTTAGCTGGAAGGTAAGTAAAAATTTCCATGCTCTAGGGGGCGCTCGTCTCAATACCAGATTTCTAAAATTTTATACAGACGGACAAAAAGACATATGTTTCACGTAACAGTGCTTTCTTGATCAAAAATGGGCTTAGCTGTTAATTTACTGCCCAAATTTCGAAAATTAGGAGACTGGCCACATTAGGTCCACCTCATTTTTCCATGGGCCAAATATGTCCAAAAAGGCTTTTTTTCTAGAGGCTCTAGTTCGGAGATGGAGAGTCCAATCTTTAAAAGACGCAGCATTTCGGAATGGGAAAAGTCCAAATTTTTGTGTGATATGTAAATCTTTGTAATCGTAACAACTTTCTTGAAGAAACCGGCTTCCGAAATCTTAAATTTTACAATGTTTTCTTAAGAAAAATTACCATTTAGACAAATATGTCCATAAATCCCAAACCTCTTGAGCAATTAAGCTAAAAACTTACTCAAATATAAGTACTGGTCTCTCCTTTCCAAAAATATGCTTTTTATCCCGAAAAATAACGTTAAGGGGGTCAAAACTGCGAAACTGCTTAAGCCTGGCCAATTATTTCCATGGCCAAATACGCCCATTCACCCTAATAAATTCCCCATCGATCTATCATTTACTTTTGGGAACAAATACCTGTAAGTATCGTTTTTCTTTTGCTTTTAAAATTTTAAATTTTGCTTGACTTTAGACGGACAAAATCTATACTTAGAGGTCTTAATTCCTAAGTCTAAGTCCTCGTCGAGCCCAATCTGAGCTCTCTAGCTCGACTTCTCTAGATTGGCGTGAAACAAGGCAAAATCGCTGATTTCTCAGCAGATAGGCCACCGATTCCAAAACCGAGCACAGATTTGGGCTCTGGGGGCTCCTACAATTCGAGGGGGACCCCTTTGAGCCGCCAAATTAACAAAAATTTGGACTCAAAAACTTTCCTGTCCATAATTCAAACGTGACCACAGCAGTCGTCAAAACCCTATGTATAATATTCTTAACTATCAAAAAAGAATGTTTTGAAAAATTTATTTTTAAAAATTGAGTAGAGGTGTATCTAAAACACCAACAGGATGACCGTTTTGCGCCCTTCTAACCTACTTTTTAATTTTAAATTGGAGATTTGTAACATCAAATCATATTAATTTATAGTCAGATAACGTGATTCAATCCAATATTTCCAGTTTTGTATTTTTCCCTTTATGAAAGTGGAAGTCAACGTCAAATCTATGAGTGATGCCTGAAAACAGGATGAGGACAGGAATCATTCCAAAGATCCATGTCATTTCGAAACATTCACCTCTTTAATCAGCTGTCAATTATCTGATCTGCATTTCGCCAAAATACCTACAAATAACACTTAAGGGGGCAGAGCTAGAGCCGGTTGGACATTTTGTTCAGGACAATTTTGTCCAAGTATGTGAATCGACCTTGACTTTTCCAAATTGAAAATGCACTCAAATGTGTTCGTCCCCGACTAAGCTTTAAACATGTTGATTTAAGGTGCTCAGCAATGGAAAGAAACATCAATCGATGACTCCGTTTCTAGATCTATCGAAAAAGGCAAGAACATGAAAAAACCCCAGGAAAAACCATATCTAAACAATTATCCTGTCACAATGAGAGATGATTTTGAAGACACTACCAGCTTTATGAGCATTAAAAAAGATAGTAGGAGTGGTAAACTAAACTTAAAGTTTTCCAGTATAGCCGCTAATGAAATCATTTCTGGAGCAGTTTCATCCTACAATTCCCTGCAAAATGACAGTCCGCTCAAAACAAATGATTTGCCTAAAAGAGATGAAGTAATCGACGTAACTAAACCGGTAAGGCTTTGAAGATTTAATTATGTAATTACCACCTATAGGCAAAAGTTATTTTCTTTTCATTAGGTTTTAAAGCAACACAAAAAGCACATCAACCCACCGGACTTGGTTCAATGTACATCGACAGTAGAAGAAAAGATATCAGAATTGACTATCAACAATCTTATTTCAACTCCAAAAAAAATATTTATTCCAGAGAGATATGTTCCGGAAGTTACTCCAGAACTGACAGATGAAGAAAAACTTAAACGACAACATAAAGTTGAAACCATCAGAAAAATGCTTTCAGAACCTTTATCCGGGGAAGTAAGTTCATGATAAATTAAATAATAACTGCTCATATTGTTCAGTCTATCTGAATGACGCTTGACGTTGGTAACTCTTTTGGACTGTCCAACTGAAGCGTGTTGCATGGAATTATAATTCGACCATTCTCAGCGTTATATCTGCACTAAATGTGTCTTAAAAGGTCTTCTAATATTTTGGGGGCTTAATTTACACATACCAATATTGGATTACACTGCGAACGGAGGCTCTGATCACAAAATGGTCCCCTAACTTTTTGAGACGCTTCCGATGGCGCTCAAATTTAGACCCTGGAAGCTCCTGCTAGGAATTCTGCAAGAATATTTTTATTCGAATAAATCTTATCCGAATACGAATATCGAAGAATATTCTTGGCGGAAAAATATTCTATATTCGTATAACTTATTCGAATATTCTTAAAATAAATTATTTTATTCGAATAAATTTTTTATTCGAATAAATTTATTGTTAGTGAGATAATAAAAAATTTTTTAGACGAATAAATTTTCTGTACGTTCACGAATAAAATCAAGCCCTTGGGGCTCTTTTAGCCTTCGAGTCGAGGTCCTTCGAATGGCAGCTTTTTGGAAAGGTCTTGGCTTCAGGATGAAGCTAGAAGAGAGAAATCCGGGATCCGGAACTCCTGGATCCAGAAATTAGCCCTCGAGGGCTGCTGAGTGACCTAGACTAAAATTTCATAGATTTGGAAGGCCAGCTTCATCCTGAAGCCAAGACCTTTCTAAAGAGGTGTCACTTGGGTACTTTCGGCTGACTTTAATTTTCGGGGTCTGACTGGGTTTTCAAGACTCCGAGGACCATAAAAGTCACTATTCAGGAATCTCTTAGTTACAAAGTGCTGACCTTCCAAATCTAAGAAATTTTAGTCTAAGTCACTCAGCAGCCCTCGTGGGCTTATTTCTGGATCCAGGAGTTCCGGATCCCGGATTTCTCTCTTCAAGCTTCATCCTGAAGCCAAGACCTTTCCAAAAAGCTGCCATTCGAAGGACCTCGACTCGAAGGCTAAAAGAGCCCCAAGGGCTTGATTTTATTCGTGAACGGATCGTACAGAAAATTTATTCGTCTAAAAAATTTATTCGTCTAAAAAATTTATTATCTCACTAACAAAAAATTTATTCGAATAAAACATTTATTCGAATAAAATAATTTATTCGAATAAAAAATTTATTCGAATAAAAATTTATTCGAATAAAATAATTTATTCGAATAAAATTTTTATTCGAATAAATAAAATATTCAAATATTTTCACGAATATGAATATCGAAGAATATTTTGGACGAGAATTTGTTCGATATTCGAATAAGATATTCTTATTCGTATTCGTATTCGGATAAGAAACCCTAGCTCCTGCTGAGGAGCTAGAGGTCTTTTTAGGCCGATTTTGGGAGTTCCAGACGTAGGCAAATTTTGAGGCCGAATATCTCCGGAAGGGGACTCTGGCCGGATGTAGCTGGTCTGTGCATTCGGCCACTGGTAACAACTTTGAGTCCTCTCGAAATTTTTGTTTTTATTTTTTTGTTTGTTTGCTTTTTTTTTTGAAATTATTATTTGAATATTTTTCGAGGCTTATTTTGAAAACATGCCAAAAAGCCTTTTGGATTATTTGATATATATAATGAGTATATATAATGAGGACAAAAGAGTACACATATATAAAAATTGAAGGTGACCAAGAACCCGCACAACTGAGATGAACGATCTTTTAATATCTGTCGTCCCTGTTCGGCCGACAGAGTATCGATCAGCTGTTTGCACAATCGAAAAGAACGGTCTTTTGACATCTGTTTTCCTGATATCAAAAATATTATGACTTAATTTGTTTGAGTCTGGATAAGGGCGCTCGTAAATTTACTGATTAGCCAATGGCACAAAATTTGGGCGCCCAAAAATATCCTAAAAAGAAGGCTAATCCAGAATCTGGCCGCGTATGGGGGCCAATTTTCTGGGCGTTAATGGGCTGGCACAGATTCTGGTCGGACGGAAATGAGCGGCTAAAATGTCAAATTAGCATAGCTCTACTACCTGGACCTTCGAGCATGGAAATTTTTCAGGTCGGTAACTCTTTATATGGAGTGGACAAACAGAGCAAAATTTTCAGCAAATTTTCGTGGAAGTTTGGATTTGAGACGACTTGGATCTCCCAAAGTATTTAAGTCCGAAGGCTCATCTCTTGGTGGCTGTTTTTAGGGGTTCTTTTTGTGATCGTCACCAAAGATGGGAGTTCTAGCCCCCGTACTTTGGGAGCTAGAGAAAATCGAATTTTTGTGAAATTTGTGTATGGGAAAATTTCACCAAGATTTGGTTTTCTCTACCTCCCAAAGTACGGGGGCTAGAGCTCCCATCTTTGGTGACAATTACTAGAGGGACCCTTAGAAACAGCCATCAAGAGATGAGCCTCCGGACTTAATTACTTTGGACACCTAGATCGTAAAAGTTCGTGAGGTTTTTGGTGCATTTTTATCAATTTTGAAGAAAATGCACTTATGTGTCCGATATGTCTGTCTGTAAACCATAAGGGCTAGAGACCTGCGGTTTTTCGCATGATGTAAAGGATGGTCTAGAAGGTGGGCCATTTTTGTTGGTTTCCCAAATATCTCCCGGGGGCGTAACCAGGGGGGTTTTCCTGTTGTGTTAAACTTTCTTGTACTTCGTTCGATTAAGCTGAATTTTGGATATATTATGCATCATGTCAAATCTAGCAAATCAAAAACAAGATGTTTTCCTATATATTATGGATATATTATGCATCATGTCAAATCTAGCAAATCAAAAACAAGATGTTTTCCTCTATCATTTGAGGAAGTGAATTGAGGGGGCTCCAAAAAAAATTTAAGTTGCTCCGATCGAGCTGAAACTCAGAATGGTTATGTAAAATGACAAACTAAGCAACTTTTGGTGCGCAACATGGTATCGCAATGAAGAATAAGTGGACCTGGAGGGTCAATAATTCAAAACTTCAGGATTCCCCAGGCGAATAAAATAGCAAAATTTCAAATCCAACCGATTAAACTTAAACTTTGGATACTGTTAGATGGTATTAAATCCAGCATATAGCAGTTCGACAGTAAGGGTGTGGAGCTTAGCGCTCCCAAAGTTAGAATAAGGCTTAGTATGTTAGATGATATTAAATTTAACAAAATATTGCTCTAAATAAAAGCTCTACGATTTGTGGGATCAAAGTCAGGGGTTTAATAAGTTTCTAAAGCCTAGAGCATGGAAAAAAAAATTTCTTGGGCTTTTTATGGAGAGAGCGAATCAGGAGAGGGTGAATTGAAGTTCCAAGATGAATCAACCCGTGATTTCCCCTCTACTTGGATTGAAAAAAAATCAGTCTGTTTAAACGACCCTTAAGCGGCACGAAAGTGGTATCAGCAGATTTGTTATGCTCCAAGGATTCCAAAATGCTACGGCTTGCAGTAAATAACCACCTGGGAGCCGTGCAATCAGCCTCCGAATTTCGTGATTTTTAGTGATTTTGCCTCTGGAAGCACCTTGACACTTGCACTATTTCCGGTTCTCGCCGCTCATGAAGGGGGTTGAATGTGGTATCAGCAGATTTTCTAGGCCTCAGGGATTCTGGAATGCCATGGCTCGCCAGAAACAATGGTCTGGGAGCCTCGCAATCAGGTTACAAAATTAAGGATTTTTAACATTGCGCCAAAAATTAACCTACAAAAGCCACACAATGGTCAATTTTCGACATTTTGCGCAAAAAATATCTGTTTTTCTCCTCTTTGGGTACGTAGATAGCTCAAACAAATATCGTTAGAACAAGCAAACTTTTGCAAGTTCATAGCACTTAAAATGATGAAAAAGACCCAACCGTTCAGAAGTTAGTTGGGAACCTTTTAAAAAGTTATTTCTCAAGCTAGAAAAATGGTTCTGGAAATTTTGGAAAAAAAAAATTCCCTTAAAAAAATAAAAATCTGAGTTATTTAATTGTTTACTAAAATGTCACTATTTTTACTGATTTTTAAAAAATACTTGGCCAAAAAAGCTTTATCCGCTTAGGAAATATGAATTTTCAAAGTTGACCACTTCGGCCATTTTTTCACGAATTTGAGGTTCCCAAGTTTAAACCCCCATAACTTCTGAACGGTTGGGTCTTTTTTTATCATTTAAAGTGCTATGAACTTTCAAAAGTTTGCAGGTTCAAACGATATTTGTTTAAGCTATCTAAGTACCCAACGAGGCAAAATAACAGGTTGGCTGATAAGTCCCCGGTCTGAGAAATAGATGGCGTCGCTACATAGTATTAAATGCATAATATTTTTATATAGTACCAACCTTCAAATGATTCGTATCAAAATTTGACGTCTGTAAGTCAATTAGTTTGTGAGATAGAGCGTCTTTTGTGAAGCAACTTTTGTTATTGTGAAAAAAAAGGAAAAAATAAAATAAATTAAATTAAATCAAATCAAATTAAATTAAATCAAATTAAATCAAAATACAAAATCGAAGATCAAGTATAAGAAGTGCATTTTCCCGGGTTTATATTTTGAGGGAATCTTATTGTTAATTGATCAAGAGATCAGAAATTGAGTATTATGAGTTTCCCTCAGAAGATTCCCTCAAAATATAAACCCGGGAAAATGCACTTCTTATACTTAATCTTCGGTTTTGTATTTTGATTTAATTTAATTTGATTTAATTTAATTTAATTTAATTTATTTTTTTTAACTCCTAAGTTCTACTTATAAATTTTTACTTCTAAACTTTACCAACATTTGTCGGTAATTTAGATAAAAAATTAAATTTCAGCCCAAAAGGCAAATTCACATGAATTTGCTTCCCATACAAATTTCGGGAGTTCCCCTCTCCGCCCCCTTACTTGATAGGAGCATACAATATGATTGTTTTTTGCTCAAATAAAAGCCCTCTAAGAGTTACCAAAGTTTGAGCTCATTCGGACGATCTTGAAAATTCGCCCATTTGTCTTCCAAGGGGAGCCACAAGATTATATTCAAAAGTTTCCTGATGAATTGTTTTACGTTTTTGAGACCATGTTTGCAAGCAAATGTTTCTAATAATGTAATTTCATGTGCTTATTTTGAATTTCAGCTCAATCGGAGCAACTAAAGTTTTCCCCGATACAAACTTCGGGGGTCTCCCACTCAGCCCCCTTAAGGCCATTGGCCAGGGTCAGCGGCCTACTGCGATTTTTTCGAAAAAAATTCAGCCAAATTCGCCACCGTCAATTTTTGTGGTTTCGAGTTGGGGTTTTAGCCCCGTAGCTCCCAAACGGGGGCTCCGATCGCAAAATGGTCTTCGGGAGGTCCTTTTAACTTTTTGAGACGCATAAGATGGCGCAAAAATGTTGACCCCGGAAGCTCCTGTAAAGGGGATAGAGAGCTTTTTCGGCCGATTTTGGTGGGTCCAGGCATAGGCAAAATTTTCGGTGAAAAATTTTGTATGGGAAAATTGTAACTTTGAAGCCCGATATCACCGGAAGGAGGCTCTGGCCGGATGTGGGGTCGGTGGATTTGACCCTTAAGGGCATCTGTGAGTCCTCTCAAAAAAAATTTTTTTTTCATGAAAATCAACTATCCTCAGATTTTCTTCCTGATTTCATCCCAGGTGTCCAAAGGGCTTATGGGATTATTTCCTGCACCCGAGGTCCCAAGGGGTCGAATGAGGTGTCATTGGAAAGATAATTTTTGGGCCTTTCCAACAATTTCAAAATTCTTATCGGAGGTCTGCTCGTTCTTAACATATGATTTTTTTTGTCTAAAAATCATATCTCAAAATTTAACTCCCAGCCCCTCGAGTTTTTTTCTTTTAAAAAATAGTTTAGGTCAAGGAAAAACTTTAATCCATATGTCACAACCCCGGTTGCGATGTTGGAAGTACGTCAAATAGCGTGTCAAAAATTTAAAACGCCAATTAAAAATACTTCCAACATGGCGGGTGACCAATTTTATATCTTATAATAATACTCCTCATTGAGGAGTACAAATGATGCTTGGACACCAAACCGCTACAACCTACTAAAGTAGGCCAAGAGAATTTTCAAAGGTAAAAAATTCAGTTTTTTGAAAATTTCAATATGACGAACGTCCTTACATTTTTGCGCGTTCAATGATACCAAGATCACTTTCCTAGCTGCTCTGGAAGCCGAGATATAAGGGCGTGAAACGGCCGCCACCCTTTGAAATGCCAATTCAATTGGGGTTCGTGAGTATAAAGTGGCAGCCATGTCACGCCCTTATATCTCGGCTTCCAGAGCAGCTAGGAAAGTGATCTTGGTATTATTGGACGCGCAAAAATGTCAGAAGTACGATTCTGTAAAAATATTTCGGTTTAAAGGACGTTCGCAATATTGAAATTTTCAAAAAACTGAATTTTTTAACTTTGAAAATTCTTTTGGTTTACTTTAGTAGGTTGTAGCGGTTTCGTGTCCAAGCATCATTTGTACTCCTTAATGAGGAGTGTTATTATAAGATATAAAATTGGTCACCCGCCATGTTGGAAGTATTTTTAATTGGCGTTTTAAATTTTTGACACGCTATTTGACGTACTTCCAGTATCGCGACCGGGGTTGTGACATATGGATTAAAGTTTTTCCTTGACCTAAACTATTTTTTAAAAGAAAAAAACTCGAGGGGCTGGGAGTTAAATTTTGAGATATGATTTTTTAGACAAAAAAAATCATATCTTAAGAACGAGCAGACCTCCGATAAGAAGTTTGAAATTGTTGGAAAGGCCCAAAAATTATCTTTTCAATGACACCTCATTCGACCCCTTGGGACCTCGGGTGCAGGAAATAATCCCATAAGCCCTTTGGACACCTGGGATGAAATCAGGAAAAAAATCTGAGGATAGTTGATTTTCATGAAAAAAAAATTTTTTTTGAGAGGACTCACAGATGCCCTTAAGGGTCAAATCCACCGACCCCACATCCGGCCAGAGCCTCCTTCCGGTGATATCGGGCTTCAAAGTTACAATTTTCCCATACAAAATTTTTCACCGAAAATTTTGCCTATGCCTGGACCCCCCAAAATCGGACGAAAAAGCTCTCTATCCCCTTTACAGGAGCTTCCGGGGTCAAAATTTTTGCACCATCTCATGCGTCTCAAAAAGTTGAACGGACTTCCCGAAGACCATTTTGGGATCGGAACCCCCGTTTGGGAGCTACGGGGCTAAAACCCCAACTTGAAACCACAAAAATTGACGGTGGCGAAACGCCACCGTCAAACTCAATTTGGCTGAATTTTTTTCGAAAAAATCGCAGTAGGCCGCTGACCCTGGCCAATGGCCTTAAGTGATAGGGCCATACATGTGTTCTATGATTTGCTAAATTTGATGTGAACTACAACACATCCGAAATTCAGCTCAATCGAACGAAGTATAAGGAACTTTCATACAACGGGTTTACCCCCCTCACTACCCCCCTAGGGGTAATGGGGGTCTAAGATGTCTTACCTTCCACCCTACAGACCATGCCTTACACGATGCAGAAAACCGCAGCTCTCTTGCTCTTCGGGTTCTTGAGTTATAAAGTTTCGGACGGACGGACAGACGGACATAGCAGATGCAATAGTGCATTTTTTCTCCATTTGAGGGAAAATGCACTAAAAAAAATGCGCGAAATGTCGAAAATCGACCATTGTGAGCCAATTTGGGCTTGCACTGTCAGCTACAAGAGTCAGAGGTACTACAATAACATCGGGTTGGGTTTATTATTACTTTTCTTCTTTGTAAAAGTTAAGAACATGTTTAAAGCTTAGTCGGGGACGAACGCATTTGAGTGCATTTTCATTTCGCTTTGTTGCAAAAGTTGAGTCAAAGAGAACATATTTTGTCCCAAATTCCGTCACTGGACCCCTGACTTTGATCCCACAGGTCAAAGAGCCTTAACGCAGAAGGATATTTTGCTAAATTTTTATGTTATCAAACATTTGCCCAAGTTTCAATTCGATTGGAGTTACAAAATTTTCGCCTCATACAAACTTTGGGTGCTCACAGCTCCTCACCCTTAGGTCATGGAGACTTACTGTAGAACTATTTTTTGCTGAATTGAATACTATCTAACATTTGCCGAAGTTTCAGCTCAATCGGTTGAATTTGAAATTTTGCTCTTCTATTCGTCAAGGGAAGTCTTGGGTGGCCACTTATTGACCTCCAGAGTCCGTTATTTTACATTTTTGAGACCATGACCCGAAACTAATGTTGCTTATTTTGTCATTTTACTTGACCATTCTGAGTTTTAGCTCAATCGGAGCAACTAAATTTTTCCCCCCTTTAGGGGTTACTCACCCCACCCCTTTAAGTGATAGGGGCAAACATGTGGTGTATGATTTGCTAGATTTGACATGATGTATAACATATCCGAAATTCAGCTCAATCGGACGAAGTATATGGAACTTTCATACAACGAGAAAACCCCCTTAAACTACCCCCAGGCAGTTTTCGGAAAAACCAAAGTGATTCCACCACCCTCCAGACCATACATGACAACATGCAAAAAACTGCAGGTCTCTAGCTCTTGTAGTTTCGGAGCCTTTGCGACTCGGACGGACGGACATACGGACAGACATATTGGACACATAAGTTTATTTTTTTCAAAATTGATGAAAACACACAAAAAAAAGTGAGCGTTACGCAAACTTTCCAATCGCATGTCTTTTTTCCACTCATCATCATAGTTTGGCCACTGTAGAAGCCTATAATTATAAACTTGTTATCTGTTTCTAATTCTTACAGAAATCTAATATGGAAGGTGAAAGAAAATATAGAGAACATATGTTGCAACTGAATCAAATTCTCGCTCAACAAGTAACAAACATTAGTAAGTATCAGACAAGTAAAAAAATCTAAGTAACTGGGTGATCGGGAGAAGACAAGCATTAACTTACTTGACGCTGAGTGTTGCGTTATCGCAACCAAAATTTTTATCATATCTAAGGTTTTTTTGCTTTTTCATTAATTATAAAAAACTATGATGGGCCTTATAATTTTGGCCAGCCAAATTTGATCTTTCACTACCAAAATGGTCCAAACTTCGTCAAATGAGCTCAAACTTGCTAAATCTTTGTATTTTTTCAAGACAATAATAAGTAATGGATACAATTTCGCAAAAAGTTTCCGAAAAAGCTAAACCAGAGCGGGGGATTGCTTTGAAGTTAAGCGACAGGGGGTTCCTTATAGTTTTCGCCACTACTGTCATACACCTCCACTCCCTTAGGGGGAAAATGGGAGGTGTTTTACGGTTATATAAAAATTCTTTTTATTACATCCGATTGAACTGAAATTCCATACGCTAGCAACGTCGGCTTATTGTACCATTTACAAGATTTTTGACTTCATCTGATGTGAATATTTTCTGAATATTTTAAAATTTTCGGGTTGTCAAGATTGCAAGCGAGAATGGATGAAATGGTATTTTTAGTGCATTTTCATCAATTTTGAAAAAAATGCACTTATGTGTCCGATATGTCCGTCTGTCCGTCTGTCCGTCTGTCCGTCCGTCCGAGTCGCAAAGGCTCCGAAACTATAAGAGCTAGAGACCTGCGGTTTTTTGCATGATGTAAGGTATGGTCTAGAGGGTGGGCCATTTTTGTTGGTTTCCCAAAAAACCCCCCAGGGACGTAACCAGGGGGGTTTTACCATTGTATGAAAGTTCTATATACTTCGTCCGATTGAGCTGAATTTTGGATATGTTATACATCACGTCAAAACTAGCAAACCATTGAACACATGTTTGCCTCTATCACTTAAGGGGGGGGAGTAAGAGGGCACCAAAAGGGGGAAAAATTTAGTTGCTCCGATCGAGCTGAAATTCAGAATGGTCATGTAAAATGACAAATTAAGCAACTTTTGTTTCGGGTTATGGTCTCAAAAATGTAAAATAACGGACTCTGGGGGTCAATAAGTGGCCTCCCAAGAGTTCCCATGGCGAACAGTAGGGCAAAATTTCAAATTCAACCGATTGAACTGAAACTTTGGCAACTATTAGATAGTGTTAAATCCAGCAAAAAACAGTTCTACAGTAAGCCTCTATGACCTAAGAGTGAGGAGCTAAGACCTCCCAAAGTTAGTATGAGATGAAAATTTTCTAACTCCAATTGAGCTTAAACTTGAGCAAATGTTAGATGACATTAAATTTAGTAAAATATCCTTCGACATTAAGGCTCTTTGACCTGTGGGATCAAAGTCAGGGGTCCAATAAGTTTCTGCAGTGACGGAATTGGGAATAAAATATTTTTACTTCGATCCAACGTTTGCAACAATGCGAATTGAAAATGCACTCAAATGCGTTCGTCCCCGACTAAGCTTCAAACATGTTTTAAAATATATATAACTTTGATAATTTTTGTTCCCATAAGTGGAAAGTTTTGTTTTTAAGATATGACCAAAAGTACGCAATGGATCCACATTTAACAAAATGCAAATTTCTCGATTTTTGAGTTTTGTTTTTTTTTTTTGTCTTGAAAACCTTTAAAATCAAACCAGATACTTTAAAAGACAAGATTTTGGGCTAAAATGGGAGATTTTGGGAACATCTTGCTTACGGGAGACTTAAAGATCTCAACTTTCTTTTGGATTGAAACTTAATTTTAAACCTATTTCAGCATTGGAAAACAAATGCAATTTAAGCTTCTCTGTTACTGGCTTGATTGAATTTTTGTTGTTCTAATAATTCTAATTATCTTTTCAAAAAATACTTAATCAAGAAAAATTTTGTTGTCTTGCAGCAAGGAATAAAGAGCAACCTAGTTCAAATTCAAAAAGTTATGAAAATCTTAGTTATGATGAACTGAGTTCTCCAACGGAGCCTCTTCCAACATTCCAACAAAGAGAAAATTATTGGAATTGATTTTGTCTATCTAAATATTTGTTAAAAATAAATTTATTGAAGACAAAAAAAGATGTATGTATGAGGATCCCTTTGTTCTATATTGACATTCAGTTATTTTTAGTTTCTACTTACATACTTAAATTATTTGTGCTATTCAATAATTGTAATAAATTGAAGATCGCTAATTCATCTCATAATAAATATTACAGATATAACCATGAAAAAACATTTTTAATTTATTTGTATTTTCAAATGAATTTTGTTCGCATACATTTTGTAAACTATCTTCAT